>JAYESD010000004.1:18223896-18823896 GCA_036927565.1 Tuctoria greenei | reverse complement strand
AGATGAGGATTTTTACAGAGACAGACGGGCGAGGACGAAACGAAGGCAAAGGAGGAGAAGAAGATTTTGCTGACCTGGGGAAGTTGGTGTTGTTGATCTTCTTCTCGCCGTACTTCCTCCACTGGTGGCCGTCGTTGTGCGGCGCGAAGGTGTCCACCTTCCTCACGCGCTTCTCCTTCCTGCCAACCGAATTCATTCCGCCAGAAAACAGATCAGCCGCCGCATGCACCCCAAATGGAGCCCGCACCAGCATGTATGTACAGAAAGATCACAGCCACCAGCCCACCACCAGCAGGAGCAGGGGGTACCTCGAATTCATGTGCGACTGATGCGAGCTTGACGATGGAGACATTGCTCGTTCCTTCCTCCTCGGTGGATGAAGAAATCAGGAAATGCACAGAGGGGAGAGAGAGAGAGGCGGCAGGGCCGGGCGGGAGAGAACTGGAGCAGAGGCCGCACCGCACCGCACCGCTTTTAATTCAGCGAGAAGCTAGCTAGCGTACTTGACCGGACAACAGGGGCGGCGTCGGCTTAGGGACCTTTTTAGCTTATTACTAACACATCACACACACAGAGATGAGAGGGGGAGAAGAGAGAAGTCACGATAATGGAGCCATCCGGGCAATATAAAACGAGAAGAAAACTCGGAAGCCGGGACCAAGAACGATGCAAAGACTAAATTATCTCACTCGGCCTCCCGCCCTCCCTCGCTGCGTCGTCTCGCTGTCACGTGCCCCCTCGCACCGACGGCGACTTCCCTGAGAAATTTCTCCGCGCCTTCTTGCGTCCACTTTTCTTCGGCAACAAACACTAAAGAAAACGGGGAACCCAGGTCAAGGCACCGGAGCTGCGTCAGAAGCCGTATCGCCTCGGTATTTGTTTATTACGCCCCTAAGCACTGTCATTGATCTCGTAACTTGCGCTAAACAAAACCCTTTTTATTTACTTTCTTCTTATTCCAGCCGATGGGAACGTATCATTCTGTTAATCAGTGTCAGTATAAAATACTGTACTGTATTAATGCTTGGGCCACAGACCTAGTAGACCGGTTCAAAATCAAATCTCGTTCTAGAACGTAAGTTGACGTGGCGCCGGAGGATACTGCAGAGGAGGGAGAGAGGGGAAAGGAATCGTCGTCTAGGTCGTTAGGAAAGGAGGGAGAGAGAGATGAGGTGACCAGCTGCGCGGGTTTCTCCGTTTTTTTTAAAGACCTGCACATGCCGCGGCGCGCAATTGGGGCGGCAAGGAATCTCTCGAGTCTCGTCTTCGCCACCCTCGCCTTTCCCCTCCACCGCGGCCGCGGAATTTGTTTAGGACCTTCGCCCGGCCCCGGCGTGAGATGAGATCACCTCAGATGCGGTGTTACCACCGCCGGCCCCCACTTGGGTCTTAGTTAAAACTTGTTTTCCTTGGTGGAGACTGCATGGAGACGTGGATGCCCGGTGGGCCACTACACTCACAATTCTGCAGACTAGTTTAATTTAATTTAATTTAATTTGATGCCATATAGTTACAAAGACAAACACGGCACGGCATCTCTCAATTGGTTCACGTCAAGATACTACTAATTGTTTGACGCGGTAAAACATGCAGACGCAGAACTTGTGGGAAAAGAAAAACAAATGAAGAAGAAGCGGACGACTGCTAAATGAGGTAGCGGGACTGGAACGAAAATGACGGCCACGAGATTAATTAGAACCGATCGCACATGACGGGGCCACGCAGACGCAGCATCTTCGGCCGGGTCCAAGGCCAGCCAGCGAAGTCAGAAAAGAAAAATGGAGGAGGGGGGACAGCGTTCGCAGGGCCGGACGTAGTTTATTGCCGCTAATCACTGAATAAGACCATCCCTGTCTAATTAGCAGAGGTCTGACTTTCACGCCCCGGTGAGCTAGCCCGGCCACTTGAATATGTGGGGGCAGTTGTATGGTCCTACTACTCTTCTCGTGTCTTCTCCTGATTTACTATTTTACAAACACTTGGAAATTGGAATAAGTGGAAGACCAGCTAGCTAAGCTAAGGCTCGAGAAGCAGGATTTTAAAAATACCCAGCAGCCGGAGGAGGAGGAGGAGGAAGACGGCTGGGACACGGCAGCTATGGGGCTCTTCTAGTTCTAGGTGAGGACAGTTATCGACTCATGATTGGTCCATCGCCAGGAGTAGAGGAGAGAGGGGTGAGAGAAAAGTGGGCCAGGTACGTTGCATTCAACAACCCAGCAGATCTTGGCTTATTCATTGACTTTGCACGTATAGATATCTTTTTGTACACTGTAGATACGTATGGCGCTCTAGTGCAGTTGGTTACACGACTAAACTATGGCGCCGCGGTCCTGATAAAACGGGAGAAAACTAGCATAGAAGTGTGGCTACAAAGAACAACACGATGAACAACTTAGAGCCGTGAGACCTGGACATAAAAAAGAAAAGTGTACAGCTGTGGCTTACAGATCCCATCGATGGTTCACCCTGTGCCGCGGTGCCGCCAGCGTTGTGCTCGAATCCGAAATATCTTTTGCAATCAAATTGAAGGGGGTAGATACAACGGCAATGACTACTATGCAATCAAAGATTTGGTACAATCGTGCAATCAAGCATCTACAACCGTCAGATCTGCATCTTACGGTCGTTGTCTATTTTTATTTAACCCCCTCCACCAGATGGAGGGGTGGTGGAGGGAGTTAAATAAAAAGTGCACTAACGGTTGGATACACATCTATTGGTTGAGAGTGCTTGATTGCACGATTGCACTAAACACGTGATTGCATTGTAGTCGTTCCCAGATACAACTTCTTGAATCGACATAATGGAGATGGTTAGAGATAAGGAAAGAGATAAACAAACATGTGCGTGTAGGATTCAGAAAATTGCGCTTGGTGTGACTGGGCCGGAGACCATAACCTGTGCGGTGCTCCCACTCTCTAAGGTAGAATATAGTACGAAAGTTTCAAGCGAAAATATGGTTAGATATGGTGCATGCATGTTATAATCTATCAACATGTAAAATTTTAGATGCAACAAATACCTATGCAACGTATAGTAAAAGAAACGAGCAAAATTAGCTTCAATAGTTACGGGTTGCAACTACTTATTTAAGACCCAAAAAACTGTTACTATTCAGATATTATTATATTTTTTTCGTTACGTCTTGTATAAGTGCCATGTGAACTTTGTAGCAACAAAAGAAAAAGGAGATTCCAATGTTGTTTTTGGTTAGAATTTTCATGTAATATATATAGTGCAACTCCATTACGTACGGGAGCACTGAAACCTAACGCTGGAATCACGTGTCTAAAGAAAAGTCTCGAATAACATGTCATTTACTGTACTGTGCCTATCCCATGTGTTAAACAATACTTTTGCTGCCTTTCGTCTCGGCTTGCTTGCCAGTGATAAACACTCGTGGAAAATACTGCAGTTTAGCCGCCGGCGCTTGCTTAGGTCGGGCCAAGGAACAGGCGGCCAATTTTGGATCGATGCATGCACAGCAAAATAAACGCGAAGCTAGAGCATAGCCATAGATCGTTGGCTCTTTTATTTCGGAGCCGTGACCGAGTTCTCGTTGTTGCGTAGCCCGGCATGTACAGTATATATCCCGCTGTTTCTTGGTCCCGAGTCTTTGCTTATCTGAAAAGAACCTTTTCCATTCATTAGTCTTTATTAAAACCGTGTGACGTTTCTCTCTTGCTCGGTCGACGACGGATGGCTCGGTGCGGTCAGAATAAACGACGTGATTAGCTAGCTGGTAGCTGGTGGAAGCCGGCCAAGCCTTGTACTCCATGTTCACCTACAATATTATAAGAAGCAGAGAAGAAAATGACCCCATGTTAGGCAGAGTCTTAGCTTAAGACGGCCATCAGCCGGGACAAATCACCGTCTTTGAAAAGACACCATCATCATCGCCATCAGAAACACAAGATGGCGCGTAACTAATCAATTGGACTTATCTTTTTCATTTAATAATAAAAAATACTTCCTCAGCCGTCAAAAGCTTGTCGACAAATTTTTGAGAAGCGATGGAGTACTCACTCTGTTTTTTTTTTTAATTTGACTGATCAATAACAAATAAAGAAACAAGACGAGTCTATCCTAAAAAATAAACGAGTCTTTTTGTCGACGCCAATTTTTTACAGGTTTCGGTAAAACGAGTTGGAATCCTTGGAGAAGAAGGCCGTTAGGATAGTCAGAGCAGAACCGCAGCCTTGAATTGAATGGTTCAGAATATGGAAACACCGCTGTTGCTGTTTTCCTGTTGGCGCCCCTGGAACCAAGACTCAACCCGAACTGCTTCATGTGGAGAAGTCCACCGTAACCTAAACCAAAACAACACGCGTCGGGCCACACGCATGTATAAACCAAAACAACACGCGTCGGGCCGGGAAATCTAGGGGACAGCCCAAAACATGGAGAAGTCCACCGTAACCTAAACCAAAACAATGGATAGCAACGGACGGCCGCGTGTTGCCACGGCCCACCCGCCAAATGTAGCCGACGGGACGCGCGACGCCAGCCCACACCACGCGGGCCGGCTGTTACTGCGACTGAGGAGGAGGATCTGCGCACAATGTAGCCCGAAAACTAATGTCGCGTAGCGCGCATGACAGACGGGCTGGGCCGCTCGAGAAAACTAATGCCCTCACTAATTGACGTTGTCAGTTGAGGGAAAATGACTTCTTGGATCCAAATTAAAGAACTTGACTTGTACCTACGCCGTTGGCAGCCGTGCCCCGCGCCCTTCAGACATCACACGCCCACCGCCACACGCTTGATGCAGTTCGATTAGGTCTCGGAACGGGCCGCTGTTAGACCGGTTGCCACCCGCCCACTCGTAGCGGAGACAATTTGGGCCTCACGCAACCACTTTCCTGGTCTAAATTCTCCGAAGTTGAGAATAATGGGCCCAAAAACATGAACAAAGTTTTTTCTTTTGTATCTTTACTCAAATCCTCTTCTTTGCCTCAAAAGGATGATTCAAGGAGAGGCTTCCTTATTCCATGGAGAAATAGGGGGCTCGAGCCTCCCTACTCTCAATAGATCCGCCCCTGCATGTCGGGTACTAATTCAATAAGCGGGTGCAACGTGCTCTTTCAATATAAAACCTTGATCATGTTTAACTTGCGTGCAGGTTCTAGTTCTATGCGGCTACAGTCACCGGACGCCAGCTATGACCGCCGACGCAGGCGCGGGAAGAAAAGAAAAGCCACGCATTCTCGACGAGTCGCTGGGCACCAAACGACTCTCGAAACTCGACACAACACACAACAAAAAGAGTTTTCGAGAATCTCGCATACTCCAGCAGGCATATTGAGAATAAGCGAGTAGTTTGATTTCTTACCTCACTACTGTTTCAAGTGTTTTTTGCCTTCTAGCGAGTGTGAGTTCCCCCTAGGATAGTTGTTAAAAACAACAAACTTAGTTAAGATAGGCACCTTTCGCTTTGCAGCACACCCACCCACAGATCGACTGATCGATCCGCCAATCTCCGCCGGCCCTGCCCTTGCGTGGATCGGTTTGTTCGTCCAATACAATATTTATTCACGGTTCGCGGCGTCACCATCGACCAGCGTGCGGGAGGCCGGGACAAAGAAGGTGGTTGCGCGATCGGCTGCGTGGACACGCGGCTGGACACGTTGCCGGTACCTGTGTCGCGCGACAGCAAGAAGCAAGCGCGCGGCCGGGCCTTCACGTCGCGAAGAGGCGAGAACCAGGTGTCACTCGCTTTTCCACCAATCCCCCATCAATCAAATCTGGCAGACGATCGCCCGAATCCAAAAGTTTTGAAGGAGGCAAGCAGAAGTGCCTGACCCCGACCTTGTCACGGGGAAATGGGCAAGGGACTGAAATCAGAGCAACAGTCACTGATATCTAGACCCCCTAGGCAAGTGGAGGATGAGAATGTAAGCTGATGTGCCCGGCCAAGCAAGGCACGGACAGGAAGAATATCCTCGTCGAGCAAAAGGCTGGTCTGACCAGCAACACGTGATTAGGGAAGTGATGCCATGCAAAGTGATCTGTCGGGGGCGACGCCACACTCCGGTCCGGTGAGGCGGCTGGCTCGGTGTAGGGGTGAACCGTCCCGATCGCCCACTTAATAATGGGCTGGCAAAATGATGTTTCCGGAGTGTTGCATGATGGCAGTAGTGTGCGATCGGTTGCGGAATGTTCGATGCAAACAACTTATAATTGCAAAAAAAGGCTTGCAGATATGACGATGAGACGTGTCAGCTGCTTCACCCGTTAGAAGTATGCCGCGTGTACAAACTTTTTGCCAGGTGCATGGTCAACATTCGCATTGAAGATCAAAATTTAATTACGATGATGAAACATCGTGTAACGATAAGGTCGTAAAATGTGATGATTGCAAACATGCATGTGGTATGGGTACCGCTACGTCCGTTCTGCAGGAGCATGGTGTAAAATAATGAAAATTGAGTCGCTGTAGAGCTTGCAGCTAGTGACAGGGCTTTTGTTACATTTACGTGGCCGATAAAAGGCAACTTAAAAGAATTGAGATTTCAATTTCTACTTAAAAGAAGTCTATAGATTTTCAAAAATCTACTTCGCAGAAAAATCCTTTTGGTTGAGATTTCATATTCTTGTCAAGTGGATGTGTTCTGTGGAGCTGATCCAAATGAACCCTGAGGTCCGTATGTGACAGTGATCACCTCTTCAATCACAGGACGCTTTACCGTTTAAATGCTTTGCCCATATCCCCTTATCAACCTAAGGCACTTTCATAAATTCGGTATCACCACTACAGGAATCCC
This sequence comes from Tuctoria greenei, assembly GCA_036927565.1. Lineage (NCBI taxonomy): Eukaryota > Viridiplantae > Streptophyta > Magnoliopsida > Poales > Poaceae > Tuctoria > Tuctoria greenei. The sequence goes on along the minus strand of JAYESD010000004.1, from coordinate 18,817,132 downwards.
GACGATTTGCGACGGCCGGGGCCGTCGCAAATAAGCCAGATGCCGTCGCAAATAAGCTATTTGCGACGGCTTTAGGCCGTCGCAAATATGGCGTCGCACCTTTTTATATTGTTACGCGTGAGATAAGATTTGGACCAAGCAAACTGCTACGAATAATGTACTACACTCTGGTCCATTTTGCCTTGTCCTAAGATGAACTTTTGTAGTTTGAAATTGGACAAACGATACAGATAAAGAAACAACGGAGGTTTTTGTAAGACTGATGGGGTCGTTATATTCATAACGAAAAGTATCATATTTCTAGACATATTCAGTCAAGATCGTGACATTAGCCTAACTAACGGACACAATATTGGAGATTAAAAGAAGTAATCGCCCTTTTAACGTCAGCGCTGGAACTTTTGTACAAGCTGATGGCGCACTAAGCGAACCATGCATGGTACTACCTATGTTCCTGATAAGGTCACAACTCATTTCGTGATTCCTTGGTATATCTGCTGACCATTTTTCTTACTCCCTCCGTCTTTAAAAGTTTGTCGTTTTATAGTTCATTTTTTAAACTACAAAACGACAAGTTTTTTAGAGACGGATGGAGTATCACATAAGGTGATGAGATTGAAATGTCTCCACCGAGAGAATCCAAAGGTGAAGTGTCTACAAATTTCTTCCTTTGCCCCCATCTAAGGCAGAAGTTAAACCTAAAGAAGAGTTGTTCTTTTCGTGATGGCAACATGCGGTGTTTAAATACCACCATATGACACAATAGATTTCATTAGAACTGGGCAATCTTGCTTTTCATAAAGCTTACAAGTTAAATTAAACCGGCCAGGCCCAGTATAGCTGTTGTGGGCCATTGTCCTGTCCCAATAGTGGACAAGGTGGTTCATTCGATATTCTTTGTCCGTGCTAATGTTCCTCCTTTAATAGAGACCAAGTTGGTACCAAAGAAATAATGTTCACGGACAACTACGTAGGATCTATCCATTCCTGTTAGACTCGGACTAGAGCATTACTAGGTATTGCTACAAGATAATCCTTTTAATTTTAGAGAGGACGATAACAATTGTTTCTAGTCTTTTGTTACTCTTTTCTAAGATCTCGATTAAAGCATGTGAATCAAACATTTATCTAGCCATTCATTTCTCTTTTCCAAGACTAAGATGTTACGTACCTTTCTGGATAGTGGAGTTTTCAAAAAGAAATCGGGATGTAAAGGGAGAACAAGAAAAGGAATCTCAGTACATCACACAGGGAAATGGACAGCATTTCTTTTTCAAAAACTTCAATCAGGCAAACTTCTTTGTGATCACAAGCATTTTCTAAATCCTGCCCATGTCATTGTTGGTACCTTCATTCCAACCTAACCTAACCTTTTGCCTCCTCTCCTTTGCACTGCCCACATCTTCGTCCATGGGTACCTCTCTCTAAAAAAGCCAGAAGAACGACTCTTGCAACGAACGAAACGAACACCAAAACCTTGATTCGTCACTAAGAAACGCTGAGCCCTTTCAACAAAGCAGGCTCTGCTTAGCCCAGGGAAGCAATCCCTGATCGCCGCCGAACAGCAAGCACAACGGTAATATATAAGAACAGCCGTGCCGTGCGTGATGCCAACGGCAAGAAGAGCATTGACAGTTGATACCACGTCGCCAGCAGAGGACGCAATAGTTTTTTGCTCCAACAAGGCACCTGTTGCAGTTTTTAGTGCATTGATTAGGGGCTAAGCACAATAGTTTATTGGCCATATGGACTAATATTCCCTGGTCCTACTATCCTTCTTACTCTGACCAGTGCAGGCGTACTGGTAGCTTAAAGAAATAAACGTTGACTATTGAGGTGTCTTGAGACCTGAACATGTCCGGATAACCTCCCATCGCCACATGGACGTCGAAGACGACCGTTAAGTGGTCGATTGCATCGGATCCAGAGCTGCACAGGAGATTATTCAGCCGCAACGCCCAGTTGATCCGTGTGGTTCCGTTCGTTCTTTGTTGGCGAGAATTACTGTGTTCCAAACATGCCTTTACTTTCTCTATTTATTACTTTTTTTTAGTGTTAGAATAATACCACATTGCTAACTAAGGGAGATCTCCTTACCCCTTATATATATATGTACCACCCTCTAGGAGTTTTTAATCAATAAAAATACAATAATTATTTTCTCCCCAATATTTACATCATGGTATCAGATTAGGTTGGTTCTTAACTTCCCTAGCTACGCCCAACTCCGCCTCTTGCGTCGAGTTTTGCTCGCGGCGAATCGCCGCCCTCCGCGCGTGATTTTTTTCGGCATGCCTGTGCCGCCGGAAAAATCTGCGCACACTGCATTCTAGAGCGGGGTCCTTCGAAGACCGCCGCACGTAGGGCCTTTCGCGCGGCTTGCGCCTGGTCTGAAGTCTTCGTTGCCACGCGCTGCGCGTCCGCGGTCTCCGCTGCAGCAGATTGACGCTCGCGCGTCATGTTTCTTACTTCTTGATGGCTTCTATTGGCGATGGCTCCCCAAACGTACAAGCAGCCTCACAGGACATCATCTTGGCTGCTGAGCTAACTCGATTGACCGAGGAGGCGGATCGACTGGCCATCGAGGCAGCACGTGCACGTGCAGCGGCCGACGAGGCGCGTTGCAAGTTGCTTCTCGCAGCCGACGATATTCGTCGTGAATTGATCAACCACGACCTCTCTCCTCCGGCGGTTGACGACGTTGCTTCTCTGCATGCTCAAGCAATCGTCGTCCTCAACATCAAGTCAATGATCCCCATCGTCCTCGACAACCTTTCGCCGCACTATAATCGGTGGAAGAGTCTCTTCCTCAACACCCTCGGGAAGTACGAGCTCTCCAATCATGTCCTCACCGACATTGATCCCACTGTCGCCGAATCTCATTGGCGACGCATGGACTACACCGTCATCTCCTGGCTTCACGGCACCGTCTCTCCTGGTCTTATTGAGATCGCCTCGGTGGGCATACCCACAGCTTGTTCCATCTGGCTTGGGTTTCAAGAGCAGTTCATCGGCAACTGGGAGACCCGTGCTATGATTTTGGACGCTGAGTTTCGCACGTTCGTCCAGGGTGACCTCTCCATCATCGACTATTATCGTCATATCAAGTCGATGACCGATGCACTCGGTAACTTGGGCGAGGTCGTCACTGACCGCACTCTCGTTCTCACGACGCTTCGTGGGCTGAACGAGCGGTTCTCTCACATGGCATCTGTCGAAGTGTTGGATACGACACTTCCCCCGGACCCGCTGAGAAGCATCTCGCAGAGGTTCTTTTGTGGTTGGGGCACACAAAGATCAATATCAAGATGATGACCTCACGGATTTACGTGGTTCGGGCCGCCTGAGTGTAACACCCTACTCCATGGGGTTTGTGTAATTGTATTGAGCGAGTGCGTTCGCTAGGGTCAGGTCGAATCAGCCTGGCTTTTCCGTATTCGTGCAGTGCAGCCCTTTTATAGTTCTAAGGACTGACCGTTACAAAGATGGCCTGTCCCGACATGTGGCATTGGCGTGCTTAATGACCTAATACACTGTCTAAAGGGTATTAAGTATAATTAATAGTGTGGTAACGTGCCTTCATGGCAGCGTTACCCCTATTAACGGTGCACTGATCGTGTGTCATTAATATGGCATTAATGACACATTATCAGCTCTTGTAACTACTACTTTAACCGTCCTTGAATGTTTGTTACGAACGTGATCTGATCGTATTTCTGTTGGCGATGAAGGTTTGACACTACAGGAAACGCTGACACTTACGTCGGCCAACTTAATTTACATCGGCTGGCCCACGTAAATAAACTAACTTACGTCGGCTAGATAAAACCGACATAAGTAAGTTAACTTACATCGGCAGCCGACGTAAGTAAGTAGATCGACAACAGTAAATGTACACTTACATCAGCCTGGACAACTAGCCGACATGAATAAGATGGCCGACGTAAATAAGCCTTATCTTACGTGGCTGGGAGGATGATCGACGTAAGTTATATAGACCGACGTAAGTTTATTATTTAGCCGACGTAAGTTACGTATTTTAACCTACTCCGCGTGCGCGCCTTCTCTTTTCTTCCTTACCCGCCGCGCGCCGCTTCCTGTCTTCTCCCCGCCGCCGTGCTCAACGCCGCCGCACCCCCACGCCGCCGCCGTCCGACGCTGCCGCACCCCCGCACCGTCGTCGTCCGACGCCACTGCCGCCAAGTATCCTCCCCTCCCTTGCCCTCCCCTCCCCGACTGCCGGCCCGACCGCCCTCCCCTAGCGCCGCCCCGCCCTCCCTCCCCGACCGCCGCTGCCCGACCCTCCCTCCCCTACCCCTCCCCCTCCACCTCCCCTCCCTCCCCTCCACGACTGAGCGCTGCCCCCTGCCCCTCCCCTCCCCGGCCCCCCCTCCCCCTCCACCTCCCCTCTCCGGCCCCCCTCCCCCTACCCTCCCTGGCCAACGGCCACCCCACCTCCCCCTCCCCTCCTCGGCCCCCCTCCCCTCCATAGACCCCCCACCCCTCCCCTCCACACACCCCCCACCACCCTCCCCCTCCACAGACCCCCCCACCCCCACCACCCCCACCCCACACCCCCTCCAGAGACCCCCTCCCCTCTATTGAAATTTGAATTTAATTGAATTGCATTGTTTAAATTTGACTTGAATTGAATTGTTCAATTTTGAAATTGAATTGAACTGGATTGTTTAAATTATGATTAAATTGCTTATTTTTTATTTAATTATGCTTAATTAGTTAATTTTCTTACTGTAGATTATGTTTATTTAAGTATGCTTAAGTGGTTAAGTTGCTTAAATGTGCTTAATTTGCTTAGTGTAGATTATGCTTAATTAGTGTAGTGTAGATTATGCTTAATTGGTTTATGTCAAGTGCGGCGTCGGGGGCGGCCGGCTGTCGGGGCACTTAGGTTCTATCGTGGCTATAGAAGGCTAATGGGTTGTGCTGGGCCGGCCCGGCCCGAGCCCGGCCGGTCTCGTGCATGAAAACCTTATGCTCGGCGCGGCCCGCAAATTTGTCGTGTCGGGCGGGCCGGCACAACGGGCCATAAGCAAAAGCCAAGCACGACGAATCCCATTTTCCCCTGTCTGGCCGTGTCGGGCCCGTTCGCGGGTCGAGCGTGTCGTGCCGGCCCAAAGCCTGACCAAGCCATGGTATATATGTAGCGTATATATGGCCCATCAGACCCAACCCTAGCATATATAGGCAGTGTGGGTCACGATCGTGACCCGTGACTGGTGACATGAAGTGAATCGTTAGGGTTAAGTGTATATGGGCCGAGCGGCCCATTACTAACCCTAAAAGTCTGTATCCAGGTATCTCTTCGCCGCAAGGACCCGCGTACATTCACATCAGCATGTTTGTGAGTACGTATAAGTCCATAAAAACTCCAAAAACGTATGTTGCGAGTATTTGTCCTTGACTCGCAAGATCCGTAAGGCAACAGGTTTCCGAGCTAACCAGTTGCTCCCCTTTGTACTTTAAGAACTACACCAGATAGGGGGGGTGTAGTGTTAAATATGCGGCTTTATGCTGCCAAAATTTTGTGATTTCTGAGACGGATGATAATCAATCATTGATGAAACGTTAGGGTTAAGTGACCAATCCAGATGGGCACGACACGCAATAAGTGTGATCGTGCTGTGTAGACCATTGTAGTCATGGCCTCCTCCACAACTTCTTCACCAACAGTTTCGTCGTCTCGCCAGGATCCTCGCCTCGACTCCTTTGGACGAGAGTCTAGGAGTCGTCGCTCGTTGGGCTCGCCTTGCATCCCCATAGATTCAATACGAGGCGAGGGAGCCGAGGGCGGCCGAGCGGGGTCTGAGGTCAAGCCCGAGCATGGCCCGTGTCGGGCTTAGAACTAGCACGGACCCAGTTCACTATATCTCTCATTATTTCCTCTATCATGCATAAATTAATGAGAAACTAATGGTAATTTGTCCGGCTATTAATTGCAGAGTCAAATATGGGCAAAGATCGTAGTTGGATGTACACTGGTTGGAAGAGCAGAACTAGTGGTCACTTAGATGGGTGGTACGCCAAGACAGAAGATTTTGTGGAACGAGCTTTTTCGTTGTCAAATAGCGATAAGGCGCGGTGCCCATGTACGAAATGCCGAAACGGAACGTTTTTGGATAAAGTGGAACTTACGATGCACTTGTGTCGAAACGGTTATGTGTCACATTATGAGTTGTGGAACTTCCACGACTAGACAACTTCTCAAGCTGTACAAGAAGTGGAAGCGGACAATGATGATGCCACGAAGGTTAATATGATGGATGAGATGTTGGAAGCTATACGACCAGAGCTTACAGAAGATCCTCAAACAGCAGAGGTTAAAGAGTTCTTCAAACTTCTCAAAGATTCAAAAGAGGCACTGCATGGACACACTAAAATGTCAATCCTCAATTTTGTGACTAGACTTATAGAAATTAAGTCCAAGTTCTTCTTTTCTAACAATTGTTACAACATGATCATCGATTTGTTCAAATATGCCCTTCCACAACCCAACAAAGTGCCTAAGGATATGTACAACTCGAAGAAAATTCTTTCCAGTCTCGGTATGAAGCACGAGAAGATTGATGTGTGTCTGAACAACTGCATGCTTTTCTAGAGAGAGCATGCCAATGAGAACAAATGTTTGAAATGTGGTCAACCGAGGTTTGTCGAAGTTGTTAATAACGATGGTAATACTGTGATGACGGAAGTCGGACGTAAGCAGCTTCGTTACTTCCCTGTGATACCAAGGTTGAAGCGGCTGTTCCTTTCAAAAAAAAGGTCAAACACATGAGATGACACAAAGAAGGTGAGCGTGAGAATAATGGAGTCATGACGCACCCGTCCAATGGTGAGGCATGGAAGGCACTGGACCGGTTCGACCCAGAATTCGCTCGTGAAGCGAGAAATGTTCGCATCGGGTTGGCGACAGGTGGGTTCACACCGTTCAGCACAAACTCCGCACCATACTCCTATTGGCCCATCTTTGTCATTCTGTACAATCTTCCACCGACTTTTTGCATGAATAATGAGTTTATGTTTCTTAGCCTCATTGTACCTGGGCCAGATCATCCTGGGTCACGTCGCAACGTGATGTTGAAACCATTGATCGAAGAGTTGAAAATGTTGTGGACAGGAGTCAAAGCGTATGACTGTTACAAGAAGCAGAAATTCAACCTCCGAGCTGCATTTTTGTGGTTCGTTCATGATTTTCCAGCATACGACTTGTTTTATGGATGGAGCACTCATGGTCGGTTGACGTGTCCGATATGTGCCTCGAATACCGATTACTTTCGACTTACCCATGGAGGCAAGATATCTTACTTCGATTGTTATAGACGTTGGCTGCCTCCGTATCACTTGTTTAGACAACAGAGGAATGTCTTCAGAAAGAACACCGTTGTCACTAAAGGACCACCAAAACATCTTAACGGGTCAGAAATATCTGATATGTTGGACAAATTGGTGCCAGATGAAGGCCGTCCTGGATATTTCGAAGGTTACGGAGACAAACACAATTAGACTCACATACGTGGACTTTGGGAGTTACCGTATGTGAAGTCGTTGGTTATAAGGCACAACATTGATGTTATGCATCAAGAGCGTAACATGGCCAAATGTATCATAAGCACATGCATGGACATGATGGGCAAAACAAAAGACAATTTAAAGGCTCGAAAGGATCTTGCCGAGCTTTGTAACCGTCAAACTCTTAAGCTCTCCGAAAATGATGGTAAACCACGCGCTCCTTAATGTCTTCGATCTAAAGAGAAAAAAAGAAGTTCTCGAAAGGTTGCAAAGGTTGAAATTCCCAGATAGTTATGCAGCTAGTCTGAGACGAGCTGTGAATGCGAAAACGAGGAAGCTCATTGGGTTGAAGAGTCATGATTATCACATAATCATGGAAAGACTTCTGCCTGTTATGTTTCGAGGCTATTTTGACGATGCAGTGTGGAAGGTGTTAGCCGAACTTAGCCACTTCTATAGGCAACTATGTTCTAAATAAATCACGCTAGATATGATGACTAAATTGGAAAAGAAGATTCCGGTACTTTTGTGTAAGATGGAAAAAAGTTTTCCTCCAGGATTTTTCAATCCAATGCAATATCTCTTAATTCATCTTCCATTTGAAGTGAAAGTGGGCGGTCCCGTGCAATATAGGTGGATGTATCATATTGAAATATCACTTTGATATCTGAAACCAATGGTTGAAGGTTGCATCGCCGAAGCTTTTACTCTTAAGGAAGTAGGATACTTCTCAAGTGTTTACTTTGCAGAGGAACACAATGTTAATACTTCGATAATGCGTTACAATATGGATGAGCAACCTCCTTGTAGCGATCTCTCCATTTTTGCAACAAGAGGCACTACTGTTGGTAGTTACACTTCCTACGATGTTAGCGAAAAAGAAAGGTGTGCTGCATTCTTCTACATGTACGCTAATATGGAAGAAATGAATGAATATTTCAAGTAAGTGTTTCTCCTACACTTATACTTTTCACCATCTTTTCTGACACATGTATTCTAAAAGGTTCTCTTTTCCGTGTAGTATGTTCAACAAGCAAAATTGGAGACATAGCCATCAACCCACGAGCAAGCAAATAGAACAGATTCAACGGGAAGGAATAAACGGGAGATCTAATTTTCTCTCCTGGTTACGAGACATGTAACGTTTTCTCGATAACTAATCAATGTTAACAATGTTTTCTTATAACTTAAGAATGCTTACGTTTTCTAATAACTCCATATCTTGGACAGTGCCAAAAAGATGCCAACATCCATGAAGATTTGCGACAACTATCCCGTGGAGTGGTTAATGCTAGAAGCTATGGTCGATATGACTCAACAACTTTTGATTCTGTACAACTCAATTTGAATCTCTTCGTCCTCTCGCGGCAACATGTAATACCGGAGTTGTGATGAGGGCAATCGATTTGCAAGATCATGAAACGCAGTACTACGGGATTATTAATAAAATCCTCGAATTCACTTTTGTCGCAAACAAGCCAATTCGAGCGGTATTCTTTGACTGCGAATGGTTTGATTCATTCGTGGAATTCGAGTAAACAAATTTGGCATGGTCGAAGTAAAACACAAGGAACGGTTGAAAGGATTCGATTCATTAGTTCTTGCACACCAAGTAGAGCAAGTGTACTGTCTACCTTATCCATGCAATAAATTCAAAGCTTGGTGGGTGATACATAAGGTGAATCCTCGTGAGCGGTTATATGCTCCAAGAGATGATGATTACCACAACAAAGCTGAGGTTGATTGCGTCTACCAAGAGGAAGAGTTGTTGGACTCCTTCTTAGGCGAGCCCGGTGTAGGACTCGATGACTTAGTTGGAGACGCTCAAGATATCGAGGCTGGCATGGAAGCGGAAACAGAATCAGAATCAGAAACTGAAGATATTGATGACATAGTCAAACCTGCTGATTTGCGCAAACGAAAACTATATGCGGAAGAAGAAGGTCGATGGGCTGGTTTAAGGAGTAGGGTGCATGATCGTGATGTTGATGAATTTTGAAGTAACGTTTCATTCACTAATTTAACATTAATTTTGTATATTATCTTTGCATATTAATCATTTATTCCTTGCAACAGGATGTCGTCAAAGGGGAAGCCAGTGAGAGGGTTTGAGCCGCCACGAGACCCTTGCTCAAGGACCTCATTACCATCGAGCCGATGTTCCCTCTTTCTGGCGCACACTCCACCCTCAGCTATCGTGTGCTTTCAGCGGACGGAGGTAAATTTTAGTTTACAATAAAGTTATTTTAGAAATTGTAGTTGTTAATAATTATTTATTGTCAATCTTTTCCTTTTGTGCAGTCTGACTCAGAGACTTCTGAGTCAGAGTCAGAGGCTAGGGGGCCGCTACAGGAGCCCTCTAGCGCTAGCCTCCCTTCGGAGCCGGCTAGCGCTAGCCTCCCTGTGTAGCCGGCCACCACTAGCCTTCCTTTGGACTCCAGTGGTTCCGTAGAGCCTTCAGGGTCACAGGACGCGACAGCATCGCAGCAGAGGCGACAGACGAGGAGACCCACTTTGCGGCTCCTCCTCCGGTTACTACTTAGCAGACCACGATCCGTCCTATTGGAGACAAGTAAATACTGTATATAGTATATTAAATATTAGATGTTGTTTTCCTTTACTTAATGATTTAGTATATTTTGTAGATGTTGATACGACTTTTCGTTCACAGGGGCCGAGAAGCACCACAGGCAGGTTAACAGTGTCCTGGATGCTATCTTGAAGTTGCACTACCCCGGTGTCATTGACAGTTTCCCTGCCCTGTCGTGGGATGACTACGCTCGTGTCTCTCACCCGATCCACGACACGGTTCAGGGAGCCGTGTGGCACGATTTTATGGGAAGTTTATCTGTTTCATTTTTTCAACTCGTTTGAATTGTTAATGCATATCACTTAAATATTTGTTTGCTTAAAGCTGAGGTACCAAGTAGAGGAACCGGGCATGGAGGACCACGTGAGACGCGTGTTCCATTACAACGCTCGGAAGCTCACAACGGCGGCGTTGTTGTACGCTCGGATTCAGGCCGTCAACGCGTACTACAAGCGGCACCCCCGGGAGCAGGAGCAGGAGGATCAAAGGGGTGTATTTAGGAAGGACTCCGACTCGTACTTTACAGAGAAGCAGTACGCGGAGGTAAGTTTTTAATATTGTTAAATATTTACAATATCTACGTATGTTAACTGCGTTGATGAAAAATGAAATATGTGCAGGTTAGTATTTCCTGGTTACAGGGTAACATCGAGGCGTACTTAGCTCTCTGTCGGTACTGGGCTAGCGACGCTTTCATCAGTAAGTCCACAAAGGCTAGACAGTGCCGCATGGGGTCCGAGGGCAAGCACAACTATGGCGGCGACGGCTACTTGCGTTTGGCTAAACGCATGGTAAGTACCTTTTCAATTTATTTATGTGTTCCTAATATATTATTTATTTCACTAACACGGTTGTACAGGAGCGGGAGATGGGTCATGAGTCGACCCTGACCCATGTTTGGAAGAGAGGTCACAAGGGAAGTGACCCTTCTCAGCTAGGGCAGTGTAGTCAGGTCGCGGCCGACCGACTGGTAAGTTTTTGAAATTCATCAATTTCATTATAACTAATACTATTATTGACATGCTTACAAGATTTATTTGTTTTGTAGGCATAGTACGCACAGGAGGTCGCAAAGATACACAGTGTGGATTACGATTGGGAAAGCGCGCCGATCGACCCCCAAGCCGTGTACACAAGCGGAGGTGGGAAGGCCCACGGACGGTGAGTTCTTCGTGTGTTTCATTTTTTTTTACAATTAATCTTCTTCTACTTAGTGTTTTCATTCTTTTGTAGGTTTGCCATTTTTGATGGAGTTGTCGACTCAAGGTCGGCGCGACCTTTGAGAGGCACTTCATTGTCGCAGGCTTCGTCCGTTGGGACCAGTGGTCATCTCTCACAGACCCAGCTGAAGCTCTAGGCCATGAGGAAGACGCTGACGCAAACCCAGGCAGAGCTGGAGAGGACGAGAGCGGAGCCAAGGGAGGAGCAGCAGAGGACGGCCTTAATGATGTCCCAGATGGAAGCAGCAGTGGCGGTAAGTAATTTAAAGTACCGTAGTCGAATTTCACAGCACTTCAATAACATATATCTTATAATATTTTGTAATGGCAGGCTCTTGCTCGACACAGTGGTCAGGATATCGAGATTCCTACGCTTCTGCCGTAGCAGACACCGGAGCAGGTGATAAACTCTCTCTTTAATATTGTTGTATCCATTTTATTATTTTACATAGAGAGATAAGGAGGTAGAACATAGAGGTAGATCTTGATGACTTGTGAGATATTGATTCCTATAGTGGTGAGGAAGTTAAGTGTATCTAATCAAGCTTTAGTAGATTTTGACCATGGCAGAAATGATTAGTATATAGTTAATAAGTTGTTAGTGCTTCCAGTTAACAAATGGCTAGTGGTTCATAAGCTTGACCTGTTACCTAAAGTCTCCAACTCTGATACCTGCTAGTTTGCTATTTATATATGCAACATTACTTCATTTGAAACTACAACATGCTTCCTTCTTTTGTCACTGATGTTCTTGGACTCTAATGTTATCACTGAGTTGATATTGATGCTTACTAGTGATTATGTTTCTTTTGCAGAGTTCGAGAACGCGCCGAGAATATCCCGGAGGCAGTGGAGGGGCTAGCGTGTAGCCCGGTGGATGTTTTGTTGTTGTTGATGTTTTGGAACTTAATTTGCAATTGTTTTGCGTTCTGTATACTGTTCTGTATATCTTTGTACAGTTATATCTGTTTTGTGTTCTCGCCATCAAGCGAGGTAGTCAGTTTCTGTTTTTTTTTTTAAAAAAAAAATCGAAAAGTTAACTTACGTCGACTATGACCTTGCCGACGTAAGTTAGCCCAATTTAACTTACGTCGGTCAGACCATACCAACGTAAATTAAACCACTAAACTTATGTCGGTTTGGAGCAACCGATGTAGTTAGATCACTTAACTTACGTCGGCCAACTGTGGCCGAAGCAAGTACTCCGGCCCAGCCTGCGGACCATCCCGGTACGTGACTTACGTTGGCTGCTGCAGAACGACTTAATTAAGGTAACTTATGTCGGCGACCGACGTAAGTTACCTTAATTACATCCAAACCGCTACGTCGGCCAGTCGTCGACGTAATTAAGGAAAAACTAACATAATTAAGGAAAAACTGACGTTGGTTTAGGCCTTAATTACGTTGGCCTTGGCCGACATAATTGATCGATATTCCTGTAGTGCGGAGGCTCCACACGTGGCAGATCCGGAGCTTTCCCTTGCGGTAGAGTAGGTCCGGGGCCGCTGTATATATGTCAGAACCGGAGCTCCTCTCTGAAGGGGGCTAGGTCCGGGGCTGTTGTACACGTGTAGTCGCCGGAGCTTCCCTTGGTTTGGAATTTTGTTCCAGTCTTATCTTACACGTGTTAACTCGGGAGCGAGCCATATGAGGGAAGCGGGTCCGGTGCAACATGACATGTGGGACCTGCAAAAGCCTTCGACTCTAACGGGTGGACTTTCTTGCACTTCTTGCTGTATCGTGGGGTACCTGGTATGTAAGGTACCGACAATGTCCCTTCTCAAGTGACAACGCCCCTTTCCCACATTTGTCGAGGTCCGCAATGACCTCCAACTTGAGGAGATCGAGATGAAGTCCAAGTCGGGAAACACCAATGCATTGGCGGCCACCTCCGTAGGTGCGGGACGCACCCTGTCTTCTGCATCATCTGGTGGCACTCCTCCACGTGCTCCCATTTCTTGTGGCCCTGCATCAAGCACTCCTACCTCCGACGCTGCTGTCTTTAGCCTCTCATCCTCCAACCGAGGTCGAAATTGGCGTAACCGGAACAAGCGTAATGACACCAATAACAACGGTGGATTTCCCACTCCGGAAAATCCATGGAACGGAACCCTGCAGCTTTGGGGTGGTGCTTCGCCCCGTCTCGGTCCTCCTCCAGGCTTCCTGACACGTCCACGCGCACCTGCCCCTCCTCAGCAGGCCCTTCTGGTGCACGCAGGATCCTACGGCGCACCTGCCTATGAGCCACCAGGCTTCTGGACACCTGGCAGACTGCCAATGTCTTTCTACTACAACCTGACTACAATTGGTGGTAGTGAGACCGCCTCCTTCTACAGCGGCCATACCGCGGCTCCTAGTGATCCAACCACTAGATCTTTGTACGGGGGAGCTTCCAACTACGCCACATCTTCTACAACATGGAATTAGAATGAGCTGGCTAACTCGTTCAACACCATGTCACTGACGCCGCCACCGTCCGTTGAATGGTACATGGACTTCTGGCACCGATAGCCACATGTGCTCCTCCCCCTGTAACCTCTCCTCCTCCTATCCTCCTTCTTATTTGACTCCTTTGTCTATCGTTGTCGGTAATGGGTCCTTGCTACCCGTCACCTACACGGGTGTAACACCATCATTTTCATGCATCATGCCTTGCATACATTCATATACATGTTTAACATTAACCCACATAAAGAGGAACGAGTTTAAAATTGATTCAGAGCATTTAAAATTGATTTGGAGCAAAACCGCACTTAAAATGCAGGAAAGTACGAACTAGTCCGATTTTACTGAGGACTAGTCCAATTTCTCTCTGACTAAAAACGAACTTGTCCGTTTTTGCTGCGGACTAGTCCGATTTTGCCTGTGGAAACTTTCACACTTGTCCGATTTTGTGCGGACTAGTCCGATATTCCATGAATCCTTGAAAATTTGCTAAGTCCCTGGACTTTTCCGGACTAGTCCGGTGTCCCAGCGGACTTGTCCGTTTTCCTCTCTGACTAAAGTCGGACTTGTCCGCTTTTAGGCCAGACTTGTTTGATTTTCTCTCTGTACATTTTCAGACTACTCCGGTCCTTTTCGGACTTGCCCGATATTTCGCGACTCCGAGTTGATCTTTTGTTTTACGACTTATTTCTTGGGTTTCACGTTAAGTGGGCCTAGGACGTCGTGCCTAACTCTTTTAGAGCCCATGTGTGACTCTAAACCGGCCTCTACTCCTCTCAGACTTGAAATCCATCTAACCCTAGCCTCCACCTCTATATAAACAATCCCACCCCTTAGCTTGACATCTATTTGCCACTTTTCCACCCCACCCAAACCCTAGTTCGTGGAGAGCCACCACCAAGGAGGGAGGAGGAGATCCCAAGCAAGAAGAAGAAGAGTAGGAAACAAAAGAGGATCAAGATCTCCACCAAGCTTTCGTTCTTCATCACCTATTCATCTCCAAGTTCATCACCAACCCTAGATCATCAAGATCCAAGTGTTACCTCCAAGTTTCTTGGTTCATTGGAGTTCTAAACACCTGGTATACCTTCTATTTTCTTTTTCTTATGAGAATTCAATCCCTAATCTCCAAATTTACGTCGATCTAGAAAACCCTAGTTCGCAAGTTCTGCGAAGTGCGGACTAGTCCGGTCTTCTACAAACTAGTCCAATTTTTCTGACTAAATTGTGTCAAATTAATTCTAAAATTTCATATAATCAACTCCAAACCTATACAAACTTGTTTAAAACTATTATAACTAGTTAGTGATCCATAAAAGCAATCTATTAACAAGTTCTACCTTGCATTTGCATTAATCATGCATGTCATGTCATATTTAGTAATATTTGTGCACCCTTTGATTGTTTTTCTTGTCTTGTATGTTTATTGTGTGGATTAGACGGATTTGCGCTAGAGAATGCCGCGGAGGATCTACAACACCAAGAGTTTGAAGGCTTTGACCCTAATCAACAGCAAGAGCAAGGCAGGTGTCCTTGAAGCATATCGATCCTATTTTGAAATAAATGTTTTGTTTGCAAAACTGCATGCTTGTGTCAATTTGATGGGAATCCTATGGTAGGAAGTTTACTAGCGTTGTTCGACCACCCTTGTCACCTGGAATACATGGTAGAGAGTCGGGATGAGCTTTTTACCTTTTTGCTTTGCTTAATCAACTGGGATGGGAAAACAACTATACCACTCAATTTAATTATGCATGTATGAGATTATGGTTAACATGAACTGGTTAATATGATATGGCAATGGGTGATCTAAGCAAGCCTGATATGTGGATGGGTTGGATGTTATGGTGGTTTTGCTTGCTTTAGATCTAAGGACCGGTTCGTAGAGCGGCCATCCAGGATTTACAGTGCCACCACGAGACCAAGTATGGGTGTGGCGTAGCTAATTAATTAGGGCTTTGCCAGTGCTATTTGGACCATTAAGGATGCTCGGGGAAGGGGTAGTCGGATTGGGTTTGTTGATGATTGGTGGGACTACCCTGGGATCCGAATGACTCAAGAGGGGGCCCTTGGTTGAAGATGTGATCAGTTGGAGATATCGCCACCGGTGAAACCTCAGTGGGGTCTAAATAGGCTAGTAATCACTTTGTAAAGGCTATTTTGTGATCTCTTAGCCACACACCTAAGAAAGTGTGAGACGACATAATTGAGATTATATAGTCATCGAAAGGTGATGATATCACAAACACGTGGGTAAAACGGTACAACCTCTGCAGAGTGTGTCTAATAAACTATCATGATAGCCGTGCTCTCAGTTATGAGCAACCTGGACCCTCACATGATTAGAGGAAACTTGGTATTGGAATAATTTGTGGGATGGTTATGGTTTGGTAACAGTTAATGGATTAATTTCTGGTATTGAATATGGTTATTGGCAATGGTGAAATGTGGTATATCGATTATGGTAATAAATTTTGGACTGGTATTATGATATTACTTATGATTATGATGGGTTTACTTCACATACATGTAATATATTGATTTTCAAATGTTTTTATGTACTTTTCAGCACTAAGCCGTTATTATTGTCATCATTTGAATCAGCCACATGTCATATTTTCCACACTTGCTGAGTATGACATGTACTCACTCTTGCAACCCCCCCCCCCCCACTAGTTGCAGGTCAGGATTGGGAGTTTAATGGTGATAATGCATAGTTCTAGGCCGTGTCTACCGTCAGCTTTGCCTGTGGTGTTTTGGAGCTGCGCTATACCCTATTGCTTATGCTGCCTAGCTGTTTAGTTTTCTTATTTAGTTTATTTCCGCTGCATTAGTTGAACTTGTTATTAATATTCATTAGAGCTTGTATTCGAGGATAATATGGTTTGTTCAATAAAATTTGGTTAATTAATCTTGTGAAAGCATCTAGGCCGCATGAGGTACGGTTTCGGTGATTAATGACAACCATTCGATATTACTAATGAATTTGTGAATGCAAGGTCTCAATGACACTCAATCAAATGAAATCAAAATTACATTGGAGACCCATATAAAATCAACGAATGAGATCAAATCAAATCGTATGAAGACAAGAAGTGAAAGCTCTAATTTGACATCACTCAATGCTTGAAGACAATCAAAACAACATTTCCAACAAGTGTCAAAGAGGTCACAAGTTCAAAATTCCAAAAGAACAACTCAAAACAACTCGAAGTCAACAAGTTGAACACACCGGATCAACCGACGTTCTATGAGTTGACTACATCGGTCAAGTTGGTTCAATTGAAGAAGAAGACCTCAGACAAATGCACTCACCGGATCATCCGATGTGAGTGGCTCAGTGACATCGGTCCATCATCACAGATTGCAATACCATTGGACCGAGTGAAGCACCGGATCATCCGATGTGAAGAAGACATACATCGGTCGATCACTCCAGTGAGCCTCAAGATCAAGCAAAATTCTGGAGGAAGAGCCACCGGATCATCCGATGAGAAGACAGATCAACATCGGTCTAACAACGGTCATATCTGACACAGTGACATCAGCTAATTTGGCTTTGACCGATGATAACTGAAGGGGAGACATCGGATCATCCGGTGTTCGCAGAGAAGTGATGTCAGCCTACTTTTCCAACGGCTATCTCGTGGAGGCTGGCTATTTATACCCCTTCAACCTGTCAAATCGACAAGACTTGAAGCCCAGACATACTCTACACATCCTAGAGCATTCAAGCAATAGAGCAATCACTTTCACATCATTTGTTCATCATTTGTACACCAAGAGATAGGCTAGAACTAGCTAGAGATAGTGCTTGGGTGCCTCCACTCTTGGTGATTGGAGTCTCTAGCATAGTGAGAGCCACAAGGGAGTGTCCCTTGGTGTGTGCAACTTCCGGAGCTTGCCAAGAGGATTGTGGAAGCCCGGAGGATCCCAAAAGTGTACAAGGCTTGAGCTCCACCTTGCCGAGGTTGGCGAACGGAGAAGAATAGTGAAGAAGCCCCTTGTCTCGGTGACTTGGGAGTGGCAAAACCCTTCGGTGGGTGTCACAACGTGGATGTAGGAAGATCCTTGTGATCTTACCGAACCACGGGATAAACTCCGTGTCCCTTGAGCGTTTGCATCCCTCTCCCTTTTTACTCTTATGCAATCTTCATTCCGCAACTTTAATCTACATTGATTGCATAGTTTAATTGCATAGGGAATTGGGCTTTAAGTTGTTAAGTATTTAATTGTCTTAAAATTTGAAAGAAAGCCCAATTCACCCCCCCCCCTCTTGGGCATTTCGATCCTTACAATTGGTATCAGAGCCTTGTTGCTCATTGGATCATTCTAGCTTCACCGCTAGAGAGCTTAAATGGCCAAGAATGGGGGTTCGGTTCCTATCTTCGAGGGCAAGAACTTTGCCTATTGGAAAGCACGCATGCGTGCCTACCTAGAGGCTATTGCTCCCGAAGTTTGGGAAGCGACCCATGCGGTATTTGGAGATAATGCCTATATTGGTGATCAAATTAAATGGGATGCTAGAGCTAGAAATGCCATTTATGAATGCATTAGTCAAGATGTATTTGCAAGAATAGCTAGTAAAGAAAAAGCTTGTGAAATTTGGGCATGCTTAATTGAAATTCATGAGGGTTCCTCTCGTGTTAAAGAACTTAAATATCACATGCTTAAAGCAAAATACGATGAATTTAAAATGCTTCCTCATGAAAATGTTAATGAAATGTTTTCACGCTTAAATGTTCTTATTGAGGAGATTAATGCTCTTGACATTGCATCTCTTGGCAAGGGACTTATCAACCGAAATATCCTCATGCTCCTTCCCAAGCCTAAGTACAACATCATCAACTCCATGCTCCAAAAGGAATCACTTGACAACATTGAAGTTTCGGAGCTCATTGGAGAAATACACGCTCATGAGATGAGTGTACTTGGGATGATGGAGAGTTCATCCTCTACAAGGACAATTGCTCTCAAGGCTTTCAAGAAAACGAAGAAAATGATCAAGCCTAGTTCAAGCAAAGAAGAGCACACATCAAGTGAAGATGATGATGATGAGCTTGCATCAATGATGAGAAAATTCTCCCGCTTGAACTCCAAGATTGCCAAGAAGGGATACACTTTTGATCCCAACAAGAGAGCCTTCCTCCCCAAGAAAGAAAATAGCAAGACTTGCTATAATTGTGGTGAACAAGGCCACATCTCCTACGATTGTCCAAAACCGGACAAGAGAAGGGAGAACCACGAGAGCAAGCATCAAAAGCAAGAAGAAAGTGATGAAGAAGAAGAGGTCAAACCCAAGCGCTCCTTTGGAAAGAAGAAATTTGAAAAGGGCAAGAAGACCAAACTCTTTCCAAAGAAAAGAAGAGGGCCTCAAAAAGTCTTCATGTGCGAGGCAAATGAATGGATCACGGATGAAGAGTCAAGCGACGAAGAGAGTGAAGATGAAGAAAACTTGGCGGGGCTTGCCGTCGTCAACAAGGATAACTCACCTCTTCGTCCACCTCCCATGTGCCTCATGGCAAAAGGTAACAATGAGGTATGTGACGACTCTAGTGATGATGAGCTTTCCCCCGATGAATTAACTTCATTGATAAATGAATACCACACCATCATTAAAAGGGAAAGAACAAAGTCAAGGCTCTTGAACAAGCTCATGCTAAACTAGAGAATACTAACCTCAATTTGCTTGACAAGTATGAAAGCATACTTAAGGAGCATGACACGCTCAAATCTCACGTCAAGGAAGTTGAGGAAGAAAAGACTAAAATCAAGCTTGATCATCATGAGCTTAACTTAGCACACCAAACACTCTTAGAAGAACACAACAAGTTAAAACAAGAACATCAAGTACTTAGCCTTGCTCATGAAGTTCTTGATCAAGAATTAAAAACTATGAAGAAAGAAACCCTTAATAATGAGATTACGTCTCGTGCTACTAACCATTTTCACAAGTCTTTGCCCATGAAAGAAAATGCTAGGGAGAAGGACTTGATGGAGGAGATTGAAAGTCTCCGCACAAGCCTAGCAAAACTATCTAAGGGAGAAGATAAACATAAAGAAATCCTCTTCCATCAAGCAAAGGGCTTCAACAAGAGAGGACTTGGATCCTTCCCGGTGCCCAACAAAGGAAAGGTGCCCTCACCGGAGCTCAAAACAAGCTTCATCAAGGAAGTTGGCTCCTATTGCCAACATTGCAAGGTCACCGGTCACCATACAAGGGAGTGCCCTCTACCTAACCGACCTTCTCCAAAATTGCCGACTAACTATACATCTACCTTTGAGAATCACTATTATTTGTTGAGCAAAGTAGGTGCTAAGGTGAAGGCAAAATTCATTGGCATGAACGTCAAGGGGATGAAAGGGAAGCTCCCCAAGCAACTTTGGGTCCCAAAAGCACTTGTATCACATATACAAGGACCAAAGCTAGCTTGGGTGCCTAAAGTCAAGAACACTTGACCGCCCACGAGGTGACTTCAAGAGGGGACCTCCACCATCAAAGAAAATCTACCAAGGACCTCTTGAAGAAAGTTGAGAATGGGAGCCCAACGCGGATATGGACGGTAACCCTATTGTCAAATCAAATTACCTTTTCATAAATAGTCTATTGCTATATCTTTCCGCATCTAGGCCCCATGTCATGTTAAATGAATGCTTGTATGATTATGTGCCTCACCTTTGTGACAATGAAAGTGCGGTTAAGATAGCTAAAAAAAACCCATTCCCGCACTTGATGAGAAAACCTTTTCTAGACTTAGAAATGAATTAAATGTGCTAGACGCATCTAACGTCATGTAAGTTGCCATGTTCATGTAAGGAAGCATATCTTATAGGTCTTGTCTAACTCCCAAAGGATAGGGGCAAGCTAGAAGTAGTTTTCCCTGAGGAAGCCTTTGGAAGGTTCAAACTTGGCAAGATAGATTTATTTTATGCCTTGCATGATCCCTGCCATATAAACTTGCACTCATCTAATATCTTGCATTAAAATTTGTTTGGCATTGCATAACGGTAGATTGTCACAAAGGGGAACCCACCTCATGAGAAGGAGACTTGTTTGAAATGCAATATCTCAACTCATATAAGGTGGAAAGAACAAAATGTTAGGTACGTTAATGCCTAGAGGAACATGCTTCATTGAGATAGCAGTCTTCATACTCTACCTCACAAAGCATGGGCCTTACATTTTATTTGGATATTTTTCCTCCATTTTTCTCGGTGTTCCATTTGCATTAAGGTCTAGCCAAGCTATTGGCATATTAGCTTCTTGAGGGGTAAGGGGTTGCCCAAAAAGTCCTAAGGCATGTGTTTCTCTTTGATTGGTTGTTTGGTCAAAGGACATATATGGGATGTTTTCGTTCTGTTGTCATCGGATTATCCGATGCCTTTGTCAATCCCTCATCGGACCAATAGGTGTTCATTTTTCAAGGGCCAATTCAGTCAGAACCCCAAATGATCCGACGCGTTCACTCCGTAAAACATCAGTCCATCCGATGTTCACTCTTCAGGAGCTGTGATCTATTCAACCGATGTCTACCTCCCTCTAACGTCGGATCATCCGGTGTCAATATCACTCGGTTGAACACCCTTACTGTGATATTCGACCGATGTTCAAAACCCTAGACGTCGGTCCATCCGATGTCAACTGTAAATTTTTGAATATCCTTTCTGTGGCAATCGACCGATGTTCACTGCATCTATCATCGGTCCATCCGATGTTTAAAAAACGGCTAGGGTTTGGGCCCCACTATTTAAACTCGCGCGCCGGCCCGACCCTCTCTCTCCCCGACACCCCGTGCTCCCGCCGCCGCCGACCACCGCCTCTCCACGCGCCGCCGCCTCTCCCTCGCCTGCAGCGCCGCCGCCGGCCGCCGCCGCCGTCCCCCTGCTCGCGCCACCGCCGCCGGCAACCCCCGCGCCGCCGCCGCCCGTGCCCGCGCACCGCACCACCTCCGCAGCCGCCGCCGCCGCAGCCCTAGGCACCGCCGCCGCCGTGCTCCACCCGCGCCCACGCACCATCGCCACCGCACCTCTCGCTCCGTCGAAGCACCTCCACGTCTTCTCCGGCCCCCGTCGCTAGGTTTTCCCGAGCTCCATCGTCGCTAAGATGGGTCGCGACCGCAAAGGAAAGGGAAAAGCGATCGTGGAGCCCGCCGCGAAGAAGCGAAAATTATCGAAGGATGAGAAGAAGGCCTTGATGGCCGCTCGTGCCGCCGAGGAGCGTGAGCGTGGCCGAGGAGGGTCCTTGAGGATTCGCGAGGCCCGTCCAAGGCCGCCTCCCGTGGTCGACGACTCCGACGCCGAAGAGGAGCCAGTCGAGCCTCTCGTCCGCCGGCGCTCAGCCCGGACTCGAGGAGGTCACACCGAGGTTGCTCCTCGTCCGAGACCGACGGCTGCCGACCGTCGTGAGGACAGGGAGATTGAGAGGGCCATCAATGAGATGGACACGACCGTCCGGGTCGGTGAAGGAGTCCGTCTTGTGGACTACCGGAAGATGAAGGCTAAGCAACTCCGGAAGCTCAGATGGAGTGTACTGCTTGAGGAGTGGTTCCCACAGCCCCGAGAGCTTCTTGTGGACAGTCGCTTCTGGACTTTCACCCAGGCGTCTCTCTATGAGACCTACAAGCGCCGAGGGCACAAGCTTTTTCAGCACAACCACTTGGACTGGAGGCAGCTTGCAGTGGCAGCGGAGACTGAGGTCCGCCCCTTCTTTGAGAGATACAGAGGTTTGGTGGAGCTATTGGATTATGAGAGAAGTGCGTATGTGGAAGAATGGGTCCGTGTCTTCTACGCGACCCTGTACATCTCAGAGGGCAGGAGGTCAATTGCCTTCATGTTCAATGGTCAGCACTACCACCTCTCGAGGCAGACTTTGGGGCATATTCTTGGTTTGGACCTGCACGACACCAGCATACACGAGAAGGTCTATGGGCAGGCAGATCCACCGAGGAGGCCACTTACTGGAGGGGTAGCACCACAGCTGGACGAGATCCGCTCTCTGTTTGGCCCCTCTTTCTCTCCGGACCAGCCTAGAGTTCCAGCCCTCCTGACCCCAGCTGCGCGCATTGTGCACCTCGCCCAGCGCCGCACGCTCCTGCCGAGGTCAGGTTACTTGGAGGGGTTCACGAGTCTCCAGCAGACCCTCCTGTTCTACATAATGAATGGGATGGATTTTGATATAGTGGACATACTCCTCTGCGAGATGGAGGACGTCATTACAGATGGAGTGGGCATGATGAGGCAGCTAGCATACGGGCACTGGATCAGTTATATTTGCTCTATGGTGGTGCTAGAGGGACATACAGCACAGGCCCGGCTTGCTGACGAGAGCGTGACTCGCTTCGGTCACTACCGTGCGTCCGCTCCTGGAGACCGCCGTCTTGGTCGTCCAGTTGAGCGCCAGGTCAGGGCCCGCTTGACTGAGGAAGACTGGTCCGACCTAGAGCGGGAGGACGAGAGGCTTGCTGAGGCTGAGGCTCAGGGGGAGGACCTGCAGCACATCTGGTCTGAGAGCGACACCGACGACAGTGTCGAGGAGTACTTCCCTCCCCCTCCACCTTCACCGAGGCAGCACGACGCTGAGGCAGGAGGATCAGCCGCTCTGCCACCGACACCACCCCCTGTGTCCGAGGCGCAGGTGACGCAGCCGTCTGAGCTGACGTCGCTCCTTCAGCAGATGATCGAGCAGCAGCGCCAGGACAGGCTCGCTGCTGAGCAGGCCAGGGTAGAGCAGGCTGCTCACCTGGCACAGCTGCAGCGGCAGCAGCAGGAGCTCCAGCTGGAGATCGCCCGTCAGAGGCGAGAGGATACGGACAGGTTCACCAACCTGGTAGATCAGATGCACCGCCGTACCCTCGACCAGCAGCAGCAGACCCAGCAGGCCATGATGGGGATCCTCGGGTTGATCACCAACCTTTACACTCAGACCGGGATCGCCCTTCCTTCACAGCAGCCTGGACTGGGACTGGCTCCAGGTGTTGCTCAGGTGCCCACTACTCCTATCCCTTCCATCAGCATGTCACCACTTCTGGCATCTAGCGCACCGATTCACTCACCACTGCCGGCGACGACCTTGTTCCAGCAGACACCGGCGTCCGTGGTGAGCGCTCCACTTCCTCCAGCTCCTCCAGCACCTTCAGTACCTGCTTCCTCTCCTCCAGCACCGGCAGCGGACCCTCCATTTCCCACCGCTCCGGCAGCTCCTTCGACCGGCGACTCCAGCTCCGACGACTGCGACGGTGCTCAGTTCGTCCTCGCGCCTAGCTCTCAGGGTCTGTAGGCGTTCTAATCCCTTTTTGGTGTCTTGATGCCAAAGGGGGAGAAGATGTAGAAGAGTCAGGGGGAGTGGTAGTAGCAATCTCAGGGGGAGTGTGTGTGTAGGGGGAGTGTGTGGTTGAGTGTGTGCTTATCCTTTGTATTCATGCTTGAGTACTCTTTTGTAATTTTAATTAAGCACTCTTTCGCTTGTCTCATTTGTTTATGATTTTAAATCAATTGAGCTTTTCGCACCACAAATTTCTTTTGCAAACTTAATGTATCCTATGTTGTATTCATTGCATATATTCTTGAGTATTATCATCAAATTCATTATCATTGCGCTTTAAATTATTGTGTTGTCATCAATCACCAAAAAGGGGGAGATTGAAAGCATCTAGGCCCCATGAGGTATGGTTTCGGTGATTAATGACAACCATTCGATATTACTAATGAATTTGTGAATGCAAGGTCTCAATGACACTCAATCAAATGAAATCAAAATTACATTGGAGACCCATATAAAATCAACGAATGAGATCAAATCAAATCGTATGAAGACAAGAAGTGAAAGCTCTAATTTGACATCACTCAATGCTTGAAGACAATCAAAACAACATTTCCAACAAGTGTCAAAGAGGTCACAAGTTCAAAATTCCAAAAGAACAACTCAAAACAACTCGAAGTCAACAAGTTGAACACACCGGATCAACTGACGTTCTATGAGTTGACTACATCGGTCAAGTTGGTTCAATTGAAGAAGAAGACCTCAGACAAATGCACTCACCGGATCATCCGATGTGAGTGGCTCAGTGACATCGGTCCATCATCACAGATTGCAATACCATTGGACCGAGTGAAGCACCGGATCATCCGATGTGAAGAAGACATACATCGGTCGATCACTCCAGTGAGCCTCAAGATCAAGCAAAATTCTGGAGGAAGAGCCACCGGATCATCCGATGAGAAGACAGATCAACATCGGTCTAACAACGGTCATATCTGACACAGTGACATCAGCTAATTTGGCTTTGACCGATGATAACTGAAGGGGAGACATCGGATCATCCGGTGTTCGCAGAGAAGTGATGTCAGCCTACTTTTCCAACGGCTATCTCATGGAGGCTGGCTATTTATACCCCTTCAACCTGTCAAATCGACAAGACTTGAAGCCCAGACATACTCTACACATCCTAGAGCATTCAAGCAATAGAGCAATCACTTTCACATCATTTGTTCATCATTTGTACACCAAGAGATAGGCTAGAACTAGCTAGAGATAGTGCTTGGGTGCCTCCACTCTTGGTGATTGGAGTCTCTAGCATAGTGAGAGCCACAAGGGAGTGTCCCTTGGTGTGTGCAACTTCCGGAGCTTGCCAAGAGGATTGTGGAAGCCCGGAGGATCCCAAAAGTGTACAAGGCTTGAGCTCCACCTTGCCGAGGTTGGCGAACGGAGAAGAATAGTGAAGAAGCCCCTTGTCTCGGTGACTTGGGAGTGGCAAAACCCTTCGGTGGGTGTCACAACGTGGATGTAGGAAGATCCTTGTGATCTTACCGAACCACGGGATAAACTCCGTGTCCCTTGAGCGTTTGCATCCCTCTCCCTTTTTACTCTTATGCAATCTTCATTCCGCAACTTTAATCTACATTGATTGCATAGTTTAATTGCATAGGGAATTGGGCTTTAAGTTGTTAAGTATTTAATTGTCTTAAAATTTGAAAGAAAGCCCAATTCACCCCCCCCCCCTCTTGGGCATTTCGATCCTTACATCTTGTTACATGGTAATTATCTGTGTATCGTTTGTGAATGCACTCGTGTATGTGTGTTGAACATCCTGGGCACACATATGCATTTACTTGGTTCATTTTCGGAACTCGGAGTCACAGATTGGTATCAGAGCCACAGGTTGACCATAGGATGCAACCTAGATAGAATGGACGATTTAGAGCATATAGGAACACTCAGGAATCAATGTGTTTTTGTTGGCTTGCTGTTTGCTATATATTGTTTGCTTGTGTGCTTAATAGAGGATTTTGGGATGCTTTAGCATTGCCATGTCCATGTAGGCTAGTTAGTTGTCTAGTTTCATATCCCTTGATGCATATAGTTATTGGGCCTGATGTATTAAAAGAGGCTGAAAGACAAGTACAAGAAATTCGGAAGAATCTAAAGGCAGCCCAAACAAGACAGAAGAGTTATGCGGAAACTCGAAGACGTGATCTAACCTTTGAGGTTGGTGATTATGTGTATCTGAAAGTGTCACCCATGAGAGGGTTGAGGAGATTTAAAGTAAGAGGCAAGTTGTCACCCCGCTACATTGATACGTTCAAGATATTAGAATGACGAGTTGAAGTGGCTTATCAGCTTGAGCTTCCACCGCACTTGTCAGATGTACATAATGTATTTCATGTGTCACAACTTAAGAAGTGTATGAGAGAGCCTGAGGAACAATTACCTATGGAAGCAGTTGATGTACAAGAAGATTTGTCTTATGTGGAACAGCCTGTCAAGATACTTGAGACATTAGAAAAGGTTACCAGAAACAAAGTCATTCGCATGTGTAAAGTGCAATGGAAACATCACTCGGAGGCAGAAGCAACATGGGAAAGAGAAGAAGATCTCAAGGCCGAATGCCCTCATCTATTATATTAGGACGTCTGAATCTCGAGGGCGAGATTCCTTTTAAGGGGGTAGAGTTGTAACATCCATATTTTATGTAAATAAAATTGAGCAAATAATAGTATACTCAAGTCTGCATTTTTTGTGTGAATTTTGAAGTTCAAACGAGTAGCAAACATTGAAGTTTGAATTTGAAATCAAACCAAAAGAAAAGAAAAGGAAAAGGAAAAAGAATAAAAACCCCTAATGGGCTAAAACCCACCCCGGCCCAATTCACCCTCCCCTCACCCGCATCCCAACAACCCCCACTCCCTCTCTTTTCTCTCTCTGCCGCACGGGACCCACCTGTCATCCCTTCCAGGGAGCAACCGCCGCCTCCCTCTCCTTCCCGCGCCCACGCCGCACACCCCCCCTCCAACCGCCATCCCACGCGCGGATTTCAACTGGGAAACCACCCCTTCGCACGCACCGACAACCACTGCACGCACTACCCCTATAAAATCCCCCTCCCCCTCTCTTTCTTCCTCTCCGCACTCAAATCCTAGCCAACCACCATTATCGATACGTTGCACACGTTCCCGATGATCCAGTGCCTAACCTTCGCTCCTTCCTTCTCTAATCGCTTTGCCTTGTCGCCAGGAGCACGCTGGACAAGTTGGTGCGGAGAATTCGCTGGGGTTTTGCCGAGTCCGACGGTTGCCGATGCCGGTTGCCGCCGCCTCTCATCGCCGACCCTTCTTCGGCCGATTTCGGACCCCGAGACCCCTCTAGGTATGATCCCCTCTTCTCTCTCGTTCGTTTAGTGTAAACTATGCATGCGTTAGACGACGTTTTGGCCATTCCGGCCGACGTCGGCGAAGTCCGCCGCCGTCCGCGCGCGAGGTCAGCACCGTCGGGGCGATGTGGCCGAATCTCGGCCCTCGGTTCAAACCGAACGGCTGAGATTAAAATGTTAGATACCGGTTCGCCATAATAAAATCTCGCGCGTTCATTTGAAAATCAACAGCCCACGTTCAAACATCATTTCCCACCACTGGTTTTGCACCAAGGCCCCTGGAACTTGCGGTCTACCCCCTGGATTCCTCTGGAATTCAAGTCTAACCCCTAGATTTAACAATCTAACCCCTGGACTCTCTAGGAATGGATTTAATCAATTAATTAAGAAATCTAGCCCCTGAAAACTTACTGAATTATGTGTTTAGCCCCTCTACAGTGTAGGAAAATTAGCAGGAAGTCCCTGAGGTTTTATTTAATTGCTGAATATTGTTTATAGGAGTATTTAATGTGTAGAAAATAGATAAAAACGGTAAATAAATTTAAAAACAGTAGGAAATTTTGTATAGAATATTTTTATACTGTAGTTAATTTGTAGAGTGCAAATAAAATATATTTTGACCATGGAAAATTTATTGAAAATGTTTAAAATACATTTTGGCCATAGAAAATTCAGTAAAAATGATTTTAGGCCATAAATAAATCCTAAAAATGTAAAATAAATATAAAATGCATATTTTGGCTATGCAAAATAATAAATGGTAGGGACACATTAGTATAAAATTTTATGCTTATGTGTATGTTGTGATGCCATGTATTGTGTGCTGTTTACTTATTTAGCTTTTATATCTCTTTGCCATGATTGGGCAATATATTTAGAGTCGTACTACGACCCCAACTTTAATCTCCAAGACCAAGACTTCAGCCACAACCAGGTCTTCAAAGAAGGCAAGTGCCCTTGACCATTTTGTACCAATTTTAGGATTTTAATTAGATGCATGCTAAATAAAATGATGTCCTATTTCATGATGCATGCCTTGTTCTATATAATTCCTTGTCACCTGAATTGGGATTGGGAAGTAGATATGTTTTAATTATGCTTAGCCATGCTTACACATTGGGAATGGGATTTCATACAAATGTGACAAATCATACTTCATGGTTACTTTATTCATGATGGACACAATAGTAGAGGATAGGAATCTGGTGGTTGGATAGTTTTGGCATGGTGCAATTTGCACGAGACCCAGGATTGGGTTTGGCACCTCCAGATTCTAAGGACCGGTTTATGGGTGAAGCCACTAAGCTTTATAGTACCACTAGGAGACTGAGATGGGGCAGCTTGGTCAATGAATTAGGTTTCTCCCGATGAAATGCTAGTAGTTGGATGGTGCGGGGAATGATGCAGGGGTACTGCTCTGGGAACCGCGGAGCTCAAGAGGGGGCTCTGAGGCGGAGGGTTACTCCGGAAATGCCTCAATGGTGGAAACCTTAGAGGGCTAGCACTAGTCGGGAGTACCTTTGTAAAGACCATGTAGTGATCTCCTGGGCACACACCTACGGAAGTATGAAATGTGGTTGATCACCACGGGCTACATGGAGGTTTACTCAGTCCACCTGGCAACAGGGGATGGAATCACTTCTTGTGGGTAAAGGGTACACTCTCTGCAGAGATTTGGTAAAACTGTCATGACAGCCGTGCTCACGGATAAGAGCAGCTTGGGGCCAATTCATAATTAGATCATGGTTGAGAAATGGTGGTTATTTATGATTCAAGTTACATTCACCATCTTTAATTATGTGTTGAATTATTTCTTGAATTATGATATTGATAATTGAAAGCTAAGGATAGGATCTAAGCATAGTGCTTAAGCCATATTTGGCCTACCCTTGTTCTAGCCAATCATTTCATTCTCTTCCCACACTTGCTGAGTACTCTAGGTACTCAAGCATTTACTTTTCCATTAGAATATGAAGAAGAAGCGTCACCGAAAGACTTCTTCGTCAACCTGGAGGACTTGGTCTAGGCTGGCGATCCTTTGCGCAACTGCCTGTGAAGATGGAGCCCTATTTGTCTACTTAGCCTTCCGCTGTAGTTTGGACTTTGTGAATTGTTTAGATGATGTAAATAGGTTTTTGGTGTGTATTTGTAGACCTGCGGGTCATATTGTAAGACTATTTATGTACTCGAACATGGCTATATAATGATATTTCACTTTCGTCAACGCATGTACGATTCAACTGATCATGGTGTACATGTGATTAGCCTTTGTTCATCCTTTCAATGACCGAGTGTGACAAAGTGGTATCAGAGCCAGGTTGCCCATAGGACGCAAGCCTAGTTAGAAATGGTCAAAAATAAGGACTATACTATTTTCTTATAAAATATTATTTCCAAAACTTTGTGCTTTCCATCTCAATCCTTGTGCTTCTTATCTTGGTGTACCTATTGTTTTTATTCTAACTTAATTTATTGATTATTGATCTCACTCTCTTCTTTTCAAATGTTTGTAGATGGCGCGCACCAAGCAGACAGCATGTGAGTCGACTGGGGGTCGTGTTCCTCACCACGCCCTAGCCAGTCGCTCCGCACCTCACACGCCCAGGAGGGAGACAGTGCTGATCTCTTCTGGACATGCTGCATCGAGGATGCGTACCCGTCTTCGCTCTCTCCTTCATGTTGCGGGGTACCGTGAGTACCGTGTTCGCTTCGTCTACCACACTACTAGGATCTTTGTACCCTCTACTGTTGGACTGGAGTGGACTACCCAGCTGTCGATCTACTACGACTCGGAGCTACTGCACTCACACTACTCTCCGGCTTGGAGTAGCTTCCAGCGTGCTATAGAGGAGGATGATACGTGGGAGGCGACTACCTACTGGAGTCACGCCCACAAGTTCCGCCTCGAGCGCACGGAGCACGCGTACACCCCTCAGCGCCCTAGTGGCACAGCCGACTTCACTGGACGTGACGTCGAGGGGCCTCTGTACCTCGCTCAGAGCGAGAGGCTTGTGGACGATGTTGTGGAGTTGTCTTCACGACTCCAACGTTGTTAGCAGAAGCTTTAGGACAGCAGGGAGCTCGTTGACCGCTACGAGCAGCTTCGCCGACGCTACGGGAGGATCACTGCGGCTGACCCGAACTCTCCTCGGTACGCTTCGGAGCCCTAGGACCCAGACTCTTCGGATCATCGCGAGCACTCACCCGTGAAATCGGGAGAGGACCCGGAGGAGGTGGACCCAAAGGAGGAGACAGAGGAGGACTCCGACGAGGACCCTGACGAGCAGGAGTAGACTTGTTACCCTGTTGGACGACTCAGGACACCTACCCTTAGTATGTAGGAGCGTGTAGCTACGCCCTCTCTAGTATTGAGTTGTGTTATCTATGGTATTGTATTAGTAGGTTGCTTCATGTTGTGTGTGTGTGTGCGACGTGAGTTGTGGAATGCTTCAGCATCCTGTCCACATCCACGTCATTTGTATATAGGCTTGTTAGTGTGTTGTGCGAGTTGTGGAATGCATTAGCATCCCGTCCACATCCGCACTAGTTGATTAATGAATTTGCTTGTTATATATATATATATATATATATATATATATATATATATATATGTGTGTGTGTGTGTGTGTGTGTGTGTGTGTGTGTGTGTGTGTGTGTGTGTGTGTGTGTGTGTGTGTGTGTGTGTGTGTGTGTGTGTGTGTGTGTGTGTGTGTGTGTGTGTTTCCCTTGATGCATGTTGGGACCGTTTACCATAGCGTATCCTTCTATATCTTATTTATTATCTTAAAGTTTCAATTATTCCCTATACAGATGGGTGGTAGAGGTAGAGGTCGTGGAAGGGGTGATGTGCCCCAAGATGATGAATTTGAAGGATTGGCAGGATGGATGGGTAGGGGTGCTCGAGAAGCCCCAGCAGCGCAACAGATGTAGCAGATGATGGCCATTCAAACCCAACTGCTCAACAACCTTACCCAGATAGTTACTAATATGCAGCAAGCACCACCACCACAATACAACCTTCCACCACCACCACCTTTTCCACCCATGTCCTTTATAAGGGACTTTCTTAACACCCATCCACCCACCTTTGCCATAGTTAGTGAGCCAATGGATGCCGATGATTGGCTTCGAACGGTTGAAAGCAAGTTGAGGCTCATTCAATGTGAAGGAAGAGAGAAGGTACTGTTAGCCTCTCATCAACTCCAGGGACCTGCAGCCGACTGGTGGACCGCCTTCACTGAAGCCCATTAGAATCTGGAGAACATCACTTGGGAAGAATTTAGGACTAATTTCCGCAATCACTTTGTACCTGAGGGAGAAGTCCAAGAAAGACGTGAGGAGTTCCTCATGTTAAAGCAGGACCGTATGACTGTGCGAGCCTACTTGAATGCATTCACACAATTATCTCGCTACGCACCAACATATGTGGATACTGATTCCAAGAAGGAATTCCGTTTCAAGAATGGACTTGCCAAGGAGTTGAAGTTTGCCATGTATTCCAGTGACTACAGCAACTTTCAGAAATTGGTTGACAAGGCTTTTGAAGTGGAGAGGACCAAGAAGGAACTGGACGATGATGACAGGAAGAGGAAGTTGGCTCTAGGACATGCCTATAGTAGCAATGTACGATCTCGTTTCTCCCCTCAGCCTGCAACACCCATGACTCACCCTATGAACTCCTACTCGGGGTATAGATTCCCAAACCCCAACTACCGGCCACCCACACCCTACAATAAGCAGATGCGCCAGCAACAACAGCCTCCACGCCAACCAATGCAACCCCCTCGCCAGCAGATGCAACCACCTCACCCTTCAACACCAGCTAACTGTCCCAATGGACAACCCCCGAAAAACCAACCAGGAGGTAACAAGGGCCAGAACAATGCTGCAGGAGTTCAGTGCTATAAGTGTGGAGAACTGGGACACTACTCCAACAATTATCCAAAGAAGCAGCAGAACCCACCTGGACGTGTCAATCATGTGACACTAGAGCAAGCTCAGGAAGCACCTGATGTGGTGATCCATATGTTTTCTGCTAATTCCCACCCCGCCACAGTATTGTTTGATTCGCGTGCTACACATTCATTTATATCCAAAGATTTCATAAAGAAGCATGACATGGTAGTTACATTCTTGAATCGACTGTTGCTGATAAACTCTCCTGGAGGAGAGATGGTGGCAAGGCATCTATGTCGTAAAGTGAGTATAAACATAAGGGGTAGTCTTTTGGGCCAACCTAATAGTGTTGGACTCACAAGAATTAGACATCATTCTGGGAATGGACTGGCTGACAAAGAATCAAGGAGTAATTCATTGTGCAACTAGGACAGTTTGCTTAACGCACCCAGATAGCACTACAGTGGAGTTCAAGCCAGATCAGACACAAGAGGCAGTTGTACAACTCAACCATCTTGAGAGTACAGAAGGCATTACGGTTGTGAGTGAGTTTCCGGATGTATTTCCATATGACTTACCAGGTATGCCCCCTAATCGAGAGATTGAGTTTATCATTGAGTTAGTACCTGGAACGGCCCCAATATATAAGAGACCGTATAGAATGGATGCTAAACAATTAACTGAACTAAAGGATCATATTGAGGAGTTACTGGGAAAAGGATATATTTGTCCTAGCTCATCGGCTTGGGGAGCACCAGTTATATTTGTACTTAAGAAGGATGGTACTCAAAGGTTGTGTGTGGATTACCGAGCCTTAAATGCGGTAACGATCAAGAATAAGTACCCACTACCAAGAATTGAAGATTTATTTGATCAGTTGAGAGGAGCGTGTGTGTTCTCTAAGATTGATCTTTGCTCAGGTTATCACCAACTGAAGATTAGACCCTCAGACATTCCCAAGACTGCATTTGTCTCTCGATATGGACTATATGAGTATGCAGTTATGTCATTTGGATTGACCAATGCTCCCGCATATTTTATGTATCTGATGAACAAGGTATTCATGGAGTACTTGGACAAGTTTGTAGTGGTGTTCATCGACGACATACTTATCTACTCCAAGACTGAAGAAGGGCATGAGGAGCACATCAGGATGGCTCTACAGAAGCTTCACCAACACCAATTATATGTCAAACTTAGTAAGTGTGAGTTTTGTCTAAAGGAAGTATGATTTTGATGAGGACATCACAACAGCAGAGACGCGCATTGAACTGCAAGGACCAATCACAAGAGCACGGGCACGGTTATTAAATCAGCAGGTGAATTCGTTCTTAACTTCTTTTGCATGTGAGTTTGAGAATAGATTGCTATGTGATGATTTAATTGTTATTAGGAATAATGGAAAAGATCAACAAGTGAAGGAAGGAGGCCTTGGGAGCGTGGAGAACCACCTGGGACGTCCACAAGTAGATGGAAACAGTTTACAACTCGGACTCGAGTTCAACTCGGAGTCCAGGAGCAGTCTACCTTAAAACAGACGCCCAGGAGGCATACGGACTCCGTTTTCGACGTTCTACATATTCACGGAAAGAGGAGAAGATAAAATTTCCAATGGTTCTGGTCCCACCTCAAAATTCCTCCGGAGTCATTGGGAATCTTCGAAACAAGTCGAGTCCAGATTTCTGTCCAGTGCTGCGCCACCGAATCGGGCCTTTGGGCCTTGTATCCCGTAAGAATCCATTAGGGACGCATCTAATCGTGTTTTGGTCGAATCCTAGCCTATAAATACTGCAGCCGCCGATCATATTCGGTGGGTTTTTCTTAGATCAATAATATCTCCGTTCTACGGTTTGTGAGACTCCAATTTCGCGATTTCTGATTGTGTCTTCTACGTTCTTGCTCGTGTTCTCGATTGCACTTGCAGGGATTAGCCTTCTTGGCGAGGTCAAGCGTGTGCAGCACGGTTGATAACCAACGGAGCCGTGGTGTAGTGATTGCAGGGGTACTCGAACCGCTCGAGTGTCGCGGATCATCAACGTCGAGTTCTCCACCCCAATCGACATACCTTTCAGAAGATCGGGCCTAAACCTACTCATCAATTGGTATCAGATTTCCAGGTTGCCCGTGAGGTATCTTTGTTTTCCTTCCTTCCATTAGATCGATTTTTTTTCGTACCTAGAGTCCACAAAAAAGCCACAAAAAAAATTAGATCGTTTTTACCGCTTCCCAGCTATAGTGCCTGCAGTTTCGTTTTTTAGTTTGTATTGTTGAGTTTGCATTCGTGTGGTTGAGTCTTGTTGCTGGTTTAGCTTTGTGTTTTTTGGTCCTAGTTATCGTGTTTCGTCCTTGTTTTCTTGCTATTCGACACCTATTCCACAATCCCTAAATAACAAACCGATCCGCCACGTTCATCGGTTTGCCCTAGCTAGCCGCCTTGCGTGAACTCCTGCATCGCCAGCCCTAGATTAGGTGACAAATCTTTGTGCCATTCATCCTTGAATCATCACACACCACCCCATTAGTTGCTGTGCAAATTTCTGATCGTTTTCGTATCCGTTTGCGAGTTCTGTTCTCAAACCGAGTTGGAATCAACATCCAAAAAAAACGTAACTCGGATAGCCTACCTTAAAACGGCCATAACTTTCGCATACGAACTCGAAATCGAGCGATTTTTTTTTCAAATTCATC
This sequence comes from Tuctoria greenei, assembly GCA_036927565.1. NCBI lineage: Eukaryota > Viridiplantae > Streptophyta > Magnoliopsida > Poales > Poaceae > Tuctoria > Tuctoria greenei. The sequence goes on along the minus strand of JAYESD010000004.1, from coordinate 18,782,120 downwards.
TACGCGAAATTTCGCATCTTATTTTCCGCTGCGTAGATGCGTTCGGCGAAATTAGATTGCCCAAATTCCCCTCGGAAGATAGGCTATCCGGCCTCCGAAGTTTCAGCACAAATTTTAAAGAACCTTCTTGATTTTCTATAGGCCGCATATTACATCCAATTGAGCTGAAAATTTGTGTGCTTCCTATATTTGTGCTACTGAGTAAAGAAAAAATATCAAAAAGATATTACAAAAAGAAAAAAATATAGTGAAGAGCACGCATATTAAAGCAATTGGCCTATACCACTTGGTGCTGTTTGTTTGGTTATATCATTCTGTCTTTCTTTTGCCTTGATACTTCCTTGTGTTGTGCTAGGCTCTAGGGCACTCAGTTGACCAGCAACAGTTTCCTACATTGAATACTTATTCAACTTTGTTTAGCTGTTAACGATTTTCTGCTTATTAGCCACCATATTGTGCCATCCAAGCTCCACCTTTCTCTTGAGCATAACAGGTACCTTTGCAATCACCCCACGCTTCATTGGTTCATCTCACCGTCCACACCACCTGCTGTGTCGGTAAGAACACTTGTAAGAGCGTGGTAAGACGCTTGAGCGAGAGAGATTGTTTTCTTCCACCTTCCACATTGTCACTGTAGTTGATAGGGATAACATTTTTTTTGTTGTCTTTTGTTTCCTACTAATAATGGCAGGAGAAGAAAATAATGACGAATGTGTTCAACATGTTGAGTTACGTGATATGTTCGCCAAATACAACGCATCAACGGAGGAGTCATTGGCGAACTTGACTCGCAAACTGGATGACCTTGCTCTTCGGATGAATACTTTTGAGGCTCGGTTGCCTCTCGCTGGAAGACAAGAAGACAATGCTTATGATGAACTGGAAGATCACAGTAATCAGCCAAGACTGCCACTTTATCGTCGAGGTATGGGAGGTAATAATCATAACAATTATAACCGCCCTCCTGATGATCCTTTTGCTGAAGTGAAATTTATTATACCCTCTTTTTCTGGTGCTTATGATGCTGAGGCTTATCTTTATTGGGAGATGACAGTAGAGCAAAAATTTAATTCCCATCTTGTTCCTGAACAACATAGAGTTCGTCAAGCCACTAGTGAGTTTAAGGACTTTGCTATCATATGGTGGAATGAACTTGTTAAAACTAGAACTGATCCTCCAACATGGGATAGATTAAAGGAAGCTATGCGTGTTCGATTTGTTCCTCCATCTTTTCAGCGGGACCTTCGCAAAAAATTGCAGCGTTTAGACCAAGGTAACATGTCCGTAGAGGAGTATTATCAAGAGTTACAAAAGGGTATGCTGCGTTGTGGGGTAGTAGAGGACATGGATGATAAAATAGCTCGTTTTTATGGGGGGTTGAGGCGTGAAATTCAGGACATTGTTGATTACAAAGAATATGATACTGTTAACAGATTGTTTCAGCTTGCTATGGTGGCAGAAAAAGAATTGCAGGGCCGACAACAACATCAACAACGCACGAGGAGCAACTTCACGCCGCGTGTAGCAACTACACCATCCAAAACAGCACCATCTTCGGCCCCCCGTGCAGCGACTACACCACCCAATGGCGGCCAACGAACTATACCCGCTGCTCCACCTTCTCGCGTGCCGGAAGGCAGCAAGGCGACATCATTCAAGCCTTCGTCGTCCACTCCTTCTACGGGTCGTACTTCCGACATTAAGTGTCACCGCTGCCAGGGACTTGGTCATATGATGAGAGATTGCCCGAGCAAATGAGCATACATAGCACGCGACGATGGCGGGTATGATAGTACTTCGGATGTTGAAGATGAATATTCTCTTGCTACTGACTTTACAGATCCAAATGACGAACACACCGAAGAAGAGGTACTTGGTACAGCGGCGACGGAGAACTATAGGAGCATCATTGTGCAGCGTGCCTTGAGCTCCAAAGTGGAGACCGACGACAAGCTACAACGACACAACATCTTCCACATGTTTCTTGTCGTCAAGGACTGCCGTGTACACACTATAATTGATGGAGGTAGCTGCAATAACTTGGTAAACACGGACGTCGTCAAGGAGATCAAGAAATTAATGAAGAAAGGAAAAGCTCCGAACTTTAGAGAGGATGAACAAAGAACCCTATGGCTTGGAAAGAGGATTTATGTTCCGGATATAAAGCAGATTAGAGAGTTGATACTAAGGGAAGCTCATGACTCATCATACTCCATTCATCCCGGAAGCACAAAGATGTATCAAGATCTTAAAGATCTATATTGGTGGCATGGAATGAAGCGGGATGTAGCAGAATATGTGGTCATATGTGATACACGTCAATTGATTAAGTCGAAACATCAAAGACCAGCAGGGTTATTGCAACCAATCAAAGTGCCAGAATGGAAATGGGAAGAAATTAGTATGGATTTCATTGTGGGACTACCAAGGACACAGTACGAAAATATGACTCTATATGGGTTATAGTGGATCGTTTGACTAAAGTTGCCCACTTCATTCTTGTGAAAGAAACCTACAATGGTCCCAAGTTGGCGGAACTTTATATCTTCAGGATTATATGTTTACATGGAGTTCTTAAGAAGATTATCTCAGATCGAGGCACTCAATTTACCTCAAGATTCTGGCAGAAGTTGCATGAATCAATGGACACCCATTTAAATTTTAGTTCGGCGTATCATCCTCAGACTGATGGTCAAACAGAACGTACCAACCAGATATTAGAAGACATGTTGAGAGTGTGTGCTTTAAAGAATAGCCAAAGTTGGGATAAGAATCTGCCATATGCCAAATTCTCTTATAACAACAGTTATCAAGCCAGTTTGAAGATGTCTCCTTTTGAAGCATTGTATGGGCGGAAATGTAGGACACCGTTGTTTTGGAATCAAACTGGAGAAAGTCAAGTTTTTGGGCCTGATGTATTAAAAGAGGCTGAAAGACAAGTACAAGAAATTCGGAAGAATATAAAGGCAGTCCAAACAAGACAAAAGAGTTATGCGGATACTCGAAGACATGATCTAACATTTGAGGTTGGTGATTATGTGTATCTGAAAGTGTCACCCATGAGAGGGTTGAGGGGATTTAAAGTAAGAGGCAAGTTGTCACCCCACTACATTGGTCCGTTCAAGATATTAGAACGACGAGGTGAAGTGGCTTATCAGCTTGAGCTTCCACCGCACTTGTCAGATGTACATAATGTATTTCATGTGTCACAACTTAAGAAGTGTCTGAGAGTGTCTGAGGAACAATTACCTATGGAAGCAGTTGATGTACAAGAAGATTTGTCTTATGTGGAACAGCCTGTCAAGATACTTGAGACATTAGAAAAGGTTACCAGAAACAAAGTCATTCGCATGTGTAAAGTGCAATGGAAACATCACTCGGAGGCAGAAGCAACATGGGAAAGAGAAGAAGATCTCAAGGCCGAATTCCCTCATCTATTCTCTTACGACATCCGAATCTCGAGGGCGAGATTCCTTTTAAAGGGGTAGAGTTGTAACATCCATATTTTATGTAAATAAAATTGAGCAAATAATTGTACATTCAAGTCTTCATTTTTTGTGTGAATTTTGAAGTTCAAACGAGTAGCAAACGTTGAAGTTTGAATTTGAAATCAAACCAAAAGAAAATAAAAGGAAAAAGAATAAAAACCCCTAATGGGCCAAAACCCACCCCGGCCCAATTCCCCCTTCCCTCACCCGCAGCCCAACAACCCCCACTCCCTCTCTTTTCTCTCTTTGCCGCACGGAACCCACCTGTCATCCCTTCAAGGGAGCAACCGCCGCCTCCCTCTCCTTCCTGCGCCCACACCGCACACCCCCCTCCAACCGCCGTCCCACGCGCAGATTTCAATCGGGAAACCACCCCTTCGCACACACCGACAACCACCGCACGCGCTACCCCTATAAAATCCCCCCTCCCCCTCTCTTTCTTCCTCTCCGCAATCAAACTCTAGCCAACCGCCATTCTCGGTACGTTGCACACGTTCCCGATGATCCAATGCCTAACCTTCACTCCTTCCTTCTCTAATCGCGTTGCCTTGTCGCTAGGAGCACGCCGAGCAAGTTGGTGCGGAGAATTTGCTGGGGTTTTGCCGAGTCCGATGGTTGCCGATGCCAGTTGTTGCCGCCTCTCGTCGCCGACCTTTCTCCGGCCGATTTCGGACCCCGACACCCCTCTAGGTATGCTCCCCTCTTCTCCCTCGTTCGTTTAGTGTAAACTATGCATGTGTTAGACGACGTTTTGGTCGTTCCGGCCGACGCCGGCGAGGTCCGCCGCCGCGGGTGCCGTGCGCCGCCGGGGCGACGTGGCTGAATCTCCGTCCTTGGTTCAAACTGAACGGCTGAGATTAAAATGTTAGATATCGGTTCGCCATAATAAAATCTTGCGCGCTCATTTTAAAATCAACGGCCCACGTTCAAACATCTTTTCCCACCGCTGGTTTTGCACCAAGACCCCTGGAACTTGTGGGCTACCCCCTGGATTTCTCTTGAGTTCAAGTGTAACCCCTAGATTTAGCAATCTAACCCCCTGGACTCTCTGGGAATAGATTTAATCAATTAATTAAGAAATCTAGCTCCTGGAAACTTAGTGAATTATGTGTTTAGCCCCTGTACAGTGTAGGAAAATTACCAGGAAGTTCCTGAGGTTTTATTTAATTGCTAAATATTGTTTATAGGAGTATTTAATGTGTAGAAAATAGATAAAAATGGTAAATAAATATAAAAATAGTAGGAAAATTTGTATAGAATATTTTTATGCTGTAATTAATTTGTAGAGTGCAAATAAAATATATTTTGACCATGGAGAATTTATTAAAAATGTTTAAAATACATTTTGGCCATAGAAAATTCGATAAAAATGATTTTAGGCCATAAATAAATCCTAAAAATGTAATATAAATATAAAATACATATTTTGGCTATGTAAAATAATAAATGCTTCGTAAGGACACATTAGTATAGAATTTTATGTTTATGTGTATGTTGTGATGTCATGTATCTTGTGCTCTTTACTTATTTAGCTTTTATTTCTCTTTGCCATGCCTGGGTAACATATTTACAGTCGTACTACGACCCCAACTTTAATCTCCAAGACCAAGACTTCGACAATAACCAGGTCTTCGAAGAAGGCAAGTGCCCTTGACCATTTTGTACCAATTTTAGGATTTTAGTTAGATGCATGCTAAATAAAATGATGTCCTATTTCATGATACATGTCTTGTTCCATATAATTCCTTGTCACCTGAATTGGGATTGGGAAGTAGATAGTTTAATCATGATGGACAGAATAGTAGAGGATAGGAATCTGGTGGTTGGATAGTTTTGGCATGGTGCAGTTTGCACGAGACCCGGGATTGGGTTTGGCACCACAAGATTCTAAGTACCGGTTTACGGAGGAAGCCACTAAGCTTTATAGTACCACCACGAAACTGAGATGGGGCAGCTTGGTCAATTAATTAGGTTTCTCCCGATGAAATGCTAGTAGTTGGATGGTGCGGGGAATGATGCAGCAGTACTACTCTGGGAACCGCAAGGCTCAAGAGGGGGCTCTGAGGCGGAGGGTTACTCCAGAAATGCCTCAGTGGTGGAAACCTTAGAGGGCTAGCACTAGTCGGGAATACCTTTGTAAAGACCATGTAGTGATCTCCTGGGCACACACCTACGGAAGTGTGAAATGTGGTTGATCACCACGGGATACATGGAGGTTTACTCAGTCCACCTGGCAATAGGGGATGGAATCACTGCTTGTAGGTAAAAGGTCCACTCTTTGTACAGATTTGGTAAAACTGTCATGACAGTTGTACTCAGGGACAAGAGCGGCTTGGGGCCAGTTCATAATTAGATCATGGTTGGGAAATGGTGGTTATTTATGATTCAAGTTACATTCATCATCTTTAATTATGTGTTGAATTATTTCTTGAATTATGATATTGATAATTGAAAGCTCAGTATAGGATCTAGGCATAGTGCTTAAGCCATAATTGGCCTACCCTTGTTCTAGTCAATCATGTCATTCTCTTCCCACACTTGCTGAGTACTCTATGTACTCAAGCGTTTACTTTTCCATTATAATATGAAGAAGAAGCGGCACCGGAAGACTTTTTCGTCAACCTGGAGGACTTGGTCTAGGCTGGCAATCCTTCGCGCAACTGCTTGTGAAGATGGAGCCCTATTTGTCTACTTAGCCTTCTGCTGTAGTTTGGACTTTGTGAATTGTTTAGATGATGTAAATAGATTTGTGGTGTGTATTTGTAGACCTTCGGGTCATATTGTAAGACTATTTATGTACTCAAACATGGCTATGTAATGATATTTCACTTTCTTCAACGCATGTACAATTCAATTGATCCTGGCGTACATGTGATTAGCGTCTGTTCATCCTTTCGATGATCGGGTGTGACACTCGTGAGCCTCATCTTGCATTGGTGAAACGCATTCTTCGATACATTCGAGGCACCTTGGATCATGGTCTTCAGCTTCGTCGCTCTTCGGTTAGCGAGCTTGTGGCATATTCTGATGCTGATTGGGCCGGTTGTCCTGACACACGTCGTTCCACCTCCGGATATGGTATCTTCTTCGTTGATAATCTGGTCTCCTGGTCTTCGAAGCGCCAACACACGGTATCCCCCTCCAGCGCCGAAGCTGAATATCTTGTTGTAGCCAACGCCGTCGCCGAAGCTTCTTGGTTGCGTCAGTTGCTGAAGGAACTTCACTGTCCACTTCAGAAGACCACTTTGGTATATTGTGACAATGTCAGTGCTATGTATCTCTCGACCAATTCGGTGCAACATCAATGCACCAAGCATATCGAGATTGATTTGCACTTCGTTCGCGACAAGGTGGTCATTGGTGCACTTTGAGTTCTTCACGTCCCACCAGCTCACAGTATGCGGACATCTTCACCAAGGGGCTGCCATCTTCGGTGTTTGTAGAGTTTCGATCCAGTCTGAATGTTCTAGCTAATAGACGTCCAGACTGCGTAGGAGTGTTAGAATAATACCACATTGCCTATATAACCAAGGGAGGTCCCCTGACCCCCTTATATATATGTACCACCCCTAGGGGTTTTTAATCAATAAAAATACAATAATTATTTTCTCCCTAATATTTTCATCATCTAGAGAAATGCATCATCATTTTAAGCTAATAATTATTTTTCTGTACCTGATCTCCTAGTGCCCGCCTATCGATTTTTTTTTTTGAAAGAAAGCAGAACCCGCCTCTCGATTGATACCAAAACTTTTGCCCATCCATGACAGGGAGCCGTCTGATCCTGATTCTGATTTCTCAGCCGACTCAAAGCGGCAGTTTTGTCACCACTCATGGAATGGACTCCATCAACGATCACATCCATGGACGAAACACGCAGAGATCAGCAAAGGGACGGGCCGTTAACCCAACCACCGTCCAAATATATGCCATTTTCTTTCATCTACCCCGCACTTAAAAACATTAATCTTTAGTACCAGCAAAGAAACAGCACAGCCATTAGTGCATTAATTGCAATATAATCGGCATTAGTGATCAGTGTACCCTCTCTTGCTTTTTCTTTCGTCATAATAGTTTTCTCTCTCGTCACACCCTTCACCAGCTCCTACTGAACACCAAGGATTATTCAAGTCCAGGATCGTAGCTGCTCCCCTTGCATCAACAAATGGAAATGGCGACTGAACAGACATACTCCCTCGTCATTAATTTTTTGTAATTAACAAGCGGCGAACTTTTAAAGATGAAGGGAGTATTTTGTTGTGAGTACAGTTCATCCTTCACCTAACGCGTTATCCGTCGCTGCCTTCTGCGCTCTCTGATTACCGGCAGTAGCTGGTAACCGTGGACGAGAAACGCACAAGCGGATAAGTTATGAAATCAAATAGCTGGAGGCATGTGTTGGTGTTGCTAATCACCTCTCTAATTGCTGCACACATGTCATCTGAGCTAATAAGAAAGATGCATGCAAACTCAGCGTATCATGTTTCTTAATCTGTCGTCGATTCGTTTAACGGATGGAAGTCAAGGACAGAAGTTCGACAGCCGTTGGTAAGGCAGCAACTCGACAGGAATTAGAGCGAGGATTTCACATGGTTCCAGCATTAGTGAGACATTCCAGATAAGGGCATCTTAACTGCCTTCCAAAATTTTGACATGGCCTTCCTCTTGATCATCCTCCTCAGAGTCAATAATGGAGTGGAACAGATAATACAGTATGTACTCCAGAATAAGCCTGGCGTGTAGATGCACAGAATGTGCAGTATAGATTAAGAAAGATGATCCGGAATGCCGTGTAATGGCGCTTACTGTATTGCAGTATACATTAAGAAAGCTTATCCTAATTCCTAAATACTAAGTAAGGGCAAGTTGGCTTTACACGGTATTGCCCCTTCCAAGGGGGAGCGTGCAAGAAACAAGCATGCCACAAAAGACTGCATATGCTGTCAATAATCGACCACAAAATTATACTACCTCCATTTCTTTTTATTTGTCATTGGCTAGTTCATTTTTGAGCTAACTGGTGGCAAATAAAAAAAAGGGTTTGACTAAATTTCAGGTGTTTGAAATTTGAAAAAAATTCAATCACCGGGTAATTAGTACTAATCACTATCATTAATTACTAATCTTTGTAATTAATCATTAACTCTTAATTTTATAGGTTAAACAATCACAAATATTTTTGTTTGATTATTTCACAATTAACATAACTCTTACAAATAACGGACTAACAATTAAAAAAATAAAGAAAAGATTAATCATCTCTCTGCCCTCCGCTGCAAGAGGGCCAGTGCATACTATCGCCTGAAATTTGGCAGTCGGTCAGGCGCCTGAAGATTAGGATTCCTGAAAAAGCAATGGAGGGAGTACTCAGCATTCTCAACATTGGATAGGAACAATAGCAGCAGCGGCACATATCGGAACGGATTGTGTCTTTCATTCAGATGAACTGTATTCAGCGTGCAAATGTAGCGAAGGGAACATAAAATGGGCAGGCAGTTCGTAGTATTCAAAATGTAGCAAAGGGAACAAAACTTCATGGTTACTGCTTAGTAGTATCTCACAATCTATAGGTGAAGCAAGAAACAAGCCACAAAAAGGCATTCCAAACAAGCATAGAATCGACACTTTAACCCCTCAGTTCCGGCGAGGGTAATTGCTCCAGGAATTTTCAGAATCCTGACCAGGAGCATCCAAACATGCCTGATTCAATTGCTGGCCCCTCAATTCCTTATTATGTCCACAATTGTTGATATTGGTTCTCTCTTCAGTTTCACGAGAGACACAGGTACACTAAAATTGCAGATTTTTTATCTCAGAATATTACCACACTCTGTTTAATATATACTTGATCGATAATGTGTTTGCTTCATTCTGTCCATTGATTCATCAATTCACACATAGCCAGAGCGAAAAGAAGCTGGCTGCCGGCCATTCTTGTTTGGTTATTGTTGCGAGGATACCAAGGCAGTAGCAAAAACTTTGGGGAGGCACGAGCACTGTTACAAGGAGGAACACCTCAGTATGCCACCGAACCCGATCCGATACGAGCTGAAGCTGTCAGAGCAATCCATGGCCATTGCCTGCCGACGTTGCGGTGGTGGTTTTGTATCTCGTTGTTGCTTGTAATCCCGCCCGCGGAGCGCAGCGAAGGAAGGAGGACGCCTAGCAGCCTAGCTGCTAGAACTAGATCAGAATCCGTTCATCTCGAGCAGGTACGTGCGGCGCTTGCTGAGCATGGCCACGGCTTCCCTGAACGGCCCGTCGAACGTGTCGCCGACGAACTCGTCGAGCTCCTTCTTGCCGACGCCGATGCCGCCGGCCTCGCCGACGGGCTTGATCACCACGAGCGTGGCGCCGTGGATCCTGGTGCCATCCGAGAGCTCGAGTAGCGGCGCGTACCGGAGTTTCATGTTGCAGGCGGGCACCTGCGTGCGGTTGGCGGCGGCCGCCGCGGCGAGCGGCTTGTCCCTGAACTCCCTGATCTGGTCGCGCCCCATGGCGAGCGTGCCCTGGCCTTGCGCGTCCGTGAGCGCGACGCTCTCCAGGGTGTCGTGCTCCTTGACGATCTCGCGGAGGAGGTAGTGCCTGGTGGCCGCCGCGATGAGGGAGCTGATGGTCCAGACCACGCGCAGCTTGATGCCGCCGTTGGTGTAGAACGACTCCGGTATGCTGCCGCTGTCGTCGCCGGCCGCCTCGGGATCGGCGGCGGGCGTGGAGGTGGGAGCGTCCCGGTCCAGCCTGGTGCCGCCGAGGATGACGCAGCTCTGGAGGGTGGTGCCGAAGACGGCCTTCCACCTGAGGAGGACGCCGTCGTCGGTGGCGACGTCGGAGACGGGGAGCTCCATGCGGAGGTTGCGGATGCTGCTGAAGTTCTTGAGCACCTGGGCGGGGGAGTGGTGCTGCGCGTGCTGCTTGCTGCCGTGGGACCTGGCGTCGCAGTGCGCGAAGGGCTTGAGCACGGCGAGGAGCATGGCCTTGAGCATGTGCGAGAGGCGCGGGCGCGGGCCGGCGGCTAGGCCCAGCGCGTCGTCGGCGGAGATGACGCGGTCGATTCGGAGGCAGGCGTCGTCGACGAGCGGGACGAGCGCGTTGAAGCGGCGCGACACCGCGGAGCACCGCCCCAGGGAGCGCGCGTCCGCGAGCTTGTTGAAGATGAGGAGCACCAGCGAGTCGGGCACCCGGTCGAAGTGGTCCTCGCCCTCCGCCGCGAGGAGGAGGTCCTCGGCGAAGATCCTGTGCTTGGACTGCATCCTCCCTCCCTCACTCACTCGCAGAGGAATCGATCCCCTGCTCTGCTCAGCTCACAGCTCCCGCGCGTGGAGCGGACGAGGAGAAGTAGAGAAAAAGTAGATGAGGCGGGAGGGTGGATTGTGGTGGCGAGTGATGGCTGGGCGAGAGGGGCTTATAAAGAGGCGCAGGACCGGAGGCGGAGAGCGACCGTTTGTTAAGTCCGTCCATGGCGCGCTGTCGGGGTCCAAATCATACCGTTAGAGCGAGCGAGCCAGGAGAGAGAGAGAGACGACGGATGATTCCTCGTTTCTTTTCTACCGTTTGATGACGATCCTCTCCTCTTCCTCTCTCCTCCTGCTCTGCTCTTTTCTGCACCTAAGAGCTTTGTTTAATCCCCTCGTCTTCTCACTTGATCAGTCATTAGTTTCTGCAGCACCAGCGCAACGGTACACTAATATCAGTCACAAGAACTCCGTATGTACTAACAACCTAATAACTTTCGATGCTTCCTTCTCCAAATTTTAAGTGTCGACAGAAGAGAAGAAAAATGATCGAGTAGACCAGAAAAAGGTAAACAAACTCATACGTATATTGGATGCAAAAGACCGGCCGGCCGGCAACAAGATCTATGGAATCATCGAATGTACATCCTTTCCGTGATAACAAAGCCCTTCCTCTCACTAATCATACAGCCCAATCGAAATCGGTTAAGCGTTGCTCATGCTGTTCTGGAACAAGAAGATGGGCGCGTTTTTATTTATTTCAGTACAGTCCTTTAATCTTGTGAGCAAATCGCTTTTAAGGATTAGCCTTTTGCGAAGACGATCAAATTTCCTCTGAAAACTGATCTGTCGTACTCACAAATTTTACTATTTTCCGCAACTGTCAACCCGTTTTCGTGGGAGAGTGCGTTGCGCGCCGCACGCACAGAGACACGAGCGGACGGTTTCGTGAGCAGTTTACGAGGAAGATGACACATCGTTGGAGGCGCGACCGCGGGCTAGCACTGCCGTGGGTAAATAGACCGTGGCGGCACGGTACCGCGTACCGGTGGAAACTAACCTACAGGTGAAGGAAAATCAAGGTCGCCAGGACACTAGCAGTTGGGGCTGCCTGGCCCTTTGTGTCGTGTTAGATTGGGTGTTGTCGCCTGCCTGCCTAACTGCCTGGACCTTCACTCGAAAACGAACGGAAAGGACAGGATTACACCGTTGGCTTTTGAAGAGAGTAGAATTTCTCGTGGATTTCTAGAACTTCACTTCGGGTGTTCAAACTAATGTCCAATCCACGCGGATTCATTTTATCAAAACGAATACATATAGCTGGCAAAACCAGCTTGATCGATATCATCTCAGAACATGCGTACACTGGGAAACAGTATCATTGCCATTGGGGATTTTAGTATGTTCCATAGGATAAGAGTCCTCCAATCAGTTCCTGCGCGCAACGACTGCACACGATTGAGCGAGGCCGCGCCCGTGCTCTGCTAGCTCCCCGTCCGTGGCCAGCTTCGCACGCAAGGCCCGAAGAACCAACGTACTAGCAACCGCCGATAATGCGTTAGCTCGCTCACCGAGTTGTACAGACGCACACGATCCACTCTGGCATGATTTGGACCATCAGAGGGAAGCGTCATAATACACTTAGTTTATAAGTATGATGCTAGCAACTTACGTATGATTAGCCATGAACTGTCCGTACTCGTGCTACCACCAGCTGAATAGGGCCATATTTTATCTGCGCGCATGGGTTTCGATGCCATGTTTTGCCAACTCGGAGGCGGCGTCCAAATCATGGACGCATCGGTGCCTACCTGTCTCCCAAAGCCAGCAGCAGCGGCACCGGAAGGAAATGAGGAAGATGGATGGGCGCGCAGCGCGGTCACATAAGACCGGGGGCAATTCAAAAGCGCATGTCGAGGACGATGCCATTCCATGATGATGGACATGGGAATCGAAACCAATCGGTGTTTCTGAAAATAAGATCACTGATTTGATGGAGCTGGAGACCGGTTCTTGTCCAGTACTACAACTACTCAGCTAGGAACGCGTTTTTAATTGCTGTTCCAGGGCCTGTCATCGCTTTCACTCTGCTGGCAGTGCACCGCACCTACTTTGATTCGGGTATGGTGAGATGGCCGGCGTGACGGCGTCTCGATGGTTGTTCGAGCGTGCATTATGTTGAGAACCATTTTGCTGTTACTAGTATAACGCCCGCCCATGCGCTGCTACGGACCAAAAAGAACATACTTAATAATCGTTAGCCAAAAGCTAGCTTTGTCCTCGGCCCTACAGCTCATTTGTATTCTGCTCATTCAAGTGCAACACACCGACATCATACTCTGACAATATGGCTCCTATAGACTGAAGAAATAATCACAGTTGCTAATTTATGATAATTGCCTGTCAGAATCAAGAGCCTAAGATTAGCACAAACTTCCTCCCTCCATTTCCCAATTTATCTTCCTGATCTTCTGTAATGGACACATTGTGCCAAAAAAATGTAGTGGAAGCGGCAATATACCGTACTCTCTCCGGATATTTTTATTTGTCACTGGTTAGTTTAAAAATGAACTAGCTGATGCAAATAAAAAGATCTGGATGGAATAGTAGAGAAGGGAACGAGTATAATGTAAATAACTTTTTGTTGCAATTGTGCAAGTCCCCAATGTCACACGATTTTCTTCCTTTTTACTTAACCTCCTAATCTGACAGCGTAGATCCTACCAAACTGGGCGGTGTGGTCAGTTTGGTGATTCATCAGATGTGTCCAGAGGGCGCGGATGGTACGTCAGGTCGGCGCACGTAAGGCACGAACAAAGCTGGTCCTGAGCTGCACCTGTCCACTACCCACACCACTCCGTTCGGTTGGCGTCCGCCTTCTCCGCTTGGCTTCCCGGGAAAAACTGGGGGAGGACCGAGGGGTCCGGTCAGCTAGCACGGCGTGCGTGGTTATGGCTTCATGGGGCTGGGGTCCAGATTGGAATGAACGGAGCAGCTCACCGGCCGGCGGATGGATAGCGCTCGCTGCGGGGGTGCGTTACGTTACGTGCTCCCCGGGACACGCCATGTGCGGAGACGTGCGCTTCCCTGCTCTTGCACTGCTCCAGAACGAGACGACTGAAGGAGACAATGATCAGCCACGTCGGAAGCTCCCCGTCCCGTCCTCCTGCTCATCGTCCAAACCCAAATCGCTTCGGAGCAGGCAAGAGCGTCTCCAACCGTTTTGGTAAATAGATCTGCCATTTTTCGCCACCTCGAATAAAAAGACGGCACTAAAGCTGACCGAGCTCGAACTGGACGGAGGCGGCGTGGTTGGCCGTCCGAGATGCCCATGTGGCCCTGTGGGCGAGGACGAGAAGGACCCAGTGAGCCAGCTGCCGGAGAGACGAAGAGGATGATCGTGGGCTCCACTTCCTTGACGATCGAGAACAGAAATCGCACGTGGAGGATGACGTGGCACCGTAAAGATAGATTGGGGTAATGAATCACCGGAGCAGGCAAAACGACCGTCAGGTCTGTAATAAACACTAGGAATAATAATAATCCAGAGAAATGACCTCACCTTGCCAGAATCCTAGTACATACAAGTTTGGTGCACTGCTGTGCTAAAAACAAGGCAAAAGGCGCCAGCTCTTTTGTGCACGGATCGAGAGTTTCCAGCGCTAGAGCAGAAAAGGAAACGATCGTAGAGCATCATGTGTGCAAAAGCGAAGAACCGGATAAAGGAAATGACACGACACTGAAGCTGTTCTCCGACAAACGCAAGCTATAATCATGGTGCCCTTTAGCTGACAGCAGGATCCTTGTTACAGGAACAAAGCTACGAATCATGACACAGATCACGCTTATACACATGACCGAGAACATGGGTTGTTGGTCCTCTCAGGCAGGCCGCAAGTTTCCCTGTCGCTCAAAATTCTCCCCCTATACATTATTACTAGTCCCTCCATTTCTAAGTTGTTATTGTTACTGCCCTAATGCCAATAATTTAAGATAAAAGAAGTACTACATTTCAGACAGAGCAGGTACATTAGTCGCACGCACGCAGCACAGCACATCACACCAGGAGACGACGAAAGCAACGTCACCTACCGGTGCAACAGATATACCACTCGCATTCCAGTAAGAACAGAAGGGAGGGCAGGACAAACCGATGCAGTTAGGTTCAACTCCCCCCTTCCTCGTGATCGAGCGGAGTAGCCTTCTGATTACTGTCTGCTAAGAGACGGCCCACCCTCGGGTACCTCTCCTTGAATTTTTCTTCCCAGCCTTGTAGAACCTCCAGCTCGTCTGGACTCAGGCCTTCCAAATCTCCGGTGAGGTCATTAGGGTCAAGTGACCATAATGCCAGGGCCCGAGTGGCATCCCTCCCGGCGAACAAGGAATATGGTCCATGAGGGCCATAAAAGAGCCTGAGATGAAAAGATCAGGGAACACAATCATGAATAAGGAAAATAAACAGTATTATATGTCCATATAACACGGGCAAGATCTTATTGCAACAGAGGCATAACACTCGAGGGCATAGCACATGTATATCAAAGAGGACTGCAGAACAATCTCATACTTGGGTGTATAATAAAAAAGATTTTATTTCAAATCTCATGTTGAATATGGATGCAGGTTCATATGCCACCATTCGATAGCCGCACTCACAGTAGTCAGTCACAAGCAGCAGGTTGAAAACTGAGAATCAGAATCTAAATAGACTATCGAGTATAGATCATTTGAAGACTCAGTTCTCATACCTAATTCCTTGGCAGTATATGGGCCAAAGGTGTTAGATTTAACAGTACCGAGGATCACACAACTGTAAATAACAGTATGAACTCTAGAACCTAAAGAAACTCAACAACTGAGAATATGCTTGTTGCCGGTTGAAACAGCAGACTGAGAAGATGAATAATATAGTTAATCAAAGCAAGGCATAAAAGGTGCCCGACAATAGTTGTACACTACTGACTGCAGACTTAACAATAAACAATAATGGCCGATGTCACTAAACTGCAGTAGCATATGATTCCACAAAATAATGTAATATTCTCAAGACAAATGCGGAGCTAAACATTAATAAATGGCACATGATAGATAGCAAAGTGCTAAAAAATGTCTAGTTAGTGAAACAAGGTGCATAAAGCAATCAGAAAAGTATACATATGTATTGCAACTTTCAAAAAGACAGAAGTTAAAAGAAACAGCATGGGTATTAGATGCACTAAGAGACTATAACAACAAATATAGAATCCAAATGGAAACATCATAGCTTTAGACGAAAAAAATCATTGAACAGTAACAAGTAGATATCCCTTTAAGCAAATATGGAGTCCAACATCGCCTACAATAGTTTGAGCATATCCAGCGGAGACCTCCAGAAGCACCGATTAACAGTAGGATTATAAAGAGTAGAGAAAATTTTAGGAGGAGTAGAGATCGACCAAGTTTGACATGGCAGGAGCTGGTGAAATGAGACTTAAAGGAGTGAGATATACCTAGAGATTTGACTCATGATAGGACTGCATGGAAATTAGCAATTCATGTGCCAGAACCTTAGTTTATTCGTATTTCGTTACTCTTATCTTCTTTCTTATTAACCCATTTCTAAAATAAATAAAACGTAGAATGTTATTTTATTTGTATTTATTATTATTTTTTATTTTTTTTAAATTTCATCTTATTTTCTATTACTTTTCTTCAAAATTTTTAGGTTTCATTTCTAGCCGACCCAAACTTGTTTGAGACAAAGGCTTGGTTGTTGTTGTTGGAGTTCAGCTTCCCAGCTCCCTAAAATGGTTGAACAAGGAAAGAGTATGGAGCATACAACTTTTGTTAAACAATTTTGGTTTCCTCATACTGAAGCCAAAAGCATTTATCCCCTCTCACTCTGTTGCTACTTAAACTATATAACTGAAATCTTCCACAGGGTGAACACTACAAATATCTAGGCATGCGAATACTACTCTCGAGGAAACGAACATGATGTTACAGTCTTTAACTATCATAAGAAGTCTTCTGCGTGAAAGATCAAGCATGAAACATCAAGATATTTGTGCTCTCTGAATCTCATTGCGTACGGATATTCAGTATGTTGGTCATTAACTGTAGTATAAGCGTTCCCCATTTGCTGGTGCCCGAACCATTTGATTCAGTGCTCGGACACACGATGCACTTGCAAACTTACTCCCAGCCCTAATATCCAGTATCGCCAAATGTCCCTGGTTGAACCAGTTAAACTGTAACTATAGCCACATATCCTAATAAGATCCCATAACTAATAAACATTGTTGTTGTTCTTATGTTGAGAGAAGTTTTAAGTTCTGAATCAAATGACATGTCCACATCACCAGTTTGGCAAATTACGACATACTTACTGCACACAGCAGCTAAAATTCACTGACGATAAAGCAGATCATGTAGAGTAGTCGAGTAGAACACCTCCTACCAGTCACCACTCCACAGTTCACTTGGATGCTACAGCGCAGTACTCATTAGTTTCTTTCAAGCACTCTAATTGTACCATACATTAATTCGTGTCCTTTAGTCCTCCTTTTTATCTAGTTATTCTACAGTTTCCAAATGAGTCCAATGGGCAGCATATCAGTCCGCATCCACACCAAACCAGAGCAGAATCGAATCCGATCCTCACCTCCCGCGTGAGACGTCGTAGACCTGGCCGCGGATGACGATGAGGATCTGCTTGGCGGGATCCCTGCCGTCGTATGCCCTGAGCTGCTCGAGCGTGACCTCGCCCACCTCCACGGGGTCCGGGAACACGAACGGCACCGTGGTTTCCTCTTCCTGCTCCTTCTCCTTCTCCTGCTTCTCCTGTTGCGGCGGCTCGGGAGGCGCGGACCAGGAGGCAGGGGCGACGAAGAGGGAAGAGACGAGGAGGTAGGTGGCGAGCATGAGGGCGAAGATGGCGGCGGCGGCCGCCGGCGAGAGGCTCGTGTAGGCCTGCACGGCGTCGGCGATCCCCTGCAACACCATTGTCAGGGTTTGGCCTGATCGTAGTGGGTGCCCGGTGCTGCCGGCGCCTGTGTTGTTGAGTGACTCGGCGACTTGGTTCACGGGGAAAGGAAAGGTGGCTGCCCTGGTCCGGGTCGACGGCCAAGCCAGATCCAGCTAGTGGCAACGCAAAAGGCAGACCCCGCACGCGGCATATGTTCTTATTGCAAGTTAATGAGGAACCTAGATGCCATTGCTTAAGATGAACCTATCGACGAATATATACAGTGGAAACATTAGACATCAAGCAAGGCTAAGATTTGTCAGGTCTCGTTCCTCCGACACCTGAAGAATCATCATGTTGGTCAGAAATTCTTACTCTCACAGAAGTTGCAGGCTGTTCTGTTGCAGAATGTTGCAGCCTGCAGCAAATTGACTTCATTCAGTTCATGTCACTGGTTGTGTCTCTTAATCTTGTTTAGAAGATTGAATGAGGATCCTGGAATATCTGGATATTTTGGACATTTGGTTGCTGATTGTACATGTAACTGCAGAAAGTTTCAGATGTTGCCCACCAAATGAGAACAACAAGTCACCACTTAAACTTTCTTTATATTACCCTTTCTGACGTCTGAAATCGCAATGTACAAACTTATTATGACAGCCATCTACTTACTGAAATTGTGTGCTAATAAAAAAATTGAACTATTCCAAGGAAGAGCAACCCAAACAATGAATGAATGCTCATGGAAACTAGACACCCTGCCAGGAAATCCTAACAATGTAAGTAATACCCTCTCCAAGTTTGCACAAGCTAATGTAAGTAAGAAATGTACACTGCCAGGAAATCCAGTCATGGGGAGAGGGACGAGAGGTCCTCAAACACCGTCCGTATCTCTGGCCTTTCTGATGCAGCTCGGATACACCGGATTGCGATGCGCAGCATGTCATCCAACTCCTTGGGGATGCCTTCTGAGGTTTCAGCTTCCACAATGTGCCTATCGTAGCACTCCGAAACACGCTCCTCCAGTGCCAGCTTCCTCACCCAGTCTGTCAGGTCTACCACACCATCATTCACACAGATGATCTCACCAGCAATCTTCCCGGTCAGCAGCTCGAGCAGAATGATACCAAACGCGTATACATCACTCTTCAGAGATGGACATGGCTTGCTAGTGCTCGAAAACTCAGGTGGGGAGTAACCGAGGGCACCAGCATTTAGAACCTGCTCGGCCATACCAATCGGTGTCATCAACCTGTGAAGGCTATAGTCGGTGACCAGAGCAGATTGAGTGGAATTCTGAATCAGTACATTGGACGACTTAATGTTGCCATGTGGGATCACCCGCTCGTTGTGCAGGTAATCTAGACACCGGGCAATGTCAATGGCAATAGCCAGTCGCTGGCCTGCTGACAAAGGTGGTAGCTTCCGCTCTTCAAATTCTGAACAGGTACGCATCAGAAAAGGTCCATGTTATGAAAGAATTTGATTAGTAAAAGGAATGAAGAAAACATCTTACCAGACAAGTAGGTAGACAGAGATGTGGCATCTACATAGTCCGATATGATGATTCTCTCGTGCTCTTTTGGGCCCCAGTAGTAGCCTCGCATCGAGACAAGATTCAGATGTTTGACACTACCAAGCTTCTTTATTTCACGGGAAAATTCTTTCTTACTCTTAGCAAAACCCTCTTTCAACCACTTCACTGTCAGCATGTACCCATTGTCAAGTGTAGCCTTGTAGGATGTCCCATGGCAACTCCTACCGATTATCTCAGCAGGAGCACAGGAGAGCTCCTCTGCCGTGAACACGAGTGAATTATCAAAAACATGTAAATCCCCAATCAGTTTGTCTGGAGAGTGGACTCTAAGGACTGAGTGATGATGCTGGGCACATGTGTCAGGAGGCGATGATGTCAACGATGGCATCGAAGACTTGGTGCTGTCTTTAGGAGCTGAGCTACTACCTGTTGGCTCATTGAAATAAGGCAAACCTTGGGCTTCATGCTGTCCGTCCTTTCCAGGCAATGGAGGAGCTCCATACCCTGCAGTTGGTGACGATCCTAATGATACATCACGAATATCTGTTGTCGCAGTTTCTGCACATCTAGCATGCTGGTTCTGAGTTTCAGGTTGTTTACTTTGGCCAGTACCTTTTCCGCTACGCTTCCAGCTACTGATCTTCCAATGAACAAGCAAAAGCACAATGATCCCAGTGACAAATACAACAACACATACAATCAATGCATATAGAATTCCACGCTTCATACCATGTCTCCTTTCAGATGATTTGTCTGGGCCATTCAGTGATTCAGAGTGAGGAAAAACAAGCAATTCATTTCCTGGATGGAAAGATGAATCTGGGAATTTCAGCAAATTGCTCGGAACAGAACCAGACAAGTCGTTGTAGGAGACATTAAACTCAACCAGTTCATCAGGGAGGCCATCAGGTATGCTACCACTGAAATTGTTGTTTGACAAGTCAATGTGCCATAAATTCTTTAGCTTGGTGATTGTTTTTGGGATTTGACCAGTGAAGTTGTTCTGACTAAGGTTCAGCAATGTCAATGCACTCAAATCACTAATCCCGGAAGGCAGCGAGCCGCTCAAAGAATTGTTTGAAAGATCAACAAATGAGAGGTTTGATGGTTGCACGGGGAAAATGGACAAATCTATGGAAGTAGAGTTCTTGGTACTAAGATTTGGAAGGGGAAGAGTCCCTGAAAAGCTGTTACCTGAAAGATTCAGATAAGTCAGAACTGATGTAAATATACTTTCAGGCAAAGGTCCGTGTAGCTGATTGAGACTAAGATCAATGTTGATTAACTCTGGATACGTTCCAAGAACAGTTGGCAGTTCCCCTGCTAGCAAGTTGTTGGAAATCTTCAACGAAGTCAGCCTCAAAAATTGGGTTGTCTCATCTGGCCAAGTTCCGGTTAATCTATTTGAGCTCAGATCAATCACCTGAATATAATTTCCCCATGTCCGAACAACCGATAAATTCCCAGACAGCATGTTTCTACTTAGATCAATGACTGAACAGCTTCCAAATGTGATAGGCAAGGTTCCATGAAGGTTATTGCATGACAGGTTTAAATACTTCAGATTCATTGCTGTTACACGTCTAATTGGGCCTGCATATCACAGACGGGATCAGAAAACTAGAGTTAATCAACATACCCATTAGCAAATGCTACCAAACAGAATCAAAACAATCAATAACACACTTAAAATAGTTTGTGCACAGCGAGAAATGTATAGGGATTTGATTTACTCCTCCATTTAAATGATTTTCTCTTTACAGATCATGCACTCGACAAAACTTGCTTCAGGCGTGCAATCAACAAACTACAACAACTTTTTTGAGGATTTAAATTCCTTTTGCCATTTTCCTTATCAGTTAATCATGACAGAGATCAAGAATGAGAAAACATGATCACTAACTATAATTATTTTTGTGAAAGGGACCTTAACCTAGTGGTTAAGTACTCTGAGTAGGACTCCTCAAGTCTTGAGTTCAATTCACAGTGGTAGCGAATTCCAGGCTGAAAATTTAATAATATTAATGAAGTCCAGTCCACAATCATGTGTGTGTTTAGTCATCTAGTTATCGTCATATTGTTCTAGACAATAGGACAATGAGTGGCTGCATTTGTATTCAGTTGTAATGAGATGGTCATAATTTCCTTTCTGGGGAAGGTCAAGACTTTAACCCATTATCTAAAAACTATAAGTATTTCTTCATATCCAGCCATTGATCAGAAACAGGGTAACTATAAAAAACTTGAGACTAACATCATCATGGGCCACGTGCATACCAGCCTCAAAAGAAAGCAACAAATGACAAGAATGAAGGAAACTACTATAGCAGGGATATAATAGTGATTTGCACAACAATTATAATAGTGATGTGCACAACAATTAACTGGTTAGGATTCGAAAGCCAGACCTTCAATGAAGGAAATGACAAATTTGCCATTTATGTGTTAAGTTGTTTCAGCAGATCCTCACAGTTTTTGTGCTTCTCATTTTCTTTATGTTTTCTATATAAAAGTAGATGGGGCAGAGTATTAAGGAACCTCGATGTTTCAGTATGCTCATTTTTTCCCATGTTTTT
Source organism: Tuctoria greenei (assembly GCA_036927565.1). Taxonomy (NCBI): domain Eukaryota; kingdom Viridiplantae; phylum Streptophyta; class Magnoliopsida; order Poales; family Poaceae; genus Tuctoria; species Tuctoria greenei. The sequence continues at coordinate 18,760,341 of JAYESD010000004.1, read as the reverse complement.
CATTGCGATTTTTTGGTTTAAGAATTGCAAAAAGATTGCATGGAAATCTGCATGCCTAATAGTGAGCTGAATGTATATTATCATAAGCATGAGAATGAGATAAGGAATGTTATTTGACCTGTAAGTTGGTTGCAGCTAACATCAAGTTCAGTCAGCACCATAGAGGTCTCCCGAAACAGTGCTTCAGGAATGGAGCCAGAAAAATTGTTGTTCTGCAGGCGCAATACCTTGAGGGAGATTAGGAAGTTAAATGGTGGGATAGTGCCGCTGAGCTCATTGAAACTTGCATCAAACACCTCAAGATTGTCAAACAAAGGCATTGGATCACTATCAAATAGAGTCCCAGAAAGCACATTGTGGCTCACGTTCAAATACTGCAGCGTGCTAGCCATAGATGACTTGTCAGATATAGATGCCAAGGACCCTGAGAACTGGTTGCAGCTCAAATCAACATGGATTGGGCTCTGCAACTGCAGAATTATGTCTTCCAATTTGCCAGTAAAGCCATTGCCACGAAGGTCAAGGTACTTCAATTTCCTCAAATTCCGGAAGCCCATCGGCAACACGCCACCAAAATCGTTGGAAGACAAATTCAGATATCCCAATCCTGCCAACTTGGTCACTTCAGAGGGGATTGATCCTGAGAACCTGTTGTTCGAGAGATCCAGCAACTGCAAGGAAGCCATAGACCCCAACTCGCGGGGCAAGACCCCTTCCAGCTTGTTGCCTGACAGGGACAGGTTCCGGAGCATCGGCATCCTTGCAAGCACAGACAAGCTGGCCTTCCCAACAAGCCCAATGCCATCGAATGCAATGGAAAGAATCTGGCCGCCGCTGCACTGCACGCCGTGCCAGTCGGCGGGGCAGCCGTCCGAGTCCAGCGCGCTGGTGGGGTTCCAGGGGGTGGCATCACGGCGGGACGGGTCTTGCCGGATGCCTCTACCGAACTCCAGCAGCGCCTCCATGTCTGAACCAGCCTCCGCGGCGGCCGAAGACGCGGCCCAGATCGAGAGGAGCAAGAAGATGAGCCGCATTGTAAGGTCCTTCTTTGCAGCCAATTGAATCACTGTTCATGCACAAACCAAAAACGAAATTTGCGGCCACGGAGGTTGAGATGAAGCAGGTAGGTAGGGTTAAGCCCTCCTAGAACCTAGAAAAGAGATTAAAGTCCCAGGAGTTGAGGATTTCCGCATTGGAGGGAGCAAGCAGGATAATTGGAGCCAAGAACCGATACAGCAAGAAACGGACACAGCTGCAACTGTGAGACGGAATGTGTCAGCAGAGCAAGCACCGACGTTATGCTAGGTGTCTCATCCGAGGAATGCAGGATTACTGACCAACATGAGAAGGAACTTTCCCGCGCCTCAACGGATCTCCACCCGACTGGACCGAGGGAGGAGCGGCGACCGGCGGGGTTGTGAGGTCGGCGGCGAGAGCGAGGGAGACGCCCTCGTGCTGGCCTAGCAGCAAGCGAAGCTCTGGTGGGCAGCGAGCGCGTGCACTTCCTGCGGAGGAATGTAGCTTCCTCTCGGGGCAAGAAGAGGATGGCGCGGGCGGAAATGGTGTGTAGTGTAGGTGCTTGGCTAGTGCAGCGAGAGTGGAGCGGGCGACTGACTGATGATGAATGGAGTAGCTCTAGAGCGTCCAGAGTGAGCAGGACCACACCGCTGGACTGTTGGTCCTGTTCAAGTGGAAGTGGGATACAGCGGTGGAGAGGGGAGGGGTTATATACTATTTTTCTTCTATTTTTTAGTATTTAATTTAAATTTATACTATCTAGTATGTTTTTTTAGTATTCTCTCTGCTGACAGTCTTAGGCCATCCGCAGCAGTTTCCTCTAAAACTTACTCTATCCCTCTATACTTCTAGTATATCCTATATACTTTCAGCATTTCACTCTGGACACGTACTCTATACTTCTAGTATATTTACAGTCCAGTAAGCTTTACAGTGAACCACTGTGGATGGTCTTAGGTCATTTGCAGTGTTACACTGGAAAATGGACTAAAAAATTTTTGTTATAAATTTTGTGAGAGCACATACTAAAATTATAAAGTATATAAAGGTCATGTTTGGCACAACTAGAACTTGTTACAAATGCAGCTCGTTTGGAAAGCTGGTAGAAAACAGCTTCTGCTTCTGTCATGCTTTTAGTTCATTCTCAGAAGCAGCTGAACTAATAAGATGTTACAGAAGCTTCCTTTTAGCACACTCCCATCTTACTTTTATGAAGAAGCTGCAGCAGAAGTTGTGCCAAACATGACCAAAATATGGTTTAGAAGGTAAAATACGCTTTACAAGATTCTGGTGTGAATGGTCTTAACCGCATTTCTTTGACACGCACACGACTGGAGCTGGAGGCATTTCACTGACACCGTCACTGACCAGAAAGTGTAGCTCTGCAAAAAATGATCCCAAATTCCTTTAACTACAAAGTTATCCGAAAAAGCAAAACCAATTCGAAAGGATCTCTTTTCACTTGGCAAAAGACACTGCCGGTACCAGAGGACTAGCACCTTTTCCACACACGCGTACTCTTATCCGAGACAACAGTGGCAACCACTCGTCACAAATCAGGGGTATATAGATCTTGATCATTGCTAAGTAGTACCATTGCTTACTTTATCGTCATGGGTCCTATGATTTGAAGGTTAGCATGTGGTGAGGTACCACTCAGTCGGGCATGATTCGAGCTCGAGACGAAGAGATGGACATCGAGTCATTGTTTCAAAAAAAAAAAAAAGATCGGCGTTCATGGTTGGTGAGAGTAAAATGTGAAGGTATATGAAATTATCCAACTGTATAAGTCATGTCTAAAAAAAAGTTATTCTATATTTCTACGTTTATGAATTTGTTATCATTCAGGTACATAGATTTTTTTTCCTTTGAAGTTACAAGCGCATGAAATTTTGAAGTGTAGTGTTATATGTTCATACAACTTCACCAATGTGGTTCAAACTTTATGATCCTGATATATGCTCGCACATGACATTTTTCTTCTCTCTTTTTTTTTTATAAATTGAGCAGCACTAACGAGAGAAAATCATTAGTTTGTTGGTTTCTTCGAGAGTGACAGTACAGTCAACATTGTTGGCACTTTCTTCTCTCCATACGGTATATTACTCTTCATTGGTTCAAATTGTAAAGAGCACAATAGACTAGGAATCTTTAACGCCATTCCACGTCCCAATGTTCATGCTAAAAATGTCTACTCTCCAACATGAACTTTACATACGACACAAGCAGTTGCAGCCCGCTGCTAATCTTCAACAAGAACCAATGAGCTTTTACTTCACGTTTAATTGTTCTGTAAAAAGATATATACATCCGTAACATGCCATTTAAAAAGTATATGCATCTATATTCATAAAAAAATTTGAATCCAACTGACACCGGTGCAAAATTTTATTTAGCGAGAAATGCAAAATAAAAAATTATAAACTTGTGTCAAATTAATAATTGTACAGTACATTTTATTTTAAAAAATGAGAGATCAAAGTCGAGTATGCGCTGAGACAAGCAGGCCCCAGTATCATCTACTACCGTGTAAAGCTATCTGCACCAATATACTCCATAGTCTAATCGAATCACATCATACTCTATATTTATTTTTATTCTCACAAAACTTCGATATACTTTATAATAAATTTTACAATATACTTTAGATCGTACCACTACCATCAGTCTAAAACGCCACCTAATATGCGCTGGCTAGGACATGCGCCACAGGCTAGGAGGAACCGTACATCGAGCATCTGGAGTCTGCCCCGGTCCTTGCTTGTCACCGTCCTTGGTGCCTTCCACGCCGCAACAAGTAACCGTGGCCACGGCTCTCCGCCGCTCCTACTCCGTGTCCCAACCGAGCTGCCGTGAAACTGCGACGTACATGCACCTGCTCCGGAGCGCGCGAACCAAAACTTCCTCGAGTTCACTGGTCAACACCTGCCCAAAACCTTACTAGTACAGTGATACTCGTTGATGAGGTCACCAGTCAGCACCTGCCAAAAAACTGTACTACTACTAATCAACCCAACGTGCAAAACTTCGACGCCCGTGTTCTGGATGAACCCACGAATACGGAATATACACCCATGTCTTCTTCACAAGCCGTCTTTGTTTTCCTCCTCCATCGCTTGGGGCGTGGAGACATGGAGTTGGAGCCAGAGGCAGGGCAGCACGGCACCGGCACGGCCTTCCGAAGGGGAGGGGATACAAAACGACGCCGTCGAAAGCACATTTGTTGGCTTCTCCGTGCGCGGCAGCGCTCGGACGTTTCCTTCCTATGGCGCCTCTTTTGTTTCGTTGCGACGGGTAGTGGGCAGCAGCGCGATGGCGCAGATCTAGTACTAAAAGCTTTTGTCTCCTTGTGCTGTACCGACGCCGACGCGACACGCTAGCAGCGCTTGTTCCCTCGTGTACTCCGGGAAATATGTGGCCGTTGTTATTTAGTTGAGCATAGTAAACCTTGTGGAAAAGGAACCAACTGATGCTAGTGTCACTGCTAGTGCTAGGGCAGTTACCGATCGTAGTACAGATCATTACGGCAATTAGCACAAGCTAATGGAGGCAATTAAAAACAAAGGAAAACCGGATCAATATCACATCATGCCAGACGGAACTGAAACGATGCTACTGGAGGATCTCATCCTGATGAGCTCGAGCGGCTCACTGACACTGCCACCGCAGCAGGCAGCCTTCCTGTACTTAAAGTAATCTTTGCCACAATCAATGCAAACACCAACCGCGCCTTGTAGCACCCATTAAACAACAACAGGCTTTTAATTGGCCTCCTCGGCCACCTGCGTTCGGTGCGCGCGAGGGAGTGGGCGCGAGTAATTGGGTTATAATTAACTCGGGCGCCGTCCAGTTCGCGAGCAGAGCAGCGCAGCGCAGCGCAGCGCAGCGCAGCGCACGGCTCGGGCCGAAACTGCCGCGACTGCCAGTGCCACAGCAGCGCAGGCAGCAGCCGAGCGGCGAGAAGAGAGAGAGGCGCTGAGCATTCTGCCCTCGCGATTCGCGCCGCCTCGAGGGAACGGGCGCTTTTCTTAGTGCTTGCCGGCCCCCGTCCGTCCGTAACCTTTTTATGACGACGATCCACATCCATTTTCTCGCCATCCCTGCTGCGCGCGTGGAGATCTGCTTTAACGCACGCTCAATGATGGGAGGGGCCACGTGACAGCTAATTTTCAGCTCGCACTTCTAGGGCGCATGGATTCGCCGGTCGATCGATCGCTTGCCCACTCATTGCGCGCGCGCGCACACACACTCGTGAGAACTGAGAGAGAGAGAGAGATTACTCATCGAGGTTTTACACTAATTAACCGCTGAGTGCGTCGACGACCTTTATTGCACAGCACGCCCAGCATGCCTGCGACTGCGAGGGAGGATGCCGACACCAGGGCGGCCGCGCGGTTGCCCTGGCGATGGACCAGCCGAGCTGGACAGGGGTGGCGTGGCTACAGCTTGCTACAGCGCAGTAAGGCTGCTTCGGCAGCGATGTGGAGTTGAGGGACGCGAGATGGGTAGGAATTATTATGCTGCCAACGAACCAGCCGCCCATGGGTCAGTCAGGTCCGCAGGTGGTCGCGGTGGCAGTAACGGCGTCGTCGGTCGTTCCGTCAGACGACGACTTCAGCTATTCGCGGCCGGGAGAATGAGAGCAACGGGTTGCATATGACCCAAAGCCGATAAATCACTGGACTTTACCGGCCCAGCCCAACCTATGTCATTTTTGGGCTGAAAATGGGACCAGACACTCCGCTTGTTGGGGGCAGTACAGTTTTTTCCTTCTTTCATCAAAAAACTGTGTAGTACACGCCGCCATTTCGTTTTCATCAGCATGTCAATACTTTTTTTAGTAAAAGATAATCTGTTTGTGGCCTTTAAGGGCACTGGAGTGGATTTATTCTACTGCTGGGTTCGCAGTCTCAGTTCAAAAGGAAGGACCAAGTCGACTGGATAAAGATCACACGAGAGAGGACTATTCTAATAAAGTGGTGCTGCCCTTGACCTGCCTGGAAATTCAAGTAAGTGGAAATGCCGTGGTACTGGATCATTACGGCGTTCTGATATCATGGTTTCGTCATCAATCGTCATGTAAAATGGATTAAACTACTGAACATTCCGAATGTTGAGGTGTTATTTGATAGTAGTTACTCCCTCCGTTTTAAAAAGGTTGTCGCTTTGTAGTTCATTTTTGAACTATAAAGCGACAATCTTTTTGGGACGAAAGGAATATTTAAGAAATAGGCAGATAATGAATTGTCTTATTTCATCCTGTAAATTTCAAAATCAAATTCATTAGTGGTGGCATATGAAAAAAAAGGAAAAGGAAAAGACATACAATACTTGGGTTGGTGTCTGAACAGTTTGTTTTGTGTCAATGTATCAATCAGCAGCAGCAGAAGTACGGGATCATATTGAGGCTGAAAAAGGCGCAGCAGCTAGATGGAAAAGATAGCTTCCAGATCGTGGTTGAACTCGTCGCGTACGACGCACTTGCGTGTCGCTGTCTTGTGACGATGACTGCAGGCAGAGCAACGTACTACTAGGCACACGGATCATGAACTTCATGTCGATGCACTATCAAACATACAGTGGCAAAATTCCATCTAAAGCCTTGCAAGGATTTCCCTAGACGGATGACCGGCAGAGACTGAGGTTACTAGTAACTGTACACCATATTACTCCGTCCAGTCTTCTAATATCATGTTACACCATGTTTGGTGGTGAGTGAAGGCATACGCATCCTCGCGCGATGAGACTTGCCACGCTCTAGACATTTGTTTTGACGAACTGAGGTCTTCTGGTCTGAAGAACCGACGGACGTCGGCACCTACCCGACGCTGGTCGGCGAGACAAGGCCCTGTTTAGTTTCGCTTTTCTGTATACCGATTATGGTGAGCATGATTATGCCGATTATCACGGTTGGGTCGGAGTCCTCACAATTCCGAAGCGTCGGGCCATGAGCCATCACGCGCGTCGCGAGCCTGTGACGCCCACGCGCCGACGCCACGCCCGCCGGTCCACCCACGTCCCGAAACCACACGACGCGACGCTGTCTCCTCCGTCCCGGCCTCCTTTAATAAACCGCGCCTGCACGATCGATCGCTCAAACACTCCCCGGTTCCCACTCGCTCCAACTTCGATCGAGCACGCGCGAGAGGTGAGAGCTATGGACGCAGCAGTTTCTTGCGTGGGACAGAGCGCGCTCCTCTCCCGCTCTTTCACAGACGCCGCGGCCATCGCCCGTGCGATCAGCTTCCCTCTCTCCGACAACGCCCCGGAGCATCACGCCGCCGCCGCGACGTTGGCGTTCACGCACGGCGCTGCCGGGGCCGGGACTCATCCGCCACCGACGTCCGCGCGGTCAAGCAGGTTGGGCCCGGCGGGCGATCGCGCGGGGAAGCGGCGGCCGCGGCCGTCGAAGCGCGCGCCCACCACGTACATCAGCACCGACGCCGCCGCCTTCCGCCTCATGGTGCAGCGCGTCACCGGCGCCGCCGACGACGAAGCCTCTGGCCGCGACAGGATGCCGACGACCACCCCGGCCTCGGGCTCCTGCCGCACTTCGGCATCGTCGGGCCCTTGCTCCCGCCACCTGACCCCGCGGCGCGGCCGCGGTGGCGGCGGAGCAGCCGCTGTTCCCGACGCTGGACTCGTGGAACGTCATGTATGGGAAGAATGAGGTGGCCTGACGCTGTTCCCGACGCTGGACTCGGTCTATCTCTTTCTTTATACTCTCCCCCTCTTCGAATTGTTACGTTATATTTAAAAATAGACTACAAAGCGATAAATATTTTTAAAACGGAAGAAGTGATTCCATAACTTTGATAAATGGTGAATCCTAAAGAACAAAAGCTGCCTTTTGATTTGATGATCTTCCGCGATAGTGATAGTGTCCGTCTCTTTACGCTTACGGCTTTCGTGAAACCACTTGTCCCGTTCACATGGCAAATGTCTTGCCACCGAGATTGGAAGGTCTACAGAAGCCGAATTACCTCACGAAAAGGAGCCTGGGCCTGATGGCTTTACGGCTGATTTTTATCATGTTTGCTGGACCATAGTGAAGGAACAAGTGCTCTCTGCATTTGCATGCTTCCATAGTCTGCATGGATCCTCCCTACACCTCATCAACAATGGCTATATTTTTCTAATCCCGAAGAGTAACGTTGAGGAGAAGCCAGAAGACTATCGCACCATCAGCCTGATAAATTCCTTCGCCAAGCTAGTTACAAAGGTGCTGGCCTATAAAATTATCCCGACACATGGATACGATGATAGCAGAATCGCAGAGTGCCTTCATCCATACATGGTGCATCCAGCATAACTACCTGTACGTTCGCAACCTAGCCAGATCTTTTCACCAAATGAACAGACATGTTTTGCTGATGAAGTTCGATATCTCAAAAGCTTTCGACTCAGTGTTTTGGGAGTTTCTCTTTGAGTTGCTAACGGCAAGAGGCTTCCTTGTCAGATGGCGAGACTGAATGGCAGTGCTACTGTCCACATCCTCCTCCAGAGTTCTACTCAACGGACACCCGAGACCAGCAATCAGGCATTCTTGAGGATTACATCAAGGTGACCCACTCTCCCATATTTGTTCATATTGGCTGTTGACACGCTCCACCACATTTTTGAGCTGGGTGAAGGGGAAAGGTTGATGTCCCCGCTGAACAACAATTTTAGTCAGATGAGGCTTTCGCTTTATGCGGATGATGCTTTAATTTTCCTCAACCTGAGCCAGATGGAGGTGAATTTTGTTATGCAATTGCTATCCCGGTTTGGGGATGCCACGGCGCTCCGAATCAATGCAGCAAAGATCTCCATCTCCCCAACTTGCTGCTCTGAGCAGTATGTTGCGTCGGCCTTGCAGAACTTTCAAAGAAGAAGACAAGACCTCCCCATTACATATGTAAGGATCGAATGCTCAAGAGAGGGGTGAATCGGACTTCTTTTTAAAAACTAAAGCAATAAAAACTCAACTACTAACAACCCAATTCCCTATGCAAACAACCTATGTATTCAAGTGAATAATAAGTTTGTGGTATATGAAATGCATAAGTATAACGGGAAAGGAAGAATATGCAAACTCCCGAGAAGACACGAAGACACGGTGATTCATCCCGTGGTTCGGCAAGATCATCAAGACCTTCACAACAGTAAACGCGATCATTTGCGATGGCTGGATTTATTTGCTACGGCCAGCCGTCGCAAATAGATTAAATTGCGACGGCCCGCCTTTGGCCGTCGCAAATAACGTGACCGTCGCAAATAACACCTTATTTGCGACGGCCGACCATAAAGCCGTCGCAAATAACAACTTATTTGTTTATTTGCGACGGCTGCTAAAAAGGCCGTCGCAAGTAACCTTAATTGCGACGATCGTATGGTGGGGCCGTCGCAATTTAGGAGGCTGTCGCAAATAAGGGATTTTATCCCGACCCCGATGGTTCATTCACGTCCACTCAACACACAGCCCCGCCGCCCTCCGCGCCCCGCCGCCTGCCCGCCGCCCTGCCGCGCCCCGCCGCCGGCCCGCCATTGCCGCCCCGCCGCTGGCCCACCGCCCTCCCATCGCCGCCCCACCGCCGGCCCGCTGCCCCGCCATTGCCGCCCCGCCGCCGCCACTGCTCGCCACCCCCGGCCTCGCCGCCCCCGGTCCGCCGTGCCCCCGGCTCAGCTCGCTGCGCCCCCGCTGCCCCGGCCCGCCGCGCCCCTGGCCTCGCCGGCCTCGGACCGCCGCGCCCCCGCTACGCCCCCGCCGCCCCCGACCTCCGACGCCTCCGAGGTGAGCTCGTTTTTTTCTTTCATTTTAGGGTGTGTTTGGTTTTAGGGTCAGAAGGTATGGGATGAATCCATCCTAAATTTTAGGAACAGAATGATTCCATCTCGATGTTTGTTTATAAGGATGGGATGAACCTTGTTTTTTGTTTGATTGAAAGGATGAAAAGGGATGAGATCGAACGGCTGATAATTAGGAGGTAACTAGTTAATATATAAGTTGTGAGCTAATAAGTGTTAGAGAGCATCAAGCAGACCAGGGAGCTCCCACGGGTCGTAGCGGTAGAGATCAACGAAGGTGATGAGCTCAACGTTGAAGCACTTGCCCTCCACCTTCCGCCGGAGGTAGAACTCGATGAGCTCCTCCTCGGTCGGGTGGAAACGGAACCCCGACATCACCAAGTCGTCCTCGTGCGAGTCGCCGCCCTCTCCACCCTTTCCTCCTCCTCCAGCTTCTAATGCTACCGCCGCCGCCTTTGCAAATGCGGCGCCATGATGGCCGTTCTCGTGCCTGCCTGCCGTTCTCGTGCATGCCTTTATGGGAAGCGATGAACCCTTCTGCCATCCTGCAAGACGATGAACACGCTCCTGCTGCATTCACCTGTGCACCTCGTCCAGCCCCGCCGCATGCGCGTCGAGCGCGACGGCTCAGACGTCACGTTGTTGTGCAGCCGCAGCTTGCTGCCACCGTAGTATCGTGATTGCTGCTTGCTCCCCTCCTCATCGAGCTTTGGTTCCTGGCTCCCCGTTGCTGCTTCCTCCTCAGCCATCCTTTGGTGCTCACAGCCTAAGCATCCATCTGTACATGCTGCTCCACCCTGACATTGAGATGGGCAATTCCAAAGTGAAATGAGGGACAAAAGAGAGATGGTGCGATGTGTGTAGTTTGTCAAGTTCTATGGTCGCTATTGCACAAACAGGATGACGGTGAAATACACCATGATCAACATTGTTCTCGACACTTGTCTTCGAGTGTGTCTGCTTCCGTTTCCCTCTCGGCGGCGTTGAACCCTGAGCCGCCGCAGTCTTCTTGCCCTGCCACCGCGGTGTGGACCATGCCGGGTCTGGACGGGCATTATATTCAGTTCTTTGAGTGTTCTAGCTATTTTTATCAAATCGGTCTTGACATAATGCATTTTCTTTACATTGCCAAGGTCCCCTCCCCACCGTGCACACTCAGATCCACTTCACTGCTCAGGTATGGCACTATCATTCTTCTCATATTGTATATGACAAAGTATAATGCTTTTAGCTGTATATGACGACTTGTTGCTTTTATAGTAGCTGCTCTGATATGTATAATGTTTCAACTGTTTTTTATCAAACTTTTAATGATGTAACATATTTTCTTTAGATTTGCATCACCATGTTACTAGTTCAGCCTATGTCAAGTGTGTGATCTAGATGTTGCTACATGATTATGTTTTTTTAGGTTTAGATAATTTTTGTCATGCTTTGGTAAATATGTTTATTATGTAGGTTACTAGAATTAATATATTTTTCTCTTGTTCTTTTGATTGCGTGAGTGTTTAGAATTAATAAATTTTTTCTATTATGTTTAGTGTATGTTTGGACTTTAGTGCATTCATATAATGTTTTTGAGTGACTACTTAATATATATAAATAAAGGGGTTTTGGGCCGGCTCGGACCAACCCGGAAGGGCACAACACGCAATAAGTGTGATCGTGCCGTGTAGACCATAGTAGTCAAGGCGACATGGAAGCGAACGGGTTGGTAAGGACGTCAATGACCCGCGATTGCGTGGACGGTGGAAATGGATGTAGAATTGTCATCTAAGACCAACTTTCCTCTCACTCTTTCTCTAGTTCTTTCCTCTTTCTTAAATGACCTCAAAATGAAAATGAGCAACATAACCTATAACAATGTATTACCCGTTTCGGATTGGCACGTCTCACATGCCGTTGGCATGTGAGACGTGCAGGTTCGAAATTGTCCCTTTTTGGACAGCCTCGGAGTGACTGAGGGGGCGTGGCTTGTGACGAGACGCGGGTCTGGATTTGGATGAGATTTTGGTGGCGTAACCTTGTTGTTCTCTGCTGCACCATTTTTGGGCATGCAGTGGAGAACAACGGGGTTATGCTGCCGAAATTTCATTCGAATCCGGATCACGCGTCTCGTTATGAGCATGCTCCGCTCGGTCACTCTTGGGTGGGTTTAGGATCTATCTGCCTAGGTTGTAGGGCCGTGACATAACACAATAATACATTAACGACAATTTCTTACGCGTTAAACTGCAGAGCCAAACATGGGTGAAGACCGTAGTTGGATGTATATTGGCTGGAAGAGCAGAACTGGTGGTCACTCGGATGAGTGGTTTATCAAGTTAGATCAATTTTTGGATCGAGCATTTTAGTTGTCAACGGAAGATATGGTGCGGTGCCCATGTACAAAATGCTAGAACACCAAGTTTTTGAGAAGATTGGAGCTTTCGTTTCACTTATGTCGAAACGGTTTCACTCCACATTATGTAGTGTGGACCTTTCACGGCGAGACTAATTCTCGAGGCATAGCCGAAGTGGATGAGGATGATGATATAACAGAGGTTGATAGGATGGATGAGATGCTAGAAGCTCTGGAAGCGGAGGATCCTCTTACAAATGAGGCAGAGAAGTTCTTCGAGAAGCTGAAGAAATCACAAGAGCCGTTGCATGAACACACAGTTGTGACCGTACTTGCTTTCTTGACCAGATTTATGGCAATTAAGTCCAAGTACTTTTTTCCATCAACTGCTACAATGATCTCATGAAATTGATCTGCGATATCCTTCCACAACCTCACAATGCGCCGACCGATATGTATCATTCAAAGATCAAGATATCTGGTCTCAGTATGAAGTATGAGAAAATCGATGTGTGCCTAGAGAACTGCATGCTATTCTGGAAAGAGCACGCCAATGAGAAGATGTGCTTGAAATGTGGTAAATCGAGGTATGTCAAAGTTGTTAATGACGATGGCGATAATGTGATGACAGATGTCGCACATAAGCAGCTTCGTTACTTGCCTGTGACACCTCGGTTGAAGCGGATGTTTCTTTCAAAAAGAACAGCAAGATACATGAGATGACACAAAGAAGGTAAACGTGAGAGCAAAGAATTCTTGACGCATCCTTCCGACGGTGATGCATGGAAGGCGCTAGACCGTTTCAATCTAGACTTTTCTCGTGATGCGAGGAATGTTCACATCAGATTAGCGACAGACGAATTCTCACCGTTCAGTACAAACACCACACCATACTCATGTTGGCCCATCTTTGTCATTCCGTACAACCTGCCACCTGCTTTTTGTACGAAGAACGAGTTCATGTTTCTCAGCCTCATTGTACCTGGACCTGATCATCCCGGGTCACGTCTCAACGTGATGTTAAAACCGCTGATCGAATAATTGAAAGTCTTGTGGACAGGAGTCAAAGCGTACGACAGTTACAAGAAGCAGAAATTCAACCTTCGAGCTGCTTATTTGTGGTCCGTCCATGATTTGCCGACATACGACATGTTTTCGGATGGAGCACTTACGGTCGTCTGATGTGTCCGATATGTGCTCCAGACACGGATTGCTTTCGACTAACTCATGGAGGCAAAATATCTTACTTCGATTGTAACAGACGTTGGCTGCCCTCGAATCATATATTTAGGCAGCAGAGGCATGTCTTTTGAAAGAACGCTGTTGTCACTTAAGGACCACCGAAGTGTCTCAATGGGTCAGAAATTTCTGATATGTTGGATAAACTGGTGTCTAATGAAGGTCGCCCTAGATATTTCATAGGTTATGGAGAGAAACCCAATTGGACTCACATATGTGGACTTTGGGAGCTACCGTATGTGAAGTCATTGATTCTCCTACACAACATTGATGTCATGCATCAGGAGTGTAACATGAGCGAAAGTATCATAAGCACTTGCATGGATATGCCTGGCAAAACGAAAGACAATTATAAAGCTAGACTAGATTTGGCAGACATTTGTCACCGTCCAACTCTTGAAATCTCTAAAAGTGGTGGAAAGCCACGTGCTTCTTTCTGTCTTCGATCGAAAGAAAATAAAGAAGTTATGAAATGGATGAAAACTTTGAAATTCCCAGATGGTTACACATCTAGCCTGAAACGAGCCGTAAATGTTAACACAGGAAACCTCACTGGGTTGAAGAGTCATGATTATCACATTATAATGAAAAGACTCTTACTTGTTATGTTTCGAGGCTATCTAGATGATGTGGTGTGGAAGGTTTTAGCCGAGCTCAGCTATTTCTATAGACAGCTTTGTGCGAAAGAAATCAAGATTGGGATGATGGATAAGTTAGAGAAGGAGATACCCATACTTTTATGTAAGATGGAAATTTTTTTTCCCACCGGGTTTCTTCAATCCAATGCAACATCTGCTTATCCATCTTCCATTCAAAGCTAAAGTTGGTGGTCCTGTGCAATATAGGTGGATGTATCACATTGAAAGAGCGCTATGATATCTGAAAGCAATGGTTGGCAACAGGGCAAGGGTGGAAGGGTGCATCGCTGAAGCATATGCTCTTAAGGAAGTAGGATACTTTTCAAGTGTCTACTTTGTGGAAGAAAACAATATCAATACTTCGGCGATGCGGTACAATGTGGACGAAACACCCCCTCTAAGCGACCTTTCCATTTTTCAAACGAGAGGCACCACCGTTGGTAGCTACATGACCTACGTGCTATCGGAACATGAAAGGACTATTGCTTTACTCTACATGTACGCAAATATAGAAGGCATGCAGGAATACTTCGAGTAAGTGTTTGTCCTACATTTATGCTAATCGACATATTTTGCTACACATATACTCTAAAAGATGTTTTTTCATGTTCAGCGAGTTCTACAGACAATGTTGGCCACATAGGCATCAACCTACGGCCAAACAAGTAGAAGTGATGCGAAAAGAAGGAATAAATGGGGGGCAGAGTTTCCTATCCTGGTTTCGAGATTATATAATATTCTCTCATCTTCTATGTATTATAAATTACTATTATTAAAGAAGCATTATTTTAACTCACGATCATTTATGACAATGTCGGACTCACAATGTCCATGAAGATTTGCGGCAGCTATCTTATGGATTGGTGAGTGTTAGAAGCTATGGTCGATATGACGTAAATGGCTTCCGATTCCGTACAACTCATTTTGAAGCTCTTCGTCCTCTCGCGGCAACAGGCCCGAGCCAGCAAAATCCGTGGCCCTGTGCGACTATTAATTCTTTTCACATTTATATAGAAGAAATAATTATAAATTTATATATAATATTAATATAATAGCATTTTACATAACCATAAACTATATCAAGATCATACATATTATAGATATTCGACTCTTGGTGTATAATACCTATCTAAATAGACCCATTCTTTTAGTATTTCTTGAAATGAAATCTTCAATAATATGGTGATATTCAATCTTCTCCAAAAAATCACTCTCAAGCGATATTGTGACCAAATCACTAAGTCTTTGTTGAGTCATTGTAGAATGCAAATATGACTTTAGTAACTTCAATTTAGAAAAATTGTGTTCTGCTGATGCAACCTTCACGGGAATGGTCAATAGAACCCTATATGCAATACTTGCATTTGGAAAAGAATCATGCCGCTTTAGAAACTTGAGAATTTGGACAATTCCTCCCATATTTTCCTTTGGCATAAAGTCTTGAAGAAACTTCAACTCCATATACAATTCATTGGAATCAATATCAGATTTTCTATCTTTTTTAAGAGCAGTCTCTAAACTATCACAAGAATACTTTAGACTCTCGTTATCCAATGATTGTAGTGCTTTGGATGTAAACAAGAATCCAAAGACTTTCTGAAAACCCTGATATTGTTCAAATCTATTTGTAAGTGAGGAAATTGTCTGATCAACAATGGTTATAAAATGGTTTATCCTAAATAATTCTTCCGCACTATGTGTATTAACATTAGTGTCATTTGAGTTCTCATCAAAATGTCTTTTTCTTTTAATTTCTCATCCTTTACGAAAAGATGTATCAATGCCCATATCAAGTATCTTTGGCTGCCTCCAGTGCTTGTGAAAAAACATATTCCCTATACTCTTTGGAAAAAGAAATCAGCCCTTGCACTTTCTCAATAGCAACATCAATAAGCATATCTTTTGCTTGCAATTGTTTACTTACTAGATTAACAAAATATATTACCTCATACCAAATAACAATTGTCAATATGAATGCATACTCTCCAAGTTCATTTTTTGCCAATCCGCTAGCCTCACTGCTAGTTCTTGGAGCATTATCATTTTCAGACACCTGAAGTAGAGCCTCCCAAATATCTGCACATTGAAATCTAATAGCTTTAACACTATCAATACGACTCTCCCACCGTGTAGCTGACACAGACTTAAGAGTCAAGCCAGTTATATTATCTTTCAAGATCTTCCATTTCTTTGTAGAATTAGCAAAAGTTGTATAGATATGTTGGATGATTCCAAATAAATCTTTAGCTTTACCGGTGTTCTTTGCCATATCATAAAGTGTCAAATTAAGACTATGACAACTGCAAGCAGAATAAAAAGCTCTAGGATTTATATCCAATTTTTTTTTGTACCCCTTTTTTGCATCCTTTCATATTTGCTCCATTATCATATTCTTGTCCTCTCACATCATGTATATCAAGATCAAGGTTTTTTAATTCATTCTGGACAACATCGAATAGTCCTTGTCCCGTCGTATCATTTACATCCAAAAAACCTAGAAATGATTCTTCAATACACACATGACTTGAAGATAAATCCACATATCTTATAATTAAAGACATTTGTTCTTGGTGACTTGCATCAGGAGTGTAATCTAGAATGATAGAGAAATACTTTGCTCTCTTTATTTTTTAACAATTTCAAATTTAATAGCACAAGCAAGCATGTTTATCAACTCATTTTGAATCTTATAATCAAGATAATGATTTTGAGTTTGCTTACTCGTGATACGACGAACATGCTCTTGCATAACTTGATCAAATTCAGCCAACAACTCTATCAGCCCAAAAAGTTTCCATTGCTATCTTGATATAGCTTGCTGTTAGTACCACAAAAGGCGAGATTATACTTGCCCAGGAATTTGACAATGCAAACAAGTCTAAACAAAACTTTTCTCCAATGATCCTTTTCTTTCTCAAGTTGTTGCTGAGCAGCTTTATCAATAGTTTGATCCTTGTGCAGTCTATTACGTAACTCATACCAAGTGGTCATATTCAAAATATGATCAGGACTTGTCTCGTGCTCTTTAAGTCGATTTCCAAGATGTGTCCAATCATTATACCCTTCATTTGATAATTGACCTTTCCGTTGTCCTTGTGTAAATAATTTACAACCAAAACAAAAGACTCTATAAGTTCCTTTGAATAAACAAGCCATCTCTATCACAATGTTCCCCATTTGATAGAATCCTGCTATAAAATAATGCAGAAAACCTTCTAGAATATTTATTCTTAGGACCTTTTTGAATCGATAAGTCTCTTTTCGGACCATTTTTAGCCAAAATATCGACCTGATTAGAATTTAGAGAATTCTAGTATCTTGGATCAAATATATCAGGCTAAAAATAATTATCATTTGTACTATCAATAGGAACATCTTCAACCTCATCATCCGCTGTAATATTTGTACTATCAATAGGATCTTGCATCTCATATAACATCTGTACTATCAATAGGAACATCCTCATCCTCATTGTCAACTTGATTAACTGACTGATCCACAGGTTTAATAATAGATTTATCCATAGCCCCTCTCTAAGACTGAGTTATACTTTCTATTCTTTGTTTTTTTTACGTTTCTGAAAACCCGATTCATACTTTCTAGAAGACATGACTGTATAAAAATATTTGATCTGGTATTCGTAAAATAATTAAGAAATTATCGTATGAAATAATAATCAAACATGTCATAATAGATAAAATAGATAAAATAGAAGAGAATCATTTACTAGTCTGGAAGGCAGATACAAGAAGGCGTCACCGTGAAGTCCTCTCGGCGACTTGGCAGTTCTTCCGGAAAATCAATGATGGCGACGAAATTATACACCTAAAGTTGAGTACTCGAGTCGAGTTATATAATACGGGAGAGGAGGAGAGTCCGTCCTTTGATTGATTTTCGGCTGATCGAATCAGATTTGGGAGCGGAACGAGCGAACGGCAAGGCGTCACAGCGCGGCGTGCTTGCCTGGGCCTCATGCCTCTGCGGTTTGCCTCTGTCAGATGTTAGTCTATCTCTGTATCGTGCCTCTGGCCTGTGCTTTGGGCCTTCGGCCTTTGTATCATGCCTCAGCCAGTCCGGTCTGCCAGCTAAAGCTATAGAGCAAAAAAAATGAGGCCCCAAAAATTTGGGGGCCCTGTGCGATCGCACAGGTCGCACACCCCCCGGCCCGGGCCTGCGCGGCAACATCAAATTCCGGTGTTGTGACGAGAGCAATGGACACTCAAGGGAATTTAACCGATTATTATGGAATCATTAACAAAATCCTTGAATTCACTTTTACTGGAAATAGAACTCTTTGAGTTATCTTCTTTGACCGTGACTGGTTTGATCGCACTCATGGAACTCAAGAAAACCAATTTGGAATGGTGGAAGTGAAACGTAAGGACCGACTACGAGGTTACGATACATTTGTTCTTGCACATCAAGTTGAACAAGTGTATTATCTACCTTATCCATGCACGAAGCTCAGTGCTTGTTGGGTGGTATATAAGGTGAATCCTCGTGAGCGGCTATATACTCCTGAGGATGATGGTTACCATGATAGCGAAGACGTTGAAGAAGTGTATCAAGAAGAAGAGTTGCCAGACACTTTTATCATCGAGCTTGGTGCAGGACTCGATCAATTAGTTGGAGATGTTGAAGACGTTGAAGATCTAGAGGCAGATGATATGCGAAAATGAAAATTAGAACAGGCCACGATGGAAGATCGTTGGGCTGGTTTAAGGAGTAGGGCACATGCACATGACAATGATGTTGATGAATTTTGAAAGTGACTACAAGTAATGTTTTCTTGAAGAAAGTAACATGAATTTTGTATATTTTATTTGCATATTTACTGATTATCTAATTAAAACAGGATGGTGTCAAAGAAGGGTAAGAAGGTGCCGCCGACGAGGGGGTTCTACCCCTCTAGATCTGAGGATGCTTTCGTTGGTGCCTCGCCGACTGGCAGCAGAGGCTCTCAGCTACTGGGACACGTTCAGACCAGCTCTAGAGCTTCGTCATAGGTAAATTTCACTTGTTTTTGAAAAATTCTTTAAATTCAATTTCACATTAAACTTACTTATTAATCATTTGAATGTTGTAGTCCTCACCGACTGACTCAGAGGTTGCGGCGCCAGTTGACCGTGGCTACCCTTCGGTGAGCCAGCCCTCGGCCAGCGAGCCCCCGGCTGGTGATCCTTCTGTTCCAGAGGCTTTTGACTCGGCTGGTGAGGAGCTGTCTGGTTACCTGACGTGACACACCAGCAGACGCGGAGGACGAGGAGGACTCACTTTGTGAGTCCTCCTGCGGTCCCTTCACAGAGGATCGTGATTCGCCCAGTCGGAGACAGGTAATAAAAATTATAGTGTTCAATTTTAGTTTCTTTTGTTTAATTAAGTAATCAATCAATAAATATCTTGCAGGGTTTGGAACGACACGTCTTTCACCGGTGAGAGACACCACAGACCGGTGAACGGTGTCCTCGGGTCCTTAGTGTGTTCTCACTATCCCGGGGTCATCGACAGGGTGCCTGCTCTTTCGTGGGAGGACTACGCACGCGTCCATCACCAGGAGCACGGCAACCTTCAGGAGGCCGTATGGGCTGATTTTATGGTAAGTATGTTAAAAAAAGTTTCTAAGTTTCAACTCTTAAACTCTTTTAGTGAATATCTCTTCAATATATTCTTTATTGCAGGCAAGATATACTTTAGAGGACCCGAACGACCATCGCCAGTTTGAGGATGCGAGGCGAGTGTTTCACTACAACGCTGCCAAGGCGCTTCGACAAGCTTTGTCGAACGCCCGTGTTCAAATTATTAATGAGCACTTGAAGGCGAACCAGCAGCCTGTGCTACACTTCCGGCAAGCGAGCGAGATGCACCTGACGGAGGAGGAGTACGCGCAGGTACGTGAAGTGTAGTAAGTATTTTTTTTTGATAATTTCCTCGATGGTATTTTTAACGACTTCCAACTATGTGCAGAGCCACGTGAGCTGGTTGCAGGGTCAGACCGATGCATGTCGGGCCCTTTGTCGCTACTGGGCTAGCGATGAGTTTAAAGCTAAGTCCGAAAAGGATCGCGATGGAGGCCACGATCCAAACCCAGACATCAGCGTTGGCGCAGATGCGGGAAGCAATGGAGGTAACCAAATAAAAACTAAAGTTCTCATTAATTCAGCGTAAATGACTTATTAATAGATAGCATTTAATGTTTGCAATGACATGCCATGGCTCGGGCGCAAGGTGTGGGGATCCAGCTACCGGTACTACCACCGGTCCTTCCAAGCGATCCTTCTTCTGCGGGTCAGGTAATTTTCTATGTAATCCTTCTTCTTCAACGTAAAAAGATTGAGATAGAAGAAAGAGGGAGATAGTTAGATAGAAGAAAAGGATCGAGATAGAAGAAATAAAGAGGGAAGAAAGAGAGAGACAAAAGAAAGAGTGAAAGATAGTTAGATAGAGTAGGAGGGGAATGAAGAGAGAGAGTAAGATGTAGATGGAGATAGAGAGAGGGAAAGATAGAGGTAGGGAGATGTAGATGGAGATAGAGGGAGGAAGATAGAGGGAAAAGGATATCAATAGAGAGATAGAGTGAGAGAGAAAGATACAGTGAGAGACAAAGAGAGAAATGAAAAGAGAGAGGAAGAGAGGGGGGTCTAGATGAAGATAGAGGGAGAGGAAGGGAGGGAGAGAGATGTTGATGCATTTATATTCTAACTCTAAGTTTCACTAATTGCAGGGATCCGCGACGGCTGCACAAACGCTGTCGCCGTCGCTACTGCCACCTGGAATGAGGCGCGACGACGACTTCGACTTCGGAGGTGGCTCAGGAGGTGGATACGGAGGTCAGACAAGCGAGTGAGCCCATGTTTAGTTTGTTGATGTTGATGTGATGTTTGGACGATGTGTGTGATGTGTTTTGAAACTGTTGTGATGTGTTGTGATGAATATTGCCTGTTCTGTGATTCTGGCCATCGAGCCGGTTAGTATTTTTAGTTTTTTTTTAAAAAATAGAAAACCTTATTTGCGACAGCTTTTTATACAGTACAGTCGCAAATAAAGTTCCAGGATGTCGCAAATAAACATTAATTGCGACGGCTAGGCCGTTGCAAATAGCAGTGTGGGTCCCAGGGGAGGACACGTGGGCCCTGCCGGCTTTATTTGCGATGGCCCGACCGTCGCAAATATTGTCACGGGGCCCACCACCCCCGACAGTAACTTGCGACGGCCGCTGCTAGCCGTCGCAATTAAGCTTATTTGCGACGGTGGCCATCGCAAATAAGCTTAATTGCGATGACTTATTTGTGATGGCCAAAAACCGTCGCAAATAAGGAAAGCCGTTGGAAATTGCTTATTTGTGACGACATCGGCCTTGGCCGTCGCAAATCGTCGGGTTTCCTGTAGTGCTTCCTACATCCATGTTGTGGCACCCTCCAAGGGCGTAGCCACTCCCAAGTCACCAAGACCAGGGATCTTCACTAAGAGTCTCCATTCACCATCTCCGGCAAGGTGGAGCTCAAGCCTTGCACAAGTTTGATCTTCTAGGCTTCCACAACTGACTTGGCAAGCTCCAGAAGGATCTCTCCGATCACCAACTGATACACGGTGAATGCAATCACTAAGAGACACTCACTTACAGCTTTCACTATACTAGAGACTCCAATCACCAAGAATGGAAGCACACAAGCATCATCTCTAGTAAGTTCTAGCCTATCTCTTGGTGTACAAGTGATGTAAATGATGTGGAAGTGGTTGCTCAACGTCTTGAATGCTTGGTAATGTGTAGAGTAGCTCAGGGCATCAAGACTTGTCCAAATGACTGGTTGAAGGGGTATAAATAGCCAGCTTCCACGAGATAGCCGTTGGAAAAGTAGGCTGACAACACTGTTCTGCAAACACCGGATGATCCGATGTTCTCCCTTCATCTGTCATCGGTCGAATACAAATTAGCTGAGAACACTGTGTCAGATATGATCGTTGATCGACCGATGTTGTATACACCTGTACATCAGATAATCCGGTGACACTTGGTCCAAAATGGTCCAGAAATAGTGCTTACTGGAATGATCGACCGATGTGACATATCTATACATTGGATGGTCCGATGTTACTTGGTCCAGGGAAATTGCTTACTGGAATGATCAACCGATGTAATACATGCTTCAACATCGGATGATCTGGTGTATACCCAATACTGAGGTCTTTTTTTGCTGCAGAGCTAACTCGACTGATGTAGTCTTTTCTGGATACATCGGATGATCCGGTGAGTTGATTTTGTCTGCTTTGAGTTGTTCTAAGTGATTCTTTTGGAATTTGTCCGAGTGACCTCTTAGACATTGGTTTGAAATATTCTTTTGATGACGACTAAGTCTCGTGTGTTGTCAATTTTGATGCAATAATTTTGACATATATGTTTTTTCTTTCAGTCTTCATGAGAATCTATTGACCTCATAAAATAGTTTGTTGAGGGGTCTCCAATTGTATCCAATGAGCAATAGATGATATAAATATAGAGTCCATTAAGTGTGATGAGTTATATGAGAGACCTTGCATCCACAAACTTGTTAGTGATATCCAACAGTTGTCATTAATCACTGAAACCATACCTTATGGGGGCTTAGATGCTTTCAATCTCCCATTTTTTGGTGATTGATGACAACACAACGAGTAAAGCATAACAGTAATGAAATTTAGAATAAGATACTCAAAAAGATATGTAACAAGTACAAGATCCAGCACACGAAGCTCGAAGACTCAAAAACGATCAATAAAACATAAGAGAATTAAGTAGCACATGGATACTCAAGGATAGCAAAAGAATAGCAAAGCTCCCAAATTACAAAAGCTCCCAAAATACCCCCCTGCAACTAGGGCTCCCCCTTAATACTATGCTATCCCTCAAACTGACTATGACTCATCTCCCCCTTTGGCATCAAGACACCAAAAAGGGAAGCCGAGTGCCTAAGGATCCTGAGCGCTTGGGGCAATGACGAACTGGTCGCCGTCGGGGGTGCTGCCGTCGGAGCTGCTGCCTGCTGCTGCTGAGGCTGGAGTGGAGGAGACCGGGGCTGTGGGAGCCGCTGTCGGTACTGAGGGTGTCTGCTGAGTCGGGACTGATGGTAGCGGGGCACTGACAACCAAAGCTGGAGTCTGCTGAAAGATGGTCGTAGCCGGCAGAGGAGAGTGAATCGGCGTGCCTGGGGCAAGCAGTGGTGACATGCTGATAGTCGGTATCGGTGTGGTCAACACTGGAGCTGAGACTGGTGCTAGGACAGGTGGACCTGGAGCTAGACCAGGAAGCTGTGAGGAGAGGGCAATCCTGGTCTGAGTGTAGAGGTTGGTGATCAACCCCAGGATGCCCATCATGGCCTGCTGCATCTGCTGCTGCTGGTCAAGAGTACGCTGATGCATCTGGTCAATGAGTCCAGTGAGTCTGTCAGTGTCCTCTCGCCTCTCGCGAGCTATCTGACGCTGCATCTCCTGTTGCTGCTGCTGGAGCTCCACAAGACGTGCAACCTGCTCAGCTCTGTCCTGTTCAGCTGCAAGCCGATCCTGTCGCTGCTGCTCAATCATCTGCTGCAGTAGAGAAGTGAGCTCGGATGGCTGAGAGACCTGTGCCTCGGTCACCGGAGGTGGGGTAGGAGGTGGTGATACAGCCGAGCCTCCAGCCTCCGCGTCGTGCTGCCTGGGTGAGGGAGGAGGTGGGAAGTACTCCTCGACATTGTCACTAGTGTCACTCTCTGACCATATATGCTGTAGATCCCCTCCTTGAGCCTTAGCTTGTGCTAGGATCTCGTCTTCCTTTTCTAAGTCTAACCAGTCTTCTTCTGAAAGTCGAGCTCGGACCTGACGCTCAACTGGGCGGCCAAGGCGGCGGTCTCCAAGAGCTGGAGCACGGTAGTGTCCGAACCGAGTGACACTCTCGTCGGTGACACTGTCACGCACGACGGATCCCTCTGGAGCCAACAGGTAGAGCAGGTGACTGATCTAGTGGCCAAACACGAGCTGTCTCATCATCCCAACTCCATCTGTGATGACATCCTCCATCTCACAGATGAGGATATACACGATGTCAAACTGCATCCTGTTCATGTCATAGAATAGGAGGGTCTACTGCAAACTGGTGAAGCCCTCAAGGTATACGGACCTGGGTAGTAGCGTGCGGCGCAAGGCAAGGTGAACTGTACGCGCAACCGGAGTGAGTAGAGCAGGTACCCTAGGCTGGTCAGGTGAGAAGGGCTGAGCAAACAGTGATCGAATCTCCTCAAAAGGTGGTGCCACACCTCCAGTCAGCGGCCTCCTCGATGGGTCAGCCTATCCATAGACTAACTCGTGTAGGCAGGTGTCATGGAGATCCACGCCTAGCAGCTGTCCCAAGGTCTGTCTAGTCAAATGGTGATGCTAGCCCATGAACATAAAGTCAATGGATCTGCGGCCCTCTGAAACGTAGAGTGTGGCATAGAAAACTCAGACCCAGTCCTCTACGTAGACACTCTGCTGGAAAGACATCAGCTTTACTAGCCCTCTGTACCTCTCAAAGAAAGGGCAAATCTTAGTGCTGGCTGCAAGTGCGAGCTGATCCCAGTCAAGGAAGTTGTGCTGGAAAAGTTTATGGCCCCGACGTCTGTAAATCTCATACAGCGACGCCTGTGTTAGGGTCCAGAAGCGGCTGTCCACAAGTGGCTCTCTGGGTTGCGAGAACCACTCCTCAAGCAGAATGCTCCATCGAAGCTTCCTGAGCTGCTTTGCCTTCAATTTCCTGTAGTAAGTCAGGCGGACACCCTCACCAACCCGGACATTGGTGTCCATCTCATAGACAGCTCTCTCGGCCGCTCTGTCCTCCCGAAGCTCAGCTGTAGATGGTCTCTGACTCGGGGCTGCAGCTGGACGACCTCCACGGGTCCTGACCATGCGCCGACGAACAAGCGGCTCCTCAGACTCCACTGTCTCCTCTGTCTGCTGTGGCTGTAGCTGCCTCTGTCGGGACTCCCAGATCCTCAGGGATCCTCCTCGGCCACGCTCACGCTCCTCAGCGGCGCGAGCGACCATCTTAGCTTGTCTAGCTTTCTTCATCTCTTTCGACAGCTTTTGCTTCTTAGCTGCCGGCTCCTCAATGGCCTTTCCCTTTCCTTTCTTGTCACGACCCATCTTTATGAGAAGAGTGACGATGGCGAAGATGAGATCACAGGACGACAATGCCGGGTGCACGAGACGACGACGCAAAGTACGACGCGGCTGGGCGCGAGGAGCAATGGCTCAGAGGTGCAGAGGGCGGCGGCGCGACGGGGAGTGCGGTGGTCGGGCGCGTGGAGTGGCGGCGCTGAGGGCGGTGGCGCTAAGAGTGGTGCTGCTGAGGGCGGCGGCGCTGAGTGCGACGGCGGGCAGGGCGAGGGGCGCAGAGCGGCATCGACGGAGAGAAGAGAGAGAAAAACGAACGAAAACGGAGACACACACTAAATAGGTGCGGCCCGAACCCTAGCTCGATTTTTAACATCGGATGATCCAACGTCAGTTGAGAGGGTGCATCGGTCGAGTGGTACAGTAAGGTTATTCCAGAGGCACCTTCAGCATCGGATGATCCGACATGGAAACGTTTATCATCGGTTGAATTTGGCACAGCTCCAGAAATGTGAACATCGGATGCTCTGATGTTTCTCAGAATGAACGCATCAGTTGATTTGACTTTCTGTCTGAGCTGACCCTTGTACTTAAGCACAAACTGATCCGATGATGCTTCTGCCCTAAGCATCGGATAATCCGATGACTACAAAAGATCAGCAACAGCCCATATATGTCCTTTGACTTAAACAAACAAAGAGAAACACAAGTCTTAGGACTTTTTGGGCAACCCCTAACCCCTCAAAAAGACTTTAACGCTAGTTGCCAATAACTTGGCTAAGCCCTAAAGCAAGTAGAACACCAGAAAAACCAAGGAAAAAATCCAAACAAAATGTAAGGCCCATGCTTTGTGAGCTAGAGGATGAAAACTTCTATCTCTTTAAAGCATGTTCCTTTAGGCATTAACACACCTAACACTTTGTTCTTTCCACATCATATGAGTTAAGATATTGCATTTCAAACAAGTCTCTTTCTCATGAAGTGTGTTCCCCTTTGTGACAATCTACCGTATGCAATGCCAAACAATTTTTAATGCAGTATATTAAACATGAGTGCAATTCTATATGGAAGGCATCATGCAAGACATAAATTAAATATATCTTGCCAAATTTGAACCTTTCAAAGGCTTCTTCAGGGAGAGCCATTCTCCAAGTCTTGGGGATACCCAAAAGAACCGCCATCCCAAGCTAACCCTTGCTCGCCCCTATCCTTTGAAAGTTAGACAAGACCTATATGTGATGCATTCTTACATGACCATGGAAACTTACATGACGTTCGATGCATCTAGCACATTTAATTCACTCCTTAGTCTAGAAAAGGTTTTCTCATCAAGTGGTTTAGTGAAGATATCCACCAATTGTTCTTCGGACCTAACACCTTGCAAGGAGATGTCTCCTTTAGCTTCATGGTACCACAAGAAATGATGGCGAATATCAATGTGCTTAGTGCGGGAGTGTTGAACGAGGTTTTTATCAATCTTAACCACACTTTCATTGTCACAAGGGAGAGGCACACAACCAAATTTAACACCAAAGTCCAAAAGGGTTTGCTTCATATATAGGATTTGGGCACAACATGCACCAACCGCTATGTATTCCACTTCCGCAATGGACAAGGCAACGGAGTTTTGCTTCTTGCTAGACCAAGCTACTAGGGAACACCCAAGCAAGTGGCACCCTCTGGAGGTACTCTTGCGATCCACACGACATCTGACAAAGTCCGAATCCAAGTAACCTAAGAGATGGAATTTAGCACCTTTGGGGTACCACAGGCCTACACTTGGGGTATGCTTGAGATACCGAAGTATCCTAAAGACCGCCTTCCGATGCGATTCTTTAGGTGCCGCTTGAAAGCGAGCACACAAGCATACACTAAACATGATATCGAGCCTAGATGTGGTAAGATAAAGCAATGAACCAATCATGGAACAATAATTAGATTGGTCAACAGGTTTACCGTCCTTATCCACGTCGAGATGACAATTTGTTGTCATTGGAGTACTTCTTGAGCTACAATCTCCCATCTCAAATTTCTTCAAGGGGTCCTTGGTATATTTTTCTTGATAGATGAAGGTCCCCTCTCGATGTTGCTTGATTTGAAATCCAAGGAAGAAGTTAAGCTCTCCAATCATTGACATCTCAAATTCCCTAGACATCATTTTGCCAAACTCATGGCTAAGAGCTTCGTTAGTTGAACCAAAAATAATATCATCGCCATAAATTTGACAAAAAATAGTTCTCCATCGATGTCTTTGGTGAAGAGTGTAGTGTCCACCCTCCCGATCTTGAATCCTTGCATGACCAAGAAATCCCGTAGTCGTTCATACCACGCTCTAGGTGCTTGCTTGAGCCCGTAGAGCGCCTTGTGCAACCTATACACATGATTAGGATTCCTCGGATCTTCGAACCCGGGAGGTTGTTCAATACAAGCTCGTTAATGTAACCATTAAGAAAGGCACTTTTCACATCCATTTGATAAAGCTTTATATTATGATGTGATGCAAAAGCAAGAAGTATACGGATGGCTTCTAGTCGATCGACCGGAGCAAATGTTTCTCCAAAGTCTAGTCCTTCAACTTGCGAGAAACCCTTGGCCACAAGTCTTGCCTTGTTGCGGATCATAACACTGTTCTCGTCTTGTTTGTTGCCGTACACCCACTTTGTCCCGATGACGTTCTTGTCCTTGGGTCGCTCCTCCAACACCCAAACTTCATTGCAAATAAAGTTGTTGAGTTCTTCTTGCATGGTCATTACCCAATTTGGATCTTGGAGTGCTTCCTCAATGTGAGTGGGTTCTACACATGAAACAAACGAGTAGTGCTCACAAAACATAGCGAAATGGCGAGAACGTGTACTTACTCCCCTTGACGGACTAACGATAATTTGATCAATCGGATGCACCTTGGAGATGTGTCCATGTCTCATAAGTGGTTGTGAAGCACTTGGCGGTGGTGATGTGTGTTGCTCTTCTTGTGGTTGGACTTGATCATGGACTTGTTCTTCTTCTTGATGTTGTGTGGCTTGTGAATCTTGTGTGGGCAATGGATCATCTTTTTCTTCTTCTTCAACTTGAGGTGTCATAGATGTGTTGATGTTGGAACTTGAAGCTCCCCCTTGATCATGGCTCTCCTCAACTTTAGGCTTGATGTCTCCAATGGTCATGTTCTTCATATCTTCTCGTAGAGGCTCATCATCTATTTCATCATGACAAAAACTCTCCTCTTGGGAGCCATTAGTTTCATCAAACTCAACATCACAACTTTCCTCAACTAAACAGGAGGTTTGGTTGAATACACGATATGCTTTTGAGTTTGATGCATAACCAAGAAAGATACCAACATCACATCTTCTTTCAAACTTAATGAGCCTTTTCTTGCACTAGATATAGCACTTGCACCCGAAGACTAAAAAATAGGAGATGTTGGGCTTTCTCCCAATGAGGAGTTCGTACGGGGTCTTTTGAAGTAGTCGATGTATATAGACCTGATTTGCGGCATGACATGCCGTGTTGATTGCTTCGGCCCAAAACTTCTCGGACGTGCCATAGTCATCAAGCATTGCTCATGCAAGAGTGACGAGAGTCTTGTTCTTTCTTTCAACGACACCATTTTGTCGAGGAGTGTATGTGGCTGAAAATCCATGTTTCACGCCTTCACGATCACACCACTCCCCAATGTTGTAGTTCTTGAATTCGGTGCCGTTGTCACTCCGGACCTTGATGATGGGAAGTTGAAATTCCCTTTGAGCACGTTTAGGGAAGGTCTTGAACACTTCCGGAGTTTCACTCTTGTCACCTGGAAACAATGTCCAAGCATACCGAGAGTAGTCATCAACTATAACAAGACAATAGAGATTACCACCAAGGCTTTGATATGTGGATGGTCCGAAGAGGTCCATGTGGAGAAACTCAAGTGGCTTGGAGGTTGACACCATTGTCTTCATCGGGTGGTGTGAAGCAACTTGTTTCCCGGCTTGACAAGCGCAACAGAGCTTGTTCTTCTCAAATGTGACATGCTTCACGCCAGTCACCATCCCGAGCTTGAATGACTTCTTGAGCTTGCTCATTTCAATGTGAGCGATGCGTCGATGCCATAGCCAACCCAAACTTGTCTTGGTGAAAAGACAAGTGGTCAATCTAGCATCCTTGTTAGAGAAGTCTACTAAGTAGAGGTGTCCATGCCGAAACCCTTTGAAGATTAGTTCTTTGCTTGTTTCACTAGTCACAACAACATCATTCTTGCCAAAGGTGCACGTTAGTCCAAGATCACATAATTGTGCAATAGAAAGCAAATTGAAACTAAGTGACTTAACATACAACACATTGGAAATAGATAAATCATGTAAATTGCAATCTTACCCAACCCAATTACTTTCCCCTTAGAGTTGTCACCAAAGGTGACTTGTTCATGATTTTCGGGGTTCTCCATGGAGGTGAGCATACCATCGTTGCCGGTCATGTGTTGAGTGCACCCGCTATCGAGTACCCAATGTTTTCCTCTGGCTTTGTAGTTCACCTGCACACATTAATTCAGTTTTTGATTTTAGGCACCCAAGCTAACTTAGGTCCTTGTATGTGTGATACAAGTGTTTTTGGGACCCAAAGTTGCTTGGGAAGCTTCCCCTTCATGCCCTTCATGTCCTTGCCGATGAACCTTGCCTTCACCTTGCCATCTACTTTACTCAAAAGATAATAGTGATCATCAAAGGTGGACTTGTAGTTAGTAGGCAATTTTGGAGAAGGCCGGTTAGGAAGAGGACACTCCCTTGTGTGGTGACCGGTGACCTCACAATGTTGGCAATAAGAACCAACTTCCTTGATGAAGCTTGTTTTAAGCTCCGGTGAGGGCACCTTTCCTTTGTTAGGCATCGGGAAGGATCCAAGTCCTCTCTTGTTGAAGGCCTTTGCTTGTTGGAAGAGGATTTCTTTGTGCTTGACTTCTCCCTTAGATAGTCTTGCCACACTAGTGCAGAGACTTTCAATTTCATCCATCAAATCCTTCTCCCTAGCATTTTCTTTCAAAGGCAAAGACTTATGCAAGACATTAGTGGTATGTGAAACAATGTATACCTTATCATTAAGGGTTTCTTTCTTTATGGTTTTCAATTCTTGATCAATTACTTCATAGTCAAAGTTAAGTACTTGATGCTCTTGGATTAACTCATTGTGCTTTCCCAAGAGTGCTTTGTGTGCTAAGTCAAGCTCATGATGATCTAGCTTGATTTGAGCCTTATCCTCCTCAACTTGCTTGACATGAGATTTGAGCGTGTCATGCTCCTTAAGTATGCTTTCATACTTGTCAAGCAAGTCGAGGTTAGCACTCTTGAGCTTAGCACGAGCTTCTTCAAGAGCCTTGACCTTACTCTTTTCCCTTTTAATAATAGTGTGGTATTCATTTATCATTGAAGCTAAGTCATCGAGGGAAAGCTCATCATCTCTAGAGTCATCACATACCTTTGTGTTACCTTTTGCCATGAGGCACATGGGAGGTGGACGAAGGGATGAATCATCATTGTTGGCAATGGCAAGGCCGACCAAGCTCTCTTCTTCAGCTTCACTCTCTTCATAACTAGATTCTTCGTCGATGATCCATTCATTTGCCTCACACATGAACACCTTTTGTGGACATTTTCTCTTCTTTGGAAAGAGTTTTGCCTTTGTCATACTTCTTCTTCCCAAAGAATCTTGGTTTGGGCTTGACCTCTTCTTCATCATCCTCACTATACTCAAGCTTGCGATGATTTCCCTTGTGGTTCTCTCTTCTTTTGTTCGGTTTTGGACAATCATAGGATATGTGGCCTTGATCACCACAATTATGGCAGGTCTTGTTGTCATCTTTCCTTGGTATAAATGCCTTCTTTTTGGGATCAAAGTTGTATCCCTTCTTGGCAATCTTGGAGTTCAAGCGAGAGAATTTTCTCATCATCAATGCAAGCTCATCATCGTCATCTTCACTTGATTCTTGCTCTTCTTCAATTGAGCTAGGCTCGATCACTTTCTTTTTCTTGAGATTTGTTCTCTTGGTGGAAGCCTTTAGAGCAATTGTCTTTGAAGATGATTCCTCCATCATCCCAAGCACACTCATCTCATGAGGGCGAATCTCTCCAATAAGTTCAAAAACTTCAATGTGATCAAGAGATTCCTTTTGAAGCATGGAGTTGATGATGTTGTACTTTGGCTTAGGAAGGAGCATGAGAATCTTGCAGTTGATGAGTCCCTTGCCAAGAGAAGCAATATCAAGAGCATTAATTTCCTCAATAAGAACATTCAAGCGAGAAAACATTTCATTGACATTTTCATCAGGTAGCATTTTGAACTCATCATATTTGGCCTTAAGCATGTGATACTTTAGTTCTTTAACACGAGAAGAACCCTCATGAATTTCAATCAAGAAAGTCCAAATTTCACAAGCCTTTTCTTTGCTAGCAATCCTAGCAAACACATCTTGACTAATGCATTCATAAATAGCATTTCTAGCCTTGGCATCCCACTTGATTTGATCACCTATGTAGTTATGCTCACCAAACCCCACATGGGTTGCTTCCCATACCTCGGGAGCAATAGCCTCTAGATAAGCATGCATACGTGCTTTCCAATAGGCAAAGTTCTTGCCCTCGAAGATGGGAACCGAACCCCCAATCTTGGCCATTTTGGCTCTCTAGCGATGAAGCTAGAATGATCCGACGAGCAGCCTTGCTCTAATACCAATTGTAAGGATCGAATGCCCAAGAGGGGGGTGAATTGGGCTTCTTTTTAAAAACTAAAGCAATGAAAACTCAACTACTAAAAGCCCAATTCCCTATGCAAACAACCTATGCATTCAAGTGAATAATAAGTTTGCAGTATATGAAATGCATAAGTATAACGGGAAATGAAGAGTATGCAAACTCCCGAGAAGACACAAAGACACGATGAATTATCCCGTGGTTCGGCAAGATCATCAAGACCTTCCTACATCCACGTTGTGGCACCCTCCAAGGGCGTAGCCACTCCCAAGTCACCAAGACCAGAGATCTTCACTAAGAGTCTCCGTTCACCATCTCCGGCAAGGTGGAGCTCAAGCCTTGTACAAGTTTGATCTTCCGGGCTTCCACAACCGACTTGGCAAGCTCTGGAAGGATCTCTCCGATCACTGACTGATACAAGGTGAATGCAATCACCAAGAGACACTCACTTACATCTCTCACTAGGCTAGAGACTCCAATCACCAAGAATGGAAGCACGCAAGCATCATCTCTAGTAAGTTCTAGCCTCTCTCTTAGTGTACAAGTGATGTAAATGATGTGGAAGTGGATGATCAACGTCTTGAATGCTTGGTAATGTTTAGAGTAGCTCAGGGCATCAAGACTTGTCCAAATAATTGGTTGAAGGGGTATAAATAGCCAGCTTCCACGAGATAGTTGTTGGAAAAGTAGGCTGACATCACTGTTCTGCAAACACCGGATGATCCGATGTTCTCCCTTCATCTGTCATCGGCCGAATACAAATTAGCTGAGGTCACTGTGTCAGATATGACCATTGATCGACCGATGTTGTATACACCTGTACATCGGATAATCCGGTGACACTTGGTCCAGAATGGTCCAGAAATAATGCTTACTGGAATGATCGACCGATGTGACATATTTATACATCGGATGGTCCAGTGTTACTTGGTCCAGGGAAATTGCTTACTGGAATGATCGACCGATGTAACACATGCTTCAACATCAGATGATTCGGTGTATACCCAAGACTGAGGTCTTTTTCTCCTGCAGAGCCAACTCGACCGATGTAGTCTTTTCTGGATACATCAGATGATCCAGTGAGTTGAGTTTGTCTGCTTCGAGTTGTTCTAAGTGATTCTTTTGGAATTTGTCCGAGTGACCTCTTAGACATTGGTTTGAAATGTTCTTCTGATGACGACTAAGTCTCGTGTGCTGTCAATTTTGATGGAATAATTTTGACATATATGTTTTTTCTTTCAGTCTTCATGAGAATTGATTGACCTCGTAAAATAGATTGTTGAGGGGTCTCCAATTGTATCCAATGAGCAGTAGATGATATAAATATAGAGTTCATTAAGTGTGATGAGTTATATGAGAGACTTTGCATCCACAAACATATTAGTGATATCCAACGGTTGTCATTAATCACCGAAACCATACCTTATGGGGGCCTAGATGCTTTCAACATACCTTGGCTTGCCTCTGATGCTGACAAGAGTTTGAATGGCTGATCTAGACAACATCAAAGACAAAGTTGCCTCTCGGCTAGCTGGTTGGGAAGGCAGATTATTCTCATTTGGTGGCCGGAGGGAATTAATATGCTCGTTCCTTAGCTCCATGCCTACTTATGCCATGACGACGTTAAAGCTTCCCAGGAGGTTCGTTGCTGAATTTGATAAATTACTGTGACGCCCGGTTCCGAAAAATGAACCAAGCTAACGCATATGTGTGCCCAGGATGTTCATCACACATACACAAGTGCAATCACAAACGATATACAGAAAATTACCACAGAACAAGATTAATTAACCAAATTTTGTTACACAAACCAGATTATCCTCGAATACAAGCTCTAATGAATATTAACGACAAGTTCAACTAATGCATCGGAACTAAACTAATTAAGCAACTAAGCAAACTAAGCATAAGCAATAGGGTATATATGCGCAGCTCCAATCAACACCACAGGCAAAGCTGACAGTAGAAACGGCCTAGAACTCCGCATTATCACCATTAAACTCCCAATCCTGACCTGCAACTGTTGGGGGGGGGGATTGCAAGAGTGAGTACATGTCGTACTCAGCAAGTGTGGAAAGTATGACATGTGTCTGATTCAAATGACGACAACAATAATGGCAAAGTGCTGAAAAGTACATTAAAACATTTGAAAAGCAATATATTATATGTAAGTGAAGTAAACCCATCATAATCATAAATAATATCATAATACCAGTCCATAATTCACCATCCTCATCCATAATTTCAGATTTCACCATTTGCCAATAACCATATTCAATACCAGAAATTAATCCATAACCATTACCATAACCATTACCATAATACCGAACCATAACCATTACAAAAACATCCCAATACCAATTCCCTCTAATCATGGAAGTTGTCCAGGTGCTCATAACCGGGAGCACGACTATCATGATAGTTTTATTTAACACTCTGCAGAGTTTGTACCTCTTTACCCACGTGTTCGTGATTTCATCACCCTTCGGTGACTAAGAATCTCCCTTATGCCCATGACCCGTCGGTCATAATACACACTTCCGTTGGTGTGTGGCCAAGAGATCACAAAATAGCCTTTATAAAGGGATTACTAGCCTATTTAGACCCCACTGAGGTTTCACCGGTGGCGATGTCTCCCGCAGAGCACATCTTCAACCAAGGGCCCCCTCTTGAGCCATTCGGATCCCAGGGTAGTCCCACCAATCATCAACAAACCCAATCTGACTACCCCTTCCCCGAGTATCCACAATGGTCCAAACAGTACTAGCAAAGCCCTAATTAATCAGCTACGCTGCACCCATACTTGGCCTCGTGGTGGCACTGTAGTCTTGGCTTATTCTCGCATGAACCAGTCCTTAGATCTAAAGCAAGCAAACCACCATAACATTCAACCCATCCACATACCAGGCTTGCTTAGATCACCCATTACCATATTATATTTAACCAGTTCATGTTAACCATAATCTCATCCATGCATAATTAAATTGAGTGGTATAATTGTTTTCCATCCCAGTTGATTAAGCGAAGCAAAAGGTAAAAGCCCTTCCTGAATCTCTACCATATATTCCGTGTGACAAGGGTGGTTTAGCAAATCTAGTCAACTTCCTACCATAGGATTCCCATCAAATTGACACAAGCATGCAGTTTGCAAGCAAAACATTTATTTTAAAAAACAGGATCAATATGCTTCAAGGACACTTGCCTTGCTCTTGCTGTTGATTAGGATCAAAGCTTTCAAACTCTTGGTGCTGTAGGTCCTCCGTGGAACTCTCTAGCGCAAATCCGTCTAATCCACACAATAAACATACAAGACAAGAAACACAATCAAAGAATGCACAAATATTACTCAATATGACATGTCATGTATGATTAATGCAAATGCAAGTTAGAACTCGTTACTAGATTGCTTTTAATGATAACTAACTAGTTCTAATAGCTTTTAACAAGTTTATACAGGTTTGGATTCGATTAGATCAAATTTTAGAATTAATTCAACACAATTTAACCAGAAAGATCGGACTAGTCCGCTAGGGACCGGACAAGTCTGCACTCTACGAGATCAGCGGATTAGGGTTTTCTAGATCGACGTGAATTTGGAGATTAGGGGTTGAATTCACGTAAGGAAAAGAGAATAGAAGGTATACCAGGTGTTTAGGACTCCAATGAATCAAGAAACTTGGAGGTAGCACTTGGATCTTGATGATCTAGGGTTGGTGATGAACTTGGAGATGAATTGGTGGTGAAGGACGAAACTCGGTGGAGATATCGATCTTTCTTCGTTTCCTCCTCTTCTTCTTCTTGCTTGGGATATTCTCCTCCCTCCTTGATGGTGGCTCTCCACGAACTAGGGTTTGGGTGGGTGGAAAAGTGGCAAATAGATGTCAATCCAAGGGGTGAGGCTGTTTATATAGAGGTGGAGGCTAGGGTTAGATGGATTTTGAGTTTTGGGATGAGTAGAGGCCGGTCTAGAGTCCCACATGGGCTCCAAAAGAGTTAGGCACGACGTCCCTAGACCCACTTAACGTGAAACCCAAGAAACAAGTCATAAAACAAAAGATCAACTCGGAGTCGCGAAATATCGAACAAGTCCAGACAGGAACGGACTAGTCCGAAGTCGTCCAGAGAGAAAATCAGACAAGTCTGGCCTAAAATCGGACAAGTCCGAATTTGAACAGAGAGGAAAAACGGACAAGTCCGCTGGAACACCGGACTAGTCCGGAAAAGTCCAGGGACTTAGCAAATTTTCAAGGATTCATGGAATATCGGACTAGTCCGCACAAAATCGGAGAAGTCCGAAAGTTTCCAGAGGCAAAATCGGACTAGTCCGTAGCAAAAACGGACAAGTCCGTTTTTAGTTAGAGAGAAATCGGACTAGTCCTCAGTAAAATCAGACTAGTCCGCACTTTCCTGCATTTTAAGTGCGGTTTTGTTCCAAATCAATTTTAAATGCTCCGAATCAATTTTAAACTCGTTCCTCTTGTTGTGGGCTAATGTTAAACATGTATATGAGTGCATGTAGGGCATGATGCATGAAAGTTAGGGTGTTACAATTACACTGTCGTTTCTTATGGTCAGAAACACAACTGCTACAAGAGGGAAAGAGTAAAATCAATTGGAGTAAGGTATGTCGTGTTAGAAACTAGGTTTCTCTAATTAACTATGCAGCCACTTATCGGATGCTTAATCTAATTTTCCCAGCCTTAATCAAAATAGTGAGCAATGCATAATGATGTAGATTACTAATTACAGCAAGATGACAATAGATTAAGGACAATATCTAGGGCGTATCTTGGCCTATGTCAGATCTGGCGGCCATGGAGGTTGTGGGCGACGACGATGTTCCTGGACGTCCGGAGGGCCTTCCCCCCACTTCCCGTATCCTTAGGGTCGGACCTAGTATTTTCTTAGTTGGTTTTTGTGGTTAGGGACTTAATATTCTTTTATACGGGCGTGAGAGGGGGCATCCGACTTGGAGTCGGTTAGTGCCTCCTGATCAAGGCGCTCAGGGAGAGGCTCGATGTGGGTGGGTCCCACATCTCACGTGATCAAAACTAACATTCCCCCCCTTGATCACGGAGCTAAAAGCTTACTAACTTATTAGCTTACTTACTTATTTACTTAACTTAGTGTATATTCCTTCACGTTTCGACATAAAATACACAACACATCAAAACAGCTATTTACGCACTGCTTGACTCGAGGACCATAATATGTCTCACGTTTAGAAACAACCTTATACTTAATTTGGCCCCTTAGTATCCAGGATAGTTCACAGGTTTCCACTTAAGACCCATGCATGCTATGTGTTCACTGAACACTTGGGCGGATAACCTTTTGTAAACGATACCGCAAGATTTCGCTTGATTCTTTTATGCTCGTCAATAATTGTGATCCTGGACATTATCTTTCACAACACAAAACTTAATGTCAATGTGATTGATAGTTTCACTCAACCCATTGTTGTGAAATTATGATACTACAAACTTATTATTGTACTAGTACTTAAGTGGTTCGTGCTGTCAACCACTCTTAAAACCGAGCAAAATTTGTATCACCTGCTTGTTGGCCTCATCATGAATAACAAAGTTCGTCACACATTGTGGACGATGCAGTGACTATTTGTTTGGAGTGTTTCCACGAGATAACTCTATTCGCGAAGGTAGATATATAACTAACGTGGAATTCTTAGAATTCACACAATTCGCAAAACTAAGACTGGCAAGCTCACTTCGTCAAGTGAGTTTTGACTTATTATATCTTAACATGAGGCCTTATGTGCATTGCACATTCTTAAATAAGTTCTCAAATGCCTTCTAGTGATAAACCACTAGCATGGCCTAATGTCTGTCAAGTATCCCAATTATTATCTTAAGTCAAGGTAAACACTTACTCGAGCATACATCAATTAATATTCCAACAACAGAAGCTAATGGAACCAAAATCATAAGGTCGACCATCATTGGTTCCCTAAACTTATATAATTCTTAAACTTAGACTATCTAAACAGGCGAAGTTTTAATTGCATACATATCTTACTCCTCGAGTACACTAAATATGCTATCTTAAATGAGACTAACACCCCTTTACTATGATCATGGTGAACTTCTAATTCCTAGCTCATAGGATTATTCACCTAGATCCTTTTCTTATGGACAAAATCTCTTAATTTTATTATGAGGAATTGCATTGCTACTTACAAATAATGTACAAGATACATCCAACTTAATATACATGTGAGTGTCCTACTCACTTATTTTGAAAACCCAAACCAACTTATAGTGTAATATATCTTAAGATACATTTCTTAATGCTTAATTGAATCCATAAATGGATTTCTCTGAAGAGCACTTAAGAGTCTCTTGATCATTATGACAAACGTTTCGGTCATGTCACACTAATGTTCTTATACAAATCTCAATAGAAACGTTGTTTTACATCCATCTGATGTAAAAATATTCACAATGCACTACTAATAAATTAATGATTCTTGAGGAATCCTTAACTGAGACAATTCTTTTCCATTAGTCTGATCACAGATGGAAATTTCCCTTCAGAATCATGCTTAATTTTGTAGGCTCATTACAGTCTATTGTTTGATTCCTTCAGGAACTTATGACTAAAATTTGGATACTTATGGAGTACTCAGATCCCATCTCATCCGACATGGTTTTACACTATTTAGATGATTAAGATCGTCTTACAGTATTTTCTTATGTGGTATGACCTCCTTTGTCATTTGTCTTATTGTGAACGGGCTGCTATCACTCTTCATCATTATTGGCCACTAATGATGAATAATCAATAGCAGATATTGTGACAACAATGTCTTGCATTATTAACACAATATAAGTAAGACATAAAAAAGAGTGATTCTTGAAAAGGCGCAGCAACATGTACCATTCCTTTCAAGATCAGTGTCTTTATGAAGTCAAAACTCCCCCTGATTTAGTCATCTTTACTAAATTTTGTATCTAAATGATCTTATGACCCGATATGAATCAAAACTTATATCAAGTGAGGATCAACCCAACACTTGACCTTATGCGACTCACATAACTCGTGCATTATGCTTACATTTTGGGGTTATTCTTGCCTCACACCATTGATGATAACAGACTTAAACTGAGTTATTCTTAATATTTTTCTGTTACCGATGAAAGACTAACAACACGTAGTGAATCGTTAACAAAAAATGTTAATAAATTCAGCTACAGTAGGTAGAGAGAGACAATACAACCTCTCATCATACCATACCCCCCTGATCATGTCA
Organism: Tuctoria greenei; assembly: GCA_036927565.1. Taxonomy (NCBI): domain Eukaryota; kingdom Viridiplantae; phylum Streptophyta; class Magnoliopsida; order Poales; family Poaceae; genus Tuctoria; species Tuctoria greenei. The sequence goes on along the minus strand of JAYESD010000004.1, from coordinate 18,721,227 downwards.
TCTTACTAATGATGACATGTCTTATTTAACTAAACTAATGATAATCAATAACTTATTATTTATTGTTCTTATAACCAAACTTAATAATGTTTGGGTTACTTTTGCCTTAATGAGAATACCTCATGTGAAAATGCTTAAGTGAGGTTTACGCCCTATCCACAATATACAATGGTGTCTTAGAGGCTCACCTAATATAAAGTTCGACTTAACACGTAAGTCGATAGATTAATAACTCAACATACTTAATTAACATACACCATTTTGCTTAGTTATTTTCGGGGTATTCAATTCTTACTTGAATAAAAAATAAGTCAATACTAACAATACATGTTCAATGCCTTATTTTGAATCTGAAAACGTCTTAATGAGGGAGAAACTAATCGATGGAGAAAACTAATTCAATTCTCCCCCTCGAAATATTGCCTTAATGACAATGCCATAATTTCAAAATTATTTCAAGATCGATTCTGATGCGCTCATCTTAATACTTAGTTTGTGAGTGAAAACTTAAATAATATTTAAATCATCATCTAAGGATAAATGTTATAACTGAATGTGCTTAACCATAATACTAAGAACTCAATGAAGTACTTAAATAAAAAATTACAAATATGAATACTTAAACTAAAATTCTATTAATGAGGGTATATGATGAATCCTACGTACAAAACTATAACTTAGAAAAAAAATAAGTCTAAGATTTCAACTTTAGCTTCATGACCATAGCGACTTTAATAATCATTCCACTCTTCTTATGTTCCTCCATTTATCTAATTCCTTTATCATTCTCATGATTGACAGACTTAATAGCACGATGAGACTTAATGCGATCTTCTTCTTGAATGCATAAATCAATTAGTTTCTTAAGATCCCGCTGCTCAGACTGAGAGTTGTAACTGATGATAATATGCTCAAAATCATTTGTAAGTAGAGCAAGAATGAAGTTGAACAAAAACTCATCTTTCAACCCCGGATCTAATAGCTTAAGTTTAGCAGCAGTGTCCCACATACTGAGAATGTGCTCATGCACACTTCCTCCATTATGCTTCTGAGTGACAAGTTTCTTAACAAGAGCATGCATCATAGCCTTGTTGCAGCCAGTTGCATACTTTTCTATCATAAGGAGGTACCCATAAGCAGTGTTGTATTCAGGAATTTCTTCCCGAACACTCTCAGTAATTGAACTCTAAATCACTTTTAAACATTTCTTATTTGAGATTGACCACTTAGCACGATCTAAATCGAAGCGAAAGTAGTCCTCTTCATAAGCTTCCATCCTTTCGGTGAAAGAATCCTTAGTTTCTCCGTCACGAATAACGGGAAGCTTAGGCTCAGTAGGACACACTCTCATCAGTGCCAAAACTATTTCGGAGATTGCTAATCCAGCCTCCAACTTACATCGCCAAGTACTATAATTGTCTTTTCTTAGATAGTTCTCTGGCGAGATAAATCTTAATATCACATTTGGAATGGAAGATCCTTCATAATGAAATATAATAGAAAATAAGTAAATGCATGAACATGATTATAAACAAAAACATCTTATTTTATCTTTCACGTTGGTTACTTGACAACTTACAAAAACTAAAAAACTTAGTGATTTCGTCTTTCACGTTGGTTACTGAACGAAAACTAACTGAACTTAAATAATCATTAACTATGTGTTTCGTCTTTCACGTTGGTTACTCGACGAAAACACAATATATAAAATAGCTTAATAAAAATAAAACTTAACTTCTAAACGTGTTTTGCCTTTCACGTTGGTTACTTAGCAAAAAAACACAACAATAAAGACATAATAATTTAGTCTTTCACGTTGGTTACTCAACGAAAAAACTTAATAATTCAATGGATCATTAACAACGTGTTTTGTCTTTCACGTTGGTTACTCAACAAAACACTATGACTTAAGAAGAGAGAGGACTTAAACTCAAAATGTGGTAATTTCATATTTCACTTTGGTTACTCAACGATATTACCATCACTAATAGTAACTTAAAACTTCATGACTTAAAACTTAAAGAAACTTAGGCAAAACAACTTAGACATAACCACTTAAATTGACTTAATTATGGTAACTCAAAATAACTTAATCATGACAATTTTAATTTTCGCGTTGGTTACTCAATAAAATTATCATGACAATGGTAAATTCATTTTTCACGTTGGTTACTCAATGAAAGCACCATAACTTAATTAACAGCGGAAGCTTAATACTTAATTTTCTTAATTATCATGCTTAATGACTCATAATTCCATAGCAAAAGAAAATAAATTAAATAAGTGGACAAGAAATACTTAATTCAATACTTAACATCAGATAATTGGAAACTGCAAGTAAATAGTAATTAAATAATCATTAAAGTATTATCTAAATTCTCAAGATTTTCTGTCCACTTAATTAATAATTTGTAGCTAAATTACATTTTATCCCATACTAAAATGCACTAAAAAATATTCCATTTAAAATGAAAAATACTTAAAAAATTTAGAAATACTCAAAATTACTAAAACTGAAAATTACTCAAAGCTTAAAACTAAAATTAATAAAATAAATCAGGAAATATCAAAAAATCCTTATTTGATTTCTGAAAAGTTTAATGACCCATTCTCTGGAAAAGGCCTATATGCACTTAAGAATGACCCAGCTGAAATCAAAATTGCCCAATCCTTATACTAATTTCGGCCCAGCCCTTAACTGAAAAGATCTCAGGAAATAGAAAAATGGAACCGACCCATAGCCTTTACAACCCGCTACTTAAAGACTGAAAAAAAGAAGAAAAATTGCAAAAGAATGGGGCAGCCCAACTGGCCCAGCCGTCGACCGAAGCCCACAACGCGCGCGTGGCCTGCACGCCAACCCGCGGCCCCGCTTAGCGCACCAACTCATGGTGACGATCGGATTCAGATCCAACGCTCCAAAATGATCCAAGTTGGAAAGCACTGCTTAATCTCGACCATCCATTTGCATCGGACGGCCCAACGCTGATATCAGAGGCAAAAAAATGGCAGCCGTCGCCGCCCCAGACCGAACCCTAATTGATTTGCCCCCAACTCCCTTCTCTCTCCACATCACGGTGGCACTAGGGAGGGACGAGCCCAAGGCTCGTTGAGGACTGCGTGAGCTCTGACGCCCATACAGGTTGCCGGTGTGGGAGCTCGGCTGAGGGCGTGCGAGTAGCCGCTAAAACTCTCTGCGGTCCATCTCCCCGGCGAGAGATGTGCTACCTTAGGATTATGGTTTGGCGCGGCTGCCATTATCCTCGCCGGTGTGCACGCTCTAACTTGACCGCGCCACCGTCAAAGATGATGCCAAGCGGTGCCGTTGTTTGGGCGGATCCAGCGGGTTCAAAACCGCCCTTACGGGTCCCCTGAACGAGGAGTTCTAGCTTATCTAAGGTATGATCCACCCTTTTCCCTCTTAATTTCTTACCCTAAATTAATTCGGTTTTACTCTAATTTGGTGTTTTTTTAACCAAAACCGAGACTAATTAATTCCTCTCCTTCTAATTATTGTGGATCTTGATCTTAATCCGAAAATGAAACCCGATTAGTCATGCACTAGTCCGGCTCTTGATACCATTGTTAAACTTAGGGGTCACTAATTAGTCTAGACATGGTCCTAATCGGGTCCTTAATGAAATCTAAATCTAGATCTAGGATAATCAATGAGTACTCATAGCACTTATATGATTGGCAGAGTGGATTAAGAGACAATAGGGGCGTATCTTGATAACTTGTGGAGTTCCCAGCCATGGTGCAGTAGACGGCGTCTCCGGCGAGGTTGAGGCGCTTCCCCTCACTTCCTGTGCGGGCGGATCGGTCGCCTTAGGGAAAACGTGGGTTGTTCTCTTTTTCATATCTCACACCCTGTCTAACCGTTTTCCTTCCCTTTATATGTGCACGGACGTGAGAGGAGGCCTCCGACCCTAAGTCGGTTTCTGCCCTCCGATCTGGGCGGCGGGAGACTCGGACTCGGTATGGGCACGACCCCGTACCGAGCATGATCATCTTTTAACATGTCGCCCTACTGAATATGGTGGCTTGGGCATCACTGACTTGATGAAGTTTGGAAGAGCATTGCGTGTCCGCTGGCGCTGGTTCCAATGGAAAACTCCAAATAAAGCTTGGGTGGGCACAGAGCTTCCCCTAGACAAGAAGGATGAAGAGCTGTTTGTTGCAGCGATGCGGGTCCAGGTGAACAATGGCAAGCTGGCAACATTCTAGACTTCGAGGATGCTGGGAGGCAAGTCACCAACAGGACAATACCTAACCCTATATAAGCATAGTAAGAGGAAGAATCGCACGGTGGCCAATGCTTTTGCCAACGACATATGGATTCTGGACATTAGCCATGATCTCACTGTGCCGATTCTGCACGACTTTGTTGCTCTTTGGGTTGCGATTCAGGACTTGCAGCTCAATCTCTCCAATCACCAGCCTGATGTTATCGAATGGAAGGCCACCGCCTCAGGGACTTACACAGGAAGGTCGGCATATGAGCTACAATTCATCGGCTCAACAAAGTCTAGGTTCCAGAAACTGGTGTGGAAGGCCTGGGCTCCTAGCCGTTGCAAAGTCTTCGCGTGGCTCTCTCTTCAGAATCAAATTTGGTAGGTTGACAGGCTTAAAATCCGTGGTTGGCCAAATGCTTATTTCTATCAATTATGCAACCGGAATCTTAAGATGGTGCTTCATAACTTCGCCGATTGTCCATTTGCCACTGAGGTTTGGGAAGGCACCGCTGTCTAGCTCGGCGAGCCGGTACTGCATGCGCCCATGCAACTGGACCCTCACTGGCGGACTTGCGGATTGGTTCGAGCACTTGAGCGCGAGACAACGGAGTGCCAAGGCACTTCGAACGGTGGCGATGCTCGTCTGCTGGAGCTTGTGAAGGAGCGGAATGCTCGACTGTTCCAGGGCAATTTCAAAACTGTTGAACGCATTACCAATGAAATACGCGAGAGTTGACGCTCTGGGGCCGCGCTGGAGCTAAGCGTGAAAATGAGGTGAACACCTACCTCGTCCGTAGGTGGTTTCGTGTTAATTTATACCCTGAGAGGCCGGAACCTGGTACAAGTAATGCATAAATCATCAGCACAAGCTCGGTTATGATCTGATCTAAAACTTCCTAACAAACCAATCTATCTATGGAAAAATATATCTAGCAGATCAACCGAGTCCTTGGCTAATGATTCTCCACATCATGATTGATACAAAAGATATTCTCTAATCCCTATTACTATTTCTAATGCAGATACACACGTCCTTCTGGAACTTCACGTAGACCCTCTTGTACACAATCTTGTCACGTATGGATATTCCAACAACTCCCCTCAACCTAACATTCCATGTTAAGGTTGTAGCAGAAATCAACAAACTTCTTGACCGGCAATGGTTTGGTAAACCCATCCGCTACTTGATCCTTGGAAGAAACAAATTTGACCTGCAATAATTTGTTAGCCACTCTTTCTCGAACAAAGTGATAATCAATCTCAATATGTTTAGTACGGACATGAAAGACTGAATTGGCGGTCATGTACGTAGCTCCTGTGGCGCCCGATTCCGAAAATAAACCAAGTAAACGCATATGTGTGCCCAGGATGTTCAACACACATACACGAGTGCATCCACAAAAGAGTATACAGAAAATTATCACAGAACAAGATTAATTAACCGAATTTTATTAAACAAACCATATTTTCCTCAAATACAAACTCTAATGAATATTGATGACAAATTCAACTAATGCAGCAGAAATAAACTAAATAAGCAAACTAAACAGCTAGGTAGCATAAGCAATATGGTATGCAAAGCTGATGGTAGACACGGCCTAGAACTTCGCATTATCACCATTAAACTCCCAATCCTGACTTGCAACTGTTGGGGGGGTTGCAAGAGTGAGTACATGTCGTACTCAGCAAGTGTGCAAAGTATGACATGTCGCTGATTCAAATGACGAATATAATAATGACTATGTGATGAAAAGTACATTAAAACATTTGAAAAGCAATATATTATATGTATACGAATCAAACCCATCATAAGGCATGTAGTAATCATAATACGAGTCCATATTCCATATCCATCGTCATATACCAATATCCATATTCAATGCCATAGTTAATCCATAACCAGCCATAACTAGTACCAAACCATAACCATCCCAAAAACCATCCCAATACCATATTCCCCCTAATCATGGAAGTTGTCCAGGTGCTCATAACCGGGAGCACGACTATCATGATAGTTTTAATACTCTGCAGAGTTTGTACCACTTTACCCACGTGTTTGTGATTTCGTCACCCGTCGGCGACTAAAGAACCTCCCTTATGCTAATTACACTTCCTTTGGTGTATGGCCAAGAGATCACAAAATAGCCTTTGCAAAGGGATTACTAGCCTATTTAGACCCCACTGAGGTTTCACCGGTGGCGATGCCTCCAACTGAGCACATCATCAACCAAGGGCCCATGTCGGTGGTTGAATTCGGCAGATCTCCCGGCACTACTGTTAGTAGTCCGTGTAGTTTGTAGTTCAGTAATGAGCGTGCAGAGATTCAAGAGGTGGTGGAAAATTGACACAGAGGTTTACGTTGTTCGGGCCGCCTGAGCGTAATACCCTACTCCACGAGGTGTGTTGCTGTTGTATTGAGCATCTAAGAGTGTCTGAGTGTGTCCGAGAGCGTGTCTAGCATATGTCCTCCTGTGTATCGTTGACCAGTCATTTTATAGTACAAGGACTGGTCGTTACACCGTTACCCTGGCCCGACATGTGGCCCTGGCGGTTACTAATGTTAATACACAATAAACGAGGTTAATTACTCTTAATAGCGTGGTAATGGGTCTTAACAGTGCCGTTACTGGTATTAAAGGCCTTCCGATCGTGTGTCATTAATATAGTATTAATGACACTTAATCGGGTCTTGAAGTCCTTGATTGCCCCTTGAAGGTCCGAGTCGTTGGGGTCCACCAGCCTGATTGTTGAGGTTGAAGGTACGGCGGTTCGGACACGTGGCAGCTCTGGAGCTTACCGTCGTGGACGGGTAGGTCCGGTGCTGTTGGACACGTGTCAGTACCGGAGCTTCCCTCTGTCTGGGGTTAGGTCCGGGGGTGCCATACTGGTATAAAGTCCAGAGCTTTCCCATGTGTGGGCGGTAGCTCCAGTCTTATGGTACACGTGCCGGCCTTGGGACAAACCATGTCGGGGAAGCAGGTCCGGTTATGGCTGACATGTGGGGCCTTCGGAGGTCTTCAAATCTGGTAGATGGAGTTTCCTTGTGATCTTTGCAATCCCAAGGGGTACCGGTACACAGGGTACCGACAGCCCCCTCTTGAGCCATTCAGATCCCAGGGTAGTCCCACCAATCATCAACAAACCCAATCCGACTACCCCTTCCCCGAGCAGCCAAAATGATCCAAATAGCACTGGCAAAACCCTAATTAATCAGCTACGCCGCACCCATACTTGGCCTCGTGGTGGCACTATAGTCCTGGCTTATTCTCGCATGAACCGGTCCTTAGATCTAAAGCAAGCAAACCACCATGACATTCAACCCATCCACATACCGGGCTTGCTTAGATCACCCATTACCATATCATATTGACCAGTTCACATTAACCAAAATATCATGAATGCATAATTAAATTAAGTAGTATAGTTGTTCTTCCATCCCATTTAATTAAGCGAAGCAAAAAGGTAAAAATCCCTTCCCTACTCTCTACCGTAAATTCCAGGCGACAAGGGTGGTCAAACAACGCTAGTAAACTTCCTACCATAGGATTCCCATCAAATTGACACAAGCATGCAATTTTGCAAACAAAACATTTATTTTAAAAATAGGATCAATATGCTTCAAGGACACTTGCCTTGCTCTTGCGGTTGATTAGGGTCAAAGCCTTCAAACTCTTGGTGTTGTAGATCCTCCTCGGCACTTTCTAGCGCAAATTCGTCTAATCCACACAATAAACATACAAGACAAGAAACACAATCAAAGAGTGCACAAATATTACTCAATATGACATGACATGCATGATTAATGCAAATGCAAGGTAGAATTTCTTAATAGATTGCTTTTAATAATCACTAACTAGTTCTAATAGATTTTAACAAGTGTATACAAGTTTGGATGTGATTAGATCAAATTTTAGAATCAATTCAACACAATTTAACCAGGAAAATCGGACTAGTGTGCAGAAGGACGGACTAGTCCGCACTTCGCAGAACTAGCAAACTAGGGTTTTCTAGATCGACGTAAATTTGGAGATTAGGTGTTAAATTCACGTAAGGAAAAGGGAATAGAAAGTATACCAGGTGTTTAGAACTCCAATGAATCAAGAAACTTGGAGGTAACACTTGGATCTTGATGATCTAGGGTTAGTGATGAATTTAGAGGTGAGTTGGTGTTGAAGAACGAAAGCTTGATGGAGATCTTGATCCTCTTTCGTTTCCTCCTCTTCTTCTTCTTGCTTGGGATCTCCTCCTCCCTCCTTGATGGTGGCTCTCCACGAACTAGGGTTTGGGTGGGGTGGAAAAGTGGCAAATAGATGTCAAGCCAAGGGGTGGGGTTGTTTATATAGAGGTGGAGGCTAGGGTTAGATGGATTTTGAGTTTAAGAGGAGTAGAGGCCGGTTTAGAGTCCCACATGGGCTCTAAAAGAGTTAAGCACAACGTCTCTAGGCCCACTTAACGTGAAACCCACGAAACAAGTCGTAAAACAAAAGATCAATTCGGAGTCGCGAAATATCGGACAAGTCCGAAAAGGACCGGACTAGTCCGAAGTTGTCCAGAGAGAAAATCAGACAAGTCTGGTAAAAAATTGGACAAGTCCGACTTTAGTCAGAGAGGAAAACGGACAAGTCCGCTGGGACACCGGACTAGTCCAGAAAAGTCCAGGGACTTAGCAGATTTTCAAGGATTCTTGGAATATAGGACTAGTTCGCACAAAATCGGACAAGTCCGAAAGTTTCCAGAGGCAAAATCGGACTAGTCTGCAGGAAAAATGGACAAGTCCGTTTTTAGTCAGAAAGAAATCGAACTAGTCCTCACTAAAATCGGACTAGTCTGCACTTTTCAGCATTTTAAGTGCAGTTTTATTCCAAATCAATTTTAAATGCTCCAAATCAATTTTAAACTCATTCCTCTTGACGTGGATTATTGTTAACCATGTATATGAGTCTATGCAAGGCATGATGCATGAAAATGAGGGTGTTACAAACCTACCCCCCTTAAAATGAATCTCGCTCTTGAGATTCGACGTGGAAGAGAAGAGATAGGGAAATTCCTTCTTGAGATCATCCTCCAATTCCCACGTTGCTTCTTTCTCTGTGTGGTGCTTCCATTGAACTTTACACCATCGAATCACCTTGTTCCTTGTGACTCTCTTCTTGGTTTCCAAGATCTTGACTGGTTGCTCGGCATAAGTCAAATCTTCCTCTAGTTCCAATTCTTCCATTGGCACTTGTTCTTCTGGTACTCTCAAGCACTTCTTGAGCAGGGAAACATGAAAGACATCATGGACATCCGAAAGATGAGTTGGCATCTCCAACTTATACGCTACTTCTCCTCTTTTGTCCAAAATCTTGAAAGATCCAATATAACGAGGTGCTAGCTTGCCTCTTATGTTAAACCTCTTATGACCTCTCATTGGTGACACCTTGAGGTAAACAAAATATCCCACTTCAAAGGCTAATTTCTTTCTCCTATTGTCTGCATAGCCTTTTTGTCTTGATTGGGCAGCCCTCAAGTTTTCACGAATCATTTGGACTTGCTTTTTGGCTTCTTGCAACACATCCGGACCAAATACTTGAGTTTCTCCTGCCTCATTCCAGAACAAAGGTGTCCTACACTTCCTCCCATAAAGCACTTCATATGGTGACATTTTCAAGCTTGCTTGGTAACTATTGTTGTATGAAAATTCCGCGTATGGCAAGCTTTTGTCCCAATTTTTCTCATGCTTTAAAGCACAAGCTATTAACATGTCCTCTAAAATTTGATTGGTCCTCTCGGTTTGTCCATCCGTTTGAGGGTGATATGCTGAACTAAAATTCAACCTCGTTCCCAAAGCTTCATGCAACTTTTGCTAAAATCTGGAGGTAAATTGAGAACATCTGTCGGTGGTTGAATCCGGCAGATCTCCCAACACTAATGTTAGTAGTTCGTGGAGTTTGTAGTTCGGTAATGGGCGCACAGAGATTCAAGAGATGGTGGCAAATTGACACAGAGGTTTACGTGGTTCGGGCCGCCTGAGCGTAATCTCCCTACTCCACGAGGTGTGTTGCTGTTGTATTGAGCGTCTAAGAGTGTTTGAGTGTGTCCGAGAGCGTGTCTAGCGTTTGTCCGCCTGTGTATCATCGACTAGTCCTTTTATAGTACAAGGATTGGTCGTTACACCGTTAGCGTGGCCCGACATGTGGCACTAGCGGTTACTAATGTTTAATACACAATAAATGAGGTTAATTACCCTTAATAGCGTGATAACAGGTCTTAACAGTGCTGTTACTGGTATTAAGGGCCTTCCGATCGTGTGTCATTAATATGGTATTAATGACACTTAATCGGTTATTGAAGTCCTTGATTGCCCCTTGAAGGTCCGAGCCATTGGGGGCCCACCAGCCTGATTGTTGAGGTTGAAGGTTCGAAGGTTCGGACACGTGGCAGCTCTGGAGCTTACCGTCGTGGACGGGTAGGTCCGTGCTATTGGACACGTGTCGGTACCGGAGCTTCCCTCTGTCTTGAGTTAGGTCCGGGGGTGCCATACCGGTATCAAGTCCGAAGCTTTCCCATGTGTGGGCGGTAGCTCCGGTCTTATGATACACGTGGCAGCCCTGGGACTAACCATGTCGGGGAAGCAGGTCCGGTTATGGCTGACATGTGGGGCCTTCAGAGGCCTTCAAATCTGGTAGATGAAGTTTCCTTGTGATCTTTGCGATCCCAAGGGGTATCCGGTACGCAGGGTACTAACAGTGGCCCCCTGGGCCCACCTCTGGGAGAGACCCTTTGGATGAAGTCATTCTGTCGGAGGTGGGTCCATTCTTCGGTTTTTGAGCCGTGTCTTCAAGGGTTTTCGCATGTGCCATTGGTGGTAGTTCGCAGTTAAACCACCACCGCGTGGCATATCCTGGATGCGGCAGGTGAGATCTTAGCGTGCGGATCTCACGCAATTGAAGGTCGCCGGTTCCCGATACGAAAATCGTATCGGTTCCGCACGCCCTGTCAGGCCGCCGCCTTCGGGTTTCCCACCTGTCATGATGACAACCGTTCGCCTGGGGTAAGGACCTCGACTTGATCGTCGAGGTGGTCCCGGGCCCCCTTGTCTTTGGCAGGGTGAAATTTTTGAATGGTATCGTCGGCTCCTCTGCGGTTTCCATCCAAGCATTGCGGGGGCTTACTTAAGAAGGAAAGCACACACTGTTTGGGGTTTCTTTACGCCTTTCATTCGAACTTGCGCTCAAATCCTCCAAACTTTCGCTTGCTTTTCATCTCTCGCCCTGTTGTGCTGCGATGGAGTTGGGTCTTCGCCAGAGCCGCCTGAAGACTGACGGTGATTTGAAGAAGGTCCGGGCCCTCATGGGATGGTCCCCTGACTTCTTCAACCATCTGGTCCGCGCCGGCAAGCTTCCTTTCGTGAAGGAGCATGCCGGCGACATGGTGTACTTCTCCGCATACGCCATGGTGGGATTGATCCCACCTTTCTCCACTTTTTTCTTGATGCTGCTAGACTTCTATGGTCTGCAGCTGTACCACATTGGCCCCCACTCCATTCTTCTAGTGTCGATCTTTGTCCACTTCTACGAGATGTGGGTGGGCATTCCCCCCTGCGTTGAGCTCTTCCGCACCTTCTTCACCGTCCAGACCGTGGGCAAGAGTGACGAGTACCTTGGCTTCTATTATTTTGTGAAGTGCAAGAAGTGCCCGTACAAATACTTGCGGTCTTTCCCTTCTGGGAAGTGGGACGACTAGAAGAAGGATTGGATCGTCATCAGGGTGGAGGGGCATGAGAAGCTGGAGCTGCCCGAGGGCCTCCCCAATGTCGACACTGCAGCTTGGAGCGAAGCTCCGGTGTTATCGGACGCCTTCAACCCTGCTCTGACTAGGATCCGCCAATGCGAGGAAGGAGGGGTGACTCCTCAGGTGGTATTTTGCAACTTCCTGACCAACAGGTGGGCTCCGCTAAAGAAGAGGGAGAAGCTTGCTTGGGCCCTCAACATTGTGTTGGACGACGACTGGATCGAGACCGGTTTGAAGTCCAACATGGAGGGTGCAACTTTGGAGTTTCACCTCAAGAAGTTCCAACACGGCATCTATGTCGAGGGTGATGACTTGACTCCGCCAGCGGCTTTCCTCCCTCTGCACATGGAGGCAGAGTTCAGCAGAGAGCTCCGGTGGAAGATGCCAATGCTTGACGACCTTGGTGTCATTGAGAGGCGTTCGATCACCGGGTTGGCGATCTCCGGAGCTTCCGAGGGTGGTCCCCCTTCCGTCCCGGAACAGAGAGTTGAAGTCGTGGGCAAGGGCAAAGAGTTGGCCGAGCCCCCGAGCCGTAAAAGGAAGCTGAAGCACTCTGACGGGAGGTCCGTCAGAACTGCTCCTTCCACGGTGGCTCCTTCTCTCAGAGGGGAAGGTCTTCATCGGCGGCAACTACTCCAGCATTGACATCTCCCCGGGGTGCTAGCTCCGGCCATGCGGCTCCAGTACCAGGGCCAGCTGAAGGATCTGGGTCCGGAGGTCCTTCCCGGTCGAGGGGGGCCTCAACCCGAGTGACGCCGACAGCAACAGCGAGCTCTGGGGAACCTTCCAGATCCACCATGCTAGTGGTGACAAGGTCCGGCTCTGAGCATCCAGAAAAGAGGTTTCGAGCTAACTGGTGCAGAAGCCTTCCAAGGCAATTTTTGATTTTTTTTACCTCAGTTGATAGTTTTTTGTTGTAACTGTGTTTTGAGTTTCTTCGTCCTTCATCCACAGAGTGCCCAAGAAAAGGGCTGAAGCTTCGGTTCCTGCAGCAGTAGCTGAGGCTGTGCAGGCGGAAGCTCCGGCTCCAATTCCAGCGCCGCCCCGAGAGGTGGCTGAGGTTGCGGCAGCTCCGGCGCCGGCTGTCGTGGTCTTGGACCTCGACTCATCCCCATAAGCTCCCGTGGTAGCGCCGGACTACGGGAATGAAGATGTACTAGCGGCACCTGCCCCGGAGGTTGAAGCTCCGGGTTTGGATGCTGAAATGATGGACGCTCCAGCCTCAGAGCCGGAGGTAGCTGCAATTCTGGCCCTAGAGCCAGATGTCGTTGAAGCCCCGGCAGTCGAACCGGTGGTTGATGAGGCCTCGACGATATAGTCGGGTGTTGATGAAGTCTCGGCGCTAGAGCCGGTTGTCGAGGAAGCTCTGGCGGTAGAGCCGGTTGCTACAGAAGTTCCGGCGGTAGAGCTAGTCGTTGAAGAAGTGCTGGCGCCTAAGCCAGTTGCTGTAGAGGTGCCAGCGCTCGAGCCCATGGTGGTCGAGGCGTCAGCACCGGAACCGGCGGTGGAGGAGGCGCCAATGTTGGAGCCAAACCTGGCTTCAGCTCCGGCGGAATCTTCTACGCCCGCCCCAGAAGCAGTGGTCCCGGAGGTGCCCGCACCTGAGCCAGGGTGCCAAGATGAAGCTGTCAGCCCCCCGCCTGAAGGGCCAGTTGTTGATGACCTGGCGGCGGGACCTTCGGAGCCAATTCCAGAGGTCGAAACTTCTACTACAGGACCTTCCTCGACTGCGGTCGAGGCTATCCTGGAGGACGACCCTAGCGCCGTGGAAGCTCAGGGGACCACTCTTGTAGAGTGGGACCCAATTTTTGTCACGGAGAACCCACTGGAGCCGGTGGAGATGACCCCGACAGGTCCTGACCCGATCCCCCTGTCGTTGTCTATTGACAACGCCTGCTCCAGTCTTCGTCAGGTCCAGCTAGCTTTCTACCACGACAACAAGGCCCTCGAGGAGGAGCGCCAAACTCTTAGGAGGTGGCGCAACCGGCTCCATTTCGAGACCAAGATGGCGCAGTTGAGGCTGGTTGACGACAAAGAGTTGGTGCAATGGGAGAAGGTCCGCCTGGAATATTGGGGTAAGCTGCTGGATGAGAGGGAAAGCATGACACGATCCCTTGACAACCAGTCCCGGGCCATCTACGAGCAGGCCAAAGCTGCTAATAGCACAATGGATGATCGCCAGGAGAGGCTCGACGCCATCCACGCTAGTCTCGTCAAGCGCTGGGAGGCTCTTGAGGAGCGGGAGAGAAAGCTCGAGAATGAAGAGCAAAAACTCCTGGAGCTACGGGACGACATCGTGAAGAGGGAAGAAGAGCTCACTCAGAGGCTAACTCTGGGTGACAAGAGTCTCGAGGAGCGCACCAATAAATTGGAGGAGCGCTGCGAGAGAGAGAGGAGAAGAAGGCCTGGGAGCGAGGGCAGGAACTCCACAGGAGGGAGGATGCCATTGCTGCTAGGAGAAGAAAGTGCAGGGCAGGGAGAAGGACCTGGTCAACCACCAGAACAAGATCCACCTCCGGGAGGAAGAGCTCGGAAAAATCAAAAGGCAAGTTGCTAAAAATATTCAGCAGAACGCCAAAGAGATTGAGCGCCTTGCTCATGAGAATTCGGAGCTTGCGGCGACTAGAAGATCCTTGGAGGAGATGCGAGGCTCAAGGACTGTGGAGTCCCAATAGGTTTGGGACTTCCTTGGCAAAGCCAACGACGCACTGACGCTAATGGGTTTCAGTCCCGTGCGTCCGGATGATCCGGAGACGGAGCTGGACCTGGCGTTGCAGGCGTTGAGTTCGACAGGCAACAAACTCACCAAGATGGGTGATGTCATCACGGACCAACTGGAGACCGAGGGACAATCTCTGGCGAAGGACGTCGCAGAATTCGTGCTGACGTGCTACACAAGCCGGGACCCTCAATTCCCCCTGGACCCGATGCTTGAAGGCCCCATCGAAGGAGAGGGAGAAGCTGCCCAAGCCAGCGTATCGGAGGCTGCCCAGAAGGTCGCCTCGTTCTTCCAGAGGGTCTAGGACCATCTCTTTGTAGCTCCCACTTGTATCCTCTCTTCTATTTCTCCAAGTTTGTAATCTCTTGTCTCCAGATGAATGAAATCCAAGTTTTTTGTGAATTTCATTTTTTGTCTTCAACACCTTTGTCCCACTTGGCCCCCTGGTAGATGTACACAATTTGATTGTGAACATGTACCACGAGGATGTAACAGTTGTAGAATGTAGGTTCAAAGTCTTCGATAGTGAAGGCCTCCTGAGGTTGTCGGAGCTTAGTGGCTCCCGCATTGACCATCGTTGGAGCTTAGTAGCTCTGGCAGTAGTCTCCATCAACGCGTAAAGCATCGACAGTTAGTCCTCTGGGGTGTCGGAGCTTGCTGGCTCCAGTAGTGACCTCTGTTAACACGTGGTGTGTCGACAGCAGACTCCACTTATAAAGTCTTCCCACCATCTTTTCTTCACGTTGATGGCTGGTCCCCTAGCTTTACCAGAGCTGAGTAGCTCCAGCGACGCTTGCTATCAATGTTTGAACAACGACCACAATCCACCTAGAGGATGTCGGAGCTTTGGCAGCTCCGGCTTCATTCACCATCATCATGAAATATTTATTTTACTGCACACTGAAGTCAAGAAAAATAGTAAAATCCATTTTCCTATCTATAACTTCATTGTGACTTACTATTCCCGAGAAATTTTTAGGTCGAACACAATTCTAAATTCAATCAAGTGCACTGCCTTGTTTCCTTCAGGTCCGATCGTTTCTGGACTCGCCTTACTTCGGCCTGCCGGGGTGTAGGTAGAGTGGCGTACTTAGGGTGCATGACCAGGCTAAGTCGATAGCACACTCCGACCCTAGATTGGCTTGGCGACATTCAGACGAGTAGACCATCAACAATGTTTGGACCCGGAAGAATAGGCGATGCAACTCGAATTGTACATGAACTGGTAGAGCTAAAGTTTCTTAAGAACTGCACAACTTTGTTATAGACAAGAAAGAGAAAAATAAAAAATATTGAGCCTGTACAAAGTAAATGCACGTGGAGTCTGTTTTCACACAATGACGTCTTTCATTATAGGTCCGGGGTACAGGGGAAACAAGTACACTCTTAGGGTACGGAACCAGACTAAGTGTGTTTCGTTTCTCGTTTGACCCAAGGTAGCTAGCTACACTTTTAGTTCTGAGACTGTGACAAGTGTTGCATGGACGTTGCAGACCTTACGGGGTAGGTCTGGCTGTCCTCCCGAAGGAGCTACCCGACTCTGTACAATGACTCTATAACATACATCACATGTAATTACATACTCACCTCCGTGATATTAAGTGTAGAACTTACGAAGGTGCTCAATGTTCCAAGGATTAGGGAGAGGTGTCCCATCCTCGGTTGCCGAGCTGTGACACCCGGTTCCGAATATGAACCAAGCATAACGCATATGTGTGCCCAGGAAGTTCATCA
Source organism: Tuctoria greenei (assembly GCA_036927565.1). NCBI lineage: Eukaryota > Viridiplantae > Streptophyta > Magnoliopsida > Poales > Poaceae > Tuctoria > Tuctoria greenei. The sequence goes on along the minus strand of JAYESD010000004.1, from coordinate 18,704,766 downwards.
CACATATATGATTGCATCACAAACGATATACAGAATTTAACCACGCTTAACTATTAAATAAGTACTTTATTACAATAATCCAATAGTTCGCAAATGATAAAACTCTAAATAATGCAGCGGAAAATAAACTAAGCAGCACGACTCCAATCCACAGGCAATTGACGGCGGTACGCAACCTAGTACTCCACATGATACTCAGGGTACTCCCAATTGTCTCCAGTAGCTGTTGCGGGGGGGGGGGGGGGATTGCAAGGGTGAGTACATGTCGTACTCAGCAAGTGTGGAAAGTATGACATGTGGCTTATTCAAATGACGAATGTAATAATGGTTAAGTGCTGAAAAGTACTGTAAAACATTTGAAAAGCATTATACTATGTCTATGTGAAACAATCCCATCATAACCATCATATTAACAAAATATAAACCATATCCAATTATTGCCAACATCATCATTATCCATGTCCAGTTACCAGAACTCAAATTCATATCCATGACCATAATCCATAAACCATCCATAACCATTACCAACCCATAACCATAAACCAACCATCCCAAAATTCCAAATCCAACTCTAATCATGTAGGTCATCCAGGCGCTCATAACTGGGAGCACGGCTATCATGATAGTTTTAAACACTCTGCAGAGGTTGTACCACTTTACCCACATGTTTGTGATTCCATCACCTTTCGGTGACTAAGAAACCTCCATTATGCCATCTCACACTTCTGTAGGTGTGTGGCCAAGAGATCACAAAATAGACTTTCAAAAGGGACTACTAGTATGTACGGGCCCACTAAGGTTTCACCGGCAGGCTTGAATCTCCATTCTCCCACCCACGGGCCCCCTCGTGTGCCATGCGGATCCCAGGGCAGTCCTCCTCGACTCCCATTCCCGCGCCATCCAATGGTTCATACAATACTAGCAGCGCTCCTAATTATTCAGCTACGCCGCACCCATACTTGGCCTTGTGGTGGCACTGTTGACCTGGCATATTCTCGCATGAACCGGTCCTTAGATCTAAAGCAAGCAAACCACTATAACATCCAACCCATCCACATACCAGGCTTGCTTAGATCACCCATCGTATTGACCAGTTCACATTAACCAGAATATCATTGATGCATAATTAAATGTGTAGTGTTGTTTGCCATCCTAATTAATTAAGCGAAGCAAAAAGGTAAAAACCCTTCCCGACTCTCTACCATAAATTCCAGGTGACAAGGGTGGTCAAACAAAACTAGTAAACTTCCTACCATAGGATTCCCATCAATTTGACACAAGCATGCAGTTTGCAAACAAAACATTTATTTTAGAAACACGATCAATATGCTTCAAGGACACTTGCCTTGCTCCGGCGGATAGGGTTGCTCAACCGCTTCGAAATCTTGATTTTGGAAATCCTCGTATGCGGCCTCTTGAGCACGTTCCTCTACGCGTGATCATACATACAAGAAAATTCATACAATTCAATATGATGCACACAAAATAATCAACATGCAATGACATACATGCATGCACAATTCAATAATTAATTAACTATGGTTGTTTATTAATTAGATACAACTAGTTCATATGTGTTCATATGAGTTTACGGGGGTTTTAGGGTGGATTAATGCTGCTGAAAATAAAAAGACGACGCAACTACGATCAATTTGCGTCTATTAGATTTAATATGGTCGCTAAAATTCGCATCGGAAACATAGCCTACCGTAGATGCGATGGCTTCAATGATCGCGGGATGGGGACGATGGGTAGACGAAGTAGATGCGCAAGGTCCTCCGGCGGCACGACGACGGCGATGCGATGGCGACGACGATCTCTAGCGGACGGCGGCACTCTCCTCTTTTTCCTCCTCTTCTTCCCCTTCTTTTTCTTCCCTGCGGCGCAGCCTTCCGGTCTCCTTCTTCTCTGTACCGGCGGCTTTTCTTCTCTGGAAGGCGGCGGCGGTTCTGGGATCGTGGAAAAACCCTACGGAAGCCTCACGTATTTATAGGCGGTACTGGCCGGGACCGAGTCGGTCGGGACTCGATCGCGCGTGGGCGCGTCGGAGTCGGGCGCTGGGCGTCGATGCGGGTGGGGCCCGACGCAGGAACCGCGCGCGGGAGGGCGGCGGGAATCGGCGCGGGAGGCGCGTGGGATGGGGCCGAGCGGGAGGTGGCGCGCGGGTGCAGGAGGCGGGACCCAGTGGGCGGGCGCGGTCGGCCGGGGCGGCTCGCTGTGCGGGGCTGCGTGGGGCGCGCGGTGCGGGGCCGCGTGGCGCGCGGTGGGGTCACGCGGGAGCGTGCGGGGTGCGTGGCCGGCTGGGCCGTTTGGCCTGGCCGGCGGCTGTTTGTTTTTTTCTTTTTTTTTTCTTTTTTTATTATGATATTATTATTTATATTTTATTTATTTTATTTATCTTATTCATTTTATTTATTTATTATTTTATATATATATATATATATATTTATTATTATACAATTTATTTATATATATTTCTTTTTATATTATTATTATTATTATTTTATATTTATTCCCTAATACATGTTTTAGACTATAATTATTATTTTCTATTTCCTCTTTTTGCTACACCATATATGTATATTTATCTTTTATTATCTATCTTTTACTCTATTAATACTTAATGCATGAACATGTATGCAATGCATGATGCGAAAATTGAGGGTGTTACAAACCTACCCCCCTTAAAGTGAATCTCGCCCTCGAGATTCGATAGCGTGGAGAAAAGATGAGGAAATTCTACCTTCAGGTCTTCTTCACGTTCCCACCTAGCTTCGGCTTCTGTTTGGTGTTTCCATTGCACTTTGCACCAACGGATCCTCTTATTCCTTGTGACCCTTTCCTTCATGTCCAAAATTTTGATAGGTTGCTCGACATAGGACAAATCCTCTTGAAGTTCTAACTCGTCCACCGGCACTTGTTCTTCCGGTACCCTGAGACACTTCTTGAGTTGAGAGACGTGAAATACGTCGTGTACATCGGAGAGATACGTCGGCAGCTCAAGTCGATATGCCACTTCTCCTCGTTTGTCCAGAATCTTAAATGGTCCGATGTAACGTGGTGCCAGTTTTCCTTTGACGTTAAACTGTCGCTGACCTCTGATAGGTGACACTTTGAGGTATACAAAATCTCCAACTTCAAAAGTCAAACTCCTTCGCCTATTATCAGCATAACCTTTCTGTCGAGACTGGGCAGCCTTTAAGTTTTCCCGTATTATTTGGACTTGCCTTTCAGCATCTTGTAACACGTCGGGACGAAACACTTGATTCTCTCCGGTTTCATTCCAAAACAAGGGAGTCCTACACTTCCTTCCGTACAATGCTTCGTAGGGTGACATTTTCAGACTTGCTTGATAGCTATTGTTGTACGAGAATTCAGCGTACGGCAAACTTTTATCCCAACTTTTCCCATGCTTTAATGCACAAGCTCTTAACATGTCTTCCAAAATTTGGTTGGTCCTCTCGGTTTGTCCATCTGTTTGAGGGTGATACGCCGAACTGAAGTTCAACCTTGTTCACATTGCTTCATGCAATTTCTGCCAAAATCTGGAGGTAAACTGAGAACCTCTATCCGCGACTATCTTCTTCAGTACTCCGCGTCGACACACAATATGCTCCATATACAATTCTGCTAGCTTTGCGGTGGTATATGTGGTCTTGACAGGGATGAAGTGAGCTGATTTTGTCAATTGATCCACAATAACCCATATTGAATCATAGCCAGACTGAGTTCGCGGTAATCCAACTATAAAGTCCATACCAATCTCTTCCCACTTCCACTCCGGGATCTTCAATGGTTGTAGCAGTCTAGCTGGCCTTTGATGTTCAGCTTTCACTCGTCGGCACACATCGCAAAGTGCAACATATTCGTCTATGTCCTTTTTCATGTTGGCCCACCAATAGCATGTCTTTAAGTCCTTGTACATCTTTGTACAGCCAGGATGAATTGAGTAAGGCGAGTCATGTGCCTCCTTCAATATTGTTTCCCGAATATGCCTAACATTAGGTACCACAATCCTATTTCCAAGCCATAAGGTACCCTGTTCATCCTCATCAAATCTGAATTCTCTTACTTCTTGGGTCCTTTCCTTGATTTCCTGTATTTCCTTGTCCCTTGTCCGTCCTTCCCGTATTTCCTGCTCTAATGTTGGATTGACTTCCATCGTTCCCATCTCATTTATGAATCCAAGGTTCAACCGTTCGAACTCCTTGCATAACTCGGATGGCAGCTCTCAAACTGTGAGTTGATGACTTACTCCTTTTCGGCTCAAAGCATCGACCACTACATTGGCCTTCCCTGGGTGATAGTTGATTCCCATGTCATAATCCTTGATGAGCTCCAACCATTGGCGTTGCCTCAGATTCAGATCTGTTTGCATAAATATGTACTTGAGACTCTTGTGATCCGTATAAATCTCACATCGGTGACCAAAAACATAGTGTCTCCATATCTTCAAGGCGTGTACCACGGCTGCGAGTTCAAGGTCGTGTGTAGGATAATTCAACTCATGTTTCTTTAGTTGCCTCGATGCATAAGCTACCACTCGGCCTTCTTGCATGAGCACACATCCCAAGCCTTGTCTTGATGCATCACAATATATATCAAAACTCTTGCTCATGTCCGGTAACACTAACACCGGCGCGGTTGTCAACCTTTTCTTTAACTCCTCAAAGCTATCATGACAAGCTTGAGTCCATCGAAATTCCTTCCCTTTCATGCGTAATTCGGTCATAGGCTTGGCTATTTTGGAGAAATCCTTGATGAATCTGCGGTAATATCCAGCCATTCCAAGGAAACTCCGAATTTCCTTGACATTCTGTGGCGGTTCCCACTTAAGCACATCTCTCACCTTCCCTGGGTCAACCGATACTCCTCCTCCAGAAATAATATGCCCTAAGAAGGAAACTTCCCGTAACCAGAATTGACATTTACTGAACTTGGCATACAATTGGTGTTCCCGTATCTTCTGCAATGTAAGCTTCAAGTGTTCTTCATGTTCTTCCTCGCTTCTCGAGTATATCATAATGTCATCGATGAACACTACAACGAACTTATCCAGATATTCCATGAAGACCTTATTCATGAGATACATAAAGTACGCATGCGCGTTCGTCAATCCAAATGACATGACGGTGTACTCATAAGATCCATATCGTGTTCGAAATATTGTCTTGGGTATATCCAATGGTCTAATCTTCATTTGGAAGTATCCTGACCGCAAGTCAATCTTGGAGAAGATACAGGCACCCTTCATTTGGTCGAACAAATCCTCTATACGGGGCAGTGAGTACTTGTTCTTAATTGTCACTTCGTTGAGAGACCTATAGTCCACACACATCCTCTGGGTTCCATCCTTCTTATCTACGAAGAGCACTGGGGCTCCCCACGGGGATGAGCTTGGGCGTATAAAACCCTTCTCTAGCTGCTCTTGAATTTGCTTCTTGAGCTCTGCTAATTCCTTAGGAGGCATCCTATACGGCCTCTTAGCTATAGGTGCAGTTCCGGGTATCAACTCAATGGCGAATTCTATGTCATGGTCAGGTGGCATACCTGGCAACTCATCTGGAAACACATCTGGGTACTCGCGAACGATCGGAATGCTTTCCAATGTCACTCCTTCCACGTGATTCAGCATCGCTTTCTCTCTTGCAGGTTGGGCTGCCTCAACTTCGATGCGTGTACCATGTTCACTTGTCAACTGCACAATCCTCTCGGCACATTGAATGACTCCATTATACTTGCTCAACCAGTCCATTCCAAGTATTATGTCTATTCCTTGGGAGTCCAATACTATGAGGTTTGCGAGAAAGTCTACCCCCCTTATTTTAATGCTTACTTTCGGACATACTATATTTGTCCTCATCTCTCCGCCAGGAGAACTTACTAGCATAGTTTGCTTCATATGAGATATAGGCAAATTGTACTTGGCAACATACTTTGACGAGATGAATGAATGAGATGCTCTCGAATCAAATAAAATAGTCGCGGGGTTGGAGTTGGCGAGAAACATACCAATCACGACGTCATCAGCTTGCTGGGCTTCCTCAGTAGAGACATGATTCACATTGCCACGAGCAAAATTCTGCTGTCCACGGTTTCCTTGTGGTGCTCCTCCATTGGTCGTGGGTGATTTGGCCTTGGTGCATTGTTCATAGGTCCATAGTTTCTCCTGGGGCATTGACTTGCAAAGTGCCCGGGTTCTCCACACACATAGCATGTCTTACCGCCCGTAGCATTAGGGAAGTTTGGGCGCAGCTGGTTTTGAGCATTTGCCGCCATGTTAGGACGCGGCGCAGGTGGCACAAGATAGCGAGGCGCTTGCATGGAAGGGCGTTGCTGCGCTGGCTGATTTGGGCGGGGCGGATAAGCAGCGCGGTATGCAGTGTGGTGCAGTAGGTGGTGCATAGCGGGGGCGAACATTGCTTCCTTGCTGCGGTCCATGATGTGGCATCTTCCTCTTGTTGTCCTGCTCCATCTCACGAATCTTGTTCTCAACCACAATAGCCTTGTCAACCAGCTTTTGGAAGTTTGGATAATCAGTATTGAGCAACTGGACTTGAATTTCATTGTTGAGACCCCTCATAAACAGATACTGCTTCCTACTATCAGTTTTGATGTCTTCTGGAGCATATCTTGATAATTGAGTGAATTTGTTGAGATACTCACTCACGCTCATCATTCCTTGCCTGAGATTTTCAAAGTCTTGTCTTCTTAGTATCATAACTCCTTCAGGTACATAGTGGGAACGGAAACTCTGCTTAAACTCATCCCAAGTGATTGCCTCCTAATTATCATGAGTGTTGCAAAGAGCTTCCCACCAGTCAGCGGCTGCTCCAACTAGTTGATGTGATGCAAAGAGAACCTTCTCCCTATCAGTGCACTAGACAATAGCAAGTTTCTTCTCAACGGACTTCAGCCAATCATCAGCTTCCATTGGGTCTGTGGCTTGTGCAAAGGTAGGCGGTCTGGTCCTCATGAACTCTCCCAAACGGTTGTGGTGTGGCTCGGGTGGTGGCGGTGGCGGTATATGAGGCTGATTGTTGTTGCCAGCTTGCAGCTGTCCCATTGTATGTATCGTGGTCTGCATGAGCTGGTTCTGCATAGCTAACATTTGTTCAATATTGATAGCTCCATGAGCATGTCCCTGATTATTCTGAGGTACTTCATTGCGCTCCTCCTCATCATTGACATCCCTCTGACTGCGAGTCCTCACCATCTGAAGAAAAGCAATAGGTAAGAATTTAGAAACGTCCCCAGCTATATGCATCAAGGGATATGAAGCTAACCGACTAGCTATACTAGCCTAGGTGGACATGGCAATGCTAAAGCATCCCAAAATCCTCTATTAAGCACACAAGCAAACAATATATATATAGCAAACAGCAAGCCAACAAAATCAAATCGATTCCTGAGTGCTCCTATGTGCCCTAAAGTGTCCATTCTATCTAGGCTGCGTCCTACGGTCAACCTGGCTCTGATACCAATTTGTGACACCCGGTTCCGAATATGAACCAAGCGTAATGCATATGTGTGCCCAGGAAGTTCATCACACATATACGATTGCATCACAAACGATATACATAATTTAACCACGTCTTAACTATTAAATAAGTACTTTATTACAATAATCTAATAGTTCACAAATGATAAAACTCTAAATAATGCAGCGGAAAATAAACTAAGCAGCACGACTCCAATCCACAGGCAATTGACGGCGGTACGCAACCTAGTACTCCACGTGATCCTCAGGGTACTCCCAATTGTCTCCAGTAGCTGTTGGGGGGGATTGCAAGGGTGAGTACATGTCGTACTCAGCAAGTGTGGAAAGTATGACATGTGGCTTATTCAAATGACGAATGTAATAATGGCTAAGTGCTGAAAAGTACAGTAAACATTTGAAAAGCATTATACTATGTCTATGTGAAACAATCCCATCATAACCATCATATTAACAAAATATAAACCATATCCAATTATTGCCAACATCATCATTATCCATGTCCAGTTACCAGAACTCAAATTCATATCCATGACCATAATCCATAAACCATCCATTACCATTACCAACCCATAACCATAAACCAACCATCCCAAAATTCCAAATCCAACTCTAATCATGTAGGTCATCCAGGCGCTCATAACCGGGAGCACGACTATCATGATAGTTTTAAACACTCTGCAGAGGTTGTACCACTTTACCCACATGTTTGTGATTCCATCACCTTTCGGTGACTAAGAAACCTCCATTATGCCATCTCACACTTCCGTAGGTGTGTGGCCAAGAGATCACAAAATAGCCTTTCAAAAGGGACTACTAGTATGTACGGGCCCACTAAGGTTTCACCGGCAGGCTTGAATCTCTATTCTCCCACCCACGGGCCCCCTCGTGTGCCATGCGGATCCCAGGGCAGTCCTCCTCGACTCCCATTCCCCGCGCCATCCAATGGTCCATACAATACTAGCAGCGCTCCTAATTATTCAGCTACGCTGCACCCATACTTGGCCTTGTGGTGGCACTGTTGACCTGACATATTCTCGCATGAACCGGTCCTTAGATCTAAAGCAAGCAAACCACCATAACATCCAACCCATCCACATACCAGGCTTGCTTAGATCACCCATCGTATTGACCAGTTCACATTAACCAGAATATCATTGATGCACAATTAAATGTGTAGTGTTGTTTGCCATCCCAATTAATTAAGCGAAGCAAAGAGGTAAAAACCTTTCCCGACTCTCTACCATAAATTCCAGGTGACAAGGGTGGTCAAATAAACTAGTAAACTTCCTACCATAGGATTCCCATCAATTTGACACAAGCATGCAGTTTGCAAACAAAACATTTATTCTAGAAACAGGATCAATATGCTTCAAGGACACTTGCCTTGCTCTGCCGGATATGGTTGCTCAAGCGCTTCGAAATCTTGATTTTGGAAATCCTCGTATGTGGCCTCTTGAGCACGTTCCTCTACGCGTGATCATACATACAAAAAAATTCATACAATTCAATACGATGCACACAAAATACTCAACATGCAATGACATGCATGCATGCACAATTCAATAATTAATTACCTATGGTTGTTTATTAATTAGATACAACTAGTTCATACGTTTTTATATGAGTTTACGAGGGTTTTAGGGTGGATTAATGCTGCTGAAAATAAAAAGACGACGCAACTACGATCAATTTGCGTCTATTAGATTCAATATGGTCGCTAAAATTCGCATCGGAAACATAGCCTACCGTAGATGCGATGGCTTCGATGATCGCGGGATGGGGACGATGCGTAGACGAAGTAGATGCGCAAGGTCCTCCGGCGGCACGACGACGGCGACGCGATGGCGACGACGATCTCTGGCGGATGGCGGCGCTCTCCTCTTTTTCCTCCTCTTCTTCCCCTTCTTTTTCTTCCCTGCGGCGCAGCCTTCTGGTCTCCTTCTTCTCTGTACCGGCGGCTTTTCTTCTCTGGAAGGCGGCGGCGATTCTGGGATCGTGGAAAAACCCTACGGAAGCCTCACGTCTTTATAGGCGGTACTGGTCGGGACCGAGTCGGTCGGGACTCGATCGCGCGTGGGCGCGTCGGAGTCGGGCGCTGGGCGTCGGTGTGGGTGGGGCCCGGCGCGGGAATCACGCGCGGGAGGGCGGCGGGAATCGGCGCGGGAGGCGCGTGGGATGGGGCCCAGGGGGCGGCGCGCTGCGCGCTGGGGCCGAGCGGGAGGTGGCGCGCGGGTGCGGGAGGCGGGACCCAGCGGGCGGGCGCGGTCGGCCGGGGCGGCTCGCTGTGCGGGGCCGCGTGGGGCGCGCGCGCGGGGTGCGTGGCCGGCTGGGCCGTTTGGCCTGGCCGGCGGCTGTTTGTTTTTTTTTCTTTTCTTTTTTCTTTATTATTATATTATTATATATATTTTATTTATCTTATTCATTTTATTTATTTATGATTATATATATTATTAAATAATTTATTTATATATATTTCTTTTTATATTATTATTATTATTTTATATTTATTCCCTAATACATGTTTTAGGCTATAATTATTATTTTCTATTTCTTCTTTTTGCTACACCATATATGTATATTTATCTTTTATTATCTATCTTTTATTCTATTAATACTTAATGCATGAACATGTATGCAATGCATGATGCGAAAATTGAGGGTGTTACACGAGCGAACGCATCCAGGACGGGATACTTTGATCACTCGGAAGGGTCCTTCCCAGGTGGGGGAAAGTTTGCTTAAACCTTCTCTGGATTGTATTCTCCGTAGCACCAGATCGCCTTCCTCGTGCTGTCGGCTACGAACATGCCGTTGGTGATAACGCCGAAGAGCTTGGCGGTATCGAGTATTCCGAACAGCTGCTTGGCACCTTCCCTCTTCAAGGAGGTCAAGGTCTTCACGCTGGAGCTGGTCCTGCGTGGCTTCGTCGATGGTCCGGACCAGGAGCGACCCCAAGGTGATTTTCAGAGGAAGGACTGCTTCAGCTCCATACACTAGGAAGAAGGGCGTCTCTCCAGTTGATCGGTTTGGAGTTGTCCTGTTGGCCCATATAGTGGGCAGAAGCTCTTCGATCCAGTTGGCTCCATGTTTTTTCAAGTGCTCATAAGTGCGCGTTTTGAGTCCTTTTAGGATTTCTGCATTTGCTCTCTCGGCTTGGCCATTGCTTGCCGGGTGAGCTATGGAAGCGTAGCTGACTTAGATGTCGAGGTCTTCGCAATATCCTTGGAATGCAGAGCTTGTGAACTGGGTCTCATTATCAGTTATGATTTTGTTCGGGACTCCAAATCTGCATATGATGGACTGCAAGAAGTTGATAGCTGATCGCTTGTTTATTGTCACAACTGGGGTTGCTTCCGGCCATTTGGTGAATTTGTCAATGGCAACATACAGAAACTTGTAACCTCCGACGGCTCTTGGGAAAGGTCCCAAGATGTCCATCCCCCACACAGCGAAAGGCCATGTAGGAGGTATCATTAGTAGAGGCTGAGTTGATGTGTGAATTTGTTTCGCATGAAACTGGCATGCTTCGCATTTCTTCACCACCTTAGTTGCATCCTGGAGCGCTGTAGGATAGTAAAAGCCATGTCGAAAGGCTTTACCGACCAGCGTGCAGGAAGACGCGTGGTTCCCACACTCGCCTCCATCGATTTCCGTGAGGAGCTCACGACCTTCTTTCCTTGTGATGCACCGCATTAGGACGCCATTGGCACCGTGCCAGTAGAGATCCCCTTCTACCAACGTGTATCTTTTAGCCAATCTGACTATCCGGTCAGCGGATACATCATCGTCAGGAAGGATATTGTCTTTCAAGTAGCTCTGGATCTCCGAGATCCATGCATCGGAGCTTGCTTGAGCATTTGAGTCTTGCGTGCTAGGTTGCTCGAAGCTTTTGGCAGCACCTACGATCCTTGATGGCTGCCATGGTAACAGGGCCATCGGGACCACCAACTTCGGGATGCTAGTCTCGCCCCCTTCACTCAGTTCGGCGGGCTGAGCTGTGGGTTTTGACAACCTCCGGATGAAGGTTCCGTCGAGAGCCAGAGCTCCGGTTGACGCTTTCGTCAAGAGTTCGTCAGCTTTAGCGTTATGGAGACGCTGGACATGGTGGAGGTCCAGGACTTCGAAGTCCTTCTAAAGCCTCTGGACTTCAAGGAGATAAGCAGCTAGTTGGAGATTGTTACAGGAGCATTCACCCTTCACCTTTTTAATGATGAGCTGTGAATCTCCCTTGACCAACATCTGCTTGACACCATATGATAGTGCCACCTTTAGTCCGTAAATGAGTGCTTCATACTCCGCCATGTTGTTGGTCGCCTTGAAGTCAAGGTGGACCATGTATGTTACCTTCTCCCCGGTTGGAGCGAGGACAGGGACTCCAGCTCCGCCCCCCTGCTTTTGCATGGAGCCGTCAAAGTAGATAGTCCAGTGAGGCTTGGTGAAGACCGGAGCCTTGAGTTCTGGCTTCTGCTCACTAGGGCTCACAGGGATTGATGGAGAGGGGGTCCATTGCGCCACAAAGTCCGCCAGTGCTTGACTTTTGATCGCTTGTCTTGGGACGAATTCAAGATCAAATTCGGCCAATTCCTCTGCCCACTTTGCAATGTTCCCAGTGGAATTGGGATTATGCAAGATCGCACGCAGTGGATACGAGGTCACCACTGAGATATTATGAGCTTGGAAGTAATGGTGAAGCTTCCTGGAGGCGATAAGAACTGCATAGAGCAGCTTATGAACCTCTAAGTATCGAGTCTTGGCGTCATGGAGTACTTCGCTGATGAAGTACACTGGGCGTTGGACTGTCCGGACCCTCCTGGAGGGGCCCGGAGCTTCTTCCTCATCGACCCGGACCCTCTCAGAGGGGTCCGGACCTTCTTCAGGGACCTCCGGGTCCTTACTGAAGGAACCTGGAGCTTCTTCTGGAGTGACATGGACCCTTTCGGGGGGGGGGGTCCGGATCCTCTTGTTCAACAAGAGTAACTCCTTGTTGATCCAAGTCTGGGGGCTGGGACCCAGACTCTCCTTCAGGAACCTCCTAACCCTCCCGGAGGGGTCTAGATTCCTGAGCTTGTGAGGGTTCTGGTCTCTCCGCAACCAGGACCATGCTGACAACTTCGTCAGTTGCCGAAATGTAAAGCAGTAGAGGCTCACCAGGGTTCGGAGCTACCAAGGTTGGTAGGGTGGTGAGGAGCTGCTTCAGCTCCTAGAATGCCTTTTCTACTTCTTCAGACCATTGGAATGGTCCGGACTTCCTCAATAGCTTGAAGAAGGTAAGTGCCCGTTCCGCCAGTCTTGAGATGAACCGGCTGAGGGCAGCTATACATCCAGTTAGCTTTTGGACGTCCTTCATGCGGGCTGGTGGCCGCATACCTTCAATGGCTTTAATCTTCGTCGGATTTGCCTCTATGCCTCGGTGGTTTACCAAGAATCCAAGAAGCTTTCCGGAGCTAACCCCGAAGACACACTTGTCTGGGTTCAGCTTTGTGCGGGTGATCCACAGCTTGTCGAAGACAGCTTGCAAGGTGTCAAGAAGTGACTCCTTGTCCTTAATCTTGACGACGATGTCATCAACATACACTTCCACTACGTCTCTGATGAGCTCTCCAAAGGTTTTTTAAATAGCTCGTACAAATGTTGAGGCTGCATTCTTGAGACCAAATGGCATGGCAGTATAACAATACAATCCATCTACTATGATAAAAGAAGTATGTTCTTCATCTTCCCTAGACATTCTGATTTGATGGTACCCAGAATATGCGTCTAGGAAACACGGTAATTGACACCCGGAGGTGGAATCCACTATCTGATCTATTCTAGGTAGTGGGAATGGATCTTTTGGACATGCCTTATTCAGTGTTGTGTAGTCGATACACATCCGAAGCTTCATGCCAGCCTTGGGTACAACAACGGGGTTTACCAGCCATTTTGGGTGGAAGACTTCTCGTATGAATCTAGCTTCGAGCAACTTCTTCACTTCTTGTCGTATGAAGTTCTGTCGCTCTACTGATTGCTCCCGAGGCTTCTGGTGTACAGGCCGAGCATCAGGATAGATCTTCATATTATGCTCGATCACTTCCCTAGAGATCCCAGGCATTTGCGACGGTTGCTAGGCAAACACGTCAACGTTAGCCCGGAGGAAAGTGATGAGCGCGAGTTCCTATTTGTCATTCAGACCTCTCGATATACGGGTGGTCTGAGCGGCATCGGAACCAATTTGGACGACTTTGACGGGAATGTCGGTGTCGCCGTTTGGTTGCACACGGGGTGCAGAGGTTGAGCCTCATTGGCGAATGCTTGGGGGTTTCGGAGCTTGCTCCTGCCTGGACTCTTCCTCCTGCGCTGTAGCAAGTGCGTGAAGTTCTTCCAGAGTAGTCACTCCGACAGTGTGGTCTCCGCGGATCCAGGGAACACCAACTGGTAGCCATAATGAGCAGCAGCCATGAACTTGACAAGGTTGGCCTGCCCAGAATAGCGTTAAAGGGTAAGTTGATCTGAGCAATGTCAAAGACCAACTTTTCATTGCGGTAATTCTCCTGAGTCCCGAAGGTCATGGGGAGAGTAATGGCACCAAGTGGGGTTATGGCCCCCGCACCTACTCCAGAGAAAGGTCAGGAGGGGCAAAGGTTCCAAGGTCGGAGCTGAAGCTTGACGAAAGCTTCGAATCTTATGAGGTTCAGCCCCGAACCCCCGTCCACCATTACATGGTGGAGTTGGATGTTGTCGATGGTTGGAGGTACCATCAATGGGAGTTAGCCAGCTCCAATCATATTCCGAGGGCAGTCTGACGCGTCGAAAGTGATGGCGGTATCCATCCACTTCTGGTGCGGCTCCGCCCTGGCGATGGGAGCTACTGAAGCCATGTCCCGGTGCATGATCTTGAGAACACTGCGGGAAGTGATGTCCCACGAACCACCAAAGATGGTGTTCATGGTCTTTCGATGTTCATTGTCGGAGACATCGGAGTCGGAGGTGTATACAGCCTTCAGGACCTTTTTAGGGTCCTGAAAAACTAACTCCTCTTCACACGATGCTTTGTCGACTTTCTGTTTTCCTTCCCTTTGTCGGAAAGGAACTTCTTCCCAGCGCTTGTTGTAGCGCTCGGCAAGGTTCTGGACCTCTCGGCAGTCTTCCAGATTGTGGCTGTTCGACTTATGTATAGGACACCACGTCATAGAGTTGCCGCCGTCTTCAGATGACGGTCGAGGTCGTTTCTCGAGGCGTGGCCCCCGGCCACCCGGAGCTGCAGCTGGTGCAGCAGTAGGTGTGCCAGCCAACGACTTTTTCTTGTCGTTGGATTTTTTCTTCTTTTTGCCACTCCCGAAGGTAGTGGCTTCGCCCTTGGAGGATTTTTTGTTATCCTCCGGAGGTGGTTTGGAGTGCATTTCATGGCCCTCCACGGCTTTGGCACATTTCTCTGCCAAGCTGAAGAGCTTCGTGACGCTGGTGATCTCTTTGATCGCCAGCTTCTCCAGCATCTTCTTGTCTCGTACGCCCTGTCTAAATGCCACAATAACAGAGGTGCTAGAGATAGAAGGAATAGTGTTTCTTACCTGGGAGAACCTCTGGATGAAGGAACACAGGGATTCTCCCCCCTTCTGCGTTACAGCAAAAAGGTCTAGTTCGGTGCCTGGTCGGGTGTATGAACTCCCGAAATTGGCGGTGAACTGTTGGCACAGTTCCGCCCAACTATTGATGGAGTTGGGTGGAAGGCTCATGAACCAGGACCTGGCGGTCCCAGTTAGAGCCACTGGGAAGTAGTTGGCCATTACGGCCTCGTTACCTCCGGCTGCAAGGATTGCAGTGGAGTAAATCTGAAGAAACTCAGCGGGATTGACAATCCAATCAAATTTCTCCGGCAGGTGAGGCTGGAACTTTTGTGGCCATCTGACCATGCGCAAGTGCATGGCCAGGGCAGAACAGCCTCCTCCTACTCCCTCGGGAGCAGGACTGTCCCGAGCCTCTCACCTTTCACGAGCACGCTCAATATGGACGCGGCCGTCCTGCTGACGGTAACGGCGATCAAGCTCCGCCCGGAGGTCATGAGTTGAGAGCCTGGTTACCGTATGGGTGCGTCGCGCCCCCGGAGGCAAAGACGTCACTTGTTGAGATGCAGCACACCTCCTATTTTGGGAAGCGTGCGGACCAAGTCTGCCCGACAAAGTCTGATGCTGTGATAGAGCCCGCCCCGAGGGGGGAGGACCTTGGTTGCTGATGCGATCGGCTGCTGCTGCAACCAAGTGTTCCACATCAGCCCTCCATCGCTCCATTGCACCCTGGGATGCACCCGGAGGTGGTGGGCATTGGAGAAGGGCACGCACTGCATGGAGCGCATGTTCGGGGTTGTTGTTATTTGCCGATGCCGTGACCGATGCAGATGCTTCGTCCCGTTGTCCAACTTGATTTGCTGGTGCAGGCGGTGGCGGCGGAGGCATGACTCCTGCTGGAGCCACAACACCGACTGGTTGTTGCATGTTGGAGGGATTGCCTCCAGCAGGTTGCGTAGCGAGGTTGTCGTTGGACGATCCAGCAGCTAAGTTCACCATTCTTGAAATCTCGGGCACGCCCCTTCCTGGCACGCCAACTGTCGGTGGTTGAATCCGGCAGATCTCCCGGCACTACTGTTAGTAGTCCATGGAGTTTGTAGTTCGGTAATGGGTGCGCAGAGATTCAAGAGATGGTGGCAAATTGACACAGAGGTTTACGTGGTTTGGGCCGTCTGAGCGTAATACCCTACTCCACGAGGTGTGTTGCTGTTGTATTGAGCGTATAAGAGTGTCTGAGTGTGTCCGAGAGCGTGTCTAGCGTATGTCCTCCTGTGTATCGTTGACTAGTCCTTTTATAGTACAAGGATTGGTCGTTACACCGTTAGCCTGGCCCGACATGTGTTCTTGGCGATTACTAATGTTTAATACACAATAAATAAGATTAATTACCCTTAATAGCATGGTAACGGGTCTTAACAGTGTCGTTACTGGTATTAAGGGCCTTCCGATCGTGTGTCATTAATATAGTATTAATAATACTTAATCGGGTCTTGAAGTCCTTGATTACCCCTTGAAGGTCCAAGCCGTTGGGGGCCCACTAGCGTGATTGTTGAGGTTGAAGGTCTGGGGGTTCGGACACGTGGCAGCTTCAGAGCTTACCGTCGTGGACGGGTAGGTCCAGTGCTGTTGGACACGTGTCGGTACCGAAGCTTCCCTCTGTCTGGGGTTAGGTCCGGGGGTGCCATACCGGTATCAAGTCCGGAGCTTTCCCATGTGTGGGCGGTAGCTCCGGTCTTATGATACATGTGGCGGCCCTGGGACTAACCATGTCGGGGAAGCAGGTCCAGTTATGGCTGACATGTGGGGCCTTCGAAGGTCTTCAAATCTGGTAGATGGCGTTTCCTTGTGATCTTTACGATCCCAAGGGGTACCCGGTACGCAGGGTACCGACAACCTCTATCCGAGACTATCTTCTTAGGGACTCCATGTCAACACACAATATGCTCCATGTATATTTCGGCCAATCGTGCAGCTGTATATTTGGTCTTCACAGGGACAAAATGAGCTGACTTGGTTAAGCAATCCACAATTACCCAAATTGAGTCATACCGGGACTGAGTATGTGGTAAACTAACTATGAAGTCCATTCTGATTTCTTCCCACTTCCATTCCAGAATCTTTAATGGTTGTAATAGTCCAGCTGGCCTTTGATATTCCACCTTGACTCGTTGGCACACATCACACAATGCCACATATTCAGCTATGTCCTTTTTCATGCTATCCCACCAATAGCAAGTCTTCAAGTCTTTGTACATCTTCGTACAACCAGGGTGAATTGAGTAAGGTGAGTCATGTGCCTCTTTTAATATCGTCTCCCGAATATGCTTCACATTAGGCACAACGATTCTCTTTCCAAGCCATAAGGTACCATGTTCGTCTTCATCAAATCTGAATTATCTCCCTTCTTCGGTCCTTTCCTTGATTTCCTTGATCTCTTCATCCGCTGCATGTGCTTCTCAAATTTCTTGCTCCAGGGTTGGGTTTAACTCCATCACCTCCATCTCATTTACAAATTCGAGGTTCAACCTTTCAAACTCCTTACATAACTCGAATGGTAACTCTCGAACTGTGAGTTGATGACTTACTCCTTTTCTACTCAAAGCATCGGCCACTAAATTGGCTTTTCCCGGATGATAGTTGATCCCCAAATCATAATCTTTGATGAGCTCCAACCATCTTCGTTGCCTCAAATTCAGGTCTGTTTGTGTGAAAATATACTTCAAACTCTTATGATCCGTATAAATTTCACACCTATGTCCAAGGATATAGTGTCTCCAAATTTTCAATGCATGTACCACGGCTGCAAGTTCTAAATCATGTGTTGGATAATTCTGCTCATGTTTCTTTAGTTGTCTCGAAGCATATGCAACCACTTGACCTTCTTGCATCAATACACATCCAAGTCCTTGTCTCGATGCATCACAATAAATATCAAAACTCTTGCTCACATCCGGCAGTACCAAAACTGGGGCTGTTGTCAACCTCTTCTTCAACTCCTCAAAACTATTTTGACAAGCTTGAGTCCATTGGAAAGCCTTTCCCTTCATTAGCAACTCCGTCATAGGCTTGGCTATCTTGGAAAAGTCCTTGATGAATCTACGGTAATATCCAGCCATTCCAAGAAAACTCCTTATTTCCTTTACGTTTTGCAGTGGTTCCCACTTCAACACGTCTCTCACTTTTCTGGGGTCAACCGATACTCCTCCTCCTGAGATGATATGACCCAAAAATGACACCTCTCCCAACCAAAACTAACACTTGTTGAACTTGGCATACAATTGATGCTCCCTCAATTTCTGCAACGTGAGCCTCAAGTGTTCCTCATGTTCTTTCTCATCCTTCGAGTAGATCATAATGTCATCAATAAGCACCACAACGAGCTTGTCCAAGTACTCCATGAAGACTTTATTCATGAGGTACATAAAGTAGGCAGGTGCATTGGTCAATCCAAAGGACATCACGGTGTACTCATAAGATCCATACCGCGTCCTAAAAGCTGTCTTGGGTATGTCCGACGGTCTAATCTTCATTTGAAAGTATCCCGACCTCAAATCAATCTTAGAGAAGACACAAGCACCCTTCATCTGATCAAACAAGTCTTCTATGCGTGGCAAGGTGTACTTGTTCTTGATTGTTACCTTGTTGAGGGCTCAGTAATCCACACACATCCTTTGGATTCCATCCTTCTTGTCCACAAATAGAACGGGCGCTCCCCAAGGCAAAGAGCTTGGGAAAATAAAACCTTTCTCTAGTCGCTCTTGAATTTGTTTCTTGAGCTCCGCTAATTCCAAAGGAGGCATCTTATACGACCTCTTAGCTATAGGTGCAGTTCCAGGTATTAAATCAATAACAAACTCAATGTCTCGATCAGGTGGCATACCTGGCAACTCGTCTAGAAAAACATCAAAAAATTCACACACCACCGGAATCTCCTCAATTGCGGCACCGTCCATATGATTCAGCTCCAATTGCTTCGGTGTGGTTTGAGGTGCTTCAAATTCTACGGTGATCCCTTCCTCATTGGTCAACTTCACTGTCTTCGTGGCACAATGAAAGTGCATCTAGGACTCCCTTGTGGGTTTTGGATGATTTATGACAAGCAATTGGGATCCTAACCTTTTTATTGAGATGAATGCAGGCCTATAATGAAAAAATGAGCAAAATACCAAAAAGAAGGGATGAGGAGGAGCAAAGCGGAAATGAGCCCAAGGAAAAAGAATAGCAGATTATTGTGTATGGAGTGTGTTAAGGAAACACACCCCAAGAGCTCAATGATAATTAAACACACACATTGCACAGAGTCTCACAGGACCGGACTAGTCCGATAAACCTTTCTGCACCAGATCGGACAAGTCCGATATATGTCGGACTAGTCCGATATCCTTCTGACTAGAATCGGACTAGTCCCCCCCCCCCCAGTGTGGACTAGTCCTCAAAACACTACACAAGTCACACAACATCGGACAAGTCCGTTATCAACCGGACTAGTCCGATATCATTTCTGATCCACTTCGGACAAGTCCGATGTTCACACGGACTAGTCTGAAAATCCCCACTGATCCAAGTCGGACAAGTCCTCCAAGTGCGGACTTGTCATCCAACACACTTAGTGTTTCACATGTCCGGACAAGTCCGATGGACATCGGACTAGTCCGAAGATTTCCGGTAGCGAAATCGGACAAGTCCGCTCTCAGCCGGACTAGTCCGATATTTCGGGACTCTTAGGGTTTGCAACACACAGCACACCAGACTAGTTCGGTGACCACCACGGACTAGTCCGAACTTTCTGAACCCTAACAGTCACTTTTAGAAACCCCATATAAATAGAGGTGCACGACCCACTTTTATAATCTCTCGAACCCTAGCGTCGTCACACCTCCGAAGAGACTCAAAAACAACCTCTCTCCACGAAATTAAGTGCAAAATCGTCCAATCCTTTGAGGATTCAATCTAGATCATTGGAGAGACACTTGCTACACCACATTGAGCTCTTGGTTTGATTCTCTAACACACTCCTGCATTTAAATTGTAACTTTTGAGTGTGTTTTCGGTGGTATTGTGTTTTGTAATCTAAGGGAGGTCTCAAAGTGTGAGATCGCCACTTGAATTTGGTTATTCACCCCTTTGTGATTAGTGGAAGAGGATTGGCCTTCGTGGCGATCCAACGAGGGTAGGGTTGGAGAAGACCCGGTCCTTTTGTGGACTCCTCAACGTGGATGTAGGTGGCCTTTTGTGATAGCCGAACCACGGGATAAACACGTGTGTCTTGTTTAATTGTTCATCATTCAAGTTAATCAACTTAATCTAGGGTTTCACACACATTGTTCATCTTACGTTAAATTATTAAACATAAGACTTTAGTGTGACA
This sequence comes from Tuctoria greenei, assembly GCA_036927565.1. Lineage (NCBI taxonomy): Eukaryota > Viridiplantae > Streptophyta > Magnoliopsida > Poales > Poaceae > Tuctoria > Tuctoria greenei. Next base: position 18,684,356 of record JAYESD010000004.1, on the reverse strand, counting down.
TAATTCAGTATATAGTTGTTAAACTGTTGTTTGATTCTATACTTCCGCTGTACACATAAAAGAATCAAACCAATCAATTAAGTTTAATAAGCTTAGTCCGTGAACACCGGACTAGTCCGCACTTTACCGGACTAGTCCGATATCTCTGGTATTTAACCGGTTGTTGAGTGCTGCAGGATCGGACAAATATTCAAAAAGGCCTATTCACCCCCCCCTCTAGGCCTACATTCAATTGGTATCAGAGCGAGGTTCTTCAAGAAAGAGTTTAACCACTCGAAGAGATCATGTCGGACATGAAGGACGTCCACAAAATCAACAACCAAGAGGAGGTTAACAACGACAAAAACCAAAAACTGGAGAAGTACCTCGAAGCCATTCAAGACTTCGAGGACTATGATGAGGAGACGATGGAGCTGAAGGCACTCCTCAGAAAGAAGGCACTTTCCAAAGGGAAAGCAAAGGTTGAAGAGAAGAAGAAGGGGAGTAGTCACACCGACTACTCCCGATATCCTTTTAACTATGATCGTCTAAATTCCAATAACAACCATTACTTATCTATCCCACTTGGAAAAGGCCCACACTTTGATGGAAGTGATTACTCCATGTGGAGGCAGAATATGAAAATGCATTTGATTTCCCTCAACCCAAGTTTATGGCATATTGTATGCACAGGGATAGATATTCCAGATGACGGCGAAGAGCTCACCCCAAGCCAAGAGCAGGCCATTCATAGAAATGCTCAAGCAGCAGCTGTAATCACATCCTCACTCAGTCGGGACGAGCTCACCAAGGTGGATGGACTCAAAATTGCTAAGGAAATATGGGATACTCTGCAAACCGCACATGAAGGTGACTGGCATGTGTGTGAAGCAAAGATTGAGATGATCGAAGGCGAACTCGGAAGATTCGCAATCGAGGAAGACGAGTCACCTCAGGATATGTACAATCGATTGAAGACACTCGTCAATAAAGTGCGATCATATGGGAGCAAGAAGTGGAATGACCACGAGGTGGTAAAGCTCATCCTTAGAGCCTTTATGCCTCGCAATGTCACGCTATGCTCCATGATTAGAGAAAGCCCCGGATACAAAAGGATGACTCCGGATGAATTGCTTGGTAAAATTATCAACTTTGAAATGATGGAGAAGCAAGCAAAGCACGTCAATGAAATTGCCGACCTCACTTTGGCGAAGAAGAAAGGAGTAGCTTTAAAGTCCACCCTCAAGCCTTTATCCAAAGAAGCAAGAGAAGCACAACTAGAGGAGGACAGTGATGAAGAGAGCAGTGAGCTAGATGAAGAGGATTTGATCTTGTTCATGAAAAAGTTCAAAAGAATAATGAAGAAAAAGCAAGGGACAAAATCAAGTGAAGGCAAGTACAAGGAAAGAACAAACCCAAAATTGAGACGGGCGTGCTATAATTGTGGTGAATATAACCACTTTATAGTGGATTGCCCATATGAGGAGAACAAGAAGAAGACTAAAGAATCCAAGCCTCAACCAAAGAAGTTCTTCAAGAAAAAGAAACAAGCCGAACAAGCGCATATTGGGAAGGAGTGGGACTCAAACGATGAGTCCTCATCATCCGATGAAGAAGAGATGGCTAGCATAGCCATCGAGAACACGTCCAAGAAATCTACACTCTTTCCTACATTCGATGCAAGAAAAGCAAATGGCACTTTCCTTATGGCAAAGGAAGGTAAACGCAAGGTAAACATCAAAACCCCTTCCATGCATTCCTACTCTAGTGATGATGAAATAGATAGTGATGATGAGGATATGCTAAATGGACTAGATAGGAAAACTGCAACAAAAATGAAATTTTTACTTAACCAACTTGTTGAGAAGGAAAGGTTAATTGATCATCAAGAGGACATGATTATCTCCCAAAAGGAGGAGCATGTCGAACTTGAAAAACTTCTAGAGCTTGAAAAGGAGAAAAACAGTTCACTGGAGCTTGAGTTAGCTTCAAGCAAGAAAGCTTGCTTGGAGTTAACCGACTCAAATGTTGCAGTTAAGGACCAACTTGCTGACCTAATCAAGGTTAACAAGATCCTTGAAGTGCAAGTTGAGTCACTCAAGCTGATTGAACCTTCCTCTTCTTCAAACTCACCTTCTCAACCCACTAAAACTGAATTTGCTCAGATGTGCACATGTGGTAAAACTGACACCAGATTGAAAGGGAAATCAATCTCCACAAAGGATAAAAATCCTACTCAATGTAGCATATTTGACAAGGAGAAGATCAACTATGCACGTAGTGCATACTTGGTCCAAAGTCCTCCAAATGTCAAGTATGGCATTGGTTACTCCTATGATGAAAAGCTACATGCTGGAAGTCATAAGAATAACAAGGGAAGGATCTCCTTTGTGAAGGGAAGATCCTCTCAAACTGGTAAGTCGAAGGATAAAGACCTGAACTCACATAAATACCGGACTAGTCCGGTACGTGTTCGGACAAGTCCGGTCATCCAGACAAGTCCGACCCCCAGACTAGTCCGACCCATGAACAACAACAGCTTTTATTTAAAACTTTTGATGCCTCCTATGTGTTAATGAGAAACAACCTTGGCAAAGTCTATGCTTATTATGTTGGGCCACGCCATGGGAACACAAAATCCCATGTGTGGGTGACCAAATGTATTGTGACTAACCTCCAAGGACCCAAGCAATCTTGGGTACCTAAAACCAAAGCATAATTTGTTTTTGCAGGCCTATTCCTCCGGTGGGTCCAAATGGGTGCTGGACAGTGGGTGCACCAATCACATGACCGGAGAAAGGAGGATGTTCGTAGAATATGAAGAGAACGAGGACCCAAACGAAGGCATCTACTTCGGAGATAATAGTCAAGGAAGGGTGCTCGGTACCGGTAAAATTGCAATATCCTCTGAACACACGCTTTCTCATGTTTTACACGTTGAATCTTTAGATTATAACCTGTTGTCCATATCTCAACTATGTGACCAAGGTTATAATTGCTTGTTCACTAACCAGGGTGTGACCGTCTCTAGGAGGAGTGATGGTTCTATTGCATTCAAGGGTATGTTGAAGGGAAATCTTTACCTGGTTGACTTCAACAAGGATAAAGCCGAACTCGACACATGCTTGATTGCAAAAACTAACATGGGTTGGTTGTGGCATAGACGGCTAGCGCATGTTGGTATGAGGAACCTTCAAAAACTCCTCAAGGGCAATCACATCCGAGGTTTGAAGAATGTTGTTTTTGAGAAAGATAGGCCTTGTAGCGCGTGCTAAGCCGGGAAGCAAGTTGGAGCACATCATCCCGCAAAGAACGTCATGACTATGACAAGACCGCTCGAACTACTTCACATGGACTTGTTTGGTCCAATTGCTTACATAAGCATCGGCGGTAACAAGTACGGTTTAGTTATCATTGATGATTTTTCTCGCTTCACTTGGGTTTTCTTTTTGCATGATAAGTCAGAAACATAAGGAACACTCATGAAATTCTTCAAGCGAGCCCAAAACGAATTTTCATTGACAATCAAGAGTACTCGAAGCGACAATGGCACGAAGTTCAAGAACACACAAGTGGAGGAGTACCTTGATGAAGAGGGCATCAAGCACGAATTTTCAGCGCCATACTCGCCACAACAAAATGGAGTTGCCGAAAGAAAGAACCGAACACTCATTGAGATGGCAAGGACGATGCTCGATGAGTACAAGACATCGGATCGATTTTGGGCGGAAGCGGTTAACACCGCTTGCCACGCCGCAAATCAACTTTATCTCCATCGACTACTCAAGAAGACTCCCTATGAGCTACTTACCGGTAACAAACCAAACATTTCATATTTTCGAGTTTTCGGTTCTCCATGTTACATCCTGAACAAGAAGCCTAGGACTTCAAAGTTTGCTTCGAAGTCCGATGAAGGTTTCTTGCTTGATTATGATTCGAACACTTACGCCTATCGTGTCTTCAACAAGGCCTCCGGACTTGTTGAAGTTCCACGTGACGTAGTGTTCGATGGGACTAATGGCTCCCAAAAGGAGCAAGTTGATTCAAGTGAATTAGGTGAAGAAGAAGCTCCGTGTCAAGCATTGAAAAGAATGGCTCTAGGCAAAGTTCGACCACAAGAACCACCTTCACACGAACATGAGGAAAATGAACCACAAGAGGAGACCATCAATCAAGGGGGGGCCTCAACACAAGATCAACCACAAGAGTACGAAAATGATCAACAAGTCAATGAAGGCAACCACTTAGGGGGAGAAGCAGACAATCATGAAGACACAACTCCTCAAGTGCCACACACAAGAGTACACCAATGCGTCCAAAGGGATCACTCAATCAACAACATCATTGGTGACATCCAAAAGGGAGTAACCACTAGATCTCGCATAGCTAACTTTTGTGAGCATTATTCGTTTGTATCCTTTTTGGAACCACGCAGGATTGAGGATGCATTGAAGGATCCGGACTGGGTGGTGGCGATGCAAGAAGAATTGAACAACTTCAAGCGGAACGAAGTGTGGGAACTTGTGGCAAGACCCAATGCAAAGATTGTCGGCACCAAGTGGGTCTTCCGCAACAAACAAGAGGAACACGGGGTAGTGACAAGGAACAAGGCACGACTTGTGGCCAAAGGGTACTCACAAGTCGAAGGTTTGGATTTTGATGAGACTTTTGCTCCAGTAGCTAGGCTTGAATCTATTAGAATACTACTTGCATATGCTACTCACCATGATTTCAAGCTGTATCAAATGGACGTGAAAAGCGCCTTCCTCAACGGACCGATCAAGGAAGAGGTGTACGTGGAGCAACCACCCGGATTTGAAGACGAAGAGTTCCCCGACCACGTATATAAATTGTGTAAGGCTCTCTACGGTCTCAAACAAGCTCCTAGAGCTTGGTATGAGTATCTTAGAGATTTCTTAATCGAGAATGGTTTTCAAATTGGCAAAGTAGATTATACATTATTTACAAAGAATTTAGATAATGATCTTTTTATTTGTCAAATTTATATTGACGATATAATTTTTGGATCAACTAATCAATCACATCAATCTTTTTGTGAGGAATTTAGCAAAATCATGACAGACAGGTTTGAAATGTAAATGATGGGAGAATTAAAATACTTTTTGGGATTCCAAGTGCGGCAACAAAAGGAAGGAACGTTCATAAGCCAAACCAAGTATACGCAGGACATACTTAAGAAGTTTGGCATGGACAAGGCAAAGCCCATAAAGACCCCCATGGCAACAAATGGCCACTTGGATCTCAATGAAGATGGACCTAATGTCGACCAAAAGGTATATCGCTCCATGATTGGATCTCTACTCTATTTTTGTGCATCTAGGCCAGATATTATGTTAAGTGTGTGTTTGTATGCAATATTTCAAGCCAACCCTAAGAAATGTCACTTGACGGCCGTAAAAAGGATCTTGAGATATTTGGTTCATACACCAAACCTTGGTCTTTGGTACCCAAAAGGCTCAAAATTCAATCTTATTGGTTATTCCGATGCAGATTATGCCAGGTGCAAAGTAGATAGAAAAAAGCACCTCCGGCACATGCCAATTCCTAGGGAGATCCTTAATTTCTTGGTCGTCCAAGAAACAAAATTCCATTGCCCTATCCACAGCCGAAGCGGAGTATGTTGCAGCCGGGAGTTGTTGTGCACAACCCCTTTGGATGCGACAAACTCTAAGGGATTACGGTTACAATATGAACCGTATTCCTCTCCTTTATGACAATGAGAGTGCCATTAAAATTGCCCACAATCCAGTTGAGCACTCTAGAACTAAACACATAGACATAAGACATCATTTCTTGAGAGACCATTCCATGAAAGGAGAATAACCATCTCACATGTCAACACCCAAAAGCAATTGGCCGACATATTCACCAAGCCACTTGATGAAAAACGTTTTTGCGAACTCCGAAATGAACTAAATATCCTTGATTCTCGGAGTGTGGCTTGAAAGGTTGCATACCTGTATGAATTCTTCAAAATGTTGATTAATTTGTGAAAATCATCTCTCTCCCAATTTTTCTCGAAAAACTATGTCAATTACTAGATCTTGGTGAATTATGATCATTGTTTGTTTGTTGTATGCTTACTGATCAAATTCATCAAGATTAATTGATTTGTTTTGCCCCTCCATTCTCTATTTATGAACCTTCAAATATATATGAATGGGCTATGCAAATTTCTCTTGGTGACCACGGACTAGTCCGTGGTTACCCGGACTAGTCCGCCCCTGCAGACTAGTCTGCCGAGTGCTGGTTAGGCCGGACTAGTCTGATAGACCACGGACTAGTCTGATATAGCTCTCTGGTCGAGTTCGGACTAGTCCGGTCATCTCCGGACTTGTCCGATTTTTCGTGTCCATAACCCTATCCACCACAAAACCCTAATTCCTCTCATCCCCACTCTTCCTCACGCACTCTCTCTCTTGCGCTCGAGCTCCCAAGGCGGTTCCTTGATCCCACCATCAAAAAGGTGCGCATTTGGGCGCAAATCAAGCTTGACCTCGTGCGGATTGAAGCTAGCGGACTTGTCCGGGCTCCAACACCCTATTCCTCAAGCTTCAATCGAATCCTTCGGTAATTTTCTCCCAAACCCTAGAAATCTTGTTTTTCTCCATTGTTGATCGAATAACCTAGCATCTTCCACTAGATATATGCCCCTTTGATGTAGTAAGTGTATGCTAAACTTGTTATGCATTAGGAATCAGCCTTTGTCCACTATGTTAGGTTTTTGAGGATGAACACCGGACTAGTCAGGTCCATGCACAGACAAGTCCGGTCCCCCGGACTAGTCCATGCCTGTGCACCGGACAAGTCCGATGTTTCTGAACTTAAAACCTAATTCTTCAATTCCTCAATGCACTTCCTTGCTATCCTTTCATACCTATGCCTTGTATCACTTATCATAATTCTTGCAAATTATTCTCAGATCATGTCGAGCTCAAACGATGAAATCTCAGACTTTGAGGCCGAGATGGACCACGAGGTGGCACCTCGGACTTCGATGGGTCTTGGCAAGAAGCGCCAAGAAAGACCCTCCAAGCCTGCTCCTTCCCCTCCTCAGGTTCGGAGGAAAGTGCTAGCAAAGAAGCCGGCCTCCAAGGTGCCAGCCTCTAAGGCTAGTGGTGGCCCTACCTCGGCAAGTGCCCGCCAAGCAAAGGGCAAGGGAAAAGGGATAGCGACGGGGCCAGTCGGGCCCTTGAAGCTGCATGCTCCCAGAGAAGGGGTCCGAGACCCTACTGAGGAGAAGTTCAATGGCAAGGGCAGTGACTCGACCGCAAAATTCAGAAGCATTGACTGGTATGGCACGTCGAAGCAAGCTGCAGATGGAAGGTTTTGGTGCAACTTCCATGCAGATTTCTACAAATCGGTGTATCTACCGATGAAGACCCCCGTGGTGCACAGTCAGTGGATTGACTGGGCACACTTTGAGAAGAAGGGCTGCTCACCGTTCACTGATGTAGTGAGAGCCATTGAAAAGCATGGACTGAGAGACCTGTTTGCTTTCAGACACAACTGGAATGATGAAGTGATTGCGCAGTTCTTTGCGACCTGTCACTTTTCTAGTGAGGATGAAGAGAGTGTCACTTGGATGACCCATGGATCCAAGTACAGCATCACTCAAGAAGATTTCACTAGCTTGCTCCACCTTGACTCCACAAGGTCTAATTGCTTAGTGATACACAACATTGGGGTCATTAACAAGGACAAGATGAAGTTTCTATATGAGCCAAACTCAAAGTTCAACCCTACTTCCACCAAAAACATGAAGCCATTCTTTGTGGTGTTGAACAGAGTGCTAAGAAAGACCATTTCCCCTAAGGATGGGGATGCAGGGAGTGTGCAAGGATACCTCCGAACTCTGATGAGAGTCATAAGCAAGGACCGCCCATTTGATGTCGCGGAATACATTTGGAATGATATGGTAAACATCTCCTGCACTCCCAATAGATCTTGCGGATATGCTCCTTACCTTATGTTTGTGATTGAAAAAGTCGCCGGCATTGAATTTGTGAAAGATGTGGAGCATCTCCCCTTGAGGCCTCAAATGCCTCAAAAGCCAAGTGTGCAGGCTGCTCCTTCGACGGCCTCCAGTCCCGAGGCACCGGCAAGATCAAGTGAAGGTGTCAGGGCTGTCCCTACTTCTAGGGAAGCACCTCAGAGAGGATCAGCTAGTGGAATCCTCAAGTATCTGGCTGCTATATTCACCTCCTACAAGAAGGCCGAAGTGAAGGCCCACAAGCTCAATCAGAAGAGAAGGGAGAACATGAAGTACATAAAGGCCAATGTGAAGCAAATTTGCCAAAAGCTGGAGATTGATCCCATCGGATCTCCAGTGATCTCTGAGGACTCTAATCTAGACTACAGTGAGATCGCGCCCTTGAACCCCTCCGAGCTTCCCTACTTTGGCATTGGGGGCTCGAGTGGCTCCGTCCCTCCTCCTTCTCCTCCTCGTCAAGCTGATGATGAAGAAGACGAAGATGACGACGAGAGGACCGACAGTGAAGAGTGAAGACCCTAGGACCCTCCTCTCTTTTTTTGGTGTCTTGATGCCAAAGGGGGAGAGATTGAGGGGGAGTCTTAGCTTTAGCTGTAGGATGCGAGGAGAGAGCTCTTTTTATCTACCTTTGTGATTGTAATGTTTTAACTGTGTTTCTAAGATTAACTTTGGTTCTGTGAATGCAATGCTTACTTAATTTGAGAAGTACTGGTTAAAATATGTAATCATTGCTCCTGGAATGACATGTGTGCTTTATTTTGGTTGATTAATGCAAATTATGTCATTCTCGATGTCTTAATGTACTTGGTTATGCATCCCACCATAAAGAATGCACATATGGATAATTCTCTCACTGCTTGATGTATTTTGATTCATATGTGCATACTTTATGAAAATCTCATTTTTATCATATTTTGTGAAATCTCAATTGGTTGTCATCAATCACCAAAAAGGGGGAGATTGAAAGTGCATCTAGGACTCCCTTGTGGGTTTTGGATGATTTATGACAAGCAATTGGGATCCTAACCTTTTTATTGAGATGAATGCAGGCCTATAATGAAAAAATGAGCAAAATACCAAAAAGAAGGGATGAGGAGGAGCAAAGCGGAAATGAGCTCAAGAAAAAAGAATAGCAGATTATTGTGTATGGAGTGTGTTAAGGAAACACACCCCAAGAGCTCAATGATAATTAAACACACACATTGCACAGAGTTTCACAGGACCGGACTAGTCCGATAAACCTTTCTGCACCAGATCGGACAAGTCTGATATATGTCGGACTAGTCCGATATCCTTCTGACTAGAATCGGACTAGTCCCCCCCAGTGCGGACTAGTCCTCAAAACACTACACAAGTCACACAACATCGGACAAGTCCGTTATCAACCGGACTAGTCCGATATAGTTTCTGATCCACTTCGGACAAGTCCGATGTTCACACAGACTAGTCCGAAAAACCCCACTGATCCAAGTCGGACAAGTCCTCCAAGTGCAGACTTGTCATCCACACACTTAGGGTTTCACATGTCCGGACAAGTCCGATGGACATCGTACTAGTTCGAAGATTTCCAGTAGCAAAATCGGACAAGTCCGCTCTCAGCCGGACTAGTCCGATATTTCGGGACTCTTAGGGTTTGCAACACACAGCACACCGGACTAGTCCAGTGACCACCACGGACTAGTCCGAACTTTCTGAACCCTAACGGTCACATTTAGAAACCCCATATAAATAGAGGTGCACAGCCCACTTTTACAATCTCTCGAACCCTAGCGCCGTCACACCTCCCAAGAGACTCAAAAACAACCTCTCTCCACAAAATTAAGTGCAAAATCGTCCAATCCTTTGAGGATTCAATCTAGATCATTGGAGAGACACTTGCTACACCACATTGAGCTATTGGTTTGATTGTCTAACACACTCTTGCATTTCAATTGTAACTTTTGAGTGTGTTTTCGGTGGTATTGTGTTTTGTAATCTAAGGGAGCTCTCAAAGTGTGAGATCGCCCCTTGAATTTGGTTATTCAACCCTTTGTGATTAGTGGAAGAGGATTGGCCTTCGTGGAAATCTAACAAGGGTAGGGTTGGAGAAGACCCGGTCCTTTTGTGGACTCCTCAACGTGGATGTAGGTGGCCTTTTGTGGTAGCCGAACCACAGGATAAACACTTGTGTCTTGTTTCATTGTTCATCATTCAAGTTAATCAACTTAATCTAGGGTTTCACACACATTGTTCATCTTACATTAAATTGTTAAACATAAGACTTTAGTGTGACATAATTCAGTATATAGCTGTTAAACTGTTGTTTGATTCTATACTTCCGCTGTACACATAAAAGAATCAAACCAATCAATTAAGTTTAATAAGCTTAGTCCGTGAACACCGGACTAGTCCGCACTTTACCGGACTAGTCCGATATCTCTGGTATTAACCGGTTGTTGAGTGCTGCAGGATCGGACAAATATTCAAAAAGGCCTATTCACCCCCCCCCCTCTAGGCCTACATTCACACACTCAATAACTCCATTGTGCTTCCTCAACCAGTCCATACCAAGTATAATGTCCAACGCTTGAGAATCCAAAACAATGAGGTTGGCGGAGAAGTCTACCCCCATTATTCTAAGGCTTACTTTTGGACATACTATATTTGTCCTCATCTCTCCTCCAGGAGACTTAACCAATAGAGTAAACTTCATATGAGAGATAGGCAAACTATACTTGGCAACATACTTCGATGCAATGAATGAATGCGATGCTCCAGAGTCAAACAACATAGTCGCGGGGTTGGAGTTGGCGAGAAACATACCAATGACCATGTCATCTGCTTGTTGAGCATCCTCCGTAGAGACATGGTTCACGTTGCCACGAGCAAAATTCTGTTGTCCATGGTTCCCTTGTGGTTGTCCTCCATTGGGTCCTGGGTTTTGCCTCGGTGCATTACTTCCTTGACCAAGGCCTGACTTAGGACATTGATGCGCAAAGTGTCCAACTTCTCTGCAAGTATAGCACTTCTTAACTCCATCAGAATTATTGGGACGAGCTTGGTTTTGAACACTTGCAGCAGGAAAGTTAGCGCGAGGTGCATAAGGCATTGGAGGCCTAGGTGCTTGCATGACAGGGCGTTGCTGCACAAACTGAGCTGGGCGCGGTGCAAATCCAGGGTGTTGAGCAGGAATAGAAGAGCTGTAATATGGCACATTAGGTGGTGCAAGGCGAGGGCACACATTACTCCCTTGTTGTTGTCCTTGATATGGCGCCTTCCTCTTGTTGTCCTGTTCCATCTCACGGACCTTGTTCTCAACCACAATTGCTTTGTCCACAAGCTTCTGAAAATTTGCATAGTCACAATTGAGCAATTGCACTTGAATTTCATTGTTGAGGCCTCTCATGAACAAATATTGTTTCCGGCTGTCCTGGCTCACTTCCTCAGCGCATACCTTGTGAGTTGAGTGAACTTTTTGAGATATTCACTCACGCTTGATCTTCCTTGCCTTAAATTCTCAAATTCTTGCCTCTTCAAAATCATAACATCTTCCGGCACATAATGGGAACGAAAACTCTCCTTGAATTACGCCCAGGTAATTCTTTCTTGGTTCTCATGAGCATTGCATAGTGAATCCCACTTATGAGTAGGTTTAGGCCCGATCTTCCGAAAGGTATGTCGATTGGGGTGGAGAACTCGACGTTGATGATCTGCGGAACTCGAGCGGTTCGAGTACCCCTGCAATCACTATACCACGGCTCCGTTGGTTATCAACCGTGCTGCACACGCTTGACCTCGCCAAGAAGGCTAATCCCTGCAAGTGCAATTGAGAACACGAGCAAGAACGTAGAAGACACAATCGGAAATCGCGAAATTGGGGTCTCACAAACCGTAGAACGGCGGTATTATTGATCTAAGCAAAACCCACCGAATATGACCGACGGCTGCATTATTTATAGGCTAGGGTTCGACCAAAACACGATTATACGTGTCTCTAATGGACTCTTACGGGATACAAGGCCCAAAGGCCCGATTCGGTGGCGCAGCACCGGACAGAAATCTGGACTCGACTTGTTTCGATGAATCCCAATGACTCCGGAGGAATTTTGAAGTGGGACCAGAACCATTGGAAATTTTATCTTCTCCTCTTTCCGTGCACATGTAGAACGTCGAAAACGGAGTCCGTATGCCTCCTGGGCGTCTGTTTTAAGGTGGACTGCTCCTGGACTCCGAGTTGAACTCGAGTCCGAGTTGTAAATTGTTTCCATCTACTTGTGGACGTCCCAGGTGGTTCTCCACGCTCCCAAGGCCTCCTTCCTTCACTTGTTGATCTTTTCCATTATTCCTAATAACAATTAAATCATCACATAGCAATCTATTCTCAAACTCACATGCAAAAGAAGTTAAGAACGAATTCACCTGCTGATTTAATAACCGTGCCCGTGCTCTTGTGATTGGTCCTTGCAGTTCAATGCGCGTCTCTGCTGTTGTGATGTCCTCATCATCCTCCCCCTCTTGAATTGGAGTTGTCCTCGACTCAAGTTCATCTTCCTCTCCCAAGTACGGTCGCAAATCTGAAATGTTAAATGTAGGACTAACCCCAAAATCGGGAGGCAATTCAAGCTTATATGCATTATCATTAATCTTTTCAACGATCTTAAAAGGACCAGCAGCTCGTGGCATAAGTTTAGATTTTCTAAAGTCGGGAAATCGCTCTTTTCTCAAATGTAACCACACCAAATCGCCCGGTTCAAGTTTTACTTCTTTTCTACCTTTACTACCTGCAATCCTATACTTCTCATTCATCATTTCAATATTTTTCTTTGTAGTTTCATGCATCTTAAGAATGAATTCAGATCGTTGTGTAGCATCCAAATTTATAGTTTCAGAAGGAGGCAAAGGTAGTAAATCAATAGGAGCACGGGGATTGAAACCATACACTACCTGGAATGGACTTACCTTTGTCGTGGAGTGAACGGATCTGTTGTAAGCAAATTCTATATGTGGTAAACACTCCTCCCACAACTTCAAATTTGTTTTCAAGACAGCCCGTAACATAGTGGATAAAGTACGATTAACTACCTCGGTTTGTCCACCCGTTTGTGGGTGACATGTAGTTGAAAACAGCAACTTGGTTCCCAATTTATACCACAAAGTTCTCCAAAAATGATTTAAAAATTTTGCATCACGATCAGAAACAATGGTATTTGGCACACCATGTAAACGAACAATTTCCGTCATAAATAAATCAGCAATGTGTGAGGCATTATCATTCTTATGACAAGGTATAAAGTGTGCCATTTTGGAAAAACGATCAACAACTACAAAAATACTATCCCTCCCCCTCTTAGTCCTAGGCAATCCCAAAACAAAGTCCATAGAAATATCCTCCCAAGGTACACTAGGAACAGGAAGAGGCATATAAAGACCATGTGGGTTAAGACGAGACTTAGCTTTGTTGCAAGTAGTGCATCGTGACACGTAGCGCTCGACATCACGCCTCATCTTTGGCCAAAAGAAGTGTTTGGGCAGCACGTCTTCAGTTTTCTTCACTCCAAAATGTCCCATCAAACCTCCTCCATGTGCTTCCTGCAAAAGCAATAGACGAACGGAGCTAGCTGGAACGCATAGCTTGTTAGCACGATAGAGGAGACCCTCTCGCAGCACATATTTATTCCAAGTTCTTCCTTCTCTACAATTTTCAAAAGCAACTTTGAAGTCCAAATCAGTAGGATATAATGCTTTAATTGTTTCCAAACCAAAGATTTTATGATCAAGTTGGGACAGCATGGTATAACGCCTAGATAATGCATCGGCGATGATATTTTCCTTCCCTTTCTTATGCTTAATGATGTATGGAAACGACTCTATGAACTCAATCCATTTAGCATGTCGTTTATTCAGATTGGTTTGACACTTAAGATACTTCAATGATTCATGATCGGAATGTATGACAAACTGCTTAGACCAAAGATAATGTTGCCAAGTTTGTAATACACGGACTAAGGCATACAATTCTTTATCATAAGTGGAGTAATTCAGAGAAGGACCATGAAGTTTTTCACTAAAGAAAGCAACGGGTTTACCTCCTTGTATGAGAACGCCTCCAATACCAATGCCGCTTGCATCGCATTCTAGCTCAAAGGTCTTGTCAAAATCAGGAAGTTGTAGTAATGGTGCTTGTGTAAGCTTCGATTTGAGAGCATCAAAAGCTTGTTGCTGCTGTTCGCCCCATCGAAATGGAACTCCCTTCTTTGTTAGCTCATGTAGAGGTGCTGCAATGGTGCTGAAATCCCGCACAAAGCGCCGATAAAATCCTGCAAGACCAAGAAAACTACGAACCTGTGTGACGGTAGTTGGGGCTGGCCAGCTGGTGATTGCTTCAATTTTTGCCTCATCCATCTCAATTCCCTGCGAGGAAACGACATAGCCAAGAAACGAGACTCGATTGGTGCAAAAAACTCACTTTTCGAGGTTACCAAACAAACGTGCATCTCTCAAAACAGTAAAAACAACACGTAAATGATCAAGATGTTCATCATATGACTTGCTGTAAATGAGGATATCATCGAAGTAAACCACCACAAATTGTCCAATGAAAGCACGTAAAACCTTGTTCATTAATCGCATAAAGGTGCTGGGTGCATTAGTTAAACCAAAAGGCATGACTAACCACTCATAAAGTCCAAACTTGGTTTTAAATGCAGTTTTCCATTCATCTCCTAGTGCCATTCTAATTTGGTGGTAACCACTACGCAAGTCAATTTTTGTGAAGATGATAGCACCACTCAATTCATCAAGCATGTCATCTAATTGAGGAATAGGATAACGATATCGAATGGTGATGTTATTAATCACTCGACAATCAACACACATGCGCCAACTACCATCTTTCTTAGGAACCAAAAGAACAGGAACGGAACAAGGGCTAAGGTTTTCACGAATGTACCCGCGGTCCAAAAGATCTTGGACTTGTCGCTGAATTTCCTTAGTTTCTTGTGGATTCGCCCTGTATGCTGCACGATTTGGCAAACTTGCTCCTGGAATCAAATCGATCTTGTGTTCAATGCCTCTCATCGGTGGTAAACCAGGGGGTATCTCGGAGGGAAACACATCCTCAAACTCCTGCAAAAGGTTAGCAACAGCAGGGGGCAATGCAATAGACAATTCATGAAGTGAAAACATGGCTTCTTTGCAAACTAAAGCATAGCACATCCCCTTAGCATCGAATAAATCAGCAAGTTCAGATTTAGTTGCGAGCAATGATGGTGATTTTAACTTAATAACTTGCTGTTTTTCAGATTCTAATTTAGTTGCTTTGCCCTCACGAATTTTACTCTTCTCAAAATGCACAATTTCAGCAGGAGTCATGGGGAGCAAAGTGATTTTCTTTCCCTTATGCATGAGAGTATATTTATTGGTTCTACCATGATGAATAGCATCTGTATCAAATTCCCAAGGACGACCCAATAAAAGAGAACAAGCATCCATAGGAACAACATCAAAATCAGCAAAATCATGGTATGAACCAATTGAAAAATGGATTCTTGCTGTTTGTGTTACCTAAACCTTACCGCTGTTGTTGAACCATTGAATGTGGTACGGATGAGGGTGTGCTCTTGTTGTCAAACCGAGTTTCTTGACAATGTCCGTGTTTACCAAGTTATTGCAGCTACCTCCATCAATTATAGTGTGTACACGGCAGTCCTTGATGACGAGAAACATGTGGAAGAGGTTGTGTCGTTGTAGCTTGTCGTCGGTCTCCACTTTGGAGCTCAAGGCACGCTGCACAATGATGCTCCTATAGTTCTCCGTCGCCGCTGTACCAAGTACCTCTTCTTCGGTGTGTTCGTCATTTGGATCTGTAAAGTCAGTAGCAAGAGAATATTCATCTTCAACATCCGAAGTACTATCATACCCGCCATCATCGCGTGCTATGTATGCTCGTTTGCTCGGGCACTCTCTCATCATATGACCAAGTCCCTGGCAGCAGTGACACTTAATGTCGGAAGTACGACCCGTAGAAGGAGTGGACGACGAAGGCTTGAATGATGTCGCCTTGCTGCCTTCCAGCACGCGAGAAGGTGGAGCAGCAGGTATAGTTCGTTGGCCGCCATTGGGTGGTGTAGTCACTGCACGGGGGGCCGAAGATGGTGCTGTTTTGGATGGTGTAGTTGCTGCACGCGGCGTGAAGTTGCTCCTCGTGCGTTGTTGCTGTTGTTGTCGGCCCTGCAATTCTTTTTCTGCCAACATAGCAAGCTGAAACAATCTGTTAACAGTATCATATTCTTTGTAATCAACAATGTCCTGAATTTCACGCCTCAACCCCCCATAAAAACGAGCTATTTTATCATCCATGTCCTCTACTACCCCACAACGCAACATACTCTTTTGTAACTCTTGATAATACTCCTCTACGGACATGTTACCTTGGTCTAAATGCTGCAATTTTTTGCGAAAGTCCCGCTGAAAAGATGGAGGAACAAATCGAACACGCATAGCTTCCTTTAATCTATCCCATGTTGGAGGATCAGTTCTAGTTTTAACAAGTTCATTCCACCATATGATAGCAAAGTCCTTAAACTCACTAGTGGCTTGACGAACTCTATGTTGTTCAGGAACAAGATGAGAATTAAATTTTTGCTCTACTGTCATCTCCCAATCAAGATAAGCCTCAGCATCATAAGCACCAGAAAAAGAGGGTATAGTAAATTTCACTTTAGCAAAAGGATCATCAGGAGGGCGGTTGTAATTGTTATGATTATTACCTCCCATACCTCGACGATAAAGTGGCAGTCTTGGCTGATTACTGTGATCTTCCAGTTCATCATAAGCATTGTCTTCTTGTCCTCCAGCGAGAGGCAACCGAGCCTCAAAAGTATTCATCCGAAGAGCAAGGTCATCCAGTTTGCGAGTCAAGTTCGCCAATGACTCCTCCGTTGATGCGTTGTATTTGGCGAACATATCACGTAACTCAACATGTTGAACACATTCGTCATTATTTTCTTCTCCTGCCATTGTTAGTAGGAAACAAAAGACAACAAAAAAATGTTATCCCTATCAACTACAGTGACAATGTGGAAGGTGGAAGAAAACAATCTCTCTCGCTCAAGCGTCTTACCACGCTCTTACAAGTGTTCTTACCGACATAGCAGGTGGTGTGGACGGTGAGATGAACCAATGAAGCGTGGGGTGATTGCAAAGGTACCTGTTATGCTCAAGAGAAAGGTGGAGCTTGGATGGTACAATATTGTGGCTAATAAGCAGAAAATCGTTAACAGCTAAACAAAGTTGAATAAGTATTCAATGTAGGAAACTGTTGCTGGTCAACTGAGTGCCCTAGAGCCTAGCACAACACAAGGAAGTATCAAGGCAAAAGAAAGACAGAATGATATAACCAAACAAACAGCACCAAGTGGTATAGGCCAATTGCTTTAATATGCGTGCTCTTCACTATTTTTTTCTTTTTTGTAATATTTTTTTGATATTTTTTCTTTACTCAGTAGAACAAATATAGGAAGCACACAAATTTGTAGCTCAATTGGATGTAATATGCGGCCTATAGAAAATCAAGAAGATTCTTTAAAATTCGTGTTGAAACTTTGGAGGCCGGATAGCCTATCTTCCGAGGGGAATTTGGGCAATCTAATTTCGCCGAACACAGCTATGCTGCCGAAAATCAGATGCGAAATTTCGCGTAGATGAATTTGAAAAAAAAAATTCGCCCGATTTCGAGTTCGTATGCGAAAGTTATGGCCGTTTTAAGGTAGGCTGTCCGAGTTACATTTTTTTGGATGTTGATTCCAACTCGGTTTGAGAACAGAACTCGCAAACGGATACGAAAACGATCGGGAATTTGCACAGCAACTAATGGGGTGGTGTGTGATGATTCAAGGATGAATGGCACAAAGATTTGTCACCTAATCTAGGGCTGGCGATGCGGGAGTTCACGCAAGGCGGCTAGCTAGGGCAAACCGATGAACGTGGCAGATCGGTTTGTTATTTAGGGATTGTGGAATAGGTGTTGAATAGCAAGAAAACAAGGACGAAACACGATAACTAGGAACAAAAAACACAAAGCTAAACCAGCAACAAGACTCAACCACACGAATGCAAACTCAACAATGCAAACTGAAAAACGAAACTGCAGGCACTATAGTCTGGGAAGCGGTAAAAACGATCTAATTTTTTTTGTGGCTTTTTTTTGGACTCTAGGTATGAAACAAAATCGATCTAATGGAAGGAAGGAAAACAAAGATACCTCACGGGCAACCTGGAAATCTGATACCAATTGATGAGTAGGTTTAGGCCCGATCTTCCGAAAGATATGTCGATTGGGGTGGAGAACTCGACGTTGATGATCCGCGGCACTCGAGCGGTTCGAGTACCCCTGCAATCACTACACCACGGCTCCTTTGGTTATCAACCGTGCTGCACACGCTTGACCTCGCCAAGAAGGCTAATCCCTGCAAGTGCAATTGAGAACACGAGCAAGAACGTAGAAGACACAATCGGAAATCATGAAATTGGGGTCTCACAAACCGTATAACGGTGATATTATTGATCTAAGCAAAACCCACCGAATATGACCGGCGGCTGCAGTATTTATAGGCTAGGGTTCGACCAAAACACAATTAGACGCGTCCCTAATGGACTCTTACGGGATACAAGGCCCAAAGGCCCGATTCGGTGGCGCAGCACCGGACATAAATCTGGACTCGACTTGTTTCGACGATTCCCAATGACTCCGGAGGAATTTTGAGGTGGGACCAGAATCATTGGAAAGTTTATCTTCTCCTCTTTCCGTGCATATGTAGAACGTCGAAAACGGAGTCCGTATGCCTCCTGGGCGTCTGTTTTAAGGTGGACTGCTCCTGGACTCCGAGTTGAACTCGAGTCCGAGTTGTAAACTGTTTCCATCTACTTGTGGACGTCCCAGGTGGTTCTCCACGCTCCCAAGGCCTCCTTCCTTCACTTGTTGATCTTTTCCATTATTCCTAATAACAATTAAATCATCACATAGCAATCTATTCTCAAACTCACATGCAAAAGAAGTTAAGAACGAATTCACCTGCTGATTTAATAACCGTGCCCGTGCTCTTGTGATTGGTCCTTGCAGTTCAATGCGCGTCTCTGCTGTTGTGATGTCCTCATCACCCACCAATCTACAGCTGCTCCAACTAGTTGATGAGAAGCGAAAAGCACCTTCTCCCGGTCACTGCATTGGACAATAGCAAGTTTCTTCTCCACAGACTTGAGCCAATCATAGGCATCCATAGGGTCAGCAGCTTGAGCAAAGGTTGGCGGCCTAGTCCTCATAAACTCTCCCAACCGGTTATGAGGAGGCGGGTGTGGCGGTGTAGCCATGTGGGGCTGATTGTTGTTATTGCCAGCCTGCAGCTGTCCCATAGTTTGTATCATGGTCTGCATGAGCTGGTTTTGCATAGCCAATAGCTGCTCAATGTTGATAGCTCCCTGAGTAGATCCTTGTCCAATGTTGTTCTGAGGCACTCCATGGTTCTCCTCCTCATCATTGCCATCCCTCTGGTTGCGAGTCCTCACCATCTGGAGGAAAGCAATAGGTAAGAATTAGAAAACGTCCCCAACTATATGCATCAAGGGATATGAAACTAGACAACTAACTAGCCTACGTGGACATGGCAATGCTAAAGCATCCCAAAATCCTCTATTAAGCACACAAGCAACCAATATATAGCAAACAACACACCAAGCAAAAACACGTCGATTCCTGAGTGCTCCTATGTGCTCTAAAGTGTCCAATCTATCTAGGCTGCATCCTACGGTCAACCTGTGGCTCTGATACCAATCTGTGGCGTCCGGTTCCAAAAATGAACCAAGTAAACGCATATGTGTGCCCAGGATGTTCAACACACATACACGAGTGCATTCACAAAAGAGTATACAGAAAATTACCACAGAACAAGATTAATTAACCAAATTTTATTAAACAAACCATATTTTCCTCAAATACAAACTCTAATGAATATTGATGACAAGTTCAACTAATGCAGCGGAAATAAACTAAATAAGCAAACTAAACAGTTAGGCAGCATAAGCAATATGGTATAGCGCAGCTCCAATCAACACCATAGGCAAAGCTGACGGTAGACACGGCCTAGAACTCCGCATTATAGCCATTAAACTCCCAATCCTGACCTGCAACTGTTTGGGGGGATTGCAAGAGTGAGTACATGTCGTGCTCAGCAAGTGTGGAAAGTATGACATGTGGCTAATTCAAATGACGAATATAATAATGGCTAAGTGCTGAAAAGTACATTAAAACATTTGAAAAGCAATATATTATATGTGTACGAATCAAACCCATCATAAGCCATGTAGTAATCATAATACCAGTCCATATTCCATATCCATCATCATATACCAATATCAATGCCATAGTTAATCCATAACCAGCCATAACCAGTATAAAACCATAACCATCCCAAAAACCATCCCAATATCAGGTTCCCTCTAATCATGGAAGTTGTCCAGGTGCTCATAACCGGGAGCACGGCTATCATGATAGTTTTAATACTCTGCAGAGTTTGTACCACTTTACCCACGTGTTTGTGATTTCATCACCCGTCGGCGACTAAAGAACCTCCCTTATGCCAATTACACTTCCTTTGGTGTATGGCCAAGAGATCACAAAATAGCCTTTACAAAGGGATTACTAGCCTATTTAGACCCCATTGAGGTTTCACCTGTGGCGATGCCTCCAACTGAGCACATCTTCAACCAAGGGCCCCCTCTTGAGCCATTTGGATCTCAGGGTTGTCCCACCAATCATCAACAAACCCAATCCAACTACCCCTTCCCCGAGCATCCAAAATGGTCCAAATACCACTGGCAAAGCCCTAATTAATCAGCTACGCCACACCCATACTTAGCCTCGTGGTGGCACCGTAGTCCTGGCTTATTCTCGCATGAACCGGTCCTTAGATCTAAAGCAAGCAAAAAACCATGACATTCAACCCATCCACATACCGGGCTTGCTTAGATCATCCATTACCATATCATATTGACCAGTTCACATTAACCAAAATATCATGAATGCATAATTAAATTAAGTAGTATAGTTGTTCTTCCATCCCAATTAATTAAGCGAAGCAAAAAGGTAAAAAGCCCTTCCCGACTCTCTACCATAAATTCCAGGCGATAAGGGTGGTCAAACAACGCTAGTAAACTTCCTACCATAGGATTCCCATCAAATTGACACAAGCATGCAGTTTTGCAAACAAAACATTTATTTTAAAAACAAGATCAATATGCTTTAAGGACACTTGCCTTGCTCTTGCGGTTGATTAGGGTCAAACCCTTCAAACTCTTGGTGTTGTAGATCCTCCTCGGCACTTTCTAGCGCAAATCCGTCTAATCCACACAATAAACATACAAGACAAGAAACACAATCAAAGAGTGCACAAATATTACTCAATATGACATGGCATGCATGATTAATGCAAATGCAAGGTAGAATTTCTTAATAGATTGCTTTTAATGATCACTAACTAGTTCTAGTAGATTTTAACAAGTGTATATAGGTTTCGATGTCATTAGATAAAATTTTAGAATCAATTCAACACAATTTAACCAGGACAATCGGACTAGTCTGCAGAAGGCCGGACTAGTCCGCACTTCGCAGAACTAGCGAACCAGGGTTTTCTAGATCGACGTAAATTTGGAGATTAGGTGTTAAATTCACGTAAGGAAAAGGGAATAGAAAGTATACCAGGTGTTTAGAACTCCAATGAATCAAGAAACTTGGAGGTAACACTTGTATCTTGATGATTTAGGGTTGGTGATGAACTTAGAGGTGAGTTGGTGTTGAAGAACGAAAGCTTGATGGAGACCTTGATCCTCTTTCATTTCCTCCTATTATTCTTCTTGCTTGGGATCTCCTCCTCCCTTCTTGATGGTGGCTCTCCACGAACTAGGGTTTGGGTGGAAAAGTGGCAAATAGATGTCAAGCCAAGGGGTGGGGTTATTTATATAGAGGTGGAAGCTAGGGTTAGATGGATTTCGAGTTTGAGAGGAGTAGAGGCCGGTTTAGAGTCCCACATGGGCTCTAAAAGAGTTAGGCACGACGTCCCTAGGCCCACTTAACGTGAAACCCAAGAAACAAGTCGTAAAACAAAAGATCAATTCGAAGTCGTGAAATATCGGACAAGTCCGAAAAGGACCGGACTAGTCTGAAATTGTCCAGAGAGAAAATCGGACAAGTTCGACTTTAGTCAGAGAGGAAAACGGACAAGTCCGCTGGGACACCGGACTAGTCCAGAAAAGTCCAGGGACTTAGCAAATTTTCAAGGATTCTTAGAATATCGGACTAGTCCGCACAAAATCGGACAAGTCCAAAAGTTTCCAGAGGCAAAATCGGACTAGACCGCAGCAAAAACGGACAAGTTCGTTTTTAGTCAGAGAGAAATTGGACTAGTCCTCACTAAAATCGGACTAGTCCGCACTTTTCAGCATTTTAAGTGCGGTTTTGTTCCAAATCAATTTTAAATGCTCCAAATCAATTTTAAACTCATTCCTCTTGATTTGGATTAATGCTAACCATGTATATGAGTGAATGCAAGGTATGATGCATGAAAATGAGGGTGTTACACTCCCAGATTGTCAAACCATAGACATGGTGTTTCTTTTTGAGTTATACCCAATTCTTTCAAAATAGTCTGCACTCAAATAACTTCAGCTGTAGCATTTGCCAGAGATATATATCCTGCCTCGATGCTAGATCTAGACACGGTGAGTTGTTTTCTAGCACCCCAAGAAATCAGATTAAAGCCCAAGAAAATGGCAAAACCACCAGTAGATCTCTTGTCATCTAAACATCCAGCCCAGTCAGAGTCAGGGAATGCATTAATCTGTAATGAGCTATCTTTCAAGAAGCAAATTCCAAGGTTAACTGTTCCCTGAACATATATTAGAATTCTCTTAACTAAGACCATATGTGCATCTGTGGGGGCATGTAAAAATTGGCAAGCTTTGTTTACCAAAAAGGCTAGATCAAGTCTAGTTAAAGTAAGGTATTGAATCCTCCAACCAGACTCATATTTGGCTGCTCCAACCGTATCAAGAGGTATACCAACATGTGTTGAGTAATTATCTGAGGTGGACATGGGAGAATTGACTTACTTACATTTTTTCATACTTACTTTCTTTATAATCTCCATAGCATATTTCTTTTGACTCAACATAATCCCTCCTTTTATTGACTGTACTTCAATACCTAAGAAATAATACTGCATGCCCAAGTCCTTCAAGGCAAAGTCTTTTCTCAGATCCTCTAGGAGCGCGCCCACTGCATTTTGTTATGAGCTAGCAACCACTATGTCATGAACATAAATAAGCAAGAATATTGTAACATCATTTCGAGAGTACATAAAATGAGAAGTATTACCCTTTGACATTTTGAACCCAAGACGCAAGAGCTTTGAACTAAGTTTCGAGTATCATGCTCTTGGTGCTTGCTTGCATCTTCTTTAATTTACAAACATAGTTAGGATAGAGTGCATTTTCATAGCCTGGAGGTTGATACATGTAGACTTCCTCTTCTAAGTCACCATGAAGGAAAACATTATAAACATCTAATTGCCTCAGACACCAACATTTTGAAACAATAATTGATAATACAATTCTAATTGTAGCAACTTTAACTACTGGACTCAATGTATCCTCATAGTCAATTCCATACCCCTGTTTGAAGCCTTTAGCCATCAAGCGTGATTTAAACCTATCAATTGATACATCTGCATTTCTTTTAATTTTATACACCCATTTAGAAACAATCACATTACTTACTCCTTCCCTTGGTACAAGGCTCCATGTTTTATTTTTCTACAAAAACAAAATTTCACATCCATCGCCTGTTTCTAGTTTTCATCTCCAAGTGCCTCCTCTAGGTTTTGCGGTTCTCCTCTAGAGGCAAACATGCGGACTAAATTGCTACCAAAAGATTTGGGCTTAAAAATCTTGTCTTGTGACCTGGTAGTAGGACGCAATGGTGCTGATATTCAGTTCGATGAAGCAGGAGCTTCGCCCGTATTATTTTGATCATCCATGGAAACTGAGGCTGATTATGACTTGTAGGATCGAACAGCATGTGAAACGCTACCAGAGGGGGTGAATGGTAGATTAAAACTTATTCAGCAAAGGCAACGAAAACCCCTTGGCAGCAAATTGATTTGTTAAAGAATTTGTGTGTGACTAATCTAAATGTGTTCAACCGTAACAAAAGTAGTAGATATTGTAGATAATCAAGTCACGAAGAAACGAAAACAAGAACCACAGAAAACCGTCGAGAAAAACTCAAGTTACGATCGAAAGATCGAACAAAGATCAATCTATTCCACCGAGTAAAAATCAGATGTGTAACATTGCAAATAAATTGGTGTAGATCTGAAACCACAAATCCAATGACCGTGGAATTTTCATAGATAAGAGAAAATCAAGTTGTGAAGAAAACCCAAAAATAATCACATCAATTGGATCCGTGAAACTCGAGTTATGAGAAAACCACCGAAGCAAGGTAGTGTTGTGCAGAAACTCGACTAGAAAAACTTGTCCGGAACAAGTCGGATGAACAAGGCACAAAAGCTCCTTTAGACTATGATTTTTATTGATCAAAACACAAAAGGAACAGCCCCAAAGTAGTGCACCATGAGGTCTGGCCTCCCTTACTTATATAACCAGCCCTTAGGCCAACCCAATCCTAACTATGACTCAAATCCTACTTAGATTCAACCGAAACTTTTCATAACTGCTCAAGACTCTTCCATACGCATATAGAAGCAATATTAAGACTTCCAAACACCTTAGGAACGTATCCCACATTTCTAAAACAACTCAACGTTGTGACCCACACGAAATTCTATCATAACCAACTTAAATCTTTCCATATTTGAGTCAAACCCGACTCAGCTACATCCTGAGTCCATAACCTAGTCGGTTGGACATTTTTGACCAATTCTTTACATCCACATCTCTTCATAACGTCTTAGAACCATGTAAACACATCCATGCACTTCTTGCACACGTGAAAACACCTTCCAGTGATGTCCACGATACCTTCATATGCATTGTTCTTGATTCAAACATGTTGCGCGACCTCCCGATCAACTCAACCACAATTCCTCTCAAACTTGGTTGTTGAACCTCATCTTCTCCCTAAGATTGGTTCAATGGATCCCCTCACCAGCCATCTTTTGAACTCAAGCGACACCTGCACATGAACAAACAACCAATACTTCCGAGCACAAGTCCTTGACTTGGCTCTCGTTAGTTCCGATAACCACAACACCTTACGTGAACACCTCTCATAAGCATGTTGCAAACCATAGAAAAAAACATTAACACCATGATCATCCAAAATGCATAAAAAACTTAGTAAAAGAATACTAAGAAAACTTTCCATAAGTATAAAGCAAGTTCGAAACATTGCAAGGTAAATGCAGAATCACTACAATAAAGCTCCGAACCTTGCCAAAGCTAACCGGACCTTGAATCGGAGCTTACCAGAACTAGTAGGATCTAACGCCAGAACTTACCAAAGCTAGCAAGACCTAGTGCCAGAACTTACCAAAGCTAGTAGGACCTAACGCCAGAGCTTACCAAAACTAGTCGGACATAGCTAGCGTCAGAGCTCACCAAAGCTAGACGACCTTGCGCCGGGCCTAGCAAAAACATGTCGAACCTAGCCACAGCAAGTTGGATCTATACAAAATAAGTCGGACCTCGAAAAAGAGGTCGGACCTATCCAAAATAAGTCGTACCTAGACAAAAAGTCGAACCTAGCCAAAATAAGTCAGACATTGCATCGAACCTTGCAGGAGCTACTCTAAACAAGTTGGACCTATCGTCGGACCTTGTAGGAGCTCGGACCTAGAGTCGGACCTTGTTCAAAATCTATTTAGGTAGTATTCAAAACTTTTATCATCAAAGCCAATGTATTCAACACACATATGTCTCACAATCTCCCCGTTGATGAATGCATTGGCAATACCACTTAAAATCCGAACATTGGCTTATTCACATGAAAAGTTTTGAAAACAATTTCTCTCTTTGAAAATCAAATGAGATAGAAATAAATTTCTCCCCCTATACATATTTCTCCCCCTTGCATACTTCTCCCCCTTTGACAATGTATTCAGCAAGGTACAAAACAGAAATTTTAATTTGTTATGAGCACATTATAACATATACATATAAAACAAAGCTCATCCAAGTCATACTATCAAGTAACTTACACTATCATATCAATGAAATACATAAAGTAGTGTAAGCCATGATAGAGATCAAATGTAATTTTCAATTTAAGCAAGTCATGATCTCACAGACTTAACTATTTAAAGATCTGAAAGCATGACACTTGTTGCTGCAATTTTTTAAGCACAAATTTTGATCATATGAAATTTGCAAGAGATTATATGCGCATCTGACTTATTCTAACCAACCAAGTCAAGCCTATTTCATTTGACAATTAGAAGCTTAATTACATGGTTTTAGTCGTACACAACTTCTTCCAAGTTCATATCTAAGTGCAATGATAAGCCATCTCAAAAGAAAAAGTGCGATGCATGCATATTCTCTTGATATTTTCTTATTTTTTCATTTGAACATAAAAACTCAACATGTGAGTTGCTTACATGATTAATTATTTATGATTAAAAGCACTTGTGAGCATGCAGCAAGTTCAAAACACAAGAAAGTTCGATCATGGCCATATTTAGTGTAAGTAGCTATTCCAATTACTAGTCATGGCAAAAACTACAAAATGTATAACAAGAGTAATGTAGTAAGAACTTTCAGCGTGTAAAAAGGAATCGCAAAGCCATATATATATGAAATACTATGCTCATATTATTTTTATTTCAGATTCACACATAGATTTCCCAAGTTTCAAAACTACCCCTCAATTTAAGTCATGAGGATGCATAACCCCTATTTTATAATGAGTGTAACAAAAACGAGTGAAATCCAAAGGTTTTGTAAAAATATCAACCAATTATTGTTCGGTATCTACATGGTGAAGCACAATATTTCCTTTTTCAACATTATCATAGAGAAAATAATACCTAATGTCAATGTGCTTAGTTCTCAAATGTTGCACGGGGATTTTAGCAATGGAAATGGCACTAGTGTTATTACAAAACAGTGGAACACTATCTAGATCAACCCCGTAGTCTTAAGTGTATGAATAATCCAAAGAATTTGTGAGCAAGCACTAGCAGCAGCTACATATTCAGATTCGGTTGTAGATTGCACAACTGAGTTTTGTTTTCTAGAAGACCAAGCAACAAGTGAATTACCAAGAAAATGACAAGCACTAAAAGTACTTTTCCTATCAATCCTACAACCCCCAAAATTAGCATCCAAAAAAGCTTTCAAAGTAACGGTTGAGAAAGAAGGAAGAAAAATGCCAAATTCTTGAGTTCCATGTAAGTACCTAAGAATCCTTTTGAAGGCTTGACGATATGAAGCACGTGGGAAGATTGAAACTGTGCACAAAGACATACGTTGAATAGTATGTCTGGTCTTGATGTCGTGAGGTACAAAAGTGATCCAATCATGCCTCTATATTCTTTTTTGATTCACGGGTTCACCATCTTCATCAAGTTCAAGTGTCGTTGTTGTACCCATTGGTGTCTGAAGAGACTTGTTTTGTCCATATTGAAGCGCCTAAAAAGGTCTCTTGTATACTTTGTTTGATGCACAAAGGTACCTTCCTTGATTTGCAGCCCCAAAAAGTATGTGAGTTCTCCCATCATACTCATATCAAATTTTGAACTCATCATAGCTGAAAACTTGGACACAAAATCATGAGAAGCACAACCAAAGATAATATCATCCACATACAATTGAACAAATAATGAGTCATTGTCATGCTTAAGCACAAAAAGAGTTATATCAACCTTGCCCATGGTAAACCCCTTTTCAAGTAAGAATATTTTTAACCTACCATATCATGCTCTAGAGGCTTGTTTGAGACCGTACAAGGCTTTGGACAATTTGTAAACATGATTAAGAAAATCTGAATTTTCAAAACCCGGTGGTTGCTTGACATAAACCTCCTCATCTATTTAGCCATTAAGAAAAGCACTTTTAACATTCATTTGATATAACTTGAAACTTTTAGATGCAGCAAAAACTAACAAAATTCTTATGGCTTCTAATCTAGCAACAAAAGCATAAGTTTCATCAAAATCTAGACCTTCAATTTGTGTGAAACCTTGAGCAACCAATCTAGCCTTATTCCTAACCACAACCACATCCTCACTTTGTTTATTTTTAAACACCCATTTGGTTCCAATTAAAGTGTCACCTTGAGGTAGAGGTACAAGTTTCCAAACATTATTTCTTTCAAAATTTTCTAAGTCTTCTTGCATAGCAATAATCCAAGATTCATTAGTAAGTGCATGTTATATATCTTTGGGTTCAAAAGAAGCAACAAAAGCAGAATGAGCGTGAGAGTTTGGATCGCAAAACCTGGACCGTGTGGCTCGTTCGTGCAAGCTTCCAATGATTTGTTGTGGAGGATGACTTTTGTAAATTCGGAGGGGAGTAGACACTTCACAAGCTTCTTCTTATTCATGTTCATCACAACTCGATGAGCTTGTGACTTGAGTACGATCAGGACCAACAATGGTGGTTGTCGGTGCTAGTTGAGAATCAAAATCAGGAGCTGGAACAATGTCATTAGCTGCTAAATTTTCGGGCAGCAGCACCACTTCTTCCTCATCTTCAACAAAAATACTCTCCCCCTGCAGATATGGATCCAGACCAGCAATATTTGAGCTAGTACCTGAGCTAGCTTCATCAAAATACACCTCACAAGTCTCCACAATTTTGTTAGTGTCAAGTAAAAGCACACGGTATCCTCTAGTATGGGATGGATAACTAAGAAACATGCCATCAACGGATCTAGGTTCAAATTTATCAAGATTACCATGTTTCTTTACAAAGCATTTGCAACCAAAGACTCGAAAGTGTGTGAAACTAGGCCTATGTCCAAACCGAAGCTCATATGATGTTTTTCCTAGCTTAGCACGCAAGAAAACATGATTTGAAACATAACAAGCAGTTGCAATTGCATCAACCAAATATCTCCTAGGAGTTTGATATTCATCAAGTATAGTCCTAGCCATCTCAACTAAGGTTATGTTCTTTCCTTCTACAACACCGTTTTGTTTAGGTACATATGGTGAAGAAAATTGATGATCTATTCTATTTTCAGCACAAAAGTGATCAAAAGATGAATTTTAAATTCGGTTCCGTTATCCCTTCTAATTGCTTATAAAGATCCTGGGTGATCAATTGATAATCTAAGAAATAATGTTCTAAATTGAATAAAAGCTTTATTCTTAGACGCCATAAATTAAACCCAAGAGTATCTAGAATAATCATCAACAATCACAAGAACATACCATTTACCTCCAAAGGATTGAACACGTGAAGGTCCTACGGTGTGAATGTGCAAAAGTTGACCCGGTTCAGTTGTCATGATCATTGTGAGAGGAGTATGTGAATCTGCAACCATCTTAGCATGTCTACAAGAATAGCACACAATTTATTTATCTCTTTTAAGCTTAGGCAACCCACATATGCGATCAAGAGCACTAACACGCGTGAGATGATCAAAGCCTACGTGACCAAGTCTACGATGACAAAAATATAAGTCTTTACAATCATTAGCAACTAGACACCTATGATTAGAAGAATACATATGAAAATCATCTTTAAAAACTCTTCCAAACCAAGACATGTTAAAAGTAAGCTCACTATTTTAACCTATAACTTTGCAGCAATTTTTATTGAAAATAATTTCCAGAATTTCATCTAGCAATTGTGAAATAGAAAGCAAGTTGTATTTCAAATTTTTGACAATTGCCACATCCTTCAAATTGTAGTGATCATGTACTCTAACTGAACCCTTAGTAATTATAGGAGTTGAAGAATTATCAGGAAAAGTAACATTCTCTACACGTGACACAAAAGAGTGGGAGGAGAACCATTCTTTTACTGGTCATGCGGCGTGAGCAACCTGAATCCACAATCCAATTGTTCTCCTTCCTCAAGCGTGTAACCTATATAGAAGCACAATACGTCGATGACTCAATATTGGGGTTAGTCAAAAGGCATTTAGGAATCCAGTACTGAGTCACACGACGTGTAGCAGGAAAAACATGTGAAAGCTGAGATAAAGCAGCAGGTTTATGAGCCAAAGCTTGAGGATTTTTGTACCCAACTACTGACCTATGAAGTGCTACATATGTAGCACAAAAATCAGTAGGTTTGGGAGCAAACTTTGCATGTTTTTGACTCATTACAACAGGTTGCATGTTCCTATCTTTCAGTTTAGCATGTGCAACACATTTTGCATGAAAGTTATGAGATCTAGCAATCATTCTTTCCTTTTTCTGTTGTTTAGCTAGTCTATAACAAAAATCTATAACATGACCATCTTTACCAAAATAGGTACAATGAAATTTAACTTTGTATTCATGTCTAGATGAGCAAGCAATATTTTTATTTGAAACCGAATGAGACAACACTCCTGCGGATTTGAAAACCACTTCTTTTTGTTTAGGAACTGTTTGAATCAAACCACTTCCTAATGACTTTACAATTTTAGGTGGATGTGCCTTAGCATGAGCATGAGAATCAAAACCTAAACCAGATTCATCATTGCAAGATTTAGAGGAATTCAGCAGCAAGTTTAAGTTCTTATTTGCATTACAAAACTGATCTAATGTCATACGCATGTCATCAAGTTTATTTGACAGATCAAGACAATTTTTACATGAACTTTTTCCTTTTAATTTGCAAATGGAACAATATTTAACTTCATGAGAACGTAAAACATTGTTCAATATAGAAATTTCATTCAGAGCATCTTGTAGTTTCTTATCAAGATCATTATAAGTATAACAATGCAAATCAATTGTAGAACAACAAGCATCGTTCAAGTTTTTATCATTAAATGCAACAAGATTTTTGTTCTTTTCAATTTCAAGTTCAAGTTTATCAAGTGTGGAGGTTTGTGCACTTCTTAGAAAGGACAGTTGTTCATATATTAAATCACATGAGGAACAAGAATCATCATTAGGAATTAAAGATTTCAAACAATTAATTTCATATTCTAGTGACTCAATTTTAATAGCATTTTCCCTAAGCTTTTTGTCCTTTTTCTTAACTATAATAGTGGCACGAGAAATAGCATCACAAATTTCTTCGCAAGTAGGACATACCTCTTCATTGTCGTTATTATGTCCTGCCTCCTCCATACTTGATCTTGATTTGCCCGCCATGAAGCACAAGTTTGCAAAATCATCTTCATCTTCATCACTTCCAATGTCTACGTCGCTTGAGCCAAGTTCCTGGAGTGCGGAGATAAAATTTTTCACTAGTTGGCGATCTGTAAAACTCTTCTTCTTCTTTTTATCGTTTGAAGAGGAGTGCCTTGTCCTTGTTTGTTTTTCTTATCGGAAAGTAGAACCTAATAGGTTAGGGCAATCCGAACGAAAATGTCTTGTCTTACCACATTCAAAACATCATTAAGGTCCGGAGCTTCCACTCCTTCTAGTTCTCACATTTTGCAATGCTTTTGAGAACCTAGTAGAAATAAGTACTAGCTCCTCCCCTGGAAACTCCTCCATTTTTTCAAGGGTTAGAGAGGACAATAAAGCAAGTGTACCACAAGATGAAGATTGGCCGAAGCAAGGCATATCACGTTGAGAAACAAATGCAAGAGACTTGTTGGGGTTCTTACATGAGATTATGTCAATTTCATGAGTCTTCAATTTAGAATATAGAACATCTAAAGTAAGTGAACTCATGACAGTAGATTCACGAATAGATGTAAGCTTCATCTCCCAAATTGACATGTCTAATGCACTTAGTAATTGCCTAGCATTCTCAGCATCTGAAAAAATAACATTGAGGCTACGCAAGTTGCTAAGAATTTTGTTAAAGCGCGCAAAGAGGTCATTGATTGACTCATCGGGTTGCATCTCGAAGTGCATGTATTCTTTCTTGAAGATGTCTTGCATTACCTCCTTGATCATGCTGGATCCTTTGTGGTAGTCATAAAGTGCTTTCCACACATCGTACGCAGACCGGAGGTGTGCAACACGGTTAAAAACTCTTTGAGTCAATCCTTGTATGATCAAGTTGTGAGTCTTGTTGTTGTTGTCGACATCTCTCATGTTTGTAGCATTTGACGGCACGTCATAAGGCTTGTACACCTTTTTCTATATTGTGAAGCCTTGTGCCTTGATGAAAGCTTCCATACGTGCCTTCCAAATCTGAAAATCAATACCACTAAAGACACAAGGTTTGACAGAGTATTTCTCCATGATGATTATTAAAAACACGTGCTAATATCAAAGATTAGAGCACTGTGGCTCTTATACCAATTGTAGGATCGAAGATCATGTGAAAATCTACCAGAGGGGGGTTGAATGGTAGATTAAAACTTTTTCAGCGGAAGCAACAAAAACTCCTCGGTAGAAAATTAATCTGTAAAAGAATTCATATGTGTGACTAATATAAACATGTTAAACCGTGACAAAAATAGTATATATTGTAGATAATCAAGTCACGAAGACACGACAACAAGAATCACGAAAAACCGTTGAGAAAAACTCAAGTTACGATCGAAAGATCGAACAAAGATCAATCTGTTCTACTGAGTAAAAACCAGATTTGTAACATTGCAAAGAAACTGGTGTAGATCCGAAACCACAAATCCAACGACCGTGAAATTTACACATAAAATCAAGTTGTGAAGAAAACCCAAAAAAATTACGTCAATCGAATCTGTAAAACTCGAGTAATGAGAAAACCACCAAAGCAAGGTAGTGATGTGCACAAACTCGACTAGGAAAACTTGTCTGGAACAAATCGGACGAACAAGGCATAGAAGCTCCTTTAGACTATGAATTTTATTGATCAAAACACAAAAAGAACAGCCCCAAAGTCATGCACCACGAGCTTTGGCCTCCCTTGCTTATGTAACCAGCCCTTAGGCCAACCCAATCCTAGCTAGGACTAAAATCCTACTCAGATATAACCGAAACTTTCCATAACTGCTCAAGACTCTTTCATATGCAGATAGAAGCAATCTTAAGACTTCCAAACACCTTAGGAATGTATTCCACATTCCTAAAACAACCCAACTTCGTGACCCACATGAAATCCTATCATAACCAACTCAAATCTTTCCATATTTGAGTCAAACCCAACTCAGCCGCAGCCTGAGTCCATAACCTAGTCGGTTGGATCTTTCCGACCAATTCTTTACGTCCACATCTCTTCATCATGCATTGGAATCATGTAGCCACATCCATGCACTCCTTGCACATATGCAAACACCTTCCAGTGACGTCTACGATACCTTCATATGCATTGTTCCTGGTTCAAACATGTTGTGTGACCTCCCAATCAACTCAACCACAATTCCTCCCGAACTTGGTTGTTGAACCTCATCTTCTCCCTAAGACTGGTTCAATGGATCCCGTCACCAAACATGTCTTGAACTCAAGCAACACCTGCACATGAACAAACAACCAATACTTCCGAGCACAAGTCCTCGACTTGACTCTCATTAGTTTCGATAACCACAACACCTTACGTGAACACCTCACATAAGCATGTTGCAAACCATAGCAAAAACATTAATACCATGATCAGCCAAAACGCATCAAAAACTTAGTAAAAGAATACTAAGCAAACTTTCCATAAGTCTAAAGCAAGTTCGAAATATTACAAGGTAAAAGCAGAACCATTGCAATCAAGCTTTGAACATTGCCGAAGCTAACCACACCTTGAACCGGAGCTTACCAAAACTAGCATGACCTAGTGCCAAAACTTACCAAAGCTAGCAGGGCCAACTTACCAAAGATAGTAGGACCTAACGCCGGATCTTACCAAAACTAGTCGGACCTAGCTAGCACCAGAGCTGACCAAAGCTAGATGACCTTGCGCCGGGCCTAGCAAAAACATGTCGAACCTAGCCGCAGCAAGTCAGATCTATCCAAAATAAGTTGTACATAGACAAAAAAGTCGGACTTATCCAAAATAAGTCGGAACTAGACAAAGAAGTCGGACATAGCCAAAATAAGTCAGACCTTGCAGGAGCTACCGAAAACAAGCCAAACCTATCGTCGGACCTTGCAAGAGCTCGGACCTAGAGTCGGGCCTTGTTAAAAAGATGTTTTGGTAGTATTCAAAACTTTTATCGTCAAAGCCAATGTATTCAACACACATAGGTCTCACATGACTTCTCAACCAATTGCATTGCACCCCCTGTTCCTTGCACACGCCGCACAAATCCCGATGCTAATGTTGTGGCCCCGCTCGGTTTGCTGCCTGACAAAACCCTCGCGCGCACAGAATCTGAGGTTGCATGTTGCGGGTCAGGCTGCGGGCCGGGTCTGCCATCATTAGTGAATTGATTTGGCATGGATCCCAACAAGGGTACTTGATCCGTACTGATTCCCGCCTGATTGTGCATGTCTGCAGCCAGATCTGCATCGAATCTAATGTTTGGATTTGTTGCGGCCAAGTTATCTGCATCTTGCATGCCAAAACTGTTGTTTTCCATGCCAAGACATGGGTATCACCGTTACTCACTCCTGTCTCACCCCACTGGGCATAGCTCTTTTTGCATTCCAGACCAGCTTGTTTAGAGACTTACTTGTGATGAGAGAGCCAATCATGGTAGATGGCGTACGAGTGTCCTTCATCAGGCACGACTTTGGTAGAAACCGCCGGACTCATGAGTTTGGTCGTGTTGGTTGGTTTATGATCTTGGGCTTCCCACTGGACTACAAGACGGTTGAAACCATTGAGTTAGCAGTTTCTGGTTTTGGCAAGTTGCTTCAGTGGCACACAAGCCCGAGGGCCCTGGGCTTCATCTTGGTCAAATGTCTTTACACCAATGCAAGGCTTGTCCCCAGAAGTTGAGTCCTGCGTCAAGGCACCAGGGATGGGGTTGGGTACTCCTGGTCTTGCCCGATGTACATTCTCAACTGGATTGCCCCGAATGGCTTTGGGGAAGCTGATGGGTGGGGGGCATCCCCCCAGAAGATGATCTGCCACTGAATGGCGACCCTCACCCTCTTCAAGAACCACCTGAGGAACAGCTGGAAGATGATGAGGAATGGCCGGCGCCTGATGAACAACACCAGCAGTAGGCCAACGATGGCTGGGAACCTTGGGGGCCGCCGCCCCCACCACGCACCATGATATGGACGTCCTCTCTGATGCCCCAACTCAAGAGGAAGCTTCAAGCGCAGTGAACATGACTGAACTGGCTGTCAGAGCTCCAAGGATGGAGCAACGGAACTTCCCACTGGTCAACCCAGAGGATGTTACGCAGCAACCAGACTGGCTTCCCCCCTGGACTCAGTAGGGCTGAGAAAAATGCTCCAGGTGGCCTTCCCGAACTCCCCCTCTGCGTGGTGGAACGTCCAGTTCAATGAACCCAATGGGCAAGGGGGGTTCAATAAAGTCATCACCATGTCGCTCTCTATCTCTGATGATCAGCAGTCAAGGGTGCAGAGTTCTGGCCCCCCTCAGTGATCATCAAAGACATCACTAACGAGCCCATCGCTGCTGCAGATAAGATAAAAGGAAAGGAAAGCAAGGCCCTGACATCGGCAGTAGTGGAGATTGTTGGACCCTCCCAATCCAACAGATCACTAGAACCCAACAAACTAAGGAGGAGTCCTCGGCTCCAAATGCTCATGCAGGGACATCGGACCACGCCTCCACCTGCTCAGGAGAATGGACCTGATGCTGGCACAACTGAGGATACGCCGGCACTCAATCTCTTTCCAGGTCCAATCAAATTCCCCAGTCTTGACTCTCTTGACTCATGCCGTCCCTACCCTGAACTCTCCACTAATGTGCTGCAGGCGACGGCGGTAAATGAGTGCGGCGTTCCCCCTGAGGTGGCGCGCCAGATGATGTCCCTCCCGGAGCTGAATGACGATGCCACACATCAAGCTTGACTTGCTGGGAGAGGAAGGCACCGAGCACACTATGGACTGTTATGCTGCTGATGGGTTCGTCTTTTGGGAAACTGCTATTTGGAATTGTAGGTTGGTTGAATTAAAAAGTACTGGTTGTTGTTCTGTGGTGTGCTCTGTTGAGGACATGCGCGGTTGGGAACATTTCTGCATTTTGATCGGCCGGTGGCCGGAACCTCAGCTTATGGCAGTTAGTCTTTTCTGGAGTCTGTTGGCTGTGTATTTCTATGATGCTTGCCTCATCTGTCTGCCTGATTACTGGTTTGTTCGTTGGCCCTCGTTGCACACTGACCTTAGTTTCATAGGCCACTTCCTCACTCAATCGGTCGGGACTACTTCCCGGACTGACCTGTCATACCTGACTATTATTTATGGCGCACAACATAAACCATAACTGGAATGTCTTTAACTGGAACATTCGTGGTCTTAATAACACTTCTAAGCAACAAGCAATCAGGTCCAAAATAGAGGAGGTCTAGGAGTGCAATATCTTCTGTATACAAGAGACCAAAATGGAACATATTGGCATTTCTTTCCTTAAACGATTGGCACCTAGAAGATTCAACAAATTCATCTTTGCACCATCCAGGGGTGCCTCGGGAGGTATTCTGGTAGCCTGGAATGACAGCTTGCTTCAGGAGGAAGCTCTGGATATCAGGGGCTTTGCCATATTCATGCGGTTCACATCCCGACTGAATGGGGTAGTCTGGCACCTGATCTCAGTCTATAGACCTTGTCAGGGACCTCGTCGGCAGGAGTTCACCGACTGGCTCTGGAATCTCTCATTGCAACCGCAAGAGCTATGCATGATACTAGGGGACTTCAACTTCTATCGCCACGTCAGTGACCACAACCGAGCGGGAGCGAATATAGGGGACATGCAGATGTTCAATGACATCATCCAACACTTGGGACTTATTGAAATCCCTCTCCAAGGTAGCAATTACACTTGGAGCAACATGCAACAATCGCCTCTACTTGAACAACTGGATTGGTGCTTTACCTCAGCGCAATGGTCCCTATCATTTCCCAACTCCTCACTTTGGCCAATGGCCAGGGACACACCAGACCATGTCCCACTAGTAGCTCAGATATGCACCACCATACCTAAATCAAAATGCTTCCGCTTTGAAAACTATTGGCTCAGACATCCACAGTTTCTCACCGTTGTCAAGGACTCGTGGGACCAGCCTCTGTCAACAGTTGGTAGTGCAAGGAGAGTTTCTGCTAAATTAAAACGTCTGAGATACAAGCTATGCAAGTGGAGCAGATCACTAGGTGGGCTGAAAAAACTGATCAAATGATGCAATGAAGTTATTCTGATCATGGACACAATGGAAGGACAGAGGACACTATACTTGCAGGAAAGCTGTTTCAGAAACATGATCAAACATCAGCTTACTCAGCTCTTAAAGCAACAGAATGACTACTGGAGACAATGTTATACAGAGCGCTGGGCCATGTTTGGTGATGAGCCAACAAAATTCTTCTTGGCTGCAGCAACTGAAAGATACAGGAGAAACAATATATCAGTCATTCAAGATGGCCATGGAGTAGAGCTAATGGATCATGGGCACAAAGCCTCAGCCCTCTGGATGGAATTTTCGGAAAGGTTAGGGCAATCTGCCCCGACTCAACAATGGCCACAAATCCACCATTGGGTGCTGCCTGGACAACATCTACATACATTATGCAACCCGGTCACCAGGGAGGAAATTGATGCCACACTCAAAAACATGCCAACCGACAAAGCCCCAGGTCCAGATGGGTT
This sequence comes from Tuctoria greenei, assembly GCA_036927565.1. Classification (NCBI taxonomy): domain Eukaryota; kingdom Viridiplantae; phylum Streptophyta; class Magnoliopsida; order Poales; family Poaceae; genus Tuctoria; species Tuctoria greenei. The sequence goes on along the minus strand of JAYESD010000004.1, from coordinate 18,646,558 downwards.
CAACACAAAATTCTTTCAGGCATGATGGCACATCATTAGGGAAGACATTTATCTGCTATGCTCAGACTTCTTTAATGGCAACATCAGTATCCAGCCCCTGAATAGTTCCTTAATCACTCTCATCCCGAAGATCAATAATCCCCACAGAGTTACAGATTACAGGCACATATCACTGTTGAACTCCACTATCAAACTGATCACTAAGATACTCCCAGTTAGATTGCAGGAAGTCATCCCAACCATTATCCACAAAAATCAATATGGTTTCATCAAACAAAGAACCATCCAGGATTGCATGGCTTGGGTCTCTGAGCACCTTTATCAATGCAAAAAAAAAACCAACACTGGTGTTATAGTACTCAAACTGGACTTCGAAAAAGCCTTTGACAAGGTGGAACATGACTTCATTATACACATGCTGAGAGTTTTGGATTTTCCTGAACAGTGGATCACATGGGTAACAGATATTCTATCTACTGCCACCTCCTCAGTTCTTCTCAATGGAGTGTCAGGTAAGACTTTTCAATGCAGAAGAGGTGTTCGGCAGGGGGACCCTGTCGGTGATTTGGAACCGACAGATCTCCCTACACTGCTAAGGTGATAGGGGAGTTTGATGTTCGGTGTGGGCGTGCGGGGATTCAAGAAGGTGAATAAGAATTGACACAGGAGACACACGAGTTTACGTGGTTCGGGCCGCCTGAGCGTAATACCCTACTCCACGGGTGTGTTGGTGTTATATTAGCTATTTGAGCTTGTGTTGAGCGTATGAGGCGCGTGTCTCTGGCGTGTATCATCGACCTGTCCTTTTATAGTACAAGGGCAGGTCGTTACGGGTTAGCCTGGCCCGACATGTGGCCCCGGCGGTTACTAGTATTGATACACGTTTAATTGCTCTTAATGATCATGTAACGGGCTTTGACAGCACAGTTACTGGTATTAAGATTGTCCGTTTAAGTGTCATTAATATGGTATTAATGACACTTAATCAGGTCTTGAAGTCCTTGATTCTCCTTTGAAGATCTGGAGCCGTTGCGGGGTCTTCCGGAGGTTAGAGGCTGAAGATCCGGCGGTTGGACACGTGGCAGCTCCGGAGCATACTGTGGAAACAGGTAGCTCCGGGGCTACCCGACGCGTGTCAGGTCCGGAGCTTCTCTCGGTCTGGGGTTAAGTCTGGAGGTGCCATTTCGGTACATGGCCCGGAGCTTCCCCCTTGTGGGTGGGAGCTCCGGTTTGGTAGTACACGTGGCGACCCAGGGATTAACCATGTCGGAGAAGCAGGTCCAGTTATGTCTGACATGTGGGCATTCGAGGGTCTTCAAACCAAGTAGATGATTTTCCTTTGAGATCTTTGCAACCTCAAGGGGTGTACGGTTTCTAGGGTACCGACAGACCCGTTATCCCCCCTGCTATTTGTACTCGCAGCAGATCTTCTACAAATTTTAATCAACAAAGCAGTGGAGCTGGGACTTCTATCTCTACCACTGCATCAAGAAATGAACGAGGACTTCCCGGTAGTACAATATGCAGATTACACTATTCTAATCCTCAAAGCGAACCAGAGACAGCTCTTCTTTCTGAAAAACTTACTACAATCCTTCGGGGGAGGGCTGAGAGTGAACTGGGCAAAATCAAGCTTAACACCAATAAACACTGATGAAGAGGAGGCCACAATTCTAGCAGCCACATTAGGTTGCACTATTGGCTCATTCCCATTTACTTACTTAGGTCTGCCGATGAGCCTCGACAGACCCAAAGCGGATGCCTTTGAAGGGATTGTCTTAAGGGTGCAAAAAACGCTAACTGGAGCAGCAACATGGTTGTCAATGGCTGGTCGATGCACACTTATCAACAGTGTTCTGTCTGCCATCCCAATTTATGCGATGTGTACCATCAAATTGAGACAGTCAGTCATTCAAGCTATTGACAAAGCCAGGAAACAATGCCTATGGAGAGGCTCGGACATCGCTGGCAAAGGCAGGCCCCTGGTGGCCTGGAACAAAGTTACAACACCAAAGGAAAATGGAGGGCTGGGTCTGAAAAGCCTCACTGCAATGAATGGAACCTTGCTCATGAAATTCCTCTGGAAAATCTATAACAAAGCAGACATCCTCTGGGTTCACCTCATCAACCAGCGCTATTGCAGCAACAGTAAACCCCCGCACAGCACAAAAGGAAAAGGATCCTTCTGGTGGAGGGATGTTGTGAGCTTATCTGATTCTTTTCTCAGGAATTTTGAAGTCAAAATTGCCACAGGGGACACAATTCGAGTGGGAAGATCACCTACTCAGAAGGGACATGCCCCATTTATACTCCTTCGCAAAAAGAACCAACATCTCAATGGCCCAATACCTCAGCAACTCAGAACATGCCAATCACTTTTTTCAACCACTGTGAGAGGAAGCACTGTTGGAACTGGCCAATCTGGAGGCCATGCTGGAAGAAATCTCACATAGGGAAGCTTCACAGGATGAGTGGACTCCAATCGGGGGAGCAAGAACTTTCAGCTCCAAGATTATTTACAACAACTATTACAAACACATCAACCCACCAATACCCTTTAGCTGGATTTGGGCCTCAAAGGTGCTAAAGAAAATAAAGATCTTCATGTGGTTGATGTTTCGGGACCGGCTAAACTCACGCAACCTCCTGAAGAGAAAAAAACATCACGATTGACGGGAACGACTACACCTGCGTACTTTGTGCTGACAATGTGGAGGAACTCACGTATCATCTCTTCTTTAACTGCTCCTTCAGCATGGCATGCTGGAATGTCCTTGGGATTCACTGGGACCACGACATCCCCTTCTTTCATACCCTGTAAAAAGCCAAGCTCAGCTGGGGTCGTAGCGCCTTCATGGAAACCTTCTCCATAGCGGCATGGTAGATTTGGATTGCTCGTAACAATGTCATTTTCAGAAACTCTACTCCCTCTGTAAGTGCTTGGAAATGATCCTTCATTGCTTCTACAAGGCTTCAAGCATGTCGTTTCAAGCCGGAGGATAGGGCTAGTGTGCTCGTGTGGCTTCAGGGTTTGTAAAGGACGTTCCTCCCTCTGGAACACCTAGTCAAGCTCTGCTGAGCTACTGTAAATCGTTGTTTCCTTGTCTCTTTTAATATATGTTTTGTGGCTGCCGGGTTCTCCCTTGCAGTTTTTCACCGGTCAAAAAAAATATTAGTAGATAAATCAACTGAATTTGCTGACTCTTGAGAATCAATTTGTTGGTCATTTTCAATTGCACCCTGTAAAGGATTAAGCAATGTTGGATGAAGGAGGATAATCTCAGATTTTAATCTTGCACCCGTGTTAGGATCATGTTTCTCAAATGGAAAAACAGTTTCGTCGAATACATCTCTTGAGATGTAGATCCTTCCAGTAGATACATCTAGGCACTTATATCCCTTATGTAAAGAACTGTAGCCAACAAATACACATTGTTTTGATCTAAATGACAACTTGTGTGTGTTGTACGGGGGCAAGTTTGGCCAGCACGCACAACCAAAGATTTTAAGCTGCGCATAATTAGGTGTTGCCTTAAACAAATTTTCCAAGGGAGTCTGATATGCAATTGTTTTGGATGGCGTCCTATTATTAGGTAGGTCGCGGTTGAGAATGACTCGTTCCAAAATTTTAATGGCATACGTGCACGCGCTAGGAGGGAGAGTCTTACCTCAATAATGTTTCTATGCTTCCTTTCCGTTGAACCGTTCTGCTGATGCGTGTGTGGGTATGAGACTTGTTGTGCACTTCCAATCTTGGAAAATAAAGGATTTAACCCCCCCCCCCCCAATCTGTCTGCATGGAGATAATTTTCCTATTGAACTTGCGCTCCACTTGGGGTTTGGAAGATCTGAAATATCTGAAAAACTTCAGATCTTTGACGCATGAAATAGATCCAAGTGAATTTACTAGAATCATCGATGAAACTAACATAATAATTGTATCTTACAATGGAAGTGGGAGCTGGTCCTCAAATATCTGAAAAGAAAAGTTCTGAAAGAAACTGAGACACACTTAAAGACCTTGGAAAAGGCAATTGATGGCTCTTGCCTCGTTGACATGGATCACACACTTGAGACTTGCTAGACTATAGAGAATGAGGAAGATTGTTTTTTCTTACGACTTTATTAACTATTGCCATGCATGGATGACCTAATCTATCATGCCACCTCTCAATTGATGGTTTGGTGGTCATGAGAACACACTTCCTTATAGAGTTTTCCAATGATGGCCATGGATAGAGACCCTCTTTACACCTACCTTGTAGGAGGATTTTCTTCGAGCTTGATCCTTCACAAAGAAACAATGAGGATGATATTCAAGAAATACAGAATTACCAGATGTTAACTTATGGACTGAGATAAGATTCTTTGTGGTATTTGGAACATGAAGGATATTAGTGAGATCTAATTTTTGAGTGGGGGTGTGCAATGTAGATGTACCAACAAAATCAATTCTCATACCTGATCCACTTGCGGTATGCACCCTCTCTGGCCCATTGTACTTTTCTTTACAAGACATCTTGTCTAGTTCACTAGTGATGTGATTCGTTGCTCCAGTGTCAGTATACCAATTAGTGTCCACACCATTGGACATTGTGGCACTATTTGCAGATCGGTCTTCATACTTGAAGTCTCTGTCAAACCTCTTATAGCATATGAGAGCCGCATGACCAACCTTATCACAAATCTGACAAACCAGCTTAGGACCATCTAAGCCCTGACCTCTTCCTTGGTAGCCACGGCCTCCTCGGCCTCTGCCACCGTCACGACCTCCTCTACCACGACGACCAACACCACATGACGCAAGGTTTGCATTGTACTGGTACTGATTTGTTGGATTCTGCCGCTCTAGTCTAGCTTCTTGCAACAAGCTGGGCAAAAAGATCAGATAGAGAAATAGACTCTGATCTTGTAATCACATTTTCCACAAGTGAGTTATACTCAGAGTCAAGGCCAGCTAGAATGTATTGAATAACATCATCATCCTCTAACCTTTTACCTGCTGCCACCATCTCATCCACGCGCTCCTTCATTTTTGCAAAATATACTGCAACAGATTGATCTCCTTTCTTAGTGTTTGACAGCTTGATGCGCAAAGACATGATGTGCGCCCTGGATTGAGATGAATAATTTTCTTGTGAAGCTTTCCATACCTCTGCAGGAGTGGAGTACATATGGCAACTTGGGCCAAAACCTCCTTGGAAAGCGTTGAGATGATGTAGCTCAAAAGCTGTTGATCTTGTGTCACTCACGTGAGATACTGTCAATTCACCACCTTTTTTCATTGGAGGTCGCTCTTTGAACCAGGATCTCTTCTTTAAGCTTCTTCTTCGAACCATCAATGAAGCCATGGAGCTGTGCACCACGGATTGCAGGCATCACTTGTGCTTTCCAGAGCAAAAAATTGTCTCTGGTCATCTTTTCTACGTGGTGATTTATGGTGTTAAACCCTACCGGGTTAGATGATGAACTCGACATATTTCTCAGTGGAGAACTAAGGCTCTGATTACTATGTGAAAATGAGGTGAGTCCGTAGGTGGTTACATGTCAATTTATACCCGGAGAGGCCAGAACCTGGTACAAGTAACGCGTGAATCATCAACACAAGCTCGGTTATGATCTGATCTAAAACTTCCTAACAAACTAATCTATGGCAGAATATATCTAGCAGATCAAGCGAGTCCTTAGCTAATGATTCTCCACGTCATGATTGATACAAAAGATATTCTCTAATCTCTATTACTATTTCTAATGCAGCGTAGACCCTCTTGTACACAATCTTGTCACGTATGGATATTCCAACACTAAGGACTTGGCCGCTCTGCTCTCTGCTAGGAGTCAGTAAACAAACTGTATTTTGTGAGTAGTCTAGTTCACTACTACAATAAGCCTCATCGCAGGCGGCTCCAAACATATTATCACAAACGGTTTTTAAAACCGTCTGAAACGAAGAGTCTGTGATAATCCGCAACTTCACAGGCGGAGAAGTGATACCGCCTGTGAAGAAATATTATCACAGACGGTTTTTACTAATGCTAGCCGCCTGTGAAGATAAGTTATCACAGGTGGGTGGTGCAGCATATATATCCGCCTGTGATAATTGTCTTAGCACAGGCGGGTCTTGCAGCATAACTAACCGCATGTGATAATGGTGTTATCACAAGCGGATGTTTACCTACATCAAGCCGCCTGTGAAGACCTTTTACCACAGCTGGTTCTACCTTAACAGTTACCGCCTGTGATAATTAGGTTATCACAGATGGTTCTTTACCTGTATCTAGCCGCCTATGATAATTGTTTTTCACAGTCATGTCTAGCCGTTGGTTAATAACCGCCTGTGATAAGGTATAACCTATGCAGTACTAATGCTGTTATTTATAATTTCCAGGTCAATTCAATATAATCACAGAACAAACATCAATAATTTTATCACAGAACAAAAGTCAATAATATTATCATCACAGAAGTCAATTTCACTAAAACAATATACATATGTACAAGTTACACATACAATTCATCTCATAGTTTACAAGTTTTCATTAAAAAATGTTTCTATTGGCATAGTCCCAAAGTTCTGGCACATCAGCTGCTGAACCATTCTCATCAAAGAACTTCCCTATTTTGTGCAAAATTTCACGACGAATGAACTGACAGAGTTTAGAAGCAATCATGTCGGCTCCTCCATCAGGAATACTTCTACAAACCGGCCATTCTTCGTTCAGATTCTTCGTGTGCTGCAATATAACACATAATAAGGTTTAGAATGTGTTGGTTGAACAATCTCAAAGTATAGATCAAAGTGAGAGTATACCAGAATTTAGTTGGTATTTTTGGAGCAGTTGTACTATGATCAATTGAATTTTGAAGTTGGAATCAAAATATGAAAATAATATTTTTGGTATATTGAACAACAGAGAATATAAGTATTAAACTATACTAGTTACAATGAAAATGAAACTCAAAAGTAAGAAAATAAGATATCGACATTAAGGATAACTTACATCCTCACGATTCACTCTATATATGCCGGCGGTCCGAAGATGCTCGCATACATAATACCCGCATAAGACACTCCCAGCGGGCTGCTTCGGACAAGCATAATACATTTTAATGTCCAATGCATTCATATTGGAAGGTCTCTCACCGCCAAACTGTTCCACGTAAAACCGCCAAGCGCTGTAATACAAGAAATGCCATATAAAACTTGTCAACACATTCTAAATGTGTGTAAATTAAAATTATTGAAGAAACGTACAGTTTCAAAATGGAAAGGAAATCTTTGTAACGATCTGGTAGGAAATCGGTTGAGTCCAAGACGGTTGTCTTTCCCTGTGTTGGCTTGATGAAGATCATTATGTAGTGATTACTGCAAACACACAAACACACGTGTTAACAAATACCAATAACTACTATTTCAATGTCATATGTCGAACTTACTCGAAGTGGTACGGGGCCTTTACGAGGTCCTTGCCGTCTCTGACAAAATTAAATATTGCATATCCTATGTAATCTGCAACTTATGTCCTTTTATCCTTCTTAAGTTTTGCGGTTGCTTTTTCAAAATCTTTTTTGTTCATGTGCTTGAAATGTTTTGAGTTTCGATCCGCCTTGATGTCGAATAGCGCCTTTGCAATCCTAGTAGGGTCAAGGATAACTGTCTTGCGCGCCAACTTATCATTATCCATGTATTGCATCCTATTAAAGAAGTGCAGAATTGTTATAATATCATGAAATGCGTATGCGTGTAGTAAGAAAATCAAATACAAAATATTAGAGCACTTACAAGCACCAGACGAGCATCAGGTTGATTTCGAGCATGCCTCGATGCAAAAGGGGACGCAACTCTTCAAATAAAATGACTCGTCTATCTTCTCCAGTGCTCCAGAATGCTTCTTTTGGAATACGAAATGTGACGCAATTAAGATCATATTTTGTGTTGACAAGGATGTACCACTCATGCATTCTTCTAAGCGAGACGGGTTGTTTGCCACTCATATGCAGGATCTCTTTATCTTCAGTCCGATTCAGATTTCGTTAGCTTCGACACATTCTTCACTTATAACTGCCATTAACATGTGTGATAAGGAAGCTTCACTTATTTGATTAATCTATGCTTGAAAAATTAAGATTAAATCCCTATGAAAGTGTAAAAACAAGATTTGTGATTGAAGTTGTTCGCTTACTTGCTTGTGTGAAGTACTAAGAAAGTGGGTACTGATTTTTAGTCAATATATTTAGGCATTAAAACTGAGAAAGAAGCATCTTCCTAAGTTTTCAAATAGACAGGAGGGAAAGAAATCGTTCAAATGGATGGGAAAATCCTTCCAAGGATCGTCAGGCTTCAAATTGATACTTTCAACAATTCAAATGATGAGCCACGGGTGTTACTTGCATCTACAATAGCTTGCTGTGCAGGGATTAGCTTGACAGGAGCTTAGCAGCATCAGAGGCGGTTATTAAGTACCAATCGTCTGTGAAAAATTTAAAACCGCCTATGAAAAACTGACGCCTATACAAAGACCCCGCGGAGGCACGCCTCTGCCCAATCCCACATCGCGCCACGAGGTACCTAAGTAAATTCGCATAGTTTTCTTACTATGCATTGCATGCTATCTTTTTCTTTGTATATTTTCATAAGCTGCCAGTTTTGTGTGTTGGTATATGGATTGTGTCCTTTTGCATTTGTGTACATATGCGTTTGGACTAAATAATTTGGAAGTTTGGAAGTTTGGTCTTTCAGATAATGATGTCTCGGGCGTGTAGCCGATTGAAGGAGGAGCGCTTGGCGTGGCGCAAGAACCATCCCCATGTATGTACATATGGCACACTGGTCGCAAGGTTGTATATACATATGTATTTGTAATGGACTGATGAACTTAATTGTAGTTTATTTTTCTTTCTTGTTTGTTTTTGGTATTTTCAATTTTTCTGCGTAGGGTTTCTCTGCGAAGCCTGAATCGGAAGATTTATTGAAGTGGCAGTGCATCGTCCCCGGTAAAGAAGGGGTAAGTCATGAAGAATAAGCACAATATAAGTTTAATCATCGTCCTCCTATTAATAAATTTCTTTGCAGACTGAATGGGAAGATGGTTACTACCCCCTGACAATCTCCTTCTCTGAGGACTATCCCTTGGTGCCTCCAAGATGCGTCTTTCCAAGTGGGTTCTTCCACCCAAATGTCCATCGTTCGGGAGCACTCTGCATCAGGATTCTTGATCAAGAGTCTATAAGATAGACCTATTTTGCTCATGTAATTAATACTTAATTGTTGTCGAACTTATTTGAACCGGTTTCTTATATTGTTTAAATTATATTTCATAGGGGTGGTGCAGTGCTTTTACAATCAAAACTATACTACTTGAAGTTCAGCGTTTGCTGCATCAGCCAAATGTGCTCGATGTTGAAAATGATTGCTATAATCTATTTATCAAGGTTAGATGACACTTTGACTTAGTGGCTAATATAGGTTATTCATTCCTCCTTCGACATTTGTTAATTTAAATAATGTCAATATTTTTAGGATTCAGCGGGATATAAGAGACGTGTTCGGGAGCAAGCACGACGGTAAAATTTAGATTGATCGATGGGAGCTTCAAGAATAAGTTTAAATTCGAATTTAGTTTAGAGGGCACGCAATGTATGATCTATGAAATTCATCGAGTTGTGAATTACCTCTGAATTGCAATGCCATTTGCGTTTGTTTATCCTTGTATTCCAAATAAATCACTTAATTGCAATGTCATTGCGTTTGTTTATCCTTGCAACGGACGCTCATGATCTAGGGCACTCTCTGACGTTTCCGGAGACACAAAATAAGTGGAAACAATGACTTTCTCTAGGCGGTTCTTCAATGAAAACCGCTTGTGATAATTGAACAACTACATACGGTTCTTACACAATGACCGCCGGTGAATATACATGATCTTCTCAGGCCGTTGTTAATTAAGAACCGCATGTGAAGTTCATTACATTACATGCGATTCTTAATTAATAACCGCTTGAGAATATCATGTATTTACTCAGACGGTTGTTTCTTAAAATCCGTCTGTGATGTTTATTTTATTGCAGGCGGTTCTTAAGTAATAACCGTCTAAGAAGATTGAGTATTTACCCAGACGGTTGTTTTTTAAAATCCGTCTGTGTTGTTCTTTCATCACATGCGGTTATTATATCATTCGTCATCGCAGCCGCATATTTTTAAGGACCGCATGTATTTGAAAAATTGAGGCACCTGTAAAAATGCTTTTTGTAGTAGTGGTTGTCGTCAGGTCGAGTTGATCTGTAAATTTAGTCTGACACGACTCGTGCTTCATTATACTGAATTTTCTTCTTGCTTAATAAAATCACTCCCCGGCGCTGCTCCGGGTGATTTCGAAAAATATAGAGATTGGAAGGTCGAGATGACGCGCTGTTATTCTGGGACCTCTTCCATTTGTGAGCTTATTCAAGCTATAGGTTCGACAGCGGCTGAAGCAACGGATAAGGGAACCACAGGGGACACAGCAACCGTTCAGTTCCTCACACTCACTAGCACATCCTCGGTTCTCCTCTAACACTCGTATCATCTCTACCTGTTTTCAGTTTGTTAGGATGCCGCACCCGTTGCTCGCCGCAGCAACTGCGGCCGCACCTTCATCCTATGCCTCACCACCTCCGCTGCAAGTCCCGGCTTCTCCGACGCGCCGACGCCCCGTTGCCATCCGGTGCGCGCCGAACGGCGGTGGCGCACCGCCAGCAGGCGACGCGAAACCGACGCTGAAGGTCGGCTCGCCAATCGTCATCCTGGAGGCGCCGACGATGCTGAAGACCGCCGCGTCGGTGCCGTCGCTCCGGCACAACGGCGGGCAAGTGAAGGCCGGCGACGTCGGAAGGTTGGGATCGCTCTAGCTGCTACATGTTGGAAAAGAAAAATAAACCATGTGCGATGCCGCACCGCACTGGCACTGACCTTCGTGCGAATTCGTTGTTGGTTTGAACTGAGCAGGATCTTGGCGCGCAAGCCCAAGGACGTCTGGGCCGTGCGGCTCGCCGTCGGCACGTACCTGCTGGACGGCAAGTTTTTCAGGCCTTTAGATGTCGTCGACGGCGATGGGGCTCCGGATGAATAAGCGGTCGACTCGATGTTTTGCAGTGCAAGTTTACAACGTGCTGAAGCATATATATGGACATGTCAGTACTGTACTCGTGTGTGATTGCAGTGTAAATATCATGACGAATGATTTCTGCTGTGAGTGCACAAGCACTGATCATATCACCAATGTAAGGTTCATAATGCCTGAAGTTAATTTGAATACATATTAGTGATACTCATGTTCTTGGATCTTCAAAACAAGGATCGGTTTTTTTTAAAAAAAAAAAAAACAGGTTCTATAAGAGGACTGTAGTGTAGGGGCAAAAAGAACTTATGGTTGTATTCAATATATGTTCTTTGTTAAATTGGTGCCGATGATGTACTGGATGAATATGCAGTTAATGTTTGCATTACTAGTTCAGGGGCGGCCAGCCTCTTAACATTACGTACATGGATTGCATTTTAAGCTCAAAATACGATGCAGTTATCATTACTTTTTTAGGCATCGTTTGACTGACTTGAACTTTCAAGGTTGAACGCCCTTGAGTAGTTTAGTGCAGGCATGTCATATATTGGTATGTGTGACATAGCATTGTACTACTCCCTCTATTTCAATTTATTTTTCGTTAGAACAATCTTCATCAGTTCATTTTTAATTCTTTTAATTGTCTGAAACGACAATTATTTCAGAAAGAAGTAGTATAAGATTAATAATCATAGGAGGACCCACATGCTAGCTAGTGTAGTGTGAAACCAAGGTTAAACTCTTTCACACTACACTAATTCATAGGCTAACATTAATGAGGACTCACTCCAGTCTATAAATATTTTCTACAGTGCTGTTGGTTGAAGGGCACAAGCTGCCATGTCTGGTTTGCTTAGAGTGCTTGAAATTCTTCTTGCATCGCGCGCAGCCACGCTGGATCACGCAATGCTGCTTGGACGAAAGTGGGAGGTGGTGTGGGTTGAGCAGTAGCGAAGCTAGCGTTAGGGATGAAAACGGACGGATATGGACGGATAAAATATTTTTCCATATCTATATCCATATAATAATTTCGGAAACGGATTCGGATCGGATGTTGTCGGAAACGGATATGGTATCGGATATGTCGGATGTATCGGAAACGGATTCATCGGATCGGAGAATTATGGATATCGGACGGGATATGGATATTTATTTTGGATAAAACAATCACAGGTAACATGTAATTCATAATTCATACACATAATCCATAACACATCCGCATCAAATCCATACATGATTCTTAAATGAAACACACAAATAGTTTATTCATAGTGCATATATGATTCAAACACATAAATATATAGTTTGTCATAGTTCATACACATTACAACACACATATAATGCTGATTTTGAAGCCGGTATGCTAGTGGGTGTCTCTTCCATCTCGGCGGACTGAACAATTGCAATGAATTAACAAGTTAATATGTTCAGACACGTCTCACATGACCGCGTACAGGAAAAAATTATCTGGATACGGTTTGCACCGGAGGCGGCATGCATACCGTACCCAGATTCTAGCATGCATTTGTTTTGTGAGCAATTTGCAGCAGTCCTGGTGTGACTGCGTGGAACAAATAACTCGCATGATTCATCTAATACCACCTGTCACATTCTCAGAACGAATACAATGACTGTGTGGAATATTTTGTTTGTCAAGCTACAACATTCTGTAAATGAACCTGGCACAATTCGTTCTGAAGTGGATAAAATTTTGCATATTTCTAAGTCACGTGCATTACAAATTAAGTGCACATCTGAATATTATTCTGTAGAAGTTGAAAATATTAATAAATAAAGAACAAGTATACAATGAACAGATGCCACTATTTGGTCTAGTGGTAACTTGCTGTGGTTACTTGCCACAGGTTGCTAGTTCAATTCCGGACTCTCTCAATTTTTTGTTGAATAGTAAACATATGTGCGGCCCACAGGTGAGCCAACTGGGCCAGGCCCAAAAACAAATAAGATATTAATCGGATATGTATTCGGATATATTCGATTAAAAATGTATATCCGACTATTCGGACGGATATTAAGTCGTGTCGTTTCCGATCCGATATCTGAATAAGAATGTCCGATATCCGAATAGAATCCGATCAAAACGGATATGGATCGGATATTTTCCGATTCGTCCGGATATTTTCGGATCCGGCAGCCGGACGGATCGAAAAATATTCGATCCATTTTCATCCCTAGTTAGCGTACTTTGGGTTGGGTAGCCCAATGCCAGTGTGCGCACGGGTAATCATGTGGTGTCGTGGTGCGTGTGCAGAGTTGGCCTGCGTATTTGTTTGGTGCGCATCTGGTGAGTTGTTAGCTAGTGGTGGATGTGAGGAAGGCGCGACAGTTGAGGGCGTAGTCTGTTGTGCTGCAGTATGCTGTGGCGAGCTGCTGGTTGGGTACTGTTGTGCTGGTGGGTTTGCTGGACGTCGTTGGCGAGGTCCTGGTGGAGCCGACACAAAAATCAGATCTGATTCCGTGCGTTGTTGTTGGTGTGGAGGTAAGTCATGCACAATCTTTGAGTTCCTGAAAGGAAAAACATCCTCATAGAATGTGACATGGCGCGAGGTGATCACACGGTTAGTAGACGGGTCAAGATAGCGGTAGCCTTTTGTATCGATGGGGTAACCCAAGAAGATACAGGAAGAGAAATGTGGCGCAAGTTTATGCGGAATTGTGGATGACAGGTTTGGGATGCAAAGGCAACCGAAGGTACGTAAATGTTCGTAACTTCGTGGTCGACTGAGAAGGATCTGGTGAGATGGCATATTGTGTTGCGCTCGGCACAGACGAAGGTTGATTAAGTGTGTTGTCGTGGCGAGTGCGTCTGTCCGTAGGATGTGGGTACAACCGCATGTAGGAGAAGTGTACTTAGGCAATCATCGAGTGTGTGTATGGCACGTTCTGCACGACCATTTTGTTGAAAGTATATGGCCAGGCAAGGTGAAGAACGATGTCGTGGTGAGCAAGAAATGATCGCAGGGCCTGGTTGTCAAACTCTCGTCCATTATCAGTTTGGATGCAAGTGATGGGGCAACAAAATTGTGTCTGGACAAAAGCATGAAAAGAGATGATAGTCGCAAGAACATCAAATTTATAACGCAGCGGAACCTCCATACATAATGCGAAAAATCATCAAATATGATCAAGTAATACTTGAATCCAGAGTTGCTAACAATCGGAGATGTCCAGACATCGCAGTGAATTATTTGGAAAGGGAACATCAAAATGCTAGTAGATGATGCAAAGGGTGACCTTACATACTTGCCATTGCTGGCAGGACGCACATCCGTATATAAAAGTGCATCTAGGCATCCCCGTGGGTTTTGAATGATTGATGACGACAATTAAGAGGCTAATGAGCTCAGTTGATCTTAAGAACAAGTACAAGGATTGAAATGAGATAAAAACCCTCAAAAAGGAAAAGGAGAAAACGGTCGTCAAAGACTCAAGTGTAGAAATTAGGGTTTCTATGGTATTGAGCTTATAAGAGCCGTATCATGTGAGAGGGTGGTTGTATCATGTGCATTGAGATCATACCAAGGGGGTCAAAGTGGTGGTTTAGAGAAAAACCTAAGTAAGAAGCCTAAAATGAGAAAAACCCTAGGAAGCCATACAAATCCTTTTTTGTACGGACCAAACGTCTCTGGAGTGTTCCCGAGTGATTTTGGAGCTAAGTCCGAGATGTCCGGACTTGTCTGTTTTTGGACGGACCAAAGCTCTCTGGAGTAGTTCGGACTTGTCCGTTTGGGACTTAGTGTGACAAACCGAGAGAAAATCCTAGGGGGCCGGACTAGTCCACCCATGTGGCTGGACTAGTACGGACCAACCCAGAAGAGTCCGTTTTGGGACGGACCAAGTGGTTCTGTTCCACTTCGGACCAGTCCGTTGTTGACCGGACTAGTCCGGTGTCTAGTGACCGTTTGAATTTGGAAATTTGGCGGGTAGCGTGACGTTCGTTGCTCAGTGTGGCAGTTGTCGGGAACTGACCAGGGGTTAGTGGTCCCATAGGGCCGGACTAGTCTGTGGTCTAAGATCGGACTAGTTCGCCCCTTTGCTGATGTAAGCAAAAGGGGGCTCATGACCTCTATAAAAAGGGGACCCCAGGCTCATTTGAACAAGACTTGAACCCTAGCGCCGCCACAAGCATCCTAGAGCATTCCAAAGCCTTCTACTCATCCTACTAACCCCCTAATAGCAAATCTTGAAGAGATTAGGGTTTGGGGAGGAGAGTAAAGGAAGATCATCGCGCTTTAGCTCTCGGTTTGATCTCTTGCACATTGTGTTGTGTTTTTGTGGCTTGTGTGAGTTGAGCTTAGTGTGCTCCTCATTGTATTGATTTGTGGGAGCCTCAAGTTGTGAGTAGCTCCATCAAACTTTGTGATTGCCCATTGATATAGTGAAAACCAAGCCAACCATTGTGGTGGCTTGGTGAGAGAAGGGTCAAGTGAGATCCGATCCTTGTGTGGACTTCTCAACGTGGATGTAGGCTTCTTCGTGGAGCTGAACCACGGGATAAATCTCATTTTGCTTGTTTTGCACTTTTCATAATCTCCAGCATTGCTATTAGGGTTCACATTTGACTTATTGTATTACACTTGATCACTATTGTAAACTTGCAATCTAAGTGTTTAAACATCACAATCTGAGCTTCACAAGTTTGTTACATATTGCTTTTATTCTCTGTGAACTTTAATTCTGCAAACAACATGTAGAAATCAAATTTTTGGGTTTCCACCCTGTGCTGAGCGGACTAGTTTGGCCCTGACCAGACTAGTCCGGCCACAGATAATTAATCTCGTTTAATTAAGTCATTTCAGGTATTATTGCCTATTCACCCCCCTCTAGACGACTTTCAGTATACGTCCTCCTTGACACAATGGAACGGGAAAGTGGAAAGATCACGCTGCAGCTGACCCTGCCCCGGATGTCCGAGCCTGGCGTGCCAGAGTGCAGAACCTTCAGTGAAAAGGAAGCAGTTGTGTTTATTCTTGTCGTCCTTGAGTGTGTAGAGTCCACCATTGGAATCACAGCGGAGAAGTGTTGTCCCCGTGTGGAAATCCTTGATGGAGAAGCCAAATGGATAAAAAATAACGGAAACAAAGTTGTCACGGATTAGTGCACGTACGGAGATGAGATTTTTGATTAAATGTGGGGAGATGAAAATGTTGTTAAGATGAAGAGGTGTCTCATTTGTGTAAATGGTGGTGTGGCCTACCAGTTCAACAGGTAGGTGCGCCCTTGCCGACAACAATCTAAGAAGAAAATGTTAGTGGTGTGGAGGAGGAGAGGATACTCGCATTAGTGGCCATGTGGAAGATCTACTGTATCAATCACCCAGTCGCCGCCACCTTGGTACGTTCCTGGTGATGGTATGCCATTGAGTGCTACGATGAGGCCTGGAGGAGCTGCTGGCTGGGAAGCATTGTATGGCGTGTTGTCGAGTGCCGGCAGGCTGCTGTCGTGAAAAGCCTGTTGAGTGGTGTTGCCCGATCTTGGTCCAAGTATACCAGAACCGGCCGGGCGCCACGCTTGTACCACACCTGTCCATGGGCGGTACGTCGTTGCCCAGGGAGCTTGAGGTAGAGTGCCTTGTGCATCGTTCGGCGTCGAGTGGTGGAATTGTTCTTCTTGTTCTTCTTCTTGTATTTCTTTTTGCTATTCTTGTACTGCACTTGTTGGGTTGATGGGGTTTGTGCAGCGGATCCGACTGCAATGAGCGTTGTATGTGCCTCCATCTTGGTCGTATGGTGTTGATGTTTCTCATCTTGAAGGAGATAATCACGAACGTTGAGGAACACCAGTAGAGGCTTTTGCGCGGTGATGACGTAGATAGCATGGCTGAGTTTGGAGCTCAGCCCTCGAAGAGCATTGATGACCATTGTGGAATCGGTCACGGGATGCCTGACATCATGCAAGAGGTCACCTAGCTCCTTGAGACGCCTGAAATACTCCGAGATGGAGAGGTCACCCTGGAATAGGCCGTGGAACTCATGTAACACGTATACTGCGCGTTGGTCGACATTATCAAGGAATAGACCATGAATGGCCATCCAAAGATCATATGCCGTAGAATTGGATAAGTGCACCATCTTCATCAATGTCGTGGTAATGGAGTTATAGAGTCACGAAATGATGCATTGATCAATTTGAAGTCACTTCTGGTTGTGACACATGAGTCGGGCATCAATGGAGCTAACAATATGATCAAGTAAGCCAAATTTTCGGATTGTTGAGTCAAAGAAAGAGGACCAGATGGAAAAATTGGCTTCACCATAATCAAGAAAAATAGGGACGTGATTACAGATGTTAACATGTTGGATAGTGGCTATGGAGATGGAGTTGGATGATGCATCATCAAAGGAATTGGAGTTTTTAAAAGAATGGGAAGATCCAGAGATGGAAGATGTTGGACTAGTGGCCATGAGGATTGAAACAATCCTGATACCATGTAGAGAGGAGGAATGATGATTACTCATTGAAGCGACGGGACACTTTATATAGGCTAGCTAGTGTAGTGTGAAACCAAAGCTAAACCATTTCACCCTACACTAGTGTGAAATCAAGACTAAACCCTTTCCAACTACATAATTCATAGGCTAACATTAATGAGGACTCAGTTCAGTCTACAAATATTTTCTACAATGTTGTTGGTTGAAGACGTGACTGTTTCAACAGCAAGGATGGTGAAGTCCGCTCAGAGAAAAAGTTTAATTACATTGGTTTAAGGCTTCCAGCAAATGATTGGCATGCGGCGACAATTCAGCTTCTCGCGGGCCGCGTACATGAATGCGATCCAGCTACTGAGCTACAGCTACGTCATCCACACCCGTGAGACAAGGCCCACATGCGATCGACCTACACTGCTACTCCCTCTGTCCCACATGGATTGATTTTTTAGCCTTTCGTATTTGTCCCAAAAAACCGTGGTGTTGGACCTTCAATGCTGGCCAAAGTTGATGCCGCCTGTCACTTTCATGTGGTAGGTAGCAGCCAAAGTAATTGTAGATGCCAATAGAAAGCATGGAATCAGCGCCAAAGCTGGAAAGACGTCAAATAAGAGTAGTACGCGCATGTCATTATATTTACTTTTTGAGGGCACATGCGTCAATTACTTGTTTCTCTATTTTTTGTTAAAATTGCCAAACCATCAATCCTTGTGGGACGGAGGTAGTAGTCAGCTACACCGATGGCGTGGATTGGATTTTTTTATGAATCGCAACTTGTGGTGGTCATCTTGGCGTCTCATGACCGCCTTTCGTATAGTCGTATGTTACATCTTTGATCATTATTGATTGGCCACCTAGCCCTCCTCACGCGTAAAACTACTCGTCATCTCCGTTGTTCTCCCTTTCTCACCGTAAACAATAGCTTTGATGTAATTAATAACGTCATCGTAAATAGATAAGGACCGACAAAAAAATTTGTATTCTTCTAGCTCTACACATTTTTTATTAGATAAATTGTTCATTCTCCTTGTTCTGCGCATTCTTATCAGTATTTTGATTTGCCAAAACTTGAATTACAATTTAATAGTTATATTGATGATATGAGGCAAAATAATAGTTTTAAAGGTCTCGACAATATTGTTGACCTCTTATTTAAGCTACTTGAAACACAACGACATCATGTATATGATATAGTTTTTTTTGTTTCTCAAATTGTATTGCTTGTATCGGTGGATAGAACATGTTTTGAAAGAGTATTTCTACAATGATTTTAGTGAGAATAAAGTTGGAAAATAAGATGAGTATTAGTCTTTTGGATGATCGTCTTATCATATTTGTTGAGTGTGATACTTTCTTCAAATTAGATAAAAATGATATAATCAATACAGTAATGTTACATAAAAAGCAACGACTTAAAAAGTCAGTCAAATAGTCTTGTAAATCTATCTTATACCTATATTTTGAACTATTCGTATTGTATTTGAATTATATGCTGAACTGAGATCCAAGTGAAGCTACGAGTGCCTCCTAACCAGCCAGCGTCTCTGCGTTATAGCGCCACCGAAAAGTCGAAAACACAACCAGTCAGCGGCGGCGGCGGCGGCGGCGGCGGCCGGCGTCGAGGTTCAGAAGGTGACACTTTTGATTCTTGGCTTGGCTCACAAAGGGTGACGGCGTTGAATGCTTCTTGTAGGCTCCCGCGGCCCCACCATGGCTTCGGGATAGGATGACAGTTCAGGTGTCAAAGTCACTGCCACGTCATCTCGTCCAGCTCGCGCTAACCACCCTCCGACTTCCTCATCCCATTCCCCTGGCGGTCGCCCGTCGGCGAAAACGAGGCCATCGATCAATCGCCGCCCTCTTGCTCTGTCGCAGAATCACACGATCATCGAACCCTCCCCGCTGAGCGCACCCTCACCAAGTGCGACCTCTGGTTTGGTAAGGAAGCCCTTGATTACTTGTCTAGGTCTCCCATTTTGTTCCGCAAGATAACTTTGTTTGCTGTGCGCCGCCAATTTCCAATCTTCGTTTCTGGGATGGGTTCTCGGATCCGTCCAGTTCAGGGTTGGCATTTCTTCGCTGCTTGGCCGAGCGCGCATAACAAGCGGTTCGTTTTCCTAAATTCAGGGGTTCCCTGAAGTAGTCAGTTCCTGGCAAATTGTTTTTTTTGAAATGATTCCAGGAAAATTGTTGCGAATTACGGCACACCCTGGAAATCTGCTACTGTTCCACGTTGCAATAGCAGTGCTACTTTGTTGTCTCGATCCTACCAGGCGCACTATGTGATCACTGTCACTCGAATTCAGAAGTTTAAACGGTTGCTGATGCAGATTTAGCGTTGTTAGGTGCGTTTTTTGAAAAGGCAAAAATCTTATCCTGCTCACAATCAAGTGCGGACAATGTGGTTACTGTGGTAACGTGGTACTGTTTTCATGGATAGATAAGGCGAAGACGACAGTTTGGTGTTGCTTGCCCGTGATGGAATGCAACTCTGAGAAGTAATCTGCAGACAACAGGGCTACATAAATCGGATGTTGCTATCTTATTTTGGCTTTACTTCTACTCATACACTACTGCTCTGAGCCAACTGCTATTTCTGACCCTTTAGTTTCTCTGTCTTGGCGTAAGGTTGTACCTTGCCGGGTTTGCACTTTTCAGTGTGTGTATTTGTGCACACAGATTTTGCAGTGAGTTTGTTCTTTGGTTTCTGCTGTAATAGGTCACAATGGACGCCACAAGGGCCTGCTCGGTTGGATGGCTTTTCCGTGTGTTGGCTCTTGTATGCACCTTGTCTCAAATACTTTATGTTGGATCAGTGACTGCTCAAACTGCTCAGATGAATGTGGACGCTTCACTGAAGAGTGCTCAGATGATCCCTGGCAATATGTTTGGCATCTTCTTTGAGGTGAGCCTAATCTGTTTATGCTGATATGCTACATTGATATTAAGGAGTGACGTGTATTAAGTCGGTTTATTTTCGCCACCAATGCAATGTCCTTTATGGTGAGGATGATGCGGTAAAAAAAAGTTGGCCCACCTCCTAGGTCAACTCAATGAATATACAAACACTTACCAAAACTGTAACTACATATATTTGTCCAAAATGGCCAATAATATCAACTGCAGCTCACATAACCTATTTGATCAGAAGGTCTGTCATATTTACCTGCATGGCTATTCAGGAGTTTAAGGTGGCGTTCTGCTTCTGCTATGAATTATACTGTTAGGGAACAACAAGAGCTGTTTGGTGGCTACATCAATTTCCTTTCAATGTTTCATATCGTAACAACCAAAACTTCTAGCGTAGTATACTTAGAGGGCGATTAATAATATGACTTTCAAGGTAAGAAATGTTGCTAATCCTTGCTTTTACTTTAGGAGATAAACCATGCCGGGGCTGGTGGATTGTGGGCAGAGCTTGTAAGCAACAGAGGTAATGTGATATAATGTCTGAGGTGCGGAACAAATATCAGGCTTTTTGGCATGTCAACAAAAATTCAGTGTTTATCAGATATTCAGATTACCCCTTTTATCTACTATTGGAAAAGACCCAATATTTCATCAGCAGAATTGGACTTTGTCTTCTAATTTTTTTTTCATTCAGTTAATAATCAGGAAGATTGTTACGCTACAACTATGATGTCTTCACTTGTGGTAACCAGACTAGTTTGTCATGTGATTAGTTGAATGCAGAGCAATAAATAAGTATGTGGTCAGAATTCTGAACCCTGATGAATATCTTTACTATGTTAGTTAAGAATTATCACTGATTATTCCACGTTCCACCATTTAGTAAATAGTTGTTTGGATGTCATAAAGCTGAGGATGTTGATAATAGATTAAAGATTTTCTCTTCCGCTTCTCTGGCTGCTTATAAGTTTCCATTCCAGGTTTTGAAGCTGGTGGTCCTAATACTCCCTCAAATATTGACCCATGGTTGATTATTGGGAATGAATCAAGTATTACTGTGGCAACAGATCGGTCATCCTGTTTTGCTGGTAATCCAATTTCACTTCGAATGGAGGTACTTTGCGACGCAACTGGAACAAATGCCTGCCCATCAGGAGGTGTTGGAATCTACAATCCCGGTTACTGGGGCATGGTATGTCCTTGGCATATCTAACATAACACTGCAGTATAATGTTTGTATCTCAAGTGACAATTTAGAGCTTTGCTCACTTTCCATATGACTGTTTATCTTGATTAAGAAACCTTTTTTTTTTCACATAGGCATCTGTTATATTACTTCCAAATCCTCTGTACTATCTTATTCAGTATTGAGATACAGAACCTGTTAACTTATTGTTTGTTTCAAACTAGATGATATCAAGCTTATTTTCTACAATCATTGCAGGACATTGAGAGAGCGAAGGTTTACAAAGCTAGCATGTACATTAAATCATCGGACTCGGTGGAGCTGAAAGTTTCACTAACAAGCTCAGATGGTCTTCAAAATCTAGCTTCTCATGCCATCATGTAAGTTTTTGTTTCGTTTCATCATTAATACTGTGTTCATTAACTGTGTATCATCTCCTGTGAAATACCAACATATGTGAATTTCATGTAGGGCTGATCAGGAAGATTTTACGGAATGGACAAAGGTTGAATTTGATTTGCAATCAAGTGAAAGAAATTCTAATTCCCGGCTTCAGATTACAACAAACAAAAGTGGCATAATTTGGTTTGATCAAGTATCACTCATGCCATCTGATACTTACATGGTAATTTATTTCCATTTTATCCTTTTGATGTATTATAGTAACAGAACACATGTTTCCATCATACATTCCTTCTTTTAAGGGAAATGCCATATATTTCTGTTGGAATCATTGCGTAAAGCAACTAATCTTGACACACTACATTCTGCAATTATCAAATATTTCACTTGCAGACTAATTTTGTCCCAGATACATCATAACCTTACCTAAACCATAAATTACTGTTAAGTTCTCTTGAGAAAGGAACTATACCTGGCTCAGAGAATTTAACCAACCTTGATTGAACTATGTGGTCAGTTGGTAGGAAGTACAACTGTTGTGGATATTATAGTTTATTTTCCAATATTTTGAAGTAAAAGCCCTAGACATCATAGTCAAAATTGCAGATTGCGATGATGTTTTCCTTGAGTATCTCCCTAATTCTACCCATTATAAACTTTAGTCCTAATTTACATTCAGTAAATGATTTAAAGAGAAGAAAAAAGGTCAGTGGCGGTTACATCTTAATTTAACAAATTATATTTGCATTCTCAGGGTCACGGTTTTCGTAAAGATCTTGCCTCTATGCTGGCAGATCTGAAGCCAAGATTTTTAAAATTTCCAGGTTTGATATATTTTGGGTTTGTGATTTCATTTATACTGGGTAGATCCCAAGTAGTAAATTAAGAAAATAAATCATAATATTACCTTTGTTATCTCAGGTGGCAACTATGCAATGGGCAATTATTTATCAAATGCATTCCGCTGGAGTGAAACTGTTGGTCCATGGGAAGAGAGACCTGGACACTTTAATGATGTTTGGGGCTACTGGACTGACGATGGACTGGGTTTTTTTGAGTTCCTCCAAGTGAGTAGAACAGTACTACTTGTCTCTGAACTGAAAGTTGTCACATGTTTTTGGACATTAAGTTTGTTAAAGCTAAGATGTTCTATTTTGTTAACGTAGTTAGCAGAAGACCTTGGTGCTTGCCCAGTTTGGGTGGTCAATGATGGTAATTGTTATACCAAGAAAGTAAAAGGCACAAAAATGCCATTACAAATTTAGAGCCATAATTTACCCTTGATTGGTGTGATGAAATTCCTTTCAATTTGACAGGGGCCAGCATTTACGAAGAAATTCCATCTGCAACAGTAGCTTCTTTTGTAAAGGTTTGTTTTTTAAGCTGTATGTAAAAATTTTGTAATATGTTTACATTTTAATTATTTTCCCTCAACTGAACCTCCATTAACATTGAAACTATGCAAGAAAAAAATTGAGGAAGAACTATGTTACAAAATTATGCATAAATTTTGTTTGTGAGGTCTATCTCTGGAAAGTATTGATGGCAACAGGACAAAAAAAGACAAGCATAATCTTTAATCAAAAACAACAACAACAACAATAACCAAGCCTTTGTCCCAAGCTAGTTGGGGTCGGCTAGAAATGAAACCCAACATTTTTTGAAGAGAAGTAATAAAAAATACGATGAGAATAACAAAAAATACAAATAAAATAAGATTCAGAATTTAATTTATTTTGAAAATGAAATAATAAGAAAGAAGATAAGAGTAATAAAATACGAATGAACTAAGATTCTGGCACATGAATCTTTCAACAAAAACAAAGAAAAGAAAATGTTGCAAAGCTGATATCGAGGGTGCAAACTGATGAATGAATCATGGGGTTGCATCCTTTTTCCCATGATGGTAGCATTGTAGTCGACTGTAGATTTCTCGTCTACAGTTGTTGAATAACGTTAACTACCTACAACACAAACACTGTTCAACTTGAGTACTTGACTATGCTGGAAATGTGAAAAAAAAAAGTAAGTAAAATTTTGATAATGGACATGAGACTGGAATGTCTAGAAGTATATGACAAGAACTTTTAGTTACTGTTTCTTCAACCTTCTAGCCATGCTAAGCAAAAATATCACACATACATAGCTGATAGTTTCCTAGAGGTTATTGGTCATCCTAGATTTTCTTTATTTGAATTTCCTTACTTTTCTCAATTCAACTGTTTATTCTTCTTCAAAATTCTTTGTTGTTCTGAAACCACTGCTTCTAATTTCATCATGCTTGCCATATTGCAGGATGTTGTTGATGGCATTGAGTTTGCCAGGGGAGATAACCAGACAGCATGGGGTTCAGTTCGTGTAGCAATGGGACATCCAGAGCCCTTTCCACTCTATTATGTAGCAATAGGGAATCAAGAATGTTCAAAGCACTATTACAAAGGTTTTCACAAAGTTCCATCTCTAATACCTGGCTTCAGCTGAAGCAGTTCTTTAAAAAAAAATCAAATGCATCTTAGTCAATTTTATTCTTATGTAAATAAACCAACAACAACAACCAAGCTTTTGTCCCAAACAAGTTGGGGTCGGCTAGAAATGAAACCCAACAATTTTTGAAGAAAAGTAATAGAAAATAAGATGAGAATAAAAAATAAAAATAAAAAATACAAATAAAATAAGATTATACATTTTATTTATTTTAGAAATGAATTAATAAGAAAGAAGATAAGAGTAACAAAATATGAATAAACTAAGATTTTCGCACATGAATTGCTAATTTCCATTCAGTCCTATCATGAGCCAAATCTCTAGGTATGTCCCACTCCTTTAAGTCTCGTTTCACCGCCTCTTGCCATGTCAACCTTGGTTGACCTCTACTTCTCCTAAAATTTTCTCTACTCTTTATAATCCCACTATTAACCGGTGCTTCTGGAAGTCTACGCTGGATATGGCCAAACCACCGTAGGCGATGTTGGACTAGCTTCTCAATCGGTGCCACCCCTACCCTATCACGTATCACCTCGTTCCTAATTTTGTCTCTTCTTGTGTGACCGCACATCCACCGTAGCATGCGCATCTCCGCAACACTCATTTGTTGGACATGTTGCTTTTTAGTTGACCAACATTCTGCTCCATACAGCATCGTAGGTTTGATCACCGTCCTATAGAATTTTCCTTTCAATTTTTGTGCAACTTTCTTATCACATGAGATTTCAGAAGCTTGTCGCCACTTCATCCGCCCGATTTTGATCCTGTGGCAAACATCTTCATCAATATCACTATTGCTTTGTAACATTGATCCTAAATATCGAAATATGTCCCTCCTAGGTACTACTTGTACTTGTAAACTAACATTTACATCCTCGCACCTGACATTACTAAAGTTGCATCTCATATACTCCGTCTTGATTCTACTAAGTCTAAACCCCTTAGACTCTAAGGTCTGCCTCCATAGCTCTAATTTTCTATCAACACCATCTCTAGTTTCATCTACCAATACTACATCATCAGCAAAGAGCATACACCAAGGGATATCCCCTTGTATATCCTTCGACACCTCATTCATCAATGTATGGACTTAAGGGTGATCCTTGGTGTAGCCCTATTGTGATAGGAGAAGTATCGGTCTCACTATCTCTTACGCACATACTTGTCACCACATTATCGTACATATCCTTGATAAGGTTAATGTATTTTGTTGGAACTTTGTGTTTCTCTAGCACCCACCACATGATCGGCCTTGGTACCTTATCGTATGCCTTCTCCAAGTCAATGAACACCATATGTAGATCCTTCTTTTGCTCCCTATACCTCTCCATAAGCTGACGGAGTAAGAAAATCGCCTTCATGGTGGACCTCTCAGGCATAAAACCAAACTGGTTTTTAGTGACATTGGTCACTTTCCTCAAGCGGTGTTCAATCACTCTCTCTCAGAGCTTAATAGTATGACTCATAGCTTAATTCCTCCGTAATTAGTACAACTTTGAACATCTCCTTTATTTTTGAAGATGGGTACTAAAATACTTTTCCACCACTCTTCAGACATTTTGTTTGACTGAAAAATACGGTTGAATAGTGTTGGACTGTATTGTGTGAGTATATTGGGCTAGGCTCATGTAACTAGCCCATGTGGGCTCTATATGTACCCTAGACTGTCAATCAATGAAACCCTAATCCCCAATTATCCTCTAATTTGTTATCAGGCTATCTCCCCTCTCTCTCCCAGGATGGATCGGCCGCCGCCGCCGCCGGCTGGCCCCCACCACCTCCCCTCCCCCATCCTCTGGGCCTTCCCCACCCCGCCGCCGCCTTCCCCGACCACGGATCCGCCACCGCCGCCACTGTCGGACCTGGATCCGGCGCCGCTGGGCCCGGATCCGCCGCCGCCGCCCCTGGCGTGGTCGCCGCCGGCTTTGGCGCGCTCACCGCCGGCCCTGGCGCGGCCGCCGCCGGCTCTGGCGCCTCAGCCGCCGCCCCTGGCACGTCCGCCGCCGCCTCCCCCACCCATGGCTCTGGCCCGGCACCCCTGCCCGCCGCCGGTGCCGGCCCAGTGCTGCCCGCCACCGGCCTGGAGCCTCCTCCTGCTGCTGCCAATGGTCCAGCACCATTCGCCGCGCCGTCGTCCTGGACGCCATCCCCTTGGGTCACTCCTACCGGGACTGTTCCTCCTCCACGGGCCCCACTGCCGGCAATGCCATCACGTCCACCATGGTGGTCCCCACCTGCCGTAGGTGTCGCTGGATCCGACGCACCACCACCACCACTTGGGACTGTTTCGCGCAGCTCCTCCGCGTCGTCAGCCGTCCTCTTCACTGATCTGGCAGATCGTCGGGGTATGTCTGGACACCCTTACGCGGCTGCGTCCAGTGTTGCTGCTGCTCTGGCGGCTTCGTGTGAGCGTGAGCGGACTCTTGCTCTTGCCTTGGAGCAGGAGCGAGCGTCTATGGCGGCTCTCACTCACCAGCTTGAGGATGCCACACACCCACAGTGGAGTACCTCTCGCGAGCCTTCCCCAGGTGATGGAGCAGTCTACAGTACCTACGCGGCGACACTTGTTGCTGGTCTCCATGCACAAGCTGGCGGTGTCCAGAACATCCGGGCGCTCGTCCCGGTTGTCCTCAGCTCCGACTCCACCACCTACGCCCGATGGCGTAACTTACTTCTCCTCACGTTGAGGCGTTTTTGCCTTGACGATCACGTCCTTCGTGATGACTCTCCGCTGGACGACTCATGGATTGGCATGGACAGTTTGGTTCTTGCCTGGGTTCTTGGCTCTCTCTCCGATGAGATGCAGGACCTTGTGAGGCGATGTGGTGGTGGCACGGCTCGTCAGGCGTGGCTCATCATCGAGCAGCACTTCCAGGGGAACCGTGCGACCCGAGCTCTTCACATCAGGGCGCGGTTCGCAGCTGCTGTTCAGGGGGACCTGTCGGTCTCCGCCTGCTGTCGCCAGATGAAGGGTATGGCGGATGCCCTTCACGACCTTGGTGACCCTGTCCCGGAGACCTCTCTCGTTCTTCAGGTCCTGCAGGGCCTGAACGAGCGCTACTCCCACCTTCGGATAGTGATTCTTCGCAAGGAGCCACTCCCGACCTTCGACAAGGTCTGGTCTGATCTCGAGCTGGAGGAGATCACTTCTGCAGGCCCTGTCGTCTCCTCGACTGCCACGGCCTTCTACGGCTCTAGGCAGACCTCCTGCCCTGCCTCCGGAGGACCGCTCGCATGCCACCTACCATCCCAGGGGTTCTTGCCAACCCCGGGGGTGGCAATCGTCGTCGTGGTGGTCGGAAGCGCGGTGGTCGTGACACCACTGGTGGCGGTGGAGGCACTGTTGGCAGAGGTGGCACCCCTGCCAGCAGAGGTACTAGTGGCGGAGCTGTCACTAGTCCGGGTGGTGGCCCCACTCAGGGTGGCACTTGTTCCAGTGGTCTGCCATCCTGGCCCACACCCTATAACCCGTGGACTGGCCAGATCGCCATGTGGCCTGGGTCGTCTCCGGGTCTCCCACCACCACGCTCGGTGCGACCTCAGGCGGCCTACGTGACTACTCCCGCGTATGGTGGTGGACAGTGGACTTCGACCACTGGTGGGTCGAGCTACCCTGTCACTGGACCTTCCAGTTACTGGGGCTTGGACACTGAGTCCTCGACGCCGCACTCCACTCCTGACGGGTGGGACCGTCAGCAGCTGGCCTCCTCTTTCAGCACGATGACTCTCACTCCACCCGGTGCTGATTGGGTTGCTGATTCCGACGCTTCGTACCACACCACTCGTGATGCTGGTATACTCTCTTCTACCCACTCTTCCTGCCCCTCTCATCCTTCCTCCATTGTTGTTGGGAATGGGTCTGTTCTTCCAGTTACCTCAGTAGGTGACTTGGGTTCTTCGGGTTCTTTCCGACTCAAAGATGTTCTTGTTGCTCCTGACATCATTCATAATCTTCTTTCTGTTCGTCGATTTACCATTGACAATCATGTTTCTATTGAGTTTGATCCTTTTGGTTTGTCTGTGAAGGATCTTACTACCCGGCGTCTTCTTCTCCGCTGTGAGAGTTCGGGGCCCCTGTACACGTTCCGTCTTCCTGCTTCCGCTCCAACTTCACCTTTTGCTCTGGCTACGACAGCTTCTTCCACGACTTGGCATCGCCGGCTAGGCCATCCTGGTGTTGATGTCCTGTCTAAGTTGTCTAGTAGTTCAGTGATCTCGTGTACTAGGGGTACTCATGAGTCTGTGTGTCATGGTTGTCAGCTTGGTCGCCATGTTCGGCTTCCTTTTCCGCACTCTGTTACTCATGTTGAGTGGATTTTTGATCTAATTCACTATGATCTTTGGACCTCTCCTGTTATCAGTGTTTCAGGTTATAAATATTACTTGGTTATACTTGATGATCTTTCGCACTATTCGTGGACTTTTCTCTTGCTACAGAAGTTCGACACGTTCCTCACTCTCTCTCACTTCTTCGCTTGGGTGTCCACCCAGTTTGGGCGCACTATTCGAGCCATCCAGTGCGATAATGGACGCGAGTTTGACAACTCTGCGTTCCGTGCCTTTCTTCTCTCGTGCGGTGTTCAGTTACGCATGTCCTGTCCGTACACTTCTCCTCAGAATGGCAAGGCCGAACGCATGATTCGTACCACTAATGATGTTATGCGTTCTCTCATGTTTCAGGCCTCCATTCCAGCTCGGTATTGGGCAGAGGCACTTCACACCGCCACTTTTCTCATTAATCGCCTTCCTACTAAGGCGATTAGTGCCCCCACCCCTCACTTCGCTCTTTTCGGCGCCACACTTCTCTACGACCATCTTCGAGTGTTCGGGTGCACCTGCTACCCTAACCTCTCCGCCACCACCCCCATAAGCTTGCGCCGCGCTCCACTCGGTGTGTCTTTCTTGGGTACTCCCCTGATCATAAGGGGTACCAGTGTCTTGACCTTGCTACCCGTCGTATCTTGATCTCTCGTCACGTCGTCTTCGATGAGTCTACCTTTCCCTTCTCTACTTCGCCCTCTGACTCTGTTGATGAGTTGGATTCTCTCTTTTCTACTGACCTTGAGGCCGCTCCTGTACAGCGACCTTGTGTTTTACCCTCTGCAGGTTACCCCCGTGCTATGCCGCGCGTGGCCCCGACGGCGGCCGCTGGGCCTTGCGCGGCCCCGGTGTCCTCGACGTCACTAGCTGCAGCCCGCGCGGCTCCGGCGTCCCCGACGTCGCCAGCTGCGCACCGCGCGGCTTTGGCGTCCCCGACGTCCCCAGCTGCGCCCCACGTAGCTCCGACGTCCCCGACGTCGCCAGCTGCGCCCCGCGCGGCTCCGGCGTCTCCTACGTCGCCAGCTGCGCCCCGCGTGGCTCCGGCATCCCCGACGTCGCCAGCTGCGCCCCGCGCGGCTCCGGCGTCCCTGACGTTGCCAGCTGCGCCCCGCGCGGCTCCGGCGTCCCCGACGTCGCCAGCTGCGCCACGCGCGGCCCCGGAGTCGCGATACGCCAACCCTGCACTTGTCTATCAGCGACGAGTGCGGGTTAGTGCACCGACTTCTTCCCGTCCGGAGCCTCAGGTGTACCACCCCCCACTGCTCCATCGAGACCCCCGTCACGTACACCCGATGGTGACCCGACGGGCGGTTGGGGTTCTCAGACCGATGGAGCGGTTCTCCGGGGTAGTCCTCTCCTCGACGACCCACCCACCGCCTGCTTCTTCGGCTGTCTCGCCTATCCCCTCTTCTGTTCGTAGCGCCCTCGCCGATCCTCACTGGCGTCGGGCTATGGAAGAAGAGTATGCGGCCCTACTTGCCAACCGGACTTGGGACTTTGTTCCCCGTCCTGGTCGTGGCAATGTTGTCACGGGCAAGTGGGTTTTCACGCATAAGCGGAAGGCGGATGGGTCTTTGGAGAGGTAAAAGGCTCGGTGGGTCCTTCGCGGCTTCACTCAGCGCCCTGGTGTTGACTACGACGAGACCTTCAGCCCAGTGGTGAAGCCGGCGACGGTTTGTACCGTTCTGTCGCTGGCTCTCTCTCGTTCTTGGCTTGTCCACCAGTTGGACGTCAAGAACGCCTTCCTCCACGGCACGCTGACGAAGACGGTGTACTGCTGTCAGCCGACAGGGTTCGTTGATTCAGCCCATCCGGACATGGTCTCTCGGCTGAACAAGTCCCTGTACGGCCTCAAGCAGGCACCCCGAGCTTGGTACAGCCGGTTTGCCTCCTTCCTGGCCTCGCTCAGCTTTGTCGAGGCCAAGTCGGACACCTCGCTCTTCGTCTACATCCGTGAGGGGGACACAGTGTACCTCCTCCTGTACGTCGATGACATCGTCCTCACGGCGTCCAGTCCGACCCTCCTTCAGCGCACCATCTCCGCCCTGTAGCGGGAGTTCGCGATGAAGGACCTGGGTCAGCTCCACCACTTCCTGGGCGTGACGGTTGAGCACCGGACGGACAGCTTGTTCCTTCACCAGCGACAGTACTACTTGGATGTCCTCCAGCGAGCAGGCATGGCTGACTGCAAGCCGTGCTCCACTCCGGTGGACACCCAGGCAAAGGTTTCCTCAGCTGACGGCGCCCCTGTTGCTGACCCTACTGTTTACAGGAGTCTTGCAGGTGCTCTCCAGTACCTCACCTTCACCAGGCCAGATATCTCCTACGCAGTTCAGCAGGTGTGCCTCCACATGCATGATCCGAAGGAGCCACATCTCACCGCTGTGAAGCGGATACTTCGATACCTGCGCGACACCCTCGACTACGGCCTCCTCCTTCGGCGTGACTCAGCTTCTGAGCTAGTCGTCTACACCGATGCTAACTGGGCGGGCTGCCCAGACACCCGTCGGTCCACCTCTGGCTACGCTGTCTTCCTGGGCGGCAACCTCGTCTCTTGGTCCTCGAAGCGGCAGCCTGTGGTGTCATGCTCGAGTGCTGAGGCGGAGTACCGCGCCGTGGCCAACGGTGTGGCTGAGACCTCCTGGCTCCAGCAGCTGCTTCAGGAGCTCCACTCTCCAGTCGCCCGGAGCACATTGGTCTACTGCGACAATGTCAGCGCCGTCTACCTCTCCACCAACCCTATCCAACATCAGCGTACGAAGCATGTGGAGATTGATCTTCACTTTGTTCGTGAGCGGGTTGCCCGTGGCGAGGTCCAGGTCCTCCACGTCCCGACAACGTCGCAGTTCACCGACATCTTCACGAAGGGTCTCCCTTCGTCATTGTTTTCTGAGTTTCGGTCCAGTCTCAACATCTGCCGTGGTTAGATGTTGGGACCGCGGGGGGCTGTTGGACTGTATTGTGTGAGTATATTGGGCTAGGCCCATGTAACTAGCCCATGTGGGCTCTATATGTACTCTAGACTGTCAATCAATGAAACCCTAATCCCCAATTATCCTCTAATTAATAGTTTAGTGAGCCATACTATTGCTACATCCCCAGACATCTCCAAACCTCAATGGGGACATCATCGGGGCCGCGAGCCTTTCCCTCTTTCATTCTTTTTAAGGCCTCTCTAACCTCAGACTCTTGTATCCTCCACAATTGTCTGTTGGTGTCATCAAATGAGTCATCCAACTCGAATCTAATACTCTCATTCCCGTCATTGAATAGTCCATTGAAGTAGTCCCGCCATCTGTTCCTAATTTCTTCATCCTTCAATAGAATTCGATCTACCTCATCTTTAATGCATTTGACTTGGTTGAGATCTCTCACTTTCCCCTCACGAAGTTTCGCCATCTTGTACATATCATTTTCGCCTTCTTTTGTCCTTAGCCTCTCATATAGCGCATCATAGGCCTGCCCCCTTGCTTTACTCACAACACGCCTTGCATTTTTCTTAGCCTCTTTATACTTTGCCTCTTATGTAAATAAACCAGTTAAATTTATTTATTGTGTAGAGAAATCTGTGAAGTTCTATTCTGCAAACTGCAATAAAGGCATCCTACCCAGATATCTTATGTCAAGAAACCAGTTAATCAATTTATTTTGCAGAAAAATATGTGAAGTTCTATTCTGCAATAAAGGCATCCTACCCAGACATCAAAATCATATCAAGTTGTGACATATCTGCCATTTCACCAACTAACCCAGCTGATCTATATGATGTTCATGTAAGGATTGTTTTGACTGGCTTTCACTTAATAAAACTATTTGCTCAGCAGAGTTTAACATTGCTGCTATGTGGCAGGTGTACACTTCATCTGGTGATATGTTTTCCAAATCTAAAATGTTTGATAGCACAGCTCGCAATGGACCCAAGGTACTTGATTTCCATTGTACTCTCCTTACAACTGGCTGCTAATGCCATATGTAATTCTGTAGGCAATTGTTAGTGAATATGCTGTGACTGGAAATGATGCTGGCCGGGGAACACTCATAGCTGCTTTAGCTGAAGCTGCATTTCTCATTGGATTGGAAAGAAATAGGTTTGCTTAATGCTATCTCTGGTCTCCTAGTGGATGCTAGTTTTTTCCCGTCTTATTTCTTACCAACTATTTCTTTGCAGTGACGTGGTTGAGATGGCAAGTTGTACTCCTCTCTTTGTTAATGACAACGATCGTAGGTACATTGATTCAATGCTTCAGATGTGCAATCAGTTACCATTTTCGTGTACTGCATTTCATCTACTGAAGACAAGCCATTTTGGATAATCAAAGTGTAACAAAAAATTAAACCTGTAAACAGGAAATTTTCTTGAATAGAAGATATACTAGATTACTAGTATATGTGTTCCTAGTCTACTACTTCTTTTTTGACGATAATAGTCGACTACTTTTGATGGCATGCTCATTATATCATCCCTGAAAGTACATTTTCTGATCAATAGGTGGAGTCCAGATGCCATAGTATTTAACTCATGGCAGTACTACGGATGTCCAAATTACTGGATGTTACACTTCTTCAAGGATTCAAGTGGCGCAGTGCTTCACCCCTCGACCATTCAACTGTCCAACTACGATCAGTTGGTCACATCTGCTATCACTTGGAAGAATCCCCAAAATGGAAATACTTACTTGAAAATAAAGGTGTTTTATTCTCTCATTGAGGAAGTTAACAGCTTGTCTAATGAATCTAATAAAAAATAACAATGCAAGCCTTCTCTTGCAGGTTGTCAATTTCGGCAACAAAGCTGTGAGCCTGAGTATATCTGTAACTGGGCTTGAAACTGATATCCAGACATTTGGATCCGTAAAGACGGTCCTGACATCTGGTTTGCTGCGGGATGAGAACTCCTTCCAACAGCCAGACAAGGTTCGATATCTTGACTTTTGTTAAATCAATCGAGAAAAGGGTAACACAACATGACAATGGTTTGTCCGGGCTTGATGTCTGAGCTTTGGTGTAAATATGCTGCTGCAGGTGGTGCCGGTGACAAGCCCGATGACCAACGCACGAGAGCATATGGATGCTGTGCTGGATTCGTATTCCCTCACCTCATTTGATCTCCTATTGGACTCGAGCCAAACAATGCGTTCAGTCTCTGATTCGAGCTTGCATCCAAGCGTGTGAAGATATTGTGGTATGTGGACACGGGAGCTATTTACAGATGGATCACATGTACACGATACTGGAAATATGATTTCTACCACAAGATACTACAATTTATATAGATTCAAGTTGCTGTTTATGGAGAATGAAGGCTAATATAATAGATGTTTCAGTATACAAGATATCAATCCGTTGTAGTCTAGCTGGTTAGGATACTCGGCTCTCACCCGAGAGACCCGGGTTCGAGTCCCGGCAACGGAAATTTTTTGTTTTCTGCGGTTCAACTGTTTTGACATTGACCCCTTCCCTTACATGCGAGGAAACGATGCATTCCATTTTATAGAGAATCTTCTTAATTTAAAATTTCGCATTCGACGGAGGGCCAAAACGCATTGAGCTTGTTCCAAATTTATCGCTCGTTCCTAATCCCGGCCACAAGAATCCGTCCCTCGAGGCAGGAATCCGACCGCTTCCGCCGCGCACGGCATCACCCGGCTGCCTTCCTTGACCCTCGAACGCGGGCCCATGTCTCCGGCGACGCCGCAGTCGCGCGGCCGCATCCGGCCGTGGCTGGCAGTGGGCGACCTGGTACTCTCGGCGCTGTGGGTGTGCGCGGGGGCGCTGGTGAAGCTCGCCGTGTACGGCGCGCTCGGCCTCGGGGGGCGGCCCGAGGGCGACGTCGTCAAGGTCGCGCTCTCCCTCCTCTACATGTTCCTCTTCGCCTGGTTGGAGTCGGCCACGGGCGGCGCCTCCTACAACCCGCTCACCGTCCTCGCCGCTACCCTCGCCTCCGGAGGCGGCCTCGCCGTCTACCTGTACACTGCGTTCGTGCGAATCCCGGTTCAGGTGATGTTCCTGAACAACAACGCATTTGTGTATGTCGTGCGCTCACGCTTCTATCTGCTGGATTAGGTCTTTCATTCAATGCTTGATTACATCTAGCTCCACAAGATGATTGGTTGATACTCCCTCCTTTCTCAAAAGATTGTCACCTTTAGTTCATTTTTTGAACTAAAGGTGACAATCTTTTGAGAAAGGAGGGAGTAACATCTAAAGGACATGATAAGTCAACAAGTCTGTACGATCTCTTTAGAAATAGAACAAGTCTGTACCTGGCCACCTAGGTATGGAAAAACTGAGTGATCACAGCGGGTCGTGACAATCTTATGTTTCATAACTGCAGTCCACCAAGTCAGTGTACCGCATATCAATGTAACAGTCATATAAGTGCAAAATGGCTGATGCTGTAAGCCACAATGCTTATCAATTGCCACCCATATGTCACTATGAATGTTTCTTTTTCTTTTTGTTGAGCTATTCTAGCTGTGTTGATTTATGCAACACTGGGTACTCCCTTTAAATATTTCTGCGTTGCTCTGGTTTCAGGTTATTGGAGCGGTTCTTGGAGTGAATCTCATCCAATTAGCTTTCCCCAAAGTGGGTAAAGGAGCTCGCTTAAGCGTCGGTGCTCATCATGGAGCATTAGCTGAAGGATTAGCGACTTTCTTGGTTGTTATGGTGTCCGTCACTCTTAAGAAGAAGGAGATGAAAAGTTTCTTTATGAAAACATGGATCACAAGCGTTTGGAAGAACACAATTCATATCCTGAGCTCAGATATAAGTGGAGGGATTATGAACCCTGCATCTGTAAGTCTTTCTATACTTGAGGCATGACTCATGTTTGATATAGAAATGAATCTCTTGCAATTGAATTCTGATGCAAGTCCTTTGCTTCCCTATAGCATCAGTTTTGTTATGATCCCATCATTCCTGCTAGGCATTATGTTGTTATACTCATGTATCTTAAATCATGGTATGCATGATCGATTGGTTTATGCATGTTATTGTGGGGCTACTAGTCAATTATCATGCATTCTTGTACTTGTCAACTGAATTGTGCTGATATCAATCATGCTTTGGCAGCAAACTGCAGCGGTTTGTATGATGAGATTCCTCATAAGATTGTCTTGCCTGTATGGAATTCCTTTGTTTCTATGGATCTATTCTATGAAAGGCTACGTAACATTAATTCTAGAGCACGTCATATGTTTACTTCAGTTATGCCTGACATTCATAATTGCCTTGTTTCATTTCATGTGTAGTCCTCAAAATTAGTAACGCAACTTCAATATTCCGTTAACTTGGTTTGGTATGAGCTTGTAGGCTTTTGCATGGGCTTATGCACGAGGAGATCACTCAACATTCGACCACCTACTTGTATATTGGTTAGCACCCCTCCAAGCAACACTGCTAGGTGTGTGGGTAGTAACCTTCTTGACTAAACCCAAGAAGATCAAGGAGCCAGATGCAGATAAAAACAAGAAGGAATAGTCCATTATTGAATTAGTATCCACCATTATTCGTTGAGCTACAACTTCATTTTTTTCCCAAACCATACATGATGAAGATTTCAAGGTTAATTGAAGAAATTTTCATTTGTCAGCTCCTGAGAAATCTCCTCGATTTGCATTTCTGGTTTCTGGCTTAGCTTGAATTGTGCAGAAGCTTGTACATAATTGTTCCAGCCAGGTATTTAAAACATCTTGTGGGTGATAAAACTACTCAGAGTAGACCAGCAAATACATTGTATCAAAATATTTTTGACTGGATCTTCAGTCCAAGATGGTAGTTTATGTTAAGCATTTATATTTATTATTTCGATGGCGCACAAGGTGTCATTATCCATGACAACTGGTCATGTCAGTCAGCTTTCATATTCAGGAACGAAAACCATTTAGGGGTTATTTGAAATATGTTATTCTGAGTTACGAACTATGGAAGACCATTTTCTCCCATATATGTGCCGTTTTTGGTTTTAGGGGTGTGTCCATAATTTTTGAGCAAAAGTTGGGGAAACACCTAATATTTTGGCAAATGCTGCTGATCTGGCCAGGGCATTTCAGGATTTCTGGTGGCTCACTAGAGTGAGCAAGCCGGCGCAATAACTAGAAATCGCAGCAAATATTGGACTGGTGACTCCTGAAACTCCACATTGAGCGAAACAAGGATGAAGAAGGCTTCTCTGTCTTTGCAAGGCAGGTAGGCCTGCGAAAGGCAGGAATAGTTCATAGCCACCTTGGTCCTGTTCAGAACTCTAGGTCCGCTGTCCATTGCGACATGGCCATGCATGAGTAATGTTGGTCCTTTTTCCTGCCTCTTTTCTTCTCTCTCTGCTCGGGTGAGAGATTTCTATCAGACAAACAGGATAAACAATGGCTATTAGACGTATGCGCATCGTTACGCGCAAGCTGTGCTACAGTCGAGTGTTGAAGGTTCTCTTAAGGAATTGTTTGTTTCAGGCTGAAGTGTTATATTTTTTTATTAGTCACTTGGATCTCAACGAAGATGGATCTAGCATCGACCAAAAGGTATATCGCTTTATGATTGGATCTCTACTCTATTTATGTGTATCTATGCCAGATATTATGTTGAGTATATGTTTGTGTGCAAGATTTCAAGTCAATCCTAAAGAGTGTCACTTGACAGCCATAAAAAGGATCTTGAGATATTTGGTTCATACATCCAACCTTGGTCTTTAGTATCCAAAAGGCTCCAAATTCAATCTCATTGCTTACTCCGATGCAAATTATGTCGGATGCAAAGTAGATAGAAAAAATATCTCTGGCACATGCCAATTCCTAGGTAGATACCTAGTTTCTTGGTCCTCCAAGAAACAAAACTCCATTGCCTTATCCACAGCCGAAGCGGAGTATGTTGCAGTCGGGAGTTGTTATACACAACTCCTTTGGATGCGACAAACTCTAAGGGATTACGGTTACAATATGAACCATATTTCACTCATTTGTGATAATGAGAGTGCCATTAAAATTGCCCATAATCCAGTTAAGCACTCTAGAACCAAACACATAGACATCCGACATCACTTCTTGAGAGACCACTTCATGAAAGGAGATATAATCATCTTCCACGTCAACACCGAAAAACAATTGACCGACATATTCACCAAACCACTTGATGAAAAATGCTTTTGCGAGCTTCGAAATGAACTAAACATCCTTGATGCTCGGAATGTGGCTTGAAATTTTGCATACTTGTATGAATTCTTCAAAATATGTTGATTGGATTGTGAAAATCATCTCTCTCAATTTTCTCTGAAAACTATGTCAATTACTAGATCTTGGTGAATTATGGTAATTGCTTGATTGTTGTATGCTTACTGATCATATTCATCAAGATTAGTTGATTTGATTTGTCTCCCTATTTTCTAAATTTGTACCTTCAAATATATATGAATGGACTAAGAAGTTTTTGCCTGGTGACCACGGACTAGTCCGTGGTTACCCGGACTAGTCCGCTCATGCAGACTAGTCCGCGGAGCACCGCTTAGGCCGGACTAGTCCGCGGAGCACCGCTTAGGCCGGACTAGTCCGGTAGACCACAAACTAGTCTGATATAGACTCTAGAAAAGTTCGGATTAGTCCGGTCATTTCTGAACTTGTCTGATTTTTCGTGTCCATAACCCTAGTCGTCGCCAAACCCTAATTTCGTCACCCTCACGTCTTGCCGCAAGACTGAGATCAGAAGTCACAAGCTCAACCAAAAGAGAAAAGCTGATATGAGATATGTGAAGGCAAATATCAAGCAGCTAAGTCAAAAGCTGGAGATCGACCCCATTGGATCTCCAGTAATTTCTGAGGACTCCGACCCTGACATCACCGAGCTCGGGCCCTTGACCCCCTCCGATCTTGCCTACTTTGGAGTTGGGGGCTCGAGCGGCTCCGCACCTCCTCCTCCTCCTCATCATCAGCCCGAAGAAGAAGATGAAGATGAAGATGATGAGAGGACCAACAGCGAGGTGTGAAGACTTTAGGTCCCTCCTCTCCTTCTTTTTGGTGTCTTGATGCCAATGGGGGAGAGATTGAGGGAGAAGTCTTAGATCTAAGGTCTTAGCTGTAGGATGCGAGGAGAGAGCTTCCTTTGTGATTTTTGTCTATTTTGTTGGTTGTAAAACTGTTTAATATGCTATTTTGCTACTTAATGGTTCTGTGATGCAATGTCTTGATCTACTTGTGAATTAATCTATGAAATCTGTAATTTTGCTCCTAGAATGACATATATGCTTGTTATTGATATGTTAATGTTAATTATGTCATTCTCTTTATGATTGTTGTTTCAATGCACTTAGTTATGCATCTCACCATAAAGAATGCACATATGAATCATGTTTTTCATTGCTTGATGTATTTTAAACTCATATGTGCATACTTTATGAAAATCTCCACTTTTTGTCATATTTTGTGAACTCTCAGTTGGTTGTCATCAATCACCAAAAAGGGGGAGATTGAAAGTGCATATAGGAATCCCTTGTGGGTTTTGGATGATTTATGACAAGCAAATGAGATCCTAACAACTTTGTTGAGATGATCACAAGTTTTAAGTTGAAAATAAGCAAAGTGCCAAAAAGAAGGGAGAATGAGGAGCAAATGTAGAGAAGAGCTCAAGGAACAAGAGTAGTAGATCATTGTGTGTGGAGTGTGTTAAAGAAACACACCTCAAGAGCTCAATCACAAATAAACACACACATTGCACAAATTTATACAGGACTGGACTAGTCCGACCTACACCGGACTAGTCTGATATCTCTCTCTGCACAAGATCGGACAAGTCCGATATCACAACGAACTAGTCCGATATATCTCTGACTAGAATCGGACTAGTCCTCCCCAGTGCGGACTAGTCCTCAAAACACTTCACAAGTCACACAAAATCGGACAAGTCCGACCACACACCGGACTAGTCCGATATCTTTCTGATGTCATTCGGACAAGTCCGATATTAGCACGGACTAGTCCGAAAAACTCTCTGACCTAAATTGGACAAGTCCTCCAAGTACGGACTTGTCCTCATAACCACTTTGGGTTTCACTGTCCGGACAAGTTTGATGTCTATCAGACTAGTCCAAAGATTTTTAGAAGCAAAATCGGACAAGTCCGCTCCTAGCCGGACTAGTCCGATATTTCGGGACACTTAGGGTTTGCTACACATAGCACACCGGACTAGTCCGGTGTCCAACACAGTCTAGTCTAATCTTTCTAAACCCTAACGGTCACTTTTAGAAACCTCATATAAATAGAGGTGTACGGCCCAACTTTACTCACTCTCGAACCCCTGCGCCGTCACACCTCCCAAGAGCCTCAAAAACACATCTTTCCACAAAATCTAAAGCCAAAAAGATCAATCCCTTGAGCATACACTTTGGAACATTGGAGAGACACGATTCATCACACTTGAGCTCTTGGTTTGATTCTCTAACACACTCCTGTGATTTTCATTGTAATCTTTTGAGTGTGTTCTTGGTGGATTTGTCATTGTAATCTATAGGAGCTCTCAACGTGTGAGAAGGCCCTCTTAAATTTGGTTATTTACCCCTTGTGATAAGAGAAGAGGATTGGCCTTCGTGGCGATCTGAAGAGGGTAGGGTTGGAGAAGACCCGGTCCTTTTGTGGACTCTTCAACGTGGATGTAGGTTGCCTCTGTGGGAGCGGAACCACGGGATAAATCGCTTGTGTTCTTGCTTTGTGTTCATCGTTCTTGTTCATCACAACAATCTAGGGTTTCAATCAATATTGTTTACTTTACGTGGAATCATTAGATATAAGATTGAATTGTGATATACCCTAGTTCATATTCTTGCAACAGTTCTATTAACTATATATTTTCGTTGCATACATCGTAGAATCAAATTAAACGATCAAACTTGATTAACCTAGTCGGTACCCACTAGACTAGTCCGCACTTGAGCGGACTAGTCCGATATCTCGAGTTTTGATCTGGTTGTCAAGTGTTGCAGGTTCCGACAAATTTCAAAAAGGCATATTCACCCCCCCTCTAGGCCACATTCACTTTGAGTGCAACATCCTTCATCTTCGAGGCCGTGAAACTTTGGAGGTCATTGTAGAAGAGCGCCTCCTTCTCCATGATCTCGTGGTTGATGATCCTTCCTAG
The DNA here is from genome assembly GCA_036927565.1 of Tuctoria greenei. Classification (NCBI taxonomy): domain Eukaryota; kingdom Viridiplantae; phylum Streptophyta; class Magnoliopsida; order Poales; family Poaceae; genus Tuctoria; species Tuctoria greenei. The sequence goes on along the minus strand of JAYESD010000004.1, from coordinate 18,605,594 downwards.
GACCTCCTCCGGGGTCATTTGAGCAAACCCCGGGCTTTCTCGTATCATGGAGCAAAGAGAGACGTTTCTAGGCATGAATGCTCGAATCATCCTCTTCACCACCTCATGGTCCGTCCACTTGGTGCAGTCATAAGATCTACTCTTGTTGATGAGCAGCTTTAGGCGGTTGTACATCTCCTGGGGAGATTCACTATCCATAATGGCAAACCTCCTGAGCTCTCCTTCAATGAGCTCAATCTTTGCTTCCTTCACGACTCGTTTGCCTTCATGAGCCGTCTTGAGGGTGTCCCAAATGTCCTTGGCTACCTCAAGTCCATCTACTCGGTTGAACTCATCTCTTGATAGAGACGAGATGATCACTTCGGCCGCTTGGGCATTGCGGTGACAGAGCACGGCTTGCTCTAGAGTGATGTTTTCCTCATTCTTTGGGATGTGCACCCCAGTCAACTCAATTTGCCACAATGAGGGGTTGAGTGACACGAGATGGATCTTCATGTTGTGCTTCCACATCCCATAGTCGGTTCCATCGAATTGGGGAGGCTTCCTCAATGGGATGGAAAGGTAGTGGTTGTTGGAGACAAGGCGTTCATAGTTGTAGCCTTGTTGGTTGTAGTGGGTCGTGCCACCCGTTGTAGAGGTCGAAGTGTCAACCTTTGGAATCTTCAACTTTTCTCGAAGTTTTGCCTTGAGCTGGTGAGTTTCTTCGTCATCCGTTGATTTGTCTTGGTAGACAATCATCTCCTCTTGGGTTGCTTGGATCTCATTGGTCGAGACTTCGTCATACCCCACTCCGGCCATCTTCTCTCCGAGTTATTAGACTCTTTGGGAGAGTCCTCGCTCTGAGACCAATTGAAAGTTGCCTAGAGGGGGGTGAATAGGCTAATCGACCTGAAATGACTTAATAAAATGAGATCAGTACTCAGGGGGCAGACTAGTCCGGTCCTCCTGCAGGGAAAACCTAAAAGGAGTTTCTAATAGGTTTTAGTTTGATTTTCGAGATACGAAAAGTGTTAGGATGATTCAGTGAACCTTAACAAGTTATATAGCAAGTATGAAGCTAAGGATCACAATGAAACAAGAGCGATGAACAAAAATGGTAAAGCTAACCCTAGAAGCAATGTGCGATAAATTAAAGTGAAGTACACAAGGGACACAAGGATTTTATCCCGAGGTTTGATCCCACACAAGGATCTACGTCCCCGTTGAGGAGTCCACGAAGGACCGGGTTCAACAACCCTTCCCTCACCAAGTTTACCACAAGGGCCTAACTTAGTTCTCCACTATCACAAGGGTGAATACAAGATTCGTTGGGGCTTCTCACAATCTGAGGCTCCCACCACAAATATGATCACAAATCAAAAGAACGACTCAAGCCACAGATCACAAAGATTCAACAAGTGCAAGAGATCAAACTGAGAGCTTAGAGCAGTGTTCTTCCTCTTCTTCACCTCACCAAACCCTAATCCACATGAATTAGTTTTAGAGGTAAGGTAGGCAAGAAGGAGGCTTTTGTAGGCTCAAAGTTTGCTGTAGCGGCGCTAGGGTTTCAAAGTTATCAAGGGTTGGTTCAAATGAACCCAGGGGTCCTCTATTTATAGAGGTTCCCAGCCTATACTGCTGACTTCAGCAGATGGGCGGACTAGTTCGGCCTGAGGCCCGGACTAGTCTGGCCTTTGGGACCACTGACGTCCCTGACAACTGCCACACTGTGCGGCAATCGTCACGCTACCCGCCAAACTTCAAATTCAAACGGTCACTTCAAAACGGACTAGTCCGGTCCACACCAGACTAGTCCGATCTCATACAGAACCTTTTGTTTCGTGTGAAAACGGACTAGTCTGGAGACCACGGACTAGTCTGGCCCCCAGGGCGGACTAGTTCGGCCTCCCAAACATAGTCGCTGAAGCACCTAACTCTCACCAATCCGGACTAGTCCGCCCCCCAGGGCAGACTAGTCTGATCTCAGTCAGGACCTCTTGGTCCGGACTATAACGGACAAGTCCGTGGTTTTGAGACTTAGTCCTAAAAATCCACTCCATGACTACCCAGACTAGTCCGTCCCACTACGGACTAGTACAAAGTCAGTCATACCCTTCTGGTCCGCCTGAAAACGGACTAGTCTAGCCAGGAGCGGACTAGTCTGGCCACCAGCACGGACAGTCCGACCTCTCCTGCCAGACCACTCTAACACTCTTCTCTCAATAGGTTTTGATCTATAAACCGCTTTGAGCTCCCAACTTGATTTCAATGCACTTTACGCACACATCCTCATACATATATGGCTAGTCTAAACTCGACACGCTAGAAACCCTAGTTTCTTCTTTTCGAGTCGACACCGCCGTTTTCATCCTTCTCCTTTTTGAGGGTTGTGATTCCACTTGAGTCCACACCTGTGCTTAAGATCACTGAGCTCATTAGTTACTTAATTGTCATCATCAATCATCCAAAACCCACGGGGATCCTAGATGCACTTTCACCTCTCTTGTAGAGTGAGACCCTATTTTTGTGATGGAAAACCCTTTGGAGCCTGCAGAAATGGCCCCAGCAGGTCCGAAACCTATCCCTCTGGCGTTGTCCATATACAACGCCTGCTCAAGTCTCCGACAGGTCCATCTTTCCTTTGACCATGAGAGCAAAGCCTTGGAGGAGGAGCGCCACCCCTTGAGGCGTTGGCGCAACAAACTTCATTTTGAGACCAAGCTTGCCCAAACGAGGTTGGCTGACCAGAAGGAGTGGATTAAGAGGGAGAAGGTCCGATTAGAATACTGGGACAGGCTGATGGAGGAGAAGGAAGCCGCCATCCGGGCGATCGATGCTAACTCCAGGGAGATCCTGGAGCAAACCAAGGAGAGACGTGATGCTGCTGACGAGCATCACGAAAAACTCACTGAATTGAATGAGGTTCTCCTGAAGCGCCGGGCGGACCTGGATGCGAGGGAGGAGAAGCTCCTTGGGCAGCAGGAAGATGTGGTGAGGAGAGAGGCGGAGGTCACCCAGAAGTTGACTCTGGGTGATAAAAATTTGGCAGATCACAACAAAAAGCTGAATCTATGGAAGGAGGAAGAAAGGAAGAAGAACTGGAAGGTGGGGCAAGAGCTCTCGAAAAGAGAGTCTGACGTTGCCGCTAGGGAGGATAGAGTCAAAGGCAGGGAAAAGGACCTAGCTGAAAGGCGAAACTGCATCCACCCCCGGGAGATAGAGCTGGCCGATCGGGAGAAGCAAGTTGCTGAGAACATGCAACAACATGCTAAGTTGGTCGAGTGCCTTGCCCGGGAGAGTTCGAAGCTAGCGTCCGCCCGGAGGTCACTGTAAGAGTTGCGGAGCTCGAAGACGACTGAGTCCTTGATGGTATGGGACTTCCTGGGGTGTGCGGACAGGGCCCTTGTGCCTCTTGGTTTCAGTCCAGTACGCCCAAAGGACCCAGCGCAGGAGCTGGACCAGACGCTAGCGGCACTTGGCTCTGCTGGCAACAAGCTCGATGCGATGGGTGACATCATCGCCGATCAGCTGGAGACGGATGGTAAATCCTTGGCCAAGAATGCCGCTGAGTATGTCTTGGCGTGTTACATAAGCCGAGACCCCCAGTTCTCCCTTGATCCAATCTTTGAATGAATCATCGTCGAGGAAGAGGATGCCGCCAGAGCTAGTGTCCAAGAAGCTACTGAGAAGGTTACTTCGTTTTTCCACAGGACTTAGATCCTCCAGTGGCTAGGACTTTTCTCTTTTTGCCCCTTGTAATCCCAATTTTGTAATCCAGTACTTTTGATTAATGAAATCCTCCTTTCTGCCTTGAATTTCACTTTGTCTTCAATATACTGTGTCGTAACTTGTTGGCCCCCTGGTACATGTGTACAATTGAAGTGTGTACATGTACCAAAGGTTGTGGCAGTATGTTGACGACTTGTAAATTTTAGGTCTGAAGTCTTTATCTTCGATATGTCGACTGTTGGCTCCCTGGGATAGTCGGAGGTTCGTAGCTCCGGTAGTGGCCGAAGCCAACACACGAGTCGTCTATGATAGACCTCCGGGGGTTGCTGGAGCTTAGTAGCTCCGACAATACCCACTATCAACGTATAAAGCGTTGATGGCAGGCTCCCTTGGAGGATGTCAGAAATTAGTAGCTCCGGCGTCGTCTACAATTGCTATGATTTTTTGCTTTTCCTGCACATTAAAGGCAAGAGAGAAAGTAAAATTCGTCCTCTTGCCTATAAATTGGTTGTGACTTATTGTTCTTATTTGGACTTTAGGTCCGAAGAAACTCAACATGATAACGAGCGTTTTGATATAATCTTTTTACATTTGCATGCCTTTTTAGTACTCACCCTACTGAGGCCTGCCAGGGTGTAGGTAGAGCGGCGTACTTAGGGTGCAGGACCAGCTAAGCCAATAGCACACTCTGGACCTATGTTGGCTTGGCGTTCAGGCAAGTAGACTATGTAGCAATGTTAAGATCCAAAAAGACTGTCAATAAAGCTTGTAATGCTTGTGAATTACTTGGAACAAAGCTCAAAAAGATTTGCACAACCTTATTATAGACAAGCAGGGTGAAAATAATTTGATATATTGAGCCTTGCACAAAAACTAAATGCACGTGGAGTCTGTTTTCATACAACAATGCCTTTCATTATAGGTCCAGATTACAGGAGAGACAAGGACACACTTAGGGTGTTGGACAATGCTAAATGTGCTATACATCTTATACTAGCCCAGAGCAAGTAGTTACACTTTTAGTGTTGTGACTGTCTCAAGTATTACTTGAACTTCCCGGACCCTCCCGGGGGGTCCGGATGTTCTCCCGGAGGACTTACCCGTCTCTGTATAATGACTCTACGATATGCATTGTGTGTAATTACAGACTCACCTCCGTGATTCTAAGCATAAAACTTACGGAGGTGCTCGATGTTCCAAGGATTGGGAAGTGGGGTCCCATCCCCTGTTGCCAAACGAACGCATCCTGGTCGGGATACTTTAATCACTCCGAAGGGACCCTCCCAGCTGGGGGAAAGTTTGTTCATCCCTTCACGGCTTAGTATCTTTCGAAGCACCAGGTCACCTTCTTCAAGCTGTCAGTCGCGCACATGCCTTTGATGATAGCACTGGAGCGCTTGGCAATAACGTGCATTTCGAACAGCTGCTTGGCACCTTCCCTCATCGACGAGGTCAAGGTCTTCACACCGGAGCTGGTCCTGCATGGCTTCGTCGAAGGTCTAGACTCGGAGGGTCCCCAAGGTGATCTCTGAAGGAAGGACTGCTTCAGCTCCATACACCAGGAAGAATGGAGTCTCCCCAGTTGATCGGTTGGGTGTTGTCCTGTTCGCCCATAATGTGGACGGAAGCTCTTCAATCCAGTTAGCTCCGTGCTTTTTCAAGCGCTCATATGTGCGCGTCTTGAGTACTTTTAAGATTTATGCGTTTGCTCTCTCGGCTTGGCCATTGCTTGCTGGATGAGCTACTGAGGCGTAGCTAAGTTGAATGTCGAGGTCTTCGCAATATTCTTGGAATGCAGCACTTGTAAATTGAGTTCCGTTGTCAGTTATGACTTTGTTCAGAACTCCAAATCTGCATATAATGGACTTCAAGAACTTGATTGTTGATTGTTTGTTGATTGTTACTACCGAAGTTGCTTCCGACCACTTGATGAACTTGTCGATGGCGACATACAGGAACCTGTAACCTCCGACGGCTTTTGGGAAAGGTCCCAAGATGTCCATGCCCCACACAGAGAATGTCCATGTAGGAGGTATCATTTGTAGTGATTGAGCCAGTTTGTGAATCTGTTTTGCATGGAACTGACACACTTCACATTTTTTCACTAGCTCAACCGCATCCTGAAGTGCTGTAGGCTAGTAAAAGCCATGCTGGAAGGCTTTACCGACCAGTGTGCGGGAAGATGTGTGGTTCCCGCAGTCACCTCCATGGATCTCCGCGAGGAGCTCGCGGCCTTCTTACCTTGCAATGCATCGCATTAGGATGTCGTTGGCACCGCGTCGGTAGAGATCCCCTTCTACCAACGTGTATCTTTTAGCCAATCTGACAATCCGGTCAGCGGATACACTGTCTTCAGGAAGGATATTGTCTTTCAAGTAGCTCCAAATCTACGAGATCCATGCATCGGAGCTTACTTGAGCTTCTGAGTCTTGCGTGCTGGGTTGCTCGGAGCTTTCGACAGCACCTACGACCCTTGGTGGGCGCCATAGTAGCAGGGCCACCGGGACCGCCAGCTTCGAGGTGCTAGTCTCGCCCCCTTCGCTCAGTTCGGCAGGTTGAGCTGTTGGTTTTGACAACCTCCGGACGAAAATTCCGTCAGGAGCCGGAGCTCCGGCTGAGGCATTCGTTGAGAGTTCGTCGGCTTCAGAGTTATGAAGACGTTGAACATGATGGATATCCAGGACTTCGAAATCCTTCTGAAGCCTCTGGACTTCAAGGAGATAAGCAGCTAATTGATAATTCTTGCAGGAACATTCACCTGTCACTTGTTTGATGATGAGTTGCGAATCTCCCTTTACCAACAACTGTTTGACACCATAAGATAGTGCCACCTTGAGTCCATAGATGAGGGCTTCATACTCTGCCATATTGTTGGTTGCCTTGAAATCAAGGTGTACTATGTACTTGAACTTCTCCCCGGTCGGAGCCAGGAGATGGATTCCAGCTCTGGCCCCCTGCTTTTGCACAGAGCCATCGAAGTAGAGGGTCCAGTGAGGCTCGGTGAATACTGAAACTTTGAGTTCTGGTTTTTGCTCATTGTGGCCCCCAGGGTTTGAGGGAGAGGGAGTCCATTCTGCCACAAAGTCAGCCAATGCTTGACTTTTAATTGCTTGTATTGACATGAATTCTAGATCGAATTCGGCCAGTTCCGCTACCCACTTTGCAATGTTACCAGTAGAATTAGGGTTATGCAAAATTGCACGTAGTGGAAAAGAAGTTACCACTGATATTTTGTGGGCTTGGAAGTAGTGACGAAGATCCCTTGAGGCAATAAGAACTGCGTAAAGCAGTTTATGCACCTCAATATATCTTGTCTTGGCATCGTGGTGTACTTCACTGATGAAGTACACAGGGCGTTGGATGATCCAGACCCTTTCAGAAGGACTCAAAGCTTCCTCTCCATCGACCCGGACCCTGGTGGAGGGTCCTGGACCTTCAGGTTGTGATTCTTGGACCCTCCCGGAGGGGTCCAAAATTCCTTCTTGTTCAACCCGGATCTCACTAGGAGGATCCATATTATCTTGGTTAACCAGGTGAACCTCTTCAAACGAAAGAGGTTGATCTCCTAGCACTTCGTTTTGAGGTTCCGTGTCTAGAAGCTGAGACCCAGTCACATCTGCAGTTGATCTCGGACCCTCCCGGAGGTGTCCGAACGTTTGAACCGGGTGTGGCTCTAGTCTTACAGCAACCAGGATCATACTGACAACTTTGGTGGTTGCCGAAATGTAAAGCAGTAAAGGCTCACCAGGATTCAAAGCTACCAAGATTGTTAGTGTGGTGAGGAGTTGTTTCAGTTCTTGAAACACCTTTTCTGCTTCTTCGAACCAAAGAAATGGTCTGGATTTCCTCAAGAGTTTGAAGAAGGGTAGCGCCCGTTCTGCCAGTCTTGATATAAATCGACTAAGCGCAGCTAGACATCCAGTCAACTTTTGGACATCTTTAATGCGGGCTGGGGGCCGCATACCTTCTATAGCCTTGATCTTTGTCGGATTTGCTTCAATTCCTCGGCGAGTCACCAAGAACTCCAGAAGCTTCCCGGAGCTAACCCCAAAGACACACTTGTCCGGGTTCAGCTTGGTGCGCGTGGTGCGCAACTTGTCGAAGACGGCTTGTAAGTTGTCAAGGAGTGACTCCTTATTTTTGATCTTCACAACGATGTCATCAACATACACCTCCACCAAGTCTCTAATTAGCTCTCCAAATGTTTTTTACATAGCCCGCACAAATGTTGAAGCAACATTATTAAGACCGAATGGCATGGAAGTATAACAATACAATCCATCTTTTATTATGAAGGCAATATGCTCTTCATCTTCCTTAGACATTTGGATTTGATGATATCCAGAATATGCATCTAAGAAACACAGTAGCTCACACCCAGAGGTGGAGTCCACTATCTGATCTATTCTAGGTAGTGGAAATGGATCCTTTGGACATGCCTTATTTAAGGTGGTGTAGTCGATACACATCCGAAGCTTTCCGTCGGCCTTGGGTACAACAAATGGGTTTGCCAGCTATTTTGGATGAAAGACTCCCCGGATGAATCCAGCTTCGAGCAACTTCTTGATTTCCTATTGGATGAAGTTTTGTTGCTCGATTGATTGTTTCCGGGGCTTCTGGTGCACAGGCCGTGCGTCTGGGTAAATCTTCAGATTGTGCCCAATCACCTCCTTAGGGATCCCAGACATTTGTGACGGTTGCCAGACAAATACGTCGATATTAGCCCGGAGGAAAGTGATGAGCGCGAGTTCCTAATTGTTGTTCAGACCCCCCCGATATACGGGTAGTCTGAGCAACATCGAAACTAATTTTGATGGGAATGTCAGCGTCGCCGCTTGGTTGCACACGAGGTGCGGAGGTAGAGCCTTTGTGACGAATGCTTGGAGGATTCGGAGCTGGCTCCTTACTAGATGCTTCCTCTTGCGCTGTGGTAAGCGCATAGAGTTCTTCCAGTACAGTAACTTCTGCGGTACGATCTTCACAGATCTGGAGAACGCCCGCGTTGGCAACTTCAACACTAAGTAGCCATAAGGGGCAGCATCCATAAACTTGTATAAAGCTGGCCTACCCAAAATGGCATTGAAAGGCAGACTGATCTGCGCGACATCGAAGACCAGTTTCTCGGTTCTATAGTTCTCCTGGGTCCCGAAGGTCACTAGGAGTGTAATGGAACCGAGAGGAGTAATGGTTCCCGGACCTACTACGGAGAAAGGTCGGGATGGGCCAAGGTCCAAAGGCTGGAGCTGAAGCTTAACGAAAGCTTTGAAACTTATGAGGTTTAGCCCGGAATCTCTGTCCACCATTACATGGTGGATTTGGATATTGTTAATGGTGGGTGACACCATCAACAGGAGTTCGACAGCCCCGATCATATTTCGAGGGCAGTCTGAAGCATCAAAAATGATGGGTGTATCCATCCACTTCCGATGTGGTTCCGCTTTAGCAGCGGGAGCTGCCACGACCATGTCATGCCGCATTGTCTTGAGGATGCAGCGATAGGTGATGTCCCAAGAACCACCACAGATGGTGTTCAAGGCCTTCCAATGTTCGTTGTCAGAGACATCTGAGTCGTCGTTGACAGTGTTGTAAACAGCTTTCAAGACATTTTTGGGGTCCTGGAAACCTAGCTCCTCTTCAGTCGGAGCTTCGTCGACTTTTTGTTTTTCTTCCCTTTGACGGAAAGGATCTTCTTCCCGGCGCTTGTTATAGCGTTTGGCAAGGTTCTGGACCTCCCGACACTCTTCCAAGCTGTGTCGATTCGTCTTGTGAATCGGACACCATGTTTTGGAACTGTTGCCGTCTTCTGATGAAGGTCGAGGTCACTTATCTGGGCGTGACCCCCGACTTCTAGGACCTGCAGTAGCAGCAACTGGAGCGCCGGTCGACGGCTTCTTTTTGCCGTTGGGCTTCTTTTTCTTCTTGCCACTACCGGAGGTAGCAGCTTCAGTTTTGGAGGACTTCTGGTTGGCCTCCGGAGCTGGCTTGGAGTGCATTTCACGACCCTCCGCATATCTAGCACATTTATCAGCTAGACTGAAGAGTTTCGTGACGCTGGTAACTTCTTTAATGGCCAGCTTCTCCAACATCTTCTTATCTCGAACACCTTGTCTGAATGCAACGATAACAGAAGAAATCGAGATTGAAGGAATGGTATTTCGTACCTGAGAGAATCGCTGGATGAAGGATCATAGCGATTCTCCCAATGTTTGCTTTGCGGCAAACAGGTCCAACTCAGTGCCAGGTCGGGTGTAGGAGCTTCCGAAGTTGGTAGTGAATTGTTGGCATAGCCCCGCCCAACTATTAATGGAGTCAGGTGGAAGACTCATGAACCAGGACCTTGCAGTCCCAGGGAAGTAATTGGCCATCACAACCTCATCACCCCCCCCCCCCCCCCCCCGCTGCCAGTATGGCTGTGGAGTAGATTTGAAGGAATTCAGCGGGGTTGACAGTCCCGTCGAATTTTTCCAGTAGGTGAGGCCGGAACTTCTGTGGCCATCTAACCATGCGTAAGTGCATGGCCAGGGTAGAACAACCCCCTCCTACTCCTTGAGGAGCAGGGTTTTCCAGAGCCTCTCGTCTCTCACGAGCACGCTCGATGTGAACACGGTCATCCTGCTACCGGTAACGGCGATCCAGTTCCGACCGTAGGTCATGAGTTGGAATCCTGGTAATAGTGTGGGTGCGTCGTGCCCCAGGGGGCAACGAAGTCACCTGCTGGGATGCAACACGTCTCCTCTGCTGCGAAACTTGTGGACCAAGTTGGCTCGACAAGGTCCGTCGTTGAGATGGTGCTCGCCCAGAAGGGGGAGGACCTTGATTGCTGATGCCTACAGCCGCAGCTATGACCAGATGGTCAACCTCAGCCCTCCACTGCTCCATAGCACCCTGGGGTGCACCTGGAGGCGGTGGGCGTTGTAGAAGAGCTCACGCAGCAATGAGCGCGTGCTCGGGGTTGTTGTTTGTCGATGCAGTGATCGACGCAGATGCTCCATCTTGCTGACCAGCATTGTTTGCTGGAACAGATGGTGGTTGTGGTGCCACAACGCCTGTTGGAACAATGACACCTGCTGGTTGTAGGACGTTGGAGGGATTGCCTCCGGCAGGTTGCCCAACGTGGTTGCCATTGGAGGATCCAGCAGTTGAATTCACCATCTTGTGCTCGAGATTTGACCTCCCCCTACCTGGTGCGCCAAATGTCGAAGTGTTTGCTACGACACTTCCCCCGGAGCCGCTAAGAAGCAGCCCGCGGATGTTCTTTTGTGGTTGGGGCATGCAGAGATCAAGATCGAGATGATGACACCAGAGATTTACGTGGTTCGGGCTGCTTGAGCGTAACACCCTACTCCACGGGGTTTTTGTTGCTGTATTGCGAGCTGGTCAGCTGGGATCAGGTTCAATCAGATGTCCCCTGAGTTCGTGCGATACAACCCTTTTATAGTTCTAAGGGCTGACCGTTACAAAGCTTGTTTGGCCCGACATGTGGCCCTGACGTATTTAATGACCTAATACACCGTCTAAAGAGTATTCAGCATAATTAGTTGTGTGATAACATGCATTAATAGTTGTATTACCCCTATTAACAATGCACTGATTGTGTGTCATTAATACAGCATTAGTGACACGTTATCAGGTCTTGTAACTGCCGCTTTAACCGTCCTTGAATGTTTGTAATGGACGTGATCTGCTTGTATTTCCGTTGGCGGTGAAGGTTCGGAGACTCCACACGTGGCAGATCTGGAGCTTTCCCTTGCGGGAGGGTAGGTTCGGGGTCGCTGTATACGTGTCGGCACCGGAGCTCCTCTCTCACGCAAGCAAACATGAGGGACTTCCAATCCTGCTTCGGAGAGAGTGACGCCAGATCGCGGACGCGTCGTCGTGTTCGTCAAGCGCCGACAAGGGCGCGGTGCAGAACGTTGTGACCTGCCTCTCCAGAGGCACTTCTCAGACCGGTCCTGCGTGATCTCGATCATGTGGTGCAAGAGCCTCGTGGGGCAGGGACTCAACGTCGACGACCTGTCTGGCCAGTGCCTGTGCAAGACGGACATCAAGTCATGGTTGTTCTCCAAGAAGTGGTCCAGGAGCCTCGATGTCGAAGATGGCAAGATTGATCTTCTGGGACCTCTCTGGCGCCAAGTTCGGTGCAGGGCCAGAACCATTGGAGGGATTCCGGCGAGAGGAGAAGGGCGAGCAGCGAGGTGACGTGAATCCGCAGAGGTCAGTGGCGGCGCGATGGGGAGGCGGGACGGGCGACGAGAGAAGGGCGCTGGGAGGCAAGCCACACGATGGAGAAGGGCAGCGCTGGGGGCGAGATGCAAGCCACGCCACAGGAGAAGGGCGATCAGCGAGTCGGGGTAGGGGGAGGCCGCAGGCGTAGCGGCGGCTGGAGGTGCGGTGGGGGAGGCGAGCGGCGCCAACAGCGGAGAGATGTGCGAGCTGATGAGCATCAGCGTCACGACGAGAGGCAGGGCGGACGCTAACCATACAGGAATTTTTGCCCTGACCTCACGAGGCCGGGCCGAAAAGGCCCGTCCTCCCCGTGGATCGAGCCGGGAAACTGACCTCCCAAATGCACCTAGAGTGAGTTTCGGCCTGGGGCTTTTTAGACCCGGATTTGACCGAAATCCCTCCGGAATTCTGGACTACCAAAGAGAACCTAAATGCCTTTGGTCTTTTGGAGTTACTGTAGGACGAAAGTAAGGTATACTAGTAGTTCGTAATAATCAAAGACAGATAGAGAATCGGCGTGCCAAGTAACCAGGACAGAGAAGGATCTCCCTCCCATTTTCTTTGAGACAGTCACAAATGCAACACGGACCGGCAGCTGCTAGTACGAAACCAGCGGTCATGTGGCCTGCAATTCACGGGCTCTGTATTCTGATCCAGATCGCCGGACCTGAAAAGGGCTGCGCTGCACGCTCACTGTATCAGCGATGCGATCCAGACGTTCTGAATCTCGATCGGATCACAAGGCATGTCGCTATCCTGCGACAGGGCCGGTCCTAAAGTTTTCGGGCCCGGGACGAAAACCAATCAGAGGTACCTTAGTTATAGAAAATGCTACATACGTATTTGATCTATAAAAATCTTATTTTTTCGAGAGATAGAGATAAATAAGTTTTTTTCTAAAAAGATATACAATAGTTTTGATGTCACAAATTTATTTCAATAGTAGCAGAGATAAACTGATATATGTAGCACACAATCTACAACGAAAAACATTTCTAAAAATAATTTAAATATGTTTGATACATGTATCATATAAACTACTATAACATACACTTCATAAAAGCTATTTTATACATATTAAAGAGAACAATCCTGAAAAAATAATGATGAAAATTTATGTAGTGCTAAAACAAAATAAATTTGTATTACATACACAATACCAATTGTATCCTATTTCTCGACATTGGAAAGGGGTTCAAAATTGTAGCCTCATGACCTAAAATAATCTAGCAGCGATTGTAGGGGCGGGGTTATATCAGAAAAGCAGAAGTGACATGTCAGAGAAAAAATGATTTATGTTGGTAATTTGCACTGTACAAGAAAAAAGATTGGATGGTAACTTGCCTATTTCAAACTGCAGCTGGTTTTTAGATTTTCTAGCAGCACTATTTTTTAATTAGGCTTTGTTGTAGTTGTTTGCAAGCGCCTAACCCCGTTCTCTGACGACAGGATGGGTTCATTGATTTACGTCGGAAGGAAAGGACGTGGCAGGGCACGGAACACGTCGTCGTTCATCGTACCACAGAGTGTACGAGCGCACTTGACGGCCGAGACGTTTGGAGGCGCACACAACAAGTCGTACGCGAATTCTACTCGGTCACTAGCGATAGCGTAAGCTACTGATAGCGCGAGCGCGCGGGATGACGAGTAGATATCACGGTGACACATAGGCAGCAGCTTATCATTGCGATGAGCCGTAACACGACCGTACAATCTGCGCGGCGGCCAGCGGGTTGTTACGGCCCGCCGAACTTTTGGACCGCGGTCACGGACGCAGGCCACAGAAACCCGGCCGTGACGTCCACCGTGCCCTGCACGCACGCGGGGCCGGCCGTTTCCATGCACGTCTTCCATTCCATCCTCGAGCCGCGAGCACCGCACCAGGCCATCCAGAGCACGGCAAGGAGGCCACGAGGGAGGGCGGAGAGATGCGTGGTGGAGATACTAACTAGATAAGCACGGACGAGTCACGACTTCGTACCGGTCTAGGAGCCGAGCCAAGCCGAGCCTGACGTCCGCGATGGGAGCGGTGGCCTCTCACGAGCCTCCCCTCCGATCCCGGCCGACGGCGGCGGCCGCTGTGCGCGCGCGCCGCGGCCCCCGTGACGTCGCCGATCGTGGGTTGGTGACCGTTCGCTGGCCGTCTCTAAAAGCAAGCTGGGCCACGCAGGCTGGACGCCGCCGATTGGTTTACTACCAACTGCTACGACGTGGGCGACGCACTGGCGCGATGCCGACCTGGCACTGCCGCTGGCTGGCCTGTGGTGCACGTCGCGGCGTGTTGTGTTAGCGAAGTGTTTAAAACCTGCATGCGCGCGCGGCAAACCCGGCCCGATTGATCAGGTTGCATCCGAATGGCGAGACGAAGGTCCATCCAAGGAAAACACCCGTCGCGAACGAGAGCATCTACTCCTACGTTTCAGAAGCAGAGAGACGCACACAAATTTCCCAGGTCAGTGACAACGAGTGTTCTACGGCTAGGCCTCGCAGCCTCGCTAGCAGCACCTGACATTTCTGTACCGTAACGTTTGGTGTAAATTCGAGAATGGTTCCTGTGGCAGACAGAAACGGCCGTCTCAATCGTGCAGCTGCTAGGAAGCTTCCTAGCGCGCATCCTCAGGACAGGACGGGACGGGACCGACCGCCGACATGGTTCATCGCGCTTCCCGGGGACGGTCCAGCTCACGTTTGCCTCGAGCAAGACCGGCCAAAAGACTAGGGATGTAAGCGGCGCACGATCGCCCGCTGGTCCGTTCCGTCCCATTACCCGTTAAGAGCCCACTTAAACATAACAGGATGATGCCGGCATCCTGCGATTGCCCGCGGCGCCGCTAGCGTCTAGCTAAGAGCAAACTCTAGCCAATGCCTGATAATCCGATAGCCGCTGCCGTCGGTCGGTGCTGACTGATGAGAACCCTAGCAGATGCTCTAATAACTTTATATAATATTAAAAAATGTTCTTCCGTTTCTGTCGAAGTGGAAGTGGATGTGATCTGTTTCAAAAAAAATAATATTAAAAATGTACAGATAATAAAACTATTTTTTTATAACATGCATCTAATTTTGATGTGTAGATTTCATCCGTTAGACCTTAGGGTTCTTAGGATCGAAACTGGTAATACCTAATTGGACAATTTTTAGTCTTAATCAAAACAGAGCAAGCAATCTTAGGGGTAATTGAACATCTGTGATCTAATTACTTAGACAAACAATCAATCAAAGACATACAGATAGATTGCAAACATTAAGGTGAAGACAATTAGAGATTTAGAGGAGAGATGAGGGTGTTACCGTCAGTGGATTCATTAGATGTCATTGGGCTCTAATGGATGATCGCAGGAGAGTTAGCTTGACGCAGAGAGATCGTTGATGCAGGACGACGTGAGGCAGTGGCAACTTGGAGCAGGTCGGCTTGGCGTCGGATCTCCAAGGTGCGGACCTTTCCCCTCACTCCGTACCCTAATAGATCGGTTAGGGTTTGTGGAGAAGGATGTGGGGGCTGATCAACTCGTGATTAGCACCCCGACCCCTCCCCCTCTTATTTATATGGCGCGGGTGAGAGGGGGCCGCACCGAATTGAGTTGGTTGCGCCCCCGATCAGGGCGCGTAGGAGGAGTCCGTCTCGGGGGCGTGGTTGTTGCCCACGTCACCCCCGAGATCACAACTAACATTCTCCCCCTTGATCTCGGAACCTTAACTTATTATCTTGTTTACTAAAATAATCTTACACATATTTCTTTTGCTTTGACATAAAGGGCACGACACATCAAAACAGTCATTTACGTACTGTTTGTCTCGAAGACCACGATACATCTCACAAATAGAAATAGCTCTATCGGAGCTTGGTTCCGGCAATTCTCCCGGTACTACCGTTGGCAGCCCGCGGAGTTTGTAGTTCGGTTGTGAGCGCGCAGAGATTCAGAACACGATGGCAAGTTGACACGAAGATTTACGTGGTTCGGGCCGCCTAAGCGTAATACCCTACTCCACGGGGTGTGAAGTTTTTGTATTGAGCGTCTGAGCACTTGTGGGCGTGTGTCAGAGCCTGGAAGCCTCCAGGAGAGTCTCTCGACCAGTCCTTTTATAGTACAAGGACTGGTCGTTACATCGTTAGCCTGACCCGACATGTGGCCCTGACAGTTACTGATGCTTAATACACAATTAATGAGCTTAATTACCCTTAATTGTGTAGTAACGCGCCTTGACAGCGCCGTTACTGGTATTAAGCGCCCTCCGATCGTGTGTCATTAAGATGGTATTAATGACACTTAGTCGGGTCTTGAAGTCTTTAAGTGCCCCTTGAAGGTCTGAGCCGTTGGGGGTCCACCAATCTGCTTGTTGAGGTTGAAGATCCGGCGATTGGACGTGTGACAGCTCCGGAGCTTTACGTCTGGGACAGGTAGGTCCGGTGCTGTTGTACACGTGTCAGTATCGGAGCTTCCCTCTGTCGGGGGTTAGATCCGAGGGTGCCGCACATGTATTTAGCCCGGAGCTATCCCATGTGTGGGATATAGCTCCGGTTGCAGGATACACGTGGCAGCATCGGAACTAACCATAGAAGGGAGGCAGGTCCGGTCCCGTATGACACGTGGGGTCTTTGGAGGTCTTCAACTTAGACAGGTGAAAGTTCCTTTAGTCTTTTTGCAGCCCCAAGGGGTATACGGTATGCATGGTACCGACAGTGGCCCCCTGGGCCCACCTCTGGGAGAGAACTTTTGGATGAAGTCGTTCTGCCGGAGGTGGGTCCATCCTTCGGTTTTTGAGTCGTGTCTTCAAGGGTCTTTGGATGTGCTGTTGGCGGTAGTTCGCAGTTAAACCATCATCGCGTGGCATATCCAGGATGCGGCAGGTGAGATCTGAGCGTGCAGATCTCACACAACTGAAGGTCGCCGGTTCCTGATACGAAAATCGTATCGGTTCCGCACGCCTTGTCAGGCCGCTGCCCCCCGGGTTTCCTGCTTCTCATGATACAACTGTTCGTCTGGGTTAAGGACCTCGACTTGATCGTCAGGGTGGCCCCGGGCCCCCTTGTCATTGGCAGGGTGAAGTTTTGAACTGTATCGTCGGCTCTTTTGCGGTTTCCATCCAAGCGTTGCGGGGGCTTACTTAAGAAGGAAAGCGCGCACCATTTGGGGATTCTTTACGCCTTCATTTGAACTTGCACTCGAATCCTCCAAACTTTTGCTTGCTTTTCCTCTCTCGCCCTGCTGTGCTGCGATGGAGTTGGGTCTCTGCCAGAGCCGTCTAACGACCGACGATGACTTGAAGAAGGTTCGGGCCTAAATGGGGTGGTCCAGCGACTCCTTCAATACCCTGGTCCGCGCCGGAAAGCCCCCGTTGAAGAAGAAGCGCGCCAGCGACATGGTGTACTTTTCCGCGTACGCCATGGTGGGACTGATCCCACCTTTTTCCACTTTTCTCTTGATGCTGCTAGACTTCTATGGTCTGCAGTTGTACCACCTTAGCCCTCACTCCATTCTTATGGTATCAACCTTCGTCCACTTCTGCGAGATGTGGGTGGGTATTCCCCCCTGCGTTGAGCTCTTCCGCACCTTCTTCACCATCCATACCACAGGCAAGAGTGACGAGTACCTTGACTTCTACTATTTTGTGAAGCGCAAGAAGTGCCCGTACAAGTACTTGAGGTCGTTCCCTTCCGGCAAGTGGGACGACTAGAAGAAGGATTGGATTGTCGTCACGGTAGAGGAGCACGAGAAGTTGGAGCTGCCCGAAGGCCTTCCCAAAGTTCACACTGAAGCCTGGAGTGAAGTTCTGGTGTCGTCGGAGGCCTTCGATCCTGCCTTGACCAGAATCTACCAATGTGTGGAAGGGGGGGTGACTCCCCAGGTGGTCTTTTGCAACTTCCTGGTCAACAGGTGGGCTCCATTGAAGAAGAGAGAGAAGCTCGCCTGGGCCCTCAACAATGTGATGGACGAAGACTAGATTGAGATCGGTTTGAAGTCCAATCTGGAAGGCGCAGCTTTGGAGCTTCATCTCAAGAAGTTCCAGCACGGCATCGATGTCGAGGGTGACGATTTAGCTCCGCCGGCGGCTTTCCTCCCTCTGAACATGGAGGCGGAGTTCAGCAGGGAGCTCCGGCGGAAGATGTCGGTGCTTGATGACCTCGACGAAGTTGAGAGGCGTCCGACCACCAAGCTAGTGATCCCGAAGCTTCACAGGGTGGCTCTGCTCCCGCTCCAAAGCCAAAAGTTGAAGTCGTGGGCAAGGGCAAGGAGTTGGTCGAGCCCTCGAGCCGCAAGAGGAAGTTGAAGCACTCTGATGGAAGGTCCGTCAGACCTGCTTCTTCCAAGACAGCTCCTTCTCCCCGGCGGGGGAGGTCTTCGACGGCGACGACCACTCCAGCATCAGCATCTCCTCGAGATGCTAGCTCTGGCCATGTGGCTCCGGTACCAGGGCCAGCCGAAGGCTCTAGGTCCGAAGGTCCTTCCCGATCGAGGGGGGCCTCAACCAAGACATCACGGACGGCATGAGCAAGCTCCGGGGAACCTTCTGGAGCTACCACGTCAGTGGCGACAGGGTCTAGTCCTGAGCGTCCGGTGAAGAGGTTCCGCGCTAGCTGGAGCGGGAGTCTTCCAAGGTAAGTTTGATTTTTTTACCCCAGTTGATTGTTTTTGTGGTAATCATGTTTTGAGTTTCTTTGTTCTCCATCCACAGGGCACCCAAGAAAGGGGCTGAAGCTCCGGTTCCTGCAGCAGCAGATGAGGCTGTGCGGGTAGAGGCTCCGGCTCCAATCCCAGCGTCGCCCCAGGTGGCGGCTGAGGTCGCGGCAGCCCCGACGTCGGCTGTCGTGGTCCTGGACCTCGACTCATCTCCCAAAGCACCCGTGGTAGTGCTGGACCACGAGAATGAAGATGTACCAGTGGCACTAGCACCGGAGGTTGAAGCTCTGGTTTTTGATGCTGCGATGATGGACGCTCCGGCCCCAGAGTCGGAGGTAGCTGCAGTTCTGGCCCTAGAGTTGGATGTTGTTGAAGCCCTGGCAGCAGAGCCGATGGTTGATGAAGCCCCGACAGTGGAGCCGGGTGTTGATAAAGTTCTGGCGCCCGAGCCGGTTATCGCAGAGGTGCCGATGCCTGAGTCAATGGTGGTCGAAGCACCAGCGCCTGAACCAGCGGTGGAGGAGGCGTCAACGTGTGATGCCGGAAGTGGCTTCAACTCCGGCCGAACCTTCAACGCCTGCCCCGGAGGTGGTGGTTCCGGAGATCCCCACGACTGAGCCAGGGTGCCAAGATGAAGCAGTCGATCCCCCGTTCTAGGGACCAGTTGCTGATGACCTGGCACAGGGATCTTCGGAACTGACTACAGAGGTAGAAACTTCTGCTGTAGGACCTTACTCAGCGACGGCCGAGGCTATCTCGGAGGGCGGCCCTAGTGCTGTGGAAGCTCAAGGGACCGCTCTTATAGAGTGGGACCCAATTTTTGTTACGGAGAAACCGCTGGAGCCAGCGGAGAAGACCCCGGTAGGTCCAGAGCCAATCCCTTTGTCGTTGTCTATCGACAATGCCTGCTCCAGTCTTCGTCAGGTCCAGCTGGCCTTTTACCACGACAGCAAGTCCCTCGAGGAGGAGCGCCAAACCCTTAGGAGGTGGCACAACCGGCTCCAATTCGAGACCAAGTTGGCGCAGTTGAGGCTGGCCGAAGACAAGGAGTGGGTGAAAATGGAGAAAGTCCGGTTGGAGTACTGGGGACAACTGCTGGATGAGAGGGAAAGCAGGACGCAATCCCTTGACAACCAGTCTCGGGCCATCCACGAACAAGCTGTGGCTACTAATGAAGCAGCGAATGACCGCCAAGAGAAGCTCAGCGCCATCCACGACAGCCTCGTCAAGCGCCGGGAGGCTCTTGAGGAGCGGGAGAAAAAGCTCGAAGATGAAGAGCAAAAACTCCTGGAGCTGCAGGATGACCTCGTGAAGAGGGAGGAGGAGCTTACTCAGAGGCCGACTCTGGGTGACAAGAGTCTTGCGAAGCGCACCAAGAAGCTGGAG
Source organism: Tuctoria greenei (assembly GCA_036927565.1). Taxonomy (NCBI): domain Eukaryota; kingdom Viridiplantae; phylum Streptophyta; class Magnoliopsida; order Poales; family Poaceae; genus Tuctoria; species Tuctoria greenei. The sequence goes on along the minus strand of JAYESD010000004.1, from coordinate 18,585,654 downwards.
GAGCGCTGCGAGAAAGAGGAGAAGAAGGCCTGGCAACGATGACAGGACCTCAACAAGAGGGAGAATGAAATTGCTGCGAGGGATAAGAAAGTGCGAGGCCGGGAGAAGGACCTAGTCGACCGTCGAAACAAGATCCACCTCCGAGAGGAGGAGCTCATTAAACTCGAAAGGCATGTTACTAAAAAGATTCAGCGGAACACCAAAGAGGTCGAGAGCCTTGCCCGGGATAATTCGGAGCTTGCGGCGACCAAGAGATCCTTGGAAGATATGCGAGGCTCAAGGGCTGCGGAGTCCCAACAAGTTTGGGACTTCTTGGGCAAAGCCAATGACGAGCTAACGCCGATGGGTTTTATTCCCATGCGTCCGGATGATCCGGAGCCGGAGCTAGACCAGACGTTGCAGGCCTTGAGCTCGGCGGGCAACAAGCTCTCCAAGATGGGTGATGTCATCGCGGACCAGCTGGAAATCGAGGGACAATCCCTGGCGAAGAACGTCGCAGAGTACATGTTGACATGCTACACAAGCCGGGACCCTCACTTCTCACTGGACCCGGTGCTTGAAGGCCCCATCAATGGAGAGGGAGAAGCCGCCAAAGCCAGCGTGTCGGAGGTTTCCCAGAAGGTCGCCTCGTTCTTCCATAGGGTCTAGGACTCTCTCTTTGTAGCTCCCGCTTGTATCCTCTCTTATTTTTCTCCAATTCTGTAATCTCTTGTCTCCACATTAATGAAATCCAAGAATTTTATAAATTTCATTTTTTGTCTTCAACACCTTTGTCCCACTGGTAGATGTACACAATTTGATTGTGAACATGTACTAAGAGGATGTAGCATTTTGTTGAAGACTTGCGCGCTTCGAACTTGTGGTTTGTAGGTTCGAAGTCACCGATAGTAGGGGCCCCCTGAGGTTGTCGGAGCTTAGTAGCTCCAGCAGTGACTCTTGTAAACACGTAGAGCATCAACGATTAGTCCTTTGCAGTTGTCGGAGCTTGGTAGCTCCGGCAGCGACCATTGTCAACGCGCAGTGCGTCGACAGTAGACCCCACTGGGGAGTCTTCCCACCATCTTTTCTTCATGTTGACAGCTGGCCCCCTGGATTTGCCAGAACTTTGTAGGGGGTGTCGGAGCTTTGATAGCTCCGGCTTCATCCACTATCATCATGAGATCTTTATTTTTCCTGCACACTGAAGTCAAGAAAAATAGTAAAATCCATTTCTTATCTATAACTCGTTTGCGGCTTACTATTCCCGAAAGAAATTTTTAGGTCGAACACAATTCTACATAAAATCAAGTGCACTGTCTTGTTTTCTCCAGGTCTGATCGTTTCTGAACTCGCCTTACTTCGGCCTGCCGGGGTGTAGGTAGAGTGGCGTACTTAGGGTGCAGGACCAGGCTAAGTTGATAGCACACTCCAGACTTAGATTGGCTTGGTGGCATTCAGACGAGTAGACCATTAACAATGTTTAGACCCGGAAGTATTGACAATGCAACTTGAATTATATATGAATTGGTCGAGCTAAAGTTTCTTAAGAATTGCACAACTTTGTTATAGACAAGAAAGAGAAAAATAAAAAATATTGAGCCTGTACAAAATAAATGCATGTGTAGTCTGTTTTCACACAATGATATCTTTCATTATAGGTTCGGGGTACAGGGGAAACAAGTACACTCTTAGGGTACGGAACCAGACTAAGTGTGTTGCATTTCTCATTTGACCCAAGGTAGCTAGCTACACTTTTAGTTCTGAGGCTGTGACAGGTGTTGCCTGAACTTTGCAGACCTTCCGGGGAAGGTCAGGCTGTTCTCCCGAAGGAGCTACCCGACTCTGTACAATGACTCTATAACATACATCACATGTAACTAAAGACTCACCTCCGTGATATTAAGCGTATAACTTATGGAGGTGCTCAATGTTCCAAGGATTAGGAAGAGGTGTCCCATCCTCGGTTGCCAAGCGAACGCATCCGGGACGGGATACTTTGATCACTCGAAAGGGTCCTTCCCAGCTGGGGGAGAGTTTGTTTAACCCTTCTCGAGTTTGTATTCTCTGTAGCACCAGATCGCCTTCCTAGAGCTGTCGGCTGTGAACATACCTTTGGTGATAGCGCCAAAGAGCTTGGCGGTATCAGGCATTCCGAACAGCTGCTCGACACCTTCCCTCTTCAACGAGGTCAAGGTCTTCACACCGGAGCTGGTCCTGCGTGGCATCGTCGAAGGTTCAGACTCAGAGTGACCCCAAGGTGATTTCCGAAGGAAGGACTCTTCAGATCCATACACCAGAAGAAGGGTGTCTCTCCAGTTGATCGGTTTGGAGTTGTCCTGTTGGCCCACAGGGTGGGCGGAAGGTCTTCGATCCAGTTGGCTCCATGTTTTTTCAGGCACTCATATGTGCGCGTCTTGAATCCTTTTAGGATTTCTTCATTTGCTCTCTCGGCTTGGCCATTGCTTGTCGGGTGAGCTACGGAGGCGTAGCTGACTTGAATGCCAAGGTCTTCGCAATATCCTTGGAATGCAGAGCTTGTGAATTGGGTCCCGTTGTCAGTGATGATCTTGTTTAGGACTTCAAATCTGCATACTATGGACTGCAAGAATTTGATAGTTGATTGCTTGTTTATTGTCACAACTGGAGTTGCTTCCGTCCATTTGGTGAACTTGTCAATGGCAACATACAGGAACTTGTAACCTCTGACGGCTCTTGGGAATGGTCCCAAGATATCCATCCCCCACACAGCAAATGTCCATGTAGGAGGTATCATTTGTAGGGGTTGAGCCGGTGTGTGAATTTGCTTTGCATGGAACTGGCATGCTTCACATTTCTTCACTAGCTCAGTTGCATCCTGGAGTGCTGTAGGCCAGTAAAAACCATGCTGGAAGGATTTACCGACCAGCGTGCGGGAAGACGTGTGGTTTCCACACTTGCCTCCATGGATATCTGCGAGGAGCTCGCAACCTTCTTCCCTTGTAATGCACCGCATTAGGACGCCATTGGCACCACGCTAGCTTCGAGGTGCTGGTCTCGCCCCCTTCGCTTAGTTCGGAAGGCTGAGCTGTTGGTCTTGACAATCTCCAGACAAAGGTTCCGTCAGGAGCCAGAGCTCCGGTTGAAGCTTTTGTCAAGTGTTCGTCGGCTTCAGCGTTGTTGAGACGCTGGACATGGCAATCCAGGACGTCGAAGTCCTTTTGAAGCTTCTGGACTTCAAGTAGGTATGCAGCTAGTTGAGGGTTGTTGCAGCAGCATTCACCTTTGACTTGTTTTATGACGAGTTGCGAGTCACCCTTTACCAATAGCTGCTTGGCACCATATGATAGTGCCACCTTGAGCCCATAGATTAGTGCTTCATACTCCGCCATGTTGTTGGTCGCCTTGAAGTCAAGGTGAACCATGTATTTGACCTTCTCCCCGGTCAGAGCGAGAAGAAGGACTCCATCTCCGGCCCCCTACTTCTGCATGGAGCCATCGAAGTAGAGAGTCCAGTGAGGATCGGTGAAAACTGGAAGCTTGGGTTCCAGCTTCTGCTCACTGGGGCCCCCAGGATTTGATGGAGAGGGGGTCCATTCCGCCACAAAGTCCGCCAATGCTTGACTCTTGACCGCTTGTCTTGGGATGAATTCAAGGTCGAACTCAGTCAATTCCGCTACCCACTTTGCAATATTCCCAGTAGAGTTGGGGTTATGCAAGATTGCATGCAGTGGATAAGAAGTTACCACTAAAATCTTGTGAGCTTAGAAGTAGTGTTGGAGCTTCCTAAAAGCAATAAGAATTGCATAGAGCAGCTTATGCACCTCCAGGTACTGAGTCTTGGCATCATGGAGTACTTCGCTGATGAAGTACATTGGGCGTTGGACTGTCCAGACCCTCCTGAAGGGGCCTAGAGCTTCCTCCTCATCAACCCGGACCCTCCCGAAGGGGTCTGGACCTTGTTCGGGGAGCTCTGGGTTCCTGCTGGAAGAACCCGGAGCTTCTTCTGAAGTGATCCGGACCTTCCTGGAGGGGTCTGAATCTCGTTGCTTAGCAACAATAACTTCTTCATTTGAAGGAGGTTGATCCTCTGGCATCTCGCCTTGAGGATCAGGGTCTGGGAGCTGGGACCTAGACTTGTCTTCAGGTAGCTCCGGACCCTCCCGAAGGGGTCTGGACTCCTGAACTGGAGATGGTTCTGGTCTTTCCAGAACTAGGACCATGCTGACAACTTCGTCAGTTGCCGAAATGTAAAGCAGAAGTGGCTCACCAGGATTCGGAGCTACCAAGGTTGGTAGAGTGGTTAGGAGTTGCTTTAGCTCTTGGAAAGCCTTTTCTGCTTCTTCGGACTATTGGAATGGTCCAAACTTCCTCAATAATTTGAAGATGGGTAGCGCCCATCCTGCCAGTCCTGAGATGAACCGGCTGAGGGCGGCTAGACATCCAGTCAGCTTCTGAACGTTCCTTGATGCGGGTTGGTGGCCGCATGTCTTCAATAGCTTTGATCTTTGCCGGATTTGCTTCTATTCCTCGGTGGTTCACCATGAAACCAAGAAGATTTCCGGAGCTAACCCCGAAGACACACTTGTCCAGGTTCAGCTTCGTGTGTGTGTGATTCGCAACTTGTTGAAGACAGCTTGCAAGGTGTCAAGGAATGACTCCTTGTTCTTGATCTTGATGACGATGTCATCGACGTACACTTCCACTACATCTCTAATGAGCTCTCCAAAAGTTTTGTACATAGCTCGTACAAACGTTGAAGCAACGTTTTATAGACCGAATGGCATGGCAGTGTAACAATATAATCCATCTACTATGATGAAGGAAGTATCCTCTTCATCTTCCCTAGACATTCTGATTTGATGATACCTAGAATATGCATCTAGGAAACACAATAATTCGCACCCGGAGGTAGCAGTGAACTGTTGGCACAGTTCCGCCCAACTGTTGATGGAGTCAGGCGGGAGGCTCATGAACCAAGACCTGGCGGTCCTAGTCAAAGCCACAGGGAAATAATTGGCCATTACGGCCTCATTGCCTCCGGCCGCAAGGATAGCGGTGGAGTAGATTTGGAGAAATTCGGCGGGATTGACAGTCCCGTCAAATTCCTCCAGCAGGTGAGGCCAGAACTTCTGCAGCCATCTGACCATGCGTAGGTGCATGGCCAGGGCTGAACAACCTCCTCCTACCCCCTCAGGAGCAGTACTGTCCCGAGCCTCTCGCCTCTCGCGAGCATGCTCGATATGGGCGCGACCGTCCTGTTGACGGTAACGACGATCAAGCTCCGCCCGGAGGTCGTGGGTCAAAAGCCTAGTTATCGTATGGGTATGTCGCGCCCCGGAAGGTAGCGACGTCGCCTGTTGAGACGCAGCACGCCTCCTGTGTTGTGAAGTGTGCAGACCAAGTCTACCCGACACGGTCCGATGCTGCGATGGGGCCCGACCCGAGGGGGGAGGACCTTGGTTGCTGATGCGATCGACTGCTGCTGTAACCAAATGTTCCACATCAGCTCTCCACTGCTCCATTGCACCTTGGGATGCTCCTGGAGGCGATGGACGTTGAAGAAGAGCAAGCACAGCATGGAGCGCGTGTTCAGGGTTGTTGTTCGCCGATGCAGTGACCGACGCAGACGCCCCATCTCGTTGTCCAGCTTGATTCGACGGTGCAGGCGGTGGCGGTGGTGGCATGACTCTTGCTGGAGCCACAGTGCCTGCTGGTTGCTGCATGTTGGAGGGGTTGCCTCGAGCAGGTTGTGCAACAGGGTTGCCGTTGGACGATCCAGCAGCAGAGTTCACCATCCTTAAATCTCGGGTGCACCCCTACCTGGCGCGCCAACTATCGGAGTTTGGTTCCGGCAATTCTCCCGGTACTACCGTTGGCAGCTCGCAGAGTTTGTAGTTCGGTTGTGGGCGCGTAGAGATTCAGAACACGATGGCAAGTTGACACGAGGATTTACATAGTTTGGGCCGCCTAAGCATAATACCCTACTCCACGAGGTGTGTAGTTGTTGTATTGAGCGTCTGAGCACTTGTGGGCGTGCGTCGGAGCCTGGAAGCCTCCCGGGGAGTCTCTCGGCCAGTCCTTTTATAGTACAAGGACTGATCGTTAGATCGTTAGCCTAGCCCGACATGTGGCCCTGACGGTTACTGATGCTTAATACATAATTAATGAGCTTAATTACCCTTAATAGTGCAATAACACGCCTTGACAATGCCGCTACTGGTATTAAGGGCCCTCCGATCGTGTGTCATTAAGATGGTATTAATGACACTTTATCGGGTCTTGAAGTCTTTAATTGCCCCTTGAAGGCTCGAGCCATTGGGGGTCCACCAGTCTGCTTGTTGAGGTTGAAGGTCTGGCGGTTGGACGCGTGACAGCTTTGGAGCTTTACGTCTGGGACGGGTAGGTCCGTTGCTATTGTACACATGTCAGTACCGGAGCTTTCCTCTGTCGGGGGTTAGGTCCGGGGGTGCCGCACAGGTATTTAGCCCGGAGCTATACCATGTGTGGGATGTAGCTCCGGTTGCAGGATACACGTGGCAGCATCAGAACTAACCATAGAAGGGAGGCAGGTCCGGTCCTGTATGACAGCTTGGGCCTTCGGAGGTCTTCAACTTAGACAGGTGAAGTTCCTTTAGTCTTTTTGCAGCCCCAAGGGGTATACGGTACACAGTGTACCGATAGTCTCACACTTTGGTGGCCCCTTAGAATCTAGGATATTGTCACAGGGTCTTCCTTAAACTCATGTCGGCTACGTGTTCACTGAACACGTTGGGTGGGAGGCCCTTAGTTAGCGGATCCGCAAGCATTTGCTTAGTACTGATATGCTTGAGACTAATTGCGTGATCCTGGATTTTCTCTTTCACAATATAGTACTTAATGTCAATGTATCTGGCAGCACCACTCGACTTGTTGAGAGTACATTACTGCTGACTGATTATCGCAGTATAACTTAAGTGGTTTATAGATGCTGTCGACCACTTTAAGATCGGGAACGAATTTCTTAAGTCAAGATGTCTGCCCAGTGTCATAACAAGCAACAAACTCAGCATACATTGTGGACGATGTAGTGATTGCTTGTTTGGAGCTTTTCCACGATATAGCTCCATTCGCGAGGGTGAATATATAACCTGATGTGGATTTCTTAGTATCCACACAACCCGCATAATCTAAATCTGAATAGCCCACTATTTCTAGTGACTCAGACTTACTATAAGTCAGCATGAGGTGCTTAGTACCCTGTTTGTATCTTAATATCTTCTTAACGGCTTTCTAGTGATCTAATCCTGGATTACTTTGGTATCTGTCAAGCATCCCAGTCACAAAAGCTAAGTCAGGGCATGTACAAACTTGAGCATACATCAAGCTTCCGATAGCAGAAGCATAAGGAATTCCTTTCATCTGATCAACCTCATACTTATTCTTAGGCGATTGAGAGTTTGAGAACCTATCGCCCTTAAATACTAGAGCAGGCGAGGCTTTACTATTATGGATATTGTACTTTTTGAGTACGCTTTCTAAGTATGCCTTCCCAGATAGTCCTAAAACCCCCTTAACACGATCTTGGTGTATCTCAACCCCTAAAACATAGGTCGCTTCACCTAGATCCTTCATATCAAAGTTTGAGGATAAAAACTTCTTAGTTTTTCAGAGTAGATTGACATCACTACTTGCTAATAAGATGTCATCCACATAAAGGACTAAGAAAATGAACTTTCCATTCTCAAACTTAGCGTAAATGCAATTATCCTCCTCATTTTCCTTAAACCCAAACTTTCTAATAATCTCATCGAACTTGAGATACCATTGTCTTGAATCTTGCTTAAGTCTATAAATGGATTTCTTCAAGTGACATCCAATATGTTCCTTACCCTTAACGACAAAACCTTTCGGTTGTGTCATATAGACGTCCTCATATAGATCCCCATTGAGGAACACCGTCTTTACATCCATTTGATGCAATTCTAAGTCATAATGCGCTACTAATGCCATGATGATTCTAAAAGAATCCTTAGACGACACGGGAGAGAAAGTCTCATTGTAATCAATACCCTCCCGTTGAGTGAATCCCTTAGCCACAAGTCTAGTCTTATACTTTTCGGTCTTCCCTTTGGAGTCACGCTTAATTTTGTAGACCCACTTATAGCCTACAGTTTTGGCTCCTTTAGGAATCTCTACTAAGTCCCAGACCTTGTTGGCACTCATGGAACTCATTTCATCTTGTGTGGCCTTATACCATTTAGATGACTGATGTCGCCTCATAACATCTTCGTAAGAGGTGGGATCATCCTCCATCTTATCTTCTTCGCTCAAGTAGATCTGATAGTTGTCCAGGATGACCGATCGTCTTACTCTTTGTGATCTTCTTACTTGAGCATCATCTAAGGGTTGAGGCTGTTGCTGAACCTCATTTTGTTCGACCATATCCTCAACAGGCTGAGAATGTGAAACCTCACTTATTTCTGTTGTGGCCGATGGAGGTGCAACAATAGGCGACATGTCACTAGTGGCGGGGACCGGTGGCACAACGACAGCAGGTAGGGTGAAATAAGGCTCTTGAGTTATCGGAACGGGTAAACTAATCCGTTCTTCCTCAAGGTCTATTTCCCGCCGTACAGTGCCCCCCCTGATCATAGTTTCTTCTAAGAATACGACATGTCATGTTTCTATGAACTTAGTATGCCGATCTGGACAATAGAACCTACAACTCTTACTTTTCTCAGGATAGCCAATAAAATGACAACTAACTATTCTAGATTCCATCTTACTAATGTTTGGGTTGAACATCTTAGCCTCAGCTGGACAGTCCCAAATATGAAAATAGTTTAATGAGATCTTACGTCCTGTCCACATCTCATACAGTGTCTGAGGTGGTGACTTAGTGGGAACCCGATTAAGAACATAAATGACGGTTTTTAACGCCTCCATCCATAGGCTAACTGGTAACATAGAATAACTTAGCATACTCCTTACCATGTCCATAAGAGTACGGTTTCTACGTTCCGCAACACCGTTCTGCTGAGGTTTGCCCGGTGTAGAATACTGGGCGACTATGCCATGTTCCTGTAAAAATCTCACAAAAGGTCCAGGAACCTGACCATATGGGGTATGTCAACCGTAGTACTCACCTCCACGATCGAATCTTACTACCTTAATCTTAATATTGTGTTGATTTTCTACTTCAGCCTTAAATATCTTAAACTTATCCAATGCTTCGAATCGCTCCTTGATTGGACCAATATAACCATAACGAGTGTAGTCGTCTGTGAACGTTATGAACGAGTCATACCCGTCTACGAAGACTACGGGAAACGGACCACAAATGTCCGTGTGAACAATTTCTAAAATTCCCGTGCTGCGTATGGTGTTCTTCTTAATAGTCTTAACAAACTTTCCTTTAATGCAATCAATGCATTCTTCTGAATCTGAGAAGTCTAAGTGGGGTAAGATTGATTGAGATACTAAGCGTTCGATCCCCCCCCTCGAAATATGGCATAATCGACAATGCCATAATTTTGACGATGTTTCGAAATCGATTCTTTTGCGCTTGTTTCTTCTTATGTCATTCTTAGTGGGAATTTGATCATTACTTAAGGTATCCACATTACCATGAGTGGACAATAGGTAAAGCATGTCTTGTCTGAAGGCAAAACCCACAATCTTATTATTCAAACTAATAGAGCATTTGTCTTCGCCAAAATGGCAAACAAATCCACAATTATCCAGACATGAAACTGATATCAAATTCCTCTCTAAACTAGGGACATAAAGAACATTGTAAGGATAAAAACGCCCAAGAGGGGGGTGAATTGGGTTTTCATTCAAATTTTAAGGTAATTAAAAGCTAACAACTTAAAGCCCAATTCCCTATGCGATTAATCTATGCAATCAATGTAAATTAAGGTTGCGGAATGAAGATTGCATAAATGTAAAAGGGAGAGGGATGCAAACGCTCAAGGGACACGGAGTTTATCCCGTGGTTCGGCAAGATCACAAGGATCTTCCTACATCCACGTTGTGGCACCCACCGAAGGGTTTTGCCACTCCCAAGTCACCGAGACAAGGGGGTCTTCACTATTCTTCTCCGTTCGCCAACCTTGGCAAGGTGGAGCTCAAGCCTTGTACACTTTGAATCCTCCGGGCTTCCACAATCCTCTTGGCAAGCTCCGGAAGTCACACACACCAAGGGACACTCCCTTATGGCTCTCACTACACTAGAGACTCCAATCACCAAGAATGGAGACACACAAGCACTATCTCTAGCTAGTTCTAGCCTATCTCTTGGTGTACAAATGATGAACAATGATGTGAAAGTGGTAGCTCTATGTCTTGAATGCTCTAGGATGTGTAGAGTATGTCTGGGCTTCAAGTCATCTCGATTTGACAGGTTGAAGGGGTATAAATAGCCAGCCTCCACGAAATAGCCGTTGGAAAAGTAGGCTGACATCACTTCTCTGTGAACACCGGATGATCCGATGTCTCCCCTTCAGTTATCATCGGTCAAAGCCAAATTAGCTGATGTCACTGTGTCAGATATGACCGTTGTTAGACCGATGTTGACCTGTCTTCTCATCGGATGATCCGGTGGCTCTTCCTCCAGAATTTGCTTGATATTGATGCTTACTGGAGTGATCGACCAATGTGTGTAATTTTGAACATCGGATGATCCGGTGCTTCACTTGGTCCAAGGGTATTGCAAACTGTGCTGATGGACCGATGTCACTGAGCCACTCACATCGGATGATCCGATGAGTGCATTTGTCTGAGGTCTTCTTCTTCTGTTTACACAACTCGACCGATGCAGTCAACTCAGAAAACATCGGATGATCCGGTGTGTTCAACTTGTTGACTTCGAGTTGTTTTGAGTTGTTCTTTTGGAATTTGAACTTGTGACCTCTTTGATACTTGTTTGAAATGTTGTTTTGATAGTCTTCAAGCATTGAGTGATGTCAAGTTAGAGCTTTCACTTCTTGTCTTCGTATGATTCGATTTGATCTCATTAGTTGATTTTATATGGGTCTCCAATGTAATTTTGATTTCATTTGATTGACTGATTATTGGGACCTTGCATTCACAAATTCATTAGTAATATTGAATGGTTGTCATTAATCACTGAAACCATACCTCATGGGGCCTAGATGCTTTCAATCTCCCCCTTTTTGGTGATTGATGACAACACAGTAATTTAAAGCGCAATAGTAATGAATTTGATGGTACAATACTCAAGTAGATATGCAATGAATACAAGATAAGACACATCGAGCTTGTAGAAAGCAAATGAAATTAATGGCGCGAAAATCTCAATCGATTAAAACCATAAGCAAATGTGACAAGCGGAAAAGTGCTTAATTAAAATTACAAAAAGTACTCAAGCACACAAGAACACAAAGGAATAAACTCAAACTCCCCCTAAGACTGAGAAACTACTACTACTCCCCCTGACTCCTCTACCTCTTCTCCCCCTTTGGCATCAAGACACCACAAAGGGATCAGAGAGCCTACAGACCCTGAGAGCTAGGCGCGATGACGAACTGGTCACCGTTGCTGTCGTCGGAGCTGGAGTCGCCGGTCGCAGGAGCTGCTGGAGCGGAGGGGGCTAGGGGATCCGCTGTCGGTGCTGGAGAGGAAGTAGCAGGTACAGAAGGCACCAGTGGAGCTGGAGGAAGCAGAGCACTGACCACGGACGCCGGCGTCTGCTGGAACAGAGTCGTCGCCGGCAGAGGTGAGTGGATCGGTGCGCTGGGTGCCAGAAGTGGTGACATACTGATCGAAGGAATCGGAGTAGTAGGCACCTAAGCTACACCTGGAGCCAGTCCCAGTCCAGGCTGCTGTGGAGGAAGGGTGATCCCGGTCTGAGTGTATAGGTTCGTGATCAACCCTAGGATCCCCATCATGGCCTGCTGAGTCTGCTGCTGCTGGTCGAGGGTACGGCGGTGCATCTGATCGACCAAGTTGGTGAACCGATCTGTATCCTCTCGCCTCTGTCGGGCGATCTCCAGCTGAAGCTCCTGCTGCTGCCTCTGAAGCTGTGCCAGGTGAGCAGCCTGCTCTGCCCTGGCCTGCTCAGCAGCGAGCCTGTCCTGGCGCTGCTGCTCTATCATCTGCTGAAGTAGTGTCGACAGCTCTGACGGCTGTGACACCTGCGCCTCGGACACAGGAGGTGGTGTCGGCGGTGGAGCAGCTGATCCTCCTGCCTCGGCGTCGTGCTGCCTCGGTGAGGGTGGTGGAGGAGGGAAGTACTCCTCGACACTCTCGTCTGTGTCACTCTCAGACCAGACGTGCTGCAGGTCTCCTCCCTGAGCTTCCGCCTCAGCTAGACGCTCATCTTCTTTCTCGAGGTCAGACCAATCCTCCTCAGTCAGTCGGGCCCTGAACTGGCGCTCAACTGGACGGCCAAGGCCGCGATCTCCAGGAGCAGGGGCACGGTAATGTCCGAACCGTGTCACACTCTCGTCAGAGAGACGGTCGTGCACGGCGGACTCCTCGGGAACCATCATAGTGAGCAAGTAGCTGATCCAGTGCCCATACACTAGCTGTCTCATCATGCCCACACCATCTGTGATAACATCTTCCATCTCGCAGATGAGGACATCCACGATATCAAAGTCCACCCCGTTCATGATGTAGAACAGGATCGTCTGCTGGAGGCTAGTGAAACCCTCAAGATAGCCGGACCTCAGCAGGAGAGAGCGACGCAGGGCAAGGTGCACCGTGCGCGCTGCAGGAGTCAACAAGGCCGGTACTCTCGGCTGGTCTGGAGAGAAAGTGGGTCCAAACAAAGATCTGATCTCCTCCAGAGCAGGTGCCACTCCTCCAGTGAGCGGCCTCCTCGGCGGGTCTGCCTGACCGTAGACTCTCTCATGTATGCAAGTGTCGTGCAAGTCTACTCCAAGCAACTGTCCCAGCATCTGCCTCGTTAGGTGGTAGTGCTGACCCATGAACATGAAGTCAATGGATCGTCTGCCCTCAGAGACGTAGAGGGTGGTGTAGAACACGCGGACCCAATCCTCCACGTAAGCACTCCGCTCATAAGATAGCAACTGTACCAGGCCCCTGTACCTCTCAAAGAAAGGCCTGATCTCTGTCCCTGCGGCTACTGCAAGCTGAACCCAATCCATGTAGTTGTGTTGGAACAACTTGTGGCCTCGGCGTCTGTAGGTCTCGTAGAGAGACGCCTGCGTGACTGTCCAGAAGCGACTGTCCACCAAAGCTTCCCGGGGCTGCGGGTACCACTCCTCAAGCAACACACTCCATCTGAGCTTTCGAAGTTGCTTGGCCTTCATCTTCCGGTAGTCCGTGAGATGGACTCCCTCAGCAACACGGACTGCCGTGTCCATCTGGTAGATGGCCCTCTCGGCCTCCCTGTCCTCACGACGGTCGGCAGCCGTCGGTCTCGGACGAGGAGCAGCCTCGGTGTGACCTCCACGTGTCCGGGCTGAGCGCCGGCGGACGAGAGGCTCAACCGGCTCCTCTTCGGCCTCGGAGTCGTCGATCACGGGAGGCTGCCTGGAACGAGCCTCGCGGATCCTCAGGGACCCTCCTCGGCCACGCTCACGCTCCTCGGCGGCGCGAGCGGCCATCAACGCCTTCTTCTCCTCTTTGGATAGCTTTTGCTTCTTCACGGCAGGCTCCGCGATGGCCTTGCCCTTGTTCTTCCTATCGCGAGCCATTGCGATCGCCGAGTTGATCTTTGACGGGGTCGAGCGCACGGGGAGACGACAAAAGTGTCACGGTCGAAACCCTAGCGGCGATGGAGCTCGGGAGGCACCACGGAGACGATGGAGAGGGGCGGTTTGCTGTGGTGCCGGGGTGGAGTAGAGGCGGTGGAGGCGGTGCTAGGTGAGGCGGCGGCGCTTGGAGGATGGGAGGTGAGGCGGTGGCACTGGTGTGCGGTGGCGGCGTCCGGCGGGAGCACGGTGGCGGCGCGAGGGAGAGGCGGCAGCGCGGGGGAGAGGCGGCGGCGAGAGCACGGGCGAGCGAGGCGTCGGGGAGAGAGAAGCTGGCGGCGGCGCGCGGGTTTAAGTAGTGGGACCCAAACCCTAGCCGTTATTTTAACACTGGATGGACCGATGTTAGGAGAAATGAACATCGGTCGAATGCCACAGAAAGGATATTCAAGAATTGCTGTTGACACCGGATGGACCGACGTCTAGGGTTTTGATCATCGGTCGAATAGCACAGTAAGGGTGTTCAAAGGAGTGATGTAGACACCGGATGGTCCGACGTTGGAGGAAGTAAACATCGGTTGAATTGACCACAGCTCCAGAAAAGTGAACACCGGATGGACCGATGTTTTTCGAAATGAACGCGTCGGATCATTTGTGATTCTGACTGAACTGGCCCTTGAAGATTGAACACCTATTGGTCCGATGAGGGAATGGCTTAGGCATCGGATAAGTCGATGACAACAGAACAAAAACATCCCATATATGTCCTTTGACCGAACAAACAATCAAAGAGAAACACATGTCTTAGGACTTTTTGGGCAACCCCTTACCCCTCAAAAAGCTAATATGCCAATAGCTTGGCTAAACCTTAAGGCAAATGGAACACCGAGAAAGATGGAGGAAAATATCCAAAATAAAATGTAAGGCCCATGCTTTGTGAGGTAGAGTATGAAGACTTCTATCTCTTTGAAGCATGTTCCTCTAGGCATTAACGTACCTAACATTTTGTTCTTTCCACCTTATATGAGTTGAGATATTGTATTTCAAACAAGTCTCCTTCTCATGAGGTGGGTTCCCCTTTGTGACAATCTACCGTATGCAATGCCAAACAAATTATAGTGCAAGAAATTAAATGAGTGCAAGTTTATATGGCAGGGATCATGCAAGGCATGAAATAAATCTATCTTGCCAAGTTTAAACCTTCCAAAGGCTTCCTTAGGGAAAACTATTTCTAGCTCGCCCCTATCCTTTGGGAGTTAGACAAGACCTATATGATGTGCATCCTTACATGAACATGGCAACTTACATGACGTTAGATGCATCTAGCACATTTAATTCACTTCTAAGTCTAGAAAAAGTTTTCTCATCAAGTGGTTTAGTGAAGATATCCGCCAATTGTTCTTCGGATCTAACACCTTGCAAAGAGATGTCTCCTTTAGCCTCATGATCCCGTAAGAAGTGATGGCGAATATCAATGTGCTTAGTGCGGGAGTGTTGAACAGGGTTTCTAGCTATCTTAACCGCACTTTCATTGTCACAAAGGAGAGGCAGACAACCAAATTTAATTCCAAAGTCCAAGAGGGTTTGCTTCATATATAGAATTTGGGCACAACATGCACCGGCCGCTATATATTC
Organism: Tuctoria greenei; assembly: GCA_036927565.1. NCBI lineage: Eukaryota > Viridiplantae > Streptophyta > Magnoliopsida > Poales > Poaceae > Tuctoria > Tuctoria greenei. Next base: position 18,570,397 of record JAYESD010000004.1, on the reverse strand, counting down.
CGCCTCCGCGGTGGACAAAGCCACGGAATTTTGCTTTTTGCTCGACCAAGATACTAGGGAACGCCCAAGCAAGTGGCACCCACCGGAGGTACTCTTGCGATCCACACGGCATCCGGCAAAGTCTGAATCCGAGTAACCCAAGAGATGGAAACTAGCATTCTTGGGGTACCACAAACCTACACTTGGGGTGTGCTTGAGATACCGAAGTATCCTAAAGACCACCTTCTTATGCGATTCTTTAGGTGCCGCTTGAAAGCGAGCACACAAGCACACACTAAACATAATATCGGGCCTAGATGCGGTAAGATATAATAATAAACCAATCATGGAACAGTAGAGAGATTGATCAATAGGTTTACCGTCCAAGTCCGCGTCGAGATGACAATTTGTCGCCATTGGAGTACTTCTTGAGCTACAATCTCCCATCTTTAATTTTTTCAAGAGGTCCTTGGTGTACTTCTCTTGGTAGATGAAGGTCCCCGCTTGAAGTTGCTTGATTTGAAATCCAAGGAAGAAGTTGAGCTCTCCAATCATTGACATCTCGAATTCCCTAGACATCATGGTGCCAAACTCATGGCTAAGCGATTTGTTAGTTGAGCCAAAAATAATATCATCGACATAAATTTGACAAATAAATAAATCTCGTCGATGTCCTTGGTGAAGAGTGTAGTGTCCACCCTCCCGATCTTGAATCCTTGCATGACCAAGAAATCCCTTAGACGTTCATACCACGCCCTAGGTGCTTGCTTGAGCCCGTAGAGCGCCTTGTGCAACCTATATACATGATTAGGATTCCTCGGATCTTCAAACCCGGGAGGTTGCTCAAAATAAACAAGCTCGTTAATATAACCATTAAGAAAGGCACTTTTAACATCCATTTGATAAAGCATTATATTGTTATGTGAAGCAAAAGCAAGGAGTATACGAATAGCTTCTAACCGAGCGACCGGAGCGAATGTTTCTCCAAAGTCTAGTCCTTCAACTTGTGAGAAACCCTTGGCCACAAGTCTTGCCTTGTTGCGGACCACAACGCCATTCTTTTCTTGCTTGTTGCGGTACACCCACTTCGTTCCGATGACGTTCTTGTCCTTGGGTCGCTCCTCCAACACCCAAACTTCATTACGGGTGAAGTTGTTGAGTTCTTCTTGCATGGCCATCACCCAATTTGGATCTTGGAGTGCTTCCTATATATGAGTGGGTTCTACACACGAAACAAACGAGTAGTGCTTACAAAACGAAGCGACATGGCGAGAATGAGTACTTACTCCCCGTGACGGACTTCCGATGATTTGATCAATCGGATGCACCTTGGAGATGCGTCCATGCCTCATAAGTGATTGTGAAGCACTTGGTGGTGGTGAAGCATTTTGCTCGTCTTGTGGTTGGACTTGATCTTGGACTTCTTCTTCTTCTTGTTGATGTTGTGTAGCTTGTGAATCTTGCATTGGCAATGGATCATCATCTTTTTCTTATTCTTCACCAACTTGAGGCGCCATGGAGGTGTTGATGTTGGAATTTGATGCTCCCCCTTGATCATGGCTCTCCTCAACTCCGGGCTTGATGTCTCCAATGGTCACGTTTTTCATGGCTTCCCGTAGAGGCTCATCATCTATATCATCATGACCAAAACTCTCCTCTTGGGAGCCATTAGTCTCATCAAACTCAACATCACAACTTTCTTCAACTAACCCGGAGGTTTGGTTGAATACTCGATATACTTTTGAGTTTGACGCATAACCAAGAAAGATACCAACATCACACCTTCTTTCAAACTTACCGACCCTTTTCTTGCGGTAGATGTAGCACTTGCACCCGAAGACTCGGAAGTAGGAGATGTTGGGCTTTCTCCCAATGAGGAGCTCATATGGGGTCTTTTGAAGTAGTCGATGAAGATAGACCCTATTAGCGGCATGGCACGCCGTGTTGATCGCTTCGGCCCAAAACTTCTCCAACGTGCCATAGTCATCAAGCATTGCTCTAGCAAGGGTGATGAGAGCCTTGTTCTTCCTTTCAACGACACCATTTTGTTGAGGGGTGTATGTGGCCGAAAACTCATGCTTCACGCCTTCACGGTCACACCACTCCCCAATGTTGTAGTTCTTGAACTCGGTGCCGTTGTCACTCCGGACCTTGATGATGGGAAGTTGAAATTCCCTTTGAGCACGTTTAGCAAAGGTCTTGAAGACTTCCGGAGTTTCACCCTTGTCACCTAGAAACAAAGTCCAAGCATATCTTGAATAGTCATCAACAATAACGAGACAATAGAGGTTACCGCCAAGACTTTGAAATGTGGACGGTCCGAAGAGGTCCATGTGGAGTAGTTCAAGCGGCTTGGAGGTTGACAACATTGTCTTCATTGGGTGGTGTGAAGCAAATTGCTTCCTGGCTTGACAAGCGCTACAAAGCTTGTTCTTCTCAAATGTGACATCCTTCACGCCGGTCACCATCCCAAGCTTGAACGACTTCTTGAGCTTGCTCATCCCAATGTGAGCAATGTGTCGATGCCATAGCCATCCCGAACTCGTCTTGGTGAAAAGGCAAGTGGTCAAGCTAGCATCCTTGTTGGAGAAGTCCACCAAGTAAAGATGTCCATGCCGAAAGCCTTTGAAGATTAGTTCTTTGCTTGATTCACTAGTCACTACAACTCCATTCTTGTCAAAGGTGCACGTTAGTCCAAGATCACATAGTTGTGCAATGTAAAGCAAATTAAAACTAAGAGACTTAACATATAGCACATTAGAAATGGACAAATCATGCGAAATAGCAATTTTACCTAAACCAATTACCTTCCCCTTTGAGTTGTCACCAAAGGTGACTTGTTCATGATTGCCGGGGTTCTCTATGGAGGTGAACATACCATCATTGCCGGTCATATGTTGAGTGCACCCGCTATCGAGTACCCAATGCTTTCCTCCGGCTTTGTAGTTCACCTACACACATGAAGTTAGTTTTTGAGTTTAGGCACCCAAGCCAACTTAGGTCCTTGTATGTGTGATACAAGTGATTTTGGGACCCAAAGTTGCTTGGGGAGCTTCCCCTTCATGCCCTTAATGTCTTTGCCGATGAACCTTGCCTTCACCTTGCCACCTACTTTGCTCAAGAGATAGTGGTAATCATTGAAAGTAGATTTGTAGTTAGGAGGCAATTTTGGAGAAGGACGGTTGGGAAGAGGACACTCCCTCGTGTGATGTCCGGTGACCTCACAATGTTGACAATAGGAACCAACTTCTTTGATGAAGCTTGTCCTAAGCTCCGGTGAGGGCACCTTTCCTTTGTTGAGCACCGGGAAGGATCCAAGTCCTCTCTTGTTAAAGCCTTTATCTTGTTGGTAGAGGATTTCCTTGTGCTTGTCCTCCCCCTTAGAAAGTATTGCCACACTAGTGCGGAGACTTTCAATCTCGTCCATCAACTCCTTCTCCCTAGGGCTTGCTTTCAACGGCAAAGACTTATCCAACATATTAGTGGCATGTGAAATAGTTGATACTTTGCCATCAAGGGTTTCCTTTTTCATGTTTTTCAATTTTAGTTCAATTGCTTCATAAGCAAGGTTAAACACTTTATGTTCTTGAACCAAGTCATTGTGCTTTCCCAAGAGTGCTTGGTTTGCTAAGTCAAGCTCATGATGATCAAGCTAGATTTGAGCATTTTCCTCCTCGATTTGCTTGACATGTGATTTGAGCGTGTCATGCTCTTTAAGTATGGTTACATACTTGTCATGCAAATCGAGCTTCGCACTCTCAAGCTTAGCACAAGCTTGTTCAAGTGCCTTAACCTTGCTCTTCTCCCTTTTTATGATGACATGGTATTCATTAATCATAGATGCTAATTCATCGGGGGAGAGCTCATCATCATCATCGCTAGAATCGTCACGTACCTTAGTGTTACCTTTTGCCATGAGGCACATAGGAGGTGGACGAAGAGGTGAGTTATCCTTGTTGAAGATGGCAAGGCCCGCCAAGTTTTCTTCATCTTAACTCTCTTCGTCGCTTGACTCTTCATCCGTGATCCACTCATTGGCCTTGCACATGAAGACCTTTTGAGGCCCTCTTCTCTTCTTTGGAAAGAGCTTGGTATTCTTGCCTTTGTCAAATTTCTTCTTTCCAAAGGAGCGCTTGGGTTTGACATCTTCTTCATCTTCATCACTTTCTCCTAGCTTTCGATACTTTCCCTTGTGGTTGTCCTTCCTCTTGTCCGGTCTTGGACAATCATATAATATGTGGCCTTGATCACCACAATTATAGCATGTCTTGTTTTCATCTTTTCTTAGGAGGAAGGCTTTCTTCTTGGGATCAAAAGAGTATCCCTTCTTTGCGATCTTGGAGTTTAGACGTGAGAATTTTCTCATCATCAACGCAAGCTCATCATCGTCTTCTTCGCTCGTTGCTTGCTCTTCTTCACTTGAGCTAGGCTCAATCACTTTCTTCTTTTTGGGAGTTGTCTTCTTGGTTGAAGCCTTGAGAGCAATGGTTTTTTATGATGACTCCTCCATCATTCCAAGTACGCTCATCTCATGAGCATGAATTTCTCCAATGAGCTCCGAAACTTCAATGTTGTTAAGTGACTCTTTTTGGAGCATTGAATTGATAATGTTGTACTTGGGCTTGGGTAGAAGCATGAGGATCTTGCGGTTGATAAGTCCCTTACCAAGAGAAGCAATGTCAAGTGCGTTAATCTCCTCAATGAGCACATTTAAACGAGAAAACATTTGGTTAACATTCTCATGAGGAAGCATTTTGAATTCATCATACTTAGATTTAAGCAAGTGATATTTGAGTTCTTTAACACGAGATGAGCCCTCATGTATTTCAATTAAACATGCCCAAATTTCACAAGCTTTCTCTTTACTAGCAATTCTAGCAAATACATCTTGACTTATGCATTCATAGATAGCATTTCTAGCCTTAGCATCCCATTTTAGTTGATCACCAACATAATTAAGATCTCCAAAACCCGCATGGGTCGCTTCCCAAACTTCGGGAGCAATAGCCTTTAGGTAGGCACGCATGCGTGCTTTCCAATAGGCAAAGTTCTTGCCCTCGAAGGTAGGAAGCGAACCCCCATTCTTGACCATTTTAGCTCTCTAGCGGTGAGGCTAGAATGATCCAATGAGCAACAAGGCTCTGATACCAATTGTAAGGATCGAAACGCCCAAGAGGAGGGGTGAATTGGCCTTTCTTTCAAATTTTAAGGTAATTAAAAGCTAACAACTTAAAGCCCAATTCCCTATGCGATTAATCTATGCAATCAATGTAAATTAAGGTTGCGGAATGAAGATTGCATAAATGTAAAAGGGAGAGGGATGAAAACGCTCAAGGGACACGGAGATTATCCCGTGGTTCGGCAAGATCACAAGGATCTTCCTACATCCACGTTGTGGCACCCACCGAAGGGTTTTGCCACTCCCAAGTCACCGAGACAAGGGGGTCTTCACTATTCTTCTCCGTTCGCCAACTTTGGCAAGGTGGAGTTCAAGCCTTGTACACTTTGAATCCTCCGGGCTTCCACAATCCTCTTGGCAAGCTCCGGAAGTCACACACACCAAGGGACACTCCCTTATGGCTCTCACTACACTAGAGACTCCAATCACCAAGAATGGAGGCACACAAGCACTATCTCTAGCTAGTTCTAGCCTATCTCTTGGTGTACAAATGATGAACAATGATGTGAAAGTGGTAGCTCTATGTCTTGAATGCTCTAGGATGTGTAGAGTATGTCTGGGCTTCAAGTCATCTCGATTTGACAGGTTGAAGGGGTATAAATAGCCAGCCTCCACGAAATAGCCGTTGGAAAAGTAGGCTGACATCACTTCTCTGTGAACACCGGATGATCCGATGTCTCCCCTTCAGTTATCATCGGTCAAAGCCAAATTAGCTGATGTCACTGTGTCAGATATGACCGTTGTTAGACCGATGTTGACTTGTCTTCTCATCGGATGATCCGGTGGCTCTTCCTCCAGAATTTGCTTGATATTGATGCTTACTGGAGTGATCGACCGATGTGTGTAATTCTGAACATCGGATGATCCGGTGCTTCACTTGGTCCAAGGGTATTGCAAACTGTGCTGATGGACCGATGTCACTGAGCCACTCACATCGGATGATCTGGTCAGTGCATTTGTCTGAGGTCTTCTTCTTCTGTTTACACAACTCGACCGATGCAGTCAACTCAAAAAACATCAGATGATCCGGTGTGTTCAACTTGTTGACTTCGAGTTGTTTTGAGTTGTTCTTTTGGAATTTGAACTTGTGACCTCTTTGATACTTGTTTGAAATGTTGTTTTGATAGTCTTCAAGCATTGAGTGATGTCAAGTTAGAGCTTTCACTTCTTGTCTTCGTATGATTCGACTTGATCTCATTAGTTTATTTTATATGGGTCTCCAATGTAATTTTGATTTCATTTGATTGACTGATTATTGGGACCTTGCATTCACAAATTCATTAGTAATATCGAATGGTTGCCATTAATCACCGAAACCGTACCTCATGGGGCCTAGATGCTTTCAAACATCATGAAGCCTAAGTATGAAACAACTACTAAGTCTAAGAGGGTAGATTCCAATGGCTTCAACTTCAGCTTCACAGCCATCAGCGACTTTGATGGTCCTTTCCCCCTTTCTTATAGTTCTCATCGTATTTAACTCCTGTATAGAATTACAAACGTGTAGAGTTGCACCTGAGTCAATCCACCAAGTAGATCGTGAATAAGCTAAATACAGGGATTTATTTACAAAAGTGATGACATCTTTACCATTCTTAGCACACCACTTAATAAAACAATTGCAGTCCTTCTGGCGATGTCCGAAATCTTTGCAAAACTTGCACTGATTTGATTTTAACTTAGAACCAGAAGGTTGAGGAGTTGTCCCTTTGCCCTTAGAAGAGGAGCCATGTACCTTAAAAGATGGTGGCTTGGGAGAGGTGAAGTAGGTCTTCGCCTTTCCCTTACCCTTACCTTTGGTGAAGTTAATGGAGTCTCCACCCTTACCTTTTATGCGCTCCTCTTCCTGAACGCACATAGCCATGACTTTCTCTAATGTCCAGCTATCTTTCTTAGAGTTGTAATTTATCACAAAAGCCTCAAACTCCTTAGGTAAAGACACGAAGATGAAATGCACAAGAATTTCATCAGGCATGGCTAAGTTAAAAGTCTTGAGGTTTGCATTTAAATTACTCATCTTAAGGATGTGATCTCTCACACCCGCACCAGTGTACCTCTCATTAACAAGCCTTTTGAGGAGAGTGCTTGCTAATGTCTTAGTGGAGCCTGTGTACTGACTTTTGACCTTGGTAAGATACTCAGTTGCCAGCTCACAGTCAGGAATAGCTCCTCTTATGGTCTCAGAAATGGTGACCTTAATGACCTTGAGGCATTTTTTGTTGGATTCCTCTCATGCCTCAAGATCCTTAGGGTACTTTTCCTTAAGCTTAAGATACTCCTTTTTTCTTATTCCAAACTCCTCATTAGTTTCCTCAGGCTGAGCAATGGGAGCTTCAGGATCAACAGGTCGATCCTTTCTTAGGCAAAGGTCAAGGTTTGCAATTGCTAAGTTCATCCTGAGTCTCTCATTCTATGTCCCATAGTTATGACCATCAAGGGCCTCTATGGAGGCAATGATACTTACCACATTTTAGGCACCTTAATAAAACAAACACAGAGGTTAGAAAATGACTTAAACAATATATGATGAAGCATATACTTAAAATTGCACTTAAACAATAAGAAATGGCATGAAATGTCTTTCACGTTGGTCACTCAACAAAACCATTTCACTTAAATAATCATGGAAATATTTCACGTTGGTTACTCTAATTTCCATTTCACTTAATAACTTAATTAACATGGAAATATTTCACATTGGTTACTCTAATTTCCATGTAGACATACTTAAAATTCATTTAGGCATTCCCAATATAGTGCAAATATACTGGAAATAAACTTAAGCATGGCAAAATTAAATTTCCACGTTGGTTACTTATTTAATTTCCATGCAAAACATACACAATCTTAAATTCTAGCAAATTTAAACTTTCACATTGGTTACTTATTTAAATTTACTACTAAATAACAGTGAAAGCTAAATAAACTTAATTTCTTAAATTACTGAAATTAATTGTAAAAACGTAATAGCAATCAATTGGATTTAAATAACTAAGAAAATTCACTTAAAAACTTAAAATTACTAAAAATTACAGAAATAATGCAATGAAAATCACACAAAACATCACACAAAATTTCTGAAATTTTCTAAGCTATTTAACTAATTTTCTAATCATTTACTTAATTTATGGAATTTATTTTCCACTTTAAACTTATTCTAAGATTCAAAAACTGTGAAAAGTGTTAAAATGCCCAAAACCCTGAATTTGGCCCACTGCCTAAACTGGCCCAGCCCACTTCAGAAAATCCTTAACTAAAAATTGGAAAAACAGTGCCTGCGGCCCATAGGGCTTTTGGCCCACAACCAAAATTGGGATGTCTAAAAATATGAAAATCCTCGAAAAATAAAAGGGCAGCCCACGCGGCCCAGTGTGCCATCCCGCATGGGCTCTGAGCCCGCTAAGCCAGGCGGCGCGCGCCGCTTAATAAGGACCGCCGAATTCTCATCTAACAGTTGAGATGTGTTGCAGCCTCTGAACGCGAGTGGATCTCGATCGTTCATCGCCCATCGGATGGCTCAGCGCTTAGATCAGGGAATACTTAACCCCTCACCGTTGTGGGTTCCCCGAACCCTAATTCATTTCGACACTGCTCTTCTCTCTCTTGGGCCAAGCGAGCGAGAGCGAGAGCGAAGCAAGCGGCAAGCGAGGCGAGCGCCGCGCCGAGACTTCCGGCGCCGCCGTGCCATTGACGCCGGCGAGGGATCTACCACCGAGGTGGTCTCTCTGTCGGTCTCAATGGCATCGGCTGGTTTGCTGTTGAGGAAAACTGGCGCGACCGCCAGATCTGAGCGGAGGGATTGAGGGTTATGCGATGCGCCGCCGTGGGGACTTCTGGCGCCGCCGCACCACCGTCGTCGACGAATGGTGTGGTTGGTTAGCCGTCGAAGAAAACCTGCTGCTAGGGTTATGGTTTCGACCCATAACCCTAGCCCGCTACTGAGTGTTTTTGTTTGCAGGGGTTTCTGGCGCCGCCAAGACCTCCACCATGGAGCGCACTACGTGCCGCCGGTGGAGAAGGGTGCCTAGGATTAGGTTTCCCAACCCTAGGCTCTGAAGCGGCGGCGACGGCAGAAGTGTGCAACCAGGATTGGGGCTTTGACACCAAAGTCCTAGCGTCGTGTCTGAGGGCCGCGACGCCGTCGTTGTAGCTCCGTTGGGAGATTCAATAGGTGGCTTCCGTCGAGGCCGCTAGGGTTAGGGTTTCCCTTAACCCCATTCTGAGGAGGACAGTGGCGGCCAAAGCCACCCTATCCAGATAAGTACTTATCCCATTCTCAGTTCTTCTTAAAATTTGATTCGTATTTGTCTGAGTTCTTAATCTTAGTCGAAATCAAAACTGATTCGATTCACCTCCTTCTAATTTCTGCGCCAATTAACATGACTTAATAGTAACTAATCTCAATTAAGACTGAATTAAAATGATTAGAAACTTAATCAATCTGACTTAGAATTTGATTCCCAGTTAGGGTTAGTACATCACGGATCTGATGCCATTATTAGACCTTAGGGTTCTTAGGATCGAAACTGGTAACACCTAATTGGACAATCCTTAGTCTTAATCAAAACAAAGTAAGCAATCTTAGGCGTAATTGAACATCTGTGATCTAATTACTTAGGCAAACAATCAATCAAAGACAAACAAACAGATTGCAAATATTAAGGTGAAGACAATTAGAGATTTAGAGGAGAGATGAGGGTGTTACCGTTAGTGGATCCATTAGATGCCATTGGGCTCTAATGGATGATCGCATGAGAGTTAGCTTGACGCAGGGAGATCGTTGATGCAGGACGACGTGAGGCAGTGGTGGCTTGGAGCAGGTCGGATTGGCATCGGATCTCCAAGGTGCGGACCTTTCCCCTTACTCTCTATCCTAATAGATCGGTTAGGGTTTGTGGAGAAGGATGTGGGAGCTGATCAACTCGTGATTAGCACCCTGGCCCCTCCCCCTCTTATTTATATGGCGCGAGTGAGAGGGGGCCGCACCGAATTGAGTCGGTTGCGCCCCCGATCAGGACCCGTAGGAGGAGTCCATCTCGGGGGACGTGGTTGTTGCCCACGTCACCCCCGAGATCGCAACTAATATCATCATCATGAATCTAATAAAATTGGTTTCATATTATTTGGAATTATATTTAATATATTATTTTTTTACAAATTTGTAAATGGACTAGTTCTATATATAGTTGAAGCAGTTGCGCGGCCACTGGGACTGCGGAGTGTGAATTGTGGTATTGACTTTTGACGTCTTGTGGGACGAATAAATATATAATGGATACGCGGGACAACCGCGATCTTACACGGCTTAGTCTGATCGCACTCGTGAACTTTTATATCGACCCTCTATACTACTTTTATACTTATCTCTAAAAGATTCTCAACTTTACAGTTTCGTTCTTTGCACTCATTCACCTCTAAATTGGACCTCTATATTTTTTCTTCTCTCTTCTTCCATTATTCTATCATTTTCCCCTCTTTTTCTCTCTCTTCCCTGACTTCCATTTTCTTTCCAGGCCCGCTACATTTACCGTGTGACTGTTGGCGTCGCTATTTTACAGGCGGCGTCAGAGGTGCCGCTGCGCTTGTCTGCTGCCGCTAAATGCCGTGGAGGGCGCTTTACAGGCCCCCTGCGGCTAGTCTTACGCGGAATGGCTGCAAAATGCCCATCAGGATTTGCGGCTCGCGCGGGGCGGGATGCGGCCAACCGCGGTACAACCCGATTGCCTGGCTAGCGCGGACACACGCCTAAACATGAACCGAAGTAGCATGGGAGTGAATCAATCGACTGTAGCCTGGTGACCAGCGGAGGTATCCTGCCAGTGCCAGAAGAATTAGGGGGAGTGACCATTTCGAGCAAAATCTGCAGAAAACAGAATACACATCTCAAATCTTGGTGGTTGTGCTTGTGTGAGCCATCGCTGCCTTTGCGTCGCCAACAGCACGACTAGAGCCAGGGCGGCGAGGGTCCGGCACCTTTATTGTTGCACCTTTATCGGCTCTGTTCTGTCTGTCATTCACTGGTTTTTTATTTTCTTTTGTTGCGTTGGCCGAAAATGAAATCCCCACGACAAGAGCTCCTTTTCGCGGTCCATTATTATCAATATAGGTACACAGTAGTACAGCACACCAGCAACTATATATATGTAGCCGAACAGTGTTTCCTGAAAGTTTGTCGTTTTGTAGTTCAAAAATGAACTACAAAACGACAAAATTTTAAGAACGGAAGGAGTATAATAACTGATATGTCATACTTATTACCAGTTCAACCCAAGCAAACTGTATATGTCTGATCCAAGCTGGATGAATGACGCCGGCGCCGGATCTAAGCCGGATGAACGACGCCGGCGCCAGATCTAACCAGGCAACGTATGGAGAGCGCAGAAAAGAACGTCGGCGCAAAAGAAAAATGCCAAGATCCGCGGTTGCGTAGCAAGAAGCACCGGATCGATTGCTAGGGTAGTAGAAAAATTAGTCTTAGTTTTTGACTCTGTACCATGTTATGAATAGTGCTTGTATTATTGAGAAGTCCAGAGACCTCTATAAATATAGTTACAAAATATCTGAAATATACATAAAAATCTCTCACACGTAGAAAAAATATAAATGTATCCTATATGTCTAACAAATTTCTCCCTCAAATTTCTTTACAGGGGCGCAGTTGGTGGATATAGACGACCACCGGCTCACAGGATAAAATATGAAAGAAATCCGCAGATAAATCAACTTGATGTGAACGTGTAGCGTTGCATGCATGGGAATTTAATCACATAACGACACCTTTAACAACACAAGTTTATCTGTTTCATTACAGGAACTCTAAACGCCTTTGGTCTTTTGGAGTTAGTAGGACGAAAGTAAGGTCTACTATTCGTTCATAATCAAAGACAGATAGAGGATCGGCGTGCCAACTAACCAGGGCAGAGAAGGATCTCCCTCCCATTTTCTTTGAGACAGAAGACAGTCACAAAATGCAACACGGACCGGCAGCTACTGGTACGAAACCAGCGGTCATGTCGCCTGCAATTCACGGGCTCTGTATTCCGATCCAGATCGCCGGACCTGAAAAGGGCTGCGTTGCACGCTCCCGGTATCAGCGATGCGATCCAGACGTTCTGAATCTTGATCGGATCAGAATTCAGAAGGCATGTCGATACCCTGCGATAATCTGTAGTGTATTCTCTTCCGCGACGTAAGTACTCTACTTTAATAAAAGGGAAATAGAAAACTGCCCATGTAATCGCCAAGAAATCCATTGGAAAGCTCAGCAGCATTTCGTGTGTTTGCAAGCACATAAGGCTATTCACACTCGTTACTTTATACACTACTATGTGAAAGAACCAATGGATTGTATGGAATCGGCTAGCTTTGAGGACTGAACGAAGGTCTATATTTATAGAGCAAAATTACATGTAGAAATTATATTAACTGAGTACATAGGATAACGAAAAGATATAAATAAAGATAACGAAGAGTTACTGGTCAAAGACTAATAACTTTCATCCTTATCGTTAATAACAGTCATCCTGATCTTTTCGTTTCTCAACACTCCCTCTCAATCTCAACCTGCTAAGATTGAGATTGTTTCTGAATTCTTCAAAGTTCTTCAGTGGCAATGATTTGGTGAAGCCACCATCAACTTGGTCACCATATGATATAAACTTGATTTCAAGTATCTTGTTTGCCATATGTTCCCTAACAAAGTGATAATCCACCTCAATATGGTTTGTCCTTGCATGAAACACTGGATTAGCTGACAAATATGTAACACCTAGGTTGTCACACCAAAGCCGAGCTGTCTCATGTTGAGGCACTCGTAATTCTTGAAGAATTGACTGAAGCCAAATGATCTCTGCACTAGGCCAGTAGCATTAACTAGAGCTTTATATTTAGATTTGGTACTTGATCTAGAAATAGTGGATTGCTTTCTTGCACTCCATAAAATGAGATTAGGACCAAAGTAGACCGCAAAGCAACCGGTAGACCTTCTGTCATCGACATTCCCGACCCAATCCGCGTCTGAAAACGCACTTACACGTGTAGAACCAGATTTTGTAAATTGAAGTCCATAGTCAACAGTTCCTTTGATGTATCGCAAAATCCTTTTAATTGATGACCAATGACTTGTTGTTGGAGCATGTAGGAATTGGCACACCTTATTTACAGTTGTCGAAGTGTTTGAGACGACACTTCCTCTGGACCCGCTGAAGCAGCCCGCGGAGGTTCTTTTGTGGTTGAGACACGCAAAGATCAATATCAAGATGATGACCTCAGAGATTTACGTGGTTCGGCCCGCCTGAGCATAACACTCTACTCCACGGAGTTTGTGTAAATGTATTAAGCGAGTACGTTCGCTAAGATAAGGTCGAATCCCCTCCCCCAATGTTCGTGCGGTGCATCCCTTTTATAGTTCTAAGGACTGACCGTTATAAAGCTGGCATGGCCTGACATGTGGCCCTGGCGTGCTTAAATGACCTAATACACTGTCTAAAGAGTATTAAGTATAATTAATAGTGTGGTAACGTGCCTTCAAGGCAGCGTTACCCCTATTAACAGTGCATTGATCATGTGTCATTAATATGGCATTAATGACACATTATCAGACCTTGTAACTGCTGCTTTAACCGTCCTTGAATGTTTGTAATGGACATGATCTGCTCGAGTTTCTGTTGGCGGCGAAGGTCCGGAGCCTCCACATGTGGCAGATCCGGAGCTTTCCCTTGCGGGTGGGTAGGTCCGGGGTCGCTATATACGTGTCAGCACCAGAGCTCCTCTCTGAGGGGGGCTAGGTCCGGGGTTGTTGTACACGTGTAGTCGCCGGAGCTTTCCTTGGTTGGGAGTTTTGTTCTGGTCTTATTTTACACGTGTTAACCCGGGAGCCAGCCATATGTGGGGAGCGGGTCCGGTGTAATGTGACATGTGGGACCTGCAAGGGCCTTCAACTCTGACGGGTGGAACTTTCTTGCAGTTCTTGCGGTATCGTGGGGTACCCGATATGTAAGGTACCGACAGTGGCCCCCGGGCCCACCTCTGGGAGAAACCCTTTGGGTTAAGTTGTTCTGCCAGAGGTGGGGCCATTCTTGATTCCCACGCTTTGATTTTCAAAAAGTCCTCTGATGCGCCGATAGATTGATGGTCCGGGAGTGAACCTTCGACGTGTGGCTTGTTATGAATACGGCAGATGAGATCTTTGAGTGCAGATCTCACGCAATTGAAGGTCGCCGGTTCCCAATACGAAAACCGTATCGGTTCTGCGCGCCCTGTCAAAACATCGACTTTGGGTTTCCTGCCGCTCAACATGGCAACGGTTGGCCTTGGGTAAGGACCTCGATCTCTTTGTCGGGTGGCCCTAGGCCCACTCATCATTGACGGGGTAGATTTTTGAAAAGTGCCTTTGATCTTATTGTGGTTTCCATCCAAGCGTCGTGGAGGCTTACTTAAGAAGGAAAGTGCGCACGGTTTGAGGACTTTTTACGCCTTTGATCATCTTTGCGCTCAGAGCCTCCCAAACTCTGCCTAGCTTCCCTTCCTTTGCACCGCTTTGCCACGATGGAGTTGGGTCTCCCCAAGAGCCGCCTTAAGAGAGATGATGATGTGAAAAAGGTTTGGACCTATATGGGGTGGTCCAGTGACTCCTTTAATCATTTGGTCCGCGCCGGCAAGCTCCCATTCAATAAGGAGCGCAATGGCGATACGGTGTACTTTACAACGTACGCCATGGTGCGATTCATTCCACCTTTCTCTTCTTTCCTCTTGATGCTGCTAGACTTTTATGGTCTACAGTTGTACCACCTTGGCCCCCACTCTCTTCTTCTCGTAGCGACATTCGTCCACTTCTGCGAGATGTGCGTGGGTATTCCCCCCTGCGTCGAGCTTTTCCGCACCTTCTTCACCATCCACACCACCGACAAGGGATATGAGTTTCTTGGCTTCTACTATTTTGTGAAGCGCAAGAACTGACCCTACAAATACTTGAAGTCGTTTCCTTCCGGCAAGTGGGACGACTGGAAGAAGGATTGGATCATCGTTACAGCAGAGGAGCACGATAAATTGGAGCTACCCGAAGGTCTCCCCAATATTGACACCGGCGCTTGGAGTGTAGTTCCAGTGCTGTCAGATGCCTTCAACCCTGTCTTGACCAGGATCTGCGAGTGCGTGGAAGGTGGAGTGACCCCCTAGATGGTCTTCTGCAACTTCCTGGTCAACAGGTGGGCTCCGCTGAAGAAGATGGAGAAGCTCGCATGGGCCCTCAACAACGTGATGGATGAAGACCGGATTGAAATCGGTCTGAAATCCAACTTGGATGATGAATCCTTGGAGTTCCATTTGAAGAAATTCCAGCATGGGATTAATGTCAACGGCGATGACTTGGCTCCGCCAGCAGCCTTCCTGCCCTTGAAAATGGAGGCGCAGTTCAGTAGGGAGCTCCGGAGGAGCATGTCGGTGCTTGACGATCTTGGCGAAGTAGAGAGGCGTCCGACCACCAGATTGGCGATTCTCGGAGCTTCCGAGGGTGGTCCTGCTGCCGCCTCGAGCCAAAAGACTAAAGATGACTGCAAGGGCAAGGGCAAAGAGCCAGCTGAGCCCTCCAGCCAGAAGAGGAAGTTGAAGCACGCTGACGGGAGGTCCGTCACACCTGCTCCTTCCACGACGGCTGCTTCTCCCCGGAGGGGGAGGTCTTCTATAGCTACCAATGCTTCGGTGCGAACGTCTTCAAGAGGCGTACGCTCCGGGCAGAAGACCCCGACCTCAGTGTCGGCTAGAAGTTCCAAGTCCGGGAGTTCTTCCCAGCAAAGGGAAGCTTCGGCAAAAAGAACTCCGGCGGCTGCGAGTGTTCCTCAACTGAGGTCCGAAGCAGTTTTCTCACCGGATTTGGTGGGCTCTAGCTCCGGGCCTCAGAAGAAGAGGTTCCGAGGTGACTGGGGCGGTAGTATCCCAAGGTAAGCATTAACTGCTCACTCGGGCATGCCAATCTTGTTCTTGACATGTTTTTGATCTTCTCTTCCCTTTATTTCTAGGGTGTCAAAGAAGGGGTCGGGAGCTTCAACGCCTATTGCAGCGTCCAAGGCTGCGTCTGTCGACGCTCCGATTTCAAGAGCTAAGCCTCCTCATCAAGCAGAGGCGGAAGTTGCGACAGCTCCGGCACCAGTTGTCGTGAGTTTGGACTCGAAGTCCTCACTCGAAGCTCCTGTGGTAGCGCCGAACCACAGGAGGGAAGTTGAAGATGTACCCCTGGTGGCTGAGGCTGATGCTCCATCACCGGCGATGCCAGCAGTTCTGGCTTCCGAGCCGGAAGTTGTCGAAGCCCTAGCTGTCGAGCCAGAAGTAGTTGAAGGCCCGGCTATTGAGCCGGAAATCACCCAAGCTCCGGCCCTTGTGCTGGAAACGGTTGAAGATCCGGCGGTAGAGCCGGAAGTGGTAGAGGGTCTGGCAGCCGAGCCGGAGGTGGTTGGAGGTCCAGCGGCTGTGCCAGAGGTGATCGCTGTGTCGGAGCCTGAGCCTGCAGCGGTCGAGGCTCCAGTTGAAGCTCCAGCTACTGCTCCAGAGGTGGTGGTCCCGAAGGTACCTGGGCTGGAGCTAGAGCAGCTTGCAAGACTGGCGACAGCAGGTCCTCTGACTTCGGAGCTGTCAACTAAAGACCCTGAAGCGGCACCTTCAACTGCTCCGGAGGTGGACATTCCCCTAGTGGGCTCTTCTACTGTCGCTGAAGGGTTCCGGGAGAGCGTCCCTAGCGCTGCAGGAGCCCAGGGAACCACTATTGTAGAGTGGGACCCAATCTTTGTGATGGAGAACCCTTTTGAGCCTGCAGAAATGGTTCTAGTAGGCCTAGAACCTATCTCCCTGGCATTGTCCATAGACAACGCCTGCTCAAGTCTCCGGCAGGTCTAGCTTGCCTTCGACCATGAGAGCAAAGCCTTGGAGGAGGAGCGCAACACCTTGAGGTATTGGCACAATAGACTCCATTATGAGACCAGGCTTGCTCATACGAGGCTAGCTGACCAAAAGGAGTGGATCAAGGGGGAGAAAGCCCGGTTAGAGTACTGGGATAAATTAATGGAAGAGAAGGAAGCCGCCATCCGGGTGCTTGATGCTAACTCCAGGGAAATCCTGGAGCAAGCCAAGGAGAGACGTGACGCTGCTGGCGAGCATTTTGAAAAGCTCACTGAATTGAATGAAACTCTCCTAAAGCGTCGATCGGAACTGGAGGCGAGGGAGGAAAAACTCCTGGGGCAGTAGGAGGATGTGGTGAGGAGAGAGGCGAAGGTCACCCAGAAGTTGACTCTGGGTGAGAAAAATTTGGCGGATCGCAGCAAAAAGCTGGATCTATGGAATAATGGAAGGAAGAAGAGAGGAAGAAGAACTGGAAGGTGGGGCAAGAGCTCTCAAAAAGAGAGTCTGATGTTGCCGCTAGGGAGGAGAGAGTTAAAGGCAGGGAGAAAGACCTTGCTGAAAGGCGAAACGACATCCACCTCCGGAAGATGGAGCTAACCGACTGGGAAAAGCAAGTTGCTGAGAGCATGCGACAGCGTGATAAGTTGGTTGAGCGCCTTGCCTATGAAGGTTCGGAGCTTGTGGCTGCCCGAAACTCGCTGGAGGAGCTGCGGAGCCTGAAGGAGACCGAAGCTATTCAAGTGTGGGACTTCCTAGGGTGGGCGAATGACGCGCTGACACCGCTGGGTTTCAGTCCAGTACGTCCGGACAACCCGGAGCTGGATCTGGACCGACCGCTGGTGGCCCTCAACGATGCTGGTGGCAAACTTGACACAATGGGTGACGTCATCGCAGATCAGTTGGAGACGGAGGGGAAAACTCTGGCTACAAACATCGCAGAATATGTGCTGACGTGTTATGTAAGCCGAGATCCCCAATTTCCATTGGACCTGATGCTCGAAGGTCCCGTTGTTGAAGAGGAAGACGCTGCAAAAGCCAGCGTCCGAGAAGTTGCCCAAAAAGTAGCTTCATTCTTTCGCAGGTCTTAGGTCCTCCAGTAGCTAGGGCTTTCTTCCTATTGCCTTCTGCTGTACTCTCCCCATTTTGTAATTCAGTATCTCAAATTAATGAAATCCTTCTTTCTGCCTTCAATTTCACTTTTGTCTTCAGTATATCGTGTCTTATCTTGTTGGCCCCCCCGGTACATGTGTACAGTTGAGGTGTGTACATGTATCAAAGGTTATGACAGTATTTTGTTGACTTGGTTGCTTTGCACTTATAGATTTTGAGTCCGGAGTCTTCATTTTTGGAGCGTCAAAGACGGGCCCCCTAGGATGGTCGGAGCTTGGTACCTCCGGCGTCAACGTATTAGACGTTGACGGCGGACCCATCTTGGAAGATGTCGGAGCTTAGTAGCTCCGGCGTCTTCCACCATCGCTATGAATTTTTGCTTTTCTTGTACATTAAAGGAGAGAGAAAAAGTAAAATTTGTCCTCTTGTCTATAAATTGGTTGTAACTTATTGTTCTTATTTGAACTTTGAGTCCGAAGAAACTCAACATGATAACGAGCATTTTGATATAATCTTTTTAGATCTACATGCCTTTTTAGTACTCACCCTACTAAGGTCTGCCGGGGTGTAGGTAGAGCGCCGTACTTAGGGTGCAGTACCAGGCTAAGTCGATAGCGCACTCTGGACCTATGTTGGCTTGGCATTCAGGCAAGTAGACTATGTAGCAATATTAAGATCCAAAAGAGATTACCAGTAAGGCTTGTAATGCATGTGAATTACTTGAAACAAAGCTCAAAAAGATTTGCACAACTGAGATGCCTGGTCATGTCATGGAGAGATATTGAAGCCCCCCAACCAGACTCCGATATGCTGTAATGTCTGCAGGAGCAAACTGTTCACCTCCCTCCAACGGAAGTTTTTTCTGGACTGAGCATTGGTGTCTTCATTGCCTTGCAGTTCATCATGTATGACCTTTTCAGAATATCTTTAGCATACCTTGTCTGTGACAACACAAGCCTATCCGAGTTGTAATGCACCTCAAGTCCTAGGAAAAAATGAAGTTGTCCCGGATCTTTTATAGCAAATTCCTTCCTTAAATTTTTCAGCAAGATTGTACTAGCTTCATCCGACGAGCCAATCAAGATTATGTCATCTACGTAAATTAACATGAACATAGTAATGCTTCCCTTGTGATAGATGAACAATGATGTATCAGATCTTGAGGGAAGAAAACCAAGTTGTTGCATCCTTGTACTAAGACGTGAATACCACGCTCTAGGAGCCTGCTTAAGTCCATATATTGCCTTATCAAGTTTACACACATAATTTGACTTCTTCTTATTAATGAACTCCGATGGCTGCCTCATATAAACTTCTTCCTCAAGAATCCCATGGAGAAACACATTTTGAACATCTAGTTGTTTTAGCTTCCAGCCTCTAGAAATTGTTATTGTCAGAACAAGCCGAATAGTAGCTATTTTTACCACCGGACTAAATGTGTCTTCATAATCAATACCGTAGTGTTGCTTAAAACCTTTAGCCACTAGTCGAGCTTTGTAGCGATCCACAGAACCATCAGCTTTCCTCTTCACTTTGTAAACCCAATGACATTCCCCCCTTTTGTGGAGGAACTAGACACCAAGTTTTGTTCCTGCACAAAGCATTATATTCATCTTGCATGGTTGTATGCCACTTATCATCTTTGAGTGCCTCGAGTGTCAGACTCACCAGTGGAACTAAAGTTGGCATACCGAATGATGTCTGGAAAGAGAACCTTCGGACGAATTATCCCACGCTGCAAACGAGTCACTGGGTGTAGAGATTGCGGGTCAGCTAGCACAGAAGATCCTTCATCAGAAGACGTAGAGGCCCCATTATTTGCCGAATATGGTGAGCCAATGGCATGCGACTCAGAGGCGACAGAGGCACTCAAATTATGTGCACTAGCAGCAGGTGCGCCAACTTCGATTGTCGGACCCGTTGAATGTCCTACTGGACCAGACACCGCATGCCCAAATCCTAGAGAGGAACTTTCACTATTGTTGTGCACCGAATCACCATAGGATCCAGTGCCGATTTGATGACTGTAATGCAGAATAGTCGGTGCATCTTGATCTTCCTGGTTATTAGCGCCGGAGATATTATTTCCAGGTATAACATCCTGCACACAACAACTTCTAAAAGAGGAGTTAGTAGCACTTGTAGAGACATCCTGCATATGATGAGACGGTACTAAATTACTCTCAAGAGGATTCAAGATTTTTTTGAAGATAATCAGGGAGGAGCAAGATTTCCATGCGAAGACGAGCACCTGCATTTTTGTGGAGGAAGGAGAAAGGGAATATATTTTCATCAAATATGACATCCCCCAAAATATAAACACGACCACTAGAGACGTCTAAACACTTGTGTCCTTTGTGCATGTTACTGTAACCAAAGAATACACACTGTTTAGAACGAAACTCTAGTTTGTGTTTATTAAAGGGTTGGAGATTTGGCCAACATGCACATCCAAAGGTTCTAAGAAACAGAAAAATTGGTTGTTCTTTAAACAGACGCTCTAGAGGAGTTTGATTGGCGATTACTTTGATAGGAATTATGTTGATCAGGTAAGTGGGGGCTACAAATGCCTCAACCCAAATTTTGAGGGGCATGGCTGCTTGAGCAAGCACAGAGATGTCAACCTCAACAATATGGTGATGCTTCATGATCCATTCTGCTGATGTGCATGAGGACAGGATACATGGTGCAAAATACAATGATTACAAAAAAAAAGGAATTGAGTTTTTTGGTATTCTCCTCTCCAGTCGGATTGAACAGTGAAGATTTTGGTACTAAACAATCGCTCCACATACTTTTGAAATTGAAGAAAATTTGGAAAACATCAGATTTCTTTAAAAAGGTAAATCCACATGAATTTACTGTAATCATCGATGAAACTCATGTAGTATTTATTTTTGTTGATGGACTCAAGTGTGGGACCCCAAACATCAGTGAAGATAAGTTGGACTGGCGCATTGGAAACACTAAACGATTTTTCATATAGCAATTGATGACTTTCCGCCTTTTGACAGGCACCACAGACACTATCACGAATATCATCATATAAACTCGGAAGATTAAATCTATTAAGTACTTATTGAACTTTGGCAGCGGAGGGGTGACCAAGATGATGGTGCCATCTGGTATAGGTTGGTTTTACTGAACTGAATGCACCTTTTATTGAAGACGAATGCAGAAGTTGTGGCACCAGAAGATATAAGCCCCCTACAGCTTTACCTTGATGTAGAACCCTCCTCGAAACCTGATCCTTGATCACAAAAAAATTGGGATGAAGTTCAAGAAAAACTTTGTTATGACATGCAAGTTTATTGGCTAACAAAAGATTTTTCTTAGCTTGCGGTATATGAAGGATATCCTTTAGATTTAATATCGAATTAGGGGTACTTAGTATTGAATGACCAATATGCTTGATGTTCATACCTGTGCCACTGGCCGTGTGCACTTTATCACTTCCATTGTAGCGCTCCTTCACATGAAGTTTATCAAGCTCACATGTAATATGATCCATTGCCCCTGACTCAACATACTAGTTAGTGTCAACTCCATACGTGTTGGTGTTCATAGCCACAATCGTTGTCTTCTCTTCACCCATATAATCTTTGTTGAACCGTTTGTAGCACCGGTTCACTTCATGGCCAAACTTTTTACAGAGTTGGCATTGTGGTCGGGTTTCTCGTTCCTGATCACGGCCTCCCCGACCTCCAGAATTTCCACCGCGACCTCTTGTACCACGGCCACGATTACCTCCACCTATACCTTCTCGGGTAGCAGAGTTTGCAGAAGAAAAAATTCCATTATTCCCGTTCTGAAGATCAAGATGCATCTCAAAGCTTAATAGGTGAGCATAAAGTTCACTAAGAAAAACTTCATCAAATCTTGTGGTCATGGCTATCACGACTAGATTCCAATCCGAGTCTAGTCCAGCTAGAATGTAAGAAGCAAGATCATCATCATCCAGTGGTTTACCCGCAGTTGCCATAGCATCACCCAAGGACTTCATCTTTACAAAGTATTCAACAACATATAGATCTTTCTTTTGTGTACACGCAAGTTGAAGTCTGATTTGCATCACACGCACACAAGACTGTGATGAATACATACTTTGAAGCATCATCCAGACTTCAGCCGTGGTAGAGAGTGCTGTCACTTGCGCAAGAATTTCCCAAGACAGTGATGTCAACAGTGATGTCAACAGGTAGCCCAGGACCTGTTGACCTTGTGAGACCCAAAGCATGTAGCTCGGATTCTCAATAGCAGACTTCAATTCTTCTCCCTTGTCATTCTTGGTCAGGACTTCAATTGTAGGTGATGGAGCCTTGATCGATCCATCTAGAAATCCCTCCAGCTGATGTGCCCTAAGCGGAGGAAACACTTGTGGTTGCCATAAAGGAAAATTGTCCTGAGTCAATTTCTCTATGACAGAACTGTGGGAGAGAAGACTGGAGATGATATTTGGAGTAGAACTGCTAGACGCCATTGAGAAATGTGTCGCTGGCTCTGATGCTATGAAAGAACCGATAGATTGTATGGAATCAGATGGCTTTGAGGGCTGGCCGAAGGTCTATACTTATAGAGCAAGATTACATGTAGAGATTACATTAATTGAGTACATAGGATAACGAAAAGATATAGATAAGGGTAACGAAGAGTTACTAGTCAAAGATTAATAACTTTTATTCTTATCACTAATAACAGTCATCCTAATCTTTTAGTTTCTCAACTACCAGTGGCGGACCTAGGATTCTATGCAAGGGTATGCCACACACAATAAAATTTATATGCAACTGGATATATAGTTGTAAAATTTTCTAACATAATTTGAATATGCGTGCAGTAAATAACATGATAAATATTAAATTCAATAAATTACAATATAAATATATCAGAGCTATTGCTTATCGTGGGGACGAGATAACGAAGGCTAAGTGGCTGTCCGATCTGCGATCACGATTGGACGGCCATTGCGATTTGTTTCCTACAAGGAGTACATCATCTTCCCGCAACACCACTGCAGACAGTCTGACAGGATGGCTCCATTGATTTACGTCAGCAGGAAAGGACGTGGCAAGGCATCGAACACGTCGTCGTTCATGGTACCACAGAGTGTACGACCGCGCACTTGACGGCTGAGACGTCTGGAGGTGCACACTATTAGGAAAAGAGTCCGAGTCCTTCTTGTACCCTCATATGTTATGTTTTGTTTCTATTCAGACTCTAGTTTGTATTAGGATAAGACTCTGTCTCTGTATCTACTCTGTATCTATAAATCCATAGCATCGATCACCCTGTTGGGTATCGCCTCATACATCTTCACATGGTATCAGAGCTGGCGTTCCTTGCCTGCGTCTAGTATCTAAGTATCTAGACGACATCTAGTATCTCGGCGACTTTACTCTTGTTTAATCAAGATGTCTTTGTTGACGAACTCGTCCTCCCAATCTGCAGTAATGCAGATTATTGGACATCCTGTATCAGAAAAAATAACCAGAGATAATTTCCTGGTTTGGAAGGCTCAAGTGCTACCCGCAATACGTGGTGCACAGTTGACAGGTTATCTTGACGGGTCAAAGGTGCCACCGCCAAAGAAGATTATTGTCGAGAAGATTGATAAGACCAAGGAAGAAGTAGACAATCCTGAATTTGCTAAGTGGATTGCTCAAGATCAGATTGTCCTTGGATATTTAAATTCGACGTTGTCGAAAGAAGTTATTTCTCAAGTGGTTCGTTTTGAAACTGCGCATGAAGTATGGAGTTGTCTCTCAAGCATGTATTCGTTAGTCTCAAAATCACGTATCATTCAAATTTGTTCTCAGCATGCTAGAGAACAGAAGGGAGATCAAAGTGCATCAACATATTTCTCCAAGATGATAGCTTATGCAGATGAATTAGCAGCAGCCGGAAAACCTCTTGAAGAGGAAGAGATCATCTCTTATATACTTACAGGGTTAGATGCCGACTACAACCCGTTTGTTTCTTCGAAGACTCAAGAAACTGATCTCAAAGTGAGTGAACTATATGCCCAGCTATTATCCTTTGAGGCAAGACTTGAGTCACAATCTGGAGATATGCAATTCTCCTCATATGCAAACTCTGCATCTCGTGGTCGAGGCCGCGGCCGTGGGCGTGGAAGATCCAATCGTGGTTGTTTTGATGACAAAATTGTACGTGGTGGTCGTGGTGGAGAAGGACAAAAAGTATGTCAGCTTTGTGGCTACAAAGGTCATGTGGTCCAAACTTGTCGAAGGAGGTTTGATAGAAATTTTACAGGAGAAGAAAATCTTCACAAAAGCTTTGTAGGATCTGCCACAACCCCTTTTTATGGAGTTGACACCAACTGGTATTTGGACACTGGTGCAACATACCATATAACTAGTGAACTCGACAAACTCACCACAAAAGAAAAATATAATGGGCATGATCAAGTTCAAACCGCGAGTGGTACAGCTATGAAAATTACTCATATTGGTCATGCATCTTTTCATACTTCTCTTCGTGATTTACAACTCAGCAACATTCTTCGTGTACCTAATTCTAAGAAAATCCTTGTATCTATTCATCATTTCACGAGTGATAATAATGCGTTTGCTGAGTTTCATCCTGATTTCTTCTGTTTTAAGGATCGAACAACGAAGAAAATCCTCCTTTCCAGCAGATGCATTGATGGTCTTTACCCAATCCCATACTATGCAAGGCAAAGTCTTCATACAGTCAAGAATTCTACAGATCTTTGGCATGGTCGTTTAGGTCACCCCTCATCAGTAATTGTACAGAAAGTTTTGTCTATTAATAATATTCCTGTCAATAAGGAGTTAGAGTCCAGCTTAGAGTGTGACTCTTGTCAAAAAGCTAAGAGTCATCAACTCCCTTATCAAAATTCTCTTAGTATTGTCAATACTCCCTTAGAATTAGTCTGTTCATATGTATGGGGTCCTGCCCCTAAGTCTGTTGGAAGACATAAATACTATGTGAGTTTTGTCGACACTTATAGTTGATACACTTGGATCTATCTATTGAAAAAGAAATCTGATGTCTTTCAAGTTTTCTTGAATTTCTAACTTGTTGAAAGATATTTTGACAGGAAGATAAAAATATTGCAAATTGATTGGGGGGTGAATATCAAAAGCTCAATTCCTTTTTCCAGAAAATAGGAATCACTCATAGAGTATCTTGTCCATACGCTCATCAGCAAAATGGACTTATTGAAAGGAAACATAGGCATATAGTAGAGGTTGGCCTTGCCATCCTAGCTCAAGCCTCCATGCCTCTTAAGTTTTGGGATGAAGCTTTCTTAACTGTTGTCTATTTGATCAATAGAACCCCATCTCATATCCTTAACTATGAGACTCCTAGAACGACTCTATCAAGAAAAACCTGACTATATATCTCTTCAGATATTCAGTTGCGCCTATTGGCCAAATTTAAGACCATATAACCAGCATAAACTTCAATATCGATCCAAACAATGTGCTTTTCTTGGATATAGTGGTCTTCATAAAGGATATAAGTGTCTAGATATCTCTACCGGATGTGTCTACATCTCCAAAGATGTGACATTTGATGAGTCAGTTTTTCCGTTTGCCAAACTTCATTCAAATGTTGGAACACTTTTGAAATCAGAACTCCTCCTTCTTCCTACGTTTCTTCTCAATCCTAGTAATTCACGAAGGGATATGATAGATCATACTAATATGAGTTATTTGCATACTAACCCCGCTAACGAATTTTCTGGAGATCATACTGTACAGGTTACAGAAGAATCCGTTGAAAATTTGGTGCAAAATACACAAGAAACACAGCAGCAATTGCATGTACAAAACGACATCATGGGCACTGAAACTAAAGTTGTTTTTGCTCAGGGAATGTCTGCGCCTGCACAGTCTGGCCCCATCATCGATCCCGAGGCTGACACTGGTCGGAGTCCACCTGCGCTTTCCCGTATCTCTTCTCCCAGATCAGCCTCGCCCAGCGTGCCCACTGCTCCTGTGCACTCTGTTGAAGGTGGATCCGCTGTGGATGCAGGGGGTGTCGCCTCTGATGCACCAGCCTCTAGTACGCAGTCGTCTGGAGAACAACAAATAGATTATAATCTTCCACTGTCTGATGCAAGTAATATGGCTCAACGATCAGGACCTCAAACAAGATTATCACGAGGTATTCGACAACCAAAAATACCAACAGACGGTACTATCAGGTATGAAACAAAGAAAGGGGGAGTTCATTATGGAATGATGATCATGACTACCGAACCAACAGATTGGCAAGATGCAATGGCAAATGAAAAATGGTGTGCTGCGATGGATGATGAGTATAAAGCACTAATGCAAAATAAAACATGGCACCTTGTGCCTCCTCATCCTGGAATCAATGTGATCGACTCCAAGTGGGTTTACAAAATTAAAAAGAAAGCAGACGGGTCTATTGATCGATACAAAGCAAGATTAGTGGATAAAGGGTTTAACAAAGATATGGTATTGATTATGAAGATACGTTCAGTCCCGTGGTTAAAGTGTCAAAAATACGGCCCATTCTCTCACTAGCCGTGTCAAAGAATTGGTTGATTCGGCAACTAGATGTAAAGAATGCTTTCCTTCATGGTATTTTGGAAGAGGATGTCTTCATGCGCCAACCTCCTGGTTATGTTGATAAAAACCATCCACATCATTTATGCAAGCTTGACAAAGCTATCTACGGGTTGAAACAAGCACCCCGTGCATGGTATGCATGGTTGAGTAATAAACTGGTGCAATTAGGATTTAAAACATCAAAGGCCGACACTTCTCTCTTTTTCTATACAAGGAACAAGATAACTATGTATCTACTCATTTATGTAGATGACATAGTTTTGGTGAGCTCTAATCAAGAATCAGTAAGCAAACTCTTGTCAGATCTTCAAGCTGAATTTGCACTTAAAGATCTAGGTGACTTACATTATTTTTTGGGGATAGAAGTCACCAGAAATAACAAAGGGTTGATTCTTTCTCAAAAGAAATATGCATCTGATCTAATAGCAAGGGCAGGAATGAGAAACAGTAAACCAGTCTCAGTACCATTGTCGGTTTCAGAGAAATTATCAAAACATGAAGGTACATTACTTGATTCAGATGACATAAAAAATTATAGAAGCATAGTAGGTGCTCTTCAGTATTTAACAATAACTAGACCAGACATTGCTTTTGCGGTGAACAAAGTTTGTCAGTTTCTTCAAGCTCCTACTACGTTGCATTGGTCAGCAGTTAAAAGGATCCTACGGTACTTAAATAGCAATGTTCGTCTTGGAGTAAGTATTGTACCATTAAAGTCCTTGCTAGTGAGTGGTTTTTCACATGCAGATTGGGCCGGCTGTCCAGATGACAGACGATCAACAGGAGGTTTTGCAATGTTTGTTGGGCCAAATCTCATAACTTGGAGTTCAAGGAAGCAAGCAACTGTATCGCGCTCTAGCACCGAAGCTGAATATAAAGCGCTAGCAAATACAACTGCAGAGGTTATTTGGATTCAGACCTTGCTTCAAGAATTATCTTTACCACGACCACAAGCTGCAGTTCTTTGGTGTGATAATATTGGAGCAACTTATCTATCAGCAAATCCTGTCTTTCATGCTCGGACTAAACATATAGAAGTTGACTACCACTTTGTACGAGACAGAGTACATCAAAGACTTCTTGAGATTGGACATATTTCTTCAAATGATCAAATTGCAGATGGTTTCACTAAAGCTTTAGCTGGTAGTGCTTTCAAACAGTTTCAATTCAATCTAAACTTAAACAATAGTTAAGTTTCGATTGAGGGGGTGTGTTAGGAAAAGAGTCCGAGTCAGTCCGAGTCCTTCTTGTACCCTCATATGTTACGTTTCGTTTCCTATTCAGACTCTAGTTTGTATTAGGTTAAGACTCAGTCTATGTATCTACTCTGTATCTATAAATACATAACATCGATCACCTTGTTGGGTATCGCCTCATACATCTTCACACACACAACAAATCGAACGCGAATTCTACTCGGTCACTACTGATAGGGCGATTGGGCTAGCGAGCGCAGGATGGCTGCGCTGTCCGGGATGACGAGTAGATATCACGGTGACACATAGACACAGCAGCTTATCATTGAGTGATTGAGATCAGCCGTAACACGACCGTACAATCTGCGCGGCTGCCGGCGGGTGCAGCGCACGCGGCCAGAGCCCGCCGAACTTTTGGACCGCAGCCACGGACGCAGGCCACAGAAACGCGGCCGTAACGTCCACCGTGCCCGGGCCCGGCACGCACGCCCGGGGCCGTTTCCATGCACGTCTTCCATTCCAGCCTCGAGCGCTCGAGCCACGAGCACCGCACCAGGCCAGCCAGAGCACGGCAGGGAGGCCACGAGGGAGGGCGGAGAGATGCGTGGAGATACTAATAACTAGATAAGCACGGACGAGTCACGACGTCGTACCAGTCTGGAACTGAGCCGCGCCACGCCTGACGCCCGCGATACGGAGCGGTGGACTCTCACGAGCCTCCCCCCGCGCCCACGGACAGGCTGCATGCTGCCGGTGATCAGCGCTACGCCAAAGCGAACAGCTCTGGCGCGCCTGTCCACACAGCAAATCCCCGCCCCCAAGCACGAACTTGCGCGGAAGCTTCGTCCGCCTCGGCGCTCGATCCCGGCCGACGGCGACGTCGTCGATCGGGGGTTGGTGACCGATCGCTGGCCGTCGTCTCTCAAAGCGAGCTAGGCTAGGCCACGCAGGCTGGCCGCCGATTGGTTTACTACCAACTGCTACGACGTGGGCGACGAACTGGCGCGATGCCGACCTGGCACTGCCGCTGGCTGGCCTGTGGTGCACGTCGCGGCGTGTTGTGTTAGCGATGTGTTTAAAACCTGCATGCGCGCGCGGCAAACCCGGCACGATTGATCAAGTTGCATCCGAATGGCGAGACGAAGGTCCATCCAAGGGAAACACCCGTCGCGAACGAGAGCGTCTACTCCTACATTCCAGAAGCAGAGAGACGACACATATTTCCCAGGTCCGTGACAATGAATGTTCGACGGTTAGGCCACGGTATATTTCTGTACCGTAACGGCACCACCAACCATTATTTCAGTATCGTTTCGAGTAAATTCGAGAACGGTTTCTGTGGCAGACAGAAACGGCCGTCTCAATCGCGCAGCTGCTAGGATAGGGAGCTTCCTAGCTTGCATCCTCCCCGCGACGGGACGAGCCGGGCCGGGCCGACCGCCGACGTGGTTCATCGCGCTTCCCGGACTGCTACTGGCTCCCGTGCCTTCCAGAATTCTGTGGTGCTCTCTCGTTTTAGTTGTTGCGTCTAACCTGCATAACATCGCCAGAGCTCAGGGGATGGATGCCCATGAACTTTCTTGCTTGCTCGACCAGAATGATTGGCCACTGTTGCCTCCATCAAACAGATACTCCTAGCTAGCGGGGATGGTCCAGCTCCCGTTTGTCGCTCGAGGAAGACCGGCCAAAAAGTTTGCAGGCGCGGACACACGCCTAGACGTGAACCAAATTAGCGGCATGGGAGTCAATCAATCGCGCCTGCAGCCTGGTGGTGACCAGCGAGATATCCTCCCAGAGCAAACAAGGGAGGGGGAGTGACCATTTCGAGCAAATTTGCAGGAAAGGGAATACGTATCTCAAATCTTGGTGGTTGTGTTTGTGTGTGCCATCGCTGCCTTTGCGTCGCCAACAGCACAACCACAGGCAGGGCGGCGAGGGTCCGGCACCTTTATTGACGACGCTGTTTCGGCCCTCTCGTTCACTCGTTTTCTCTTTTATCGCGTTGGCCGAAAATGAAACCAACACGACAAGAGCTCCTTTTCGCGGTCCTCATTATTATCAATGTAGGTCACAGCAGTACAGTACACCAGCAACTACATATGTAGCCGAACAGCGCAACTATATAAGTTAACTGATATGGCATACTTACAACTAGTTCAACCCAAGCAAACTGTATGGAAGCAGGTCAATCATAGATGAAACACTGACTCAGGCTATTCACACCAGCGTCCTCTAAAACATACTCTATACACTATTCTCCTTCTACTTTTATAGTACGTACTCTAAATTACATTGCGAAACAGTGTATCCAGTATGCTTTACAGTGTGTCGGACGGTCTCAATGACAAGCTAAGCACATTTTTACTTGGCAGTATAGATGGCCAAATGGGCCGGGTTTTTCGGGCCAGCACGAGGCCCGGTGATTTTGGCCCGGCACGAACACGGCACGGCCCGGTTGGAAGCGGGCTCGGGCCGGCCTGATAACACTAGTGGGCCGTGCCTGGGCTCAGACAGCGGCCCGACGTGCCGGCCCGGCACGGCCCGAAAGAGGGCGACCCGACAAGGCCCGACCTATGGCCCGTCAGGCACTTATGGGCCGGCACGGCCCGGGCACGGCCCATCGCCGCTTATAAATGGTCGCTCCGCCTCCGCCCGACCGCCCCCCACCCCACAATGGCACAACCCTAACCCTAAGCGCCCGACACGCGACACCCTTCGCTCCACTCTCGGCTCTCCCGCCGTCCCGTGCCGCACTCTCCGCGACTCTCCGCCGCCGCCTCACGCCCTTGCCGCTCGCCGGAGTCTAGATCCGGCCACCCCTAGTGCCTACCTACTGCTTCCCTAGCACTCGGTCACCGATTCACCGTCTCGGCATCTCCTTACTGGTGCGCCGCTCGCACGGTGGCGTCGAGCACCGACCCGCAACACTCGCCTCGGTGGCTCGGTCACTCAGATCCGTAGCCTCTCCCCTCGCCGGAGCCCGGATCTGGCCATCCCCTACCTCCTCCCTACCGCTTCCTCTATCTCAGTGCCTCACCGCCTCCCCACCTCATGGCTGCGGAGGGATCCATAAATGAGGACCTTCAAATGCAAGGTTTAGCCGGCGATGACGAAGACGACATCGCCGAAGATGCTGAGGCTCTGCTCGGAGGTGGTGCTGGTGCGGCCACCGGCTCGTCGGCGGCGGCGCCAGTTGAAGTTGAAGGTGATGGAGGCGGAGAAGGCCCGAGCCCCAGTACGAGCACAACTAAGAAGAGGTTAAATCCTTTATCTACTCTAATCATCTTCGTTATTACTTACTGCATCATTATCACTTAGAGTTTAGTGCTAGTTGCTGTTGTTTATACTTAGTGTCAAACTGTCAATTGTTTTTTTGTAGGAAATCAGAGGTATGGGATGATATGGAGGAGCTGACTCATAAGATTAATGGTAAGAATGTCAGGTATGGAGCTAAATGCAACTACTGTAAAACAGAATTGAGTGCTAGAAGTGCTATTGGTACTGGTCATTTACTTAGGCATGCTAAATCATGTAAGAGGAAGTATTTGGCTGCCTCTACAACTTCTCAGTCACATTTACGTTTTAACTCTGATGGTGCAGTACATCATTTTCAATATGATCCTGAGATTGCTAGAAATGAACTTGTTAGAATGATTTCTAGACTTGATGTACCTTTAGACATTGGTGCTACAGCTGCATTTAAGGATTACATTAGAATTGCACATAACCCTAGCTTTAAATCTATTTCTAGACAGACTACTACGAGGGACCTTGAGAAGTATTTTAAGTTGAAAAGGTCTAGTGTTATAGAACTATTGAATGAAACTAGTTGTGTATGTTTAACTTCTGATATTTGGTCTGGTAATGCCAAGGAGGATTATCTTAGTGTTGTATTTCATTTTGTAACATCTGATTGGGAGTTAGAGAAAAGAATTGTTGGCTTGAGACTTATTGATTGCTCTCATACTGGTTTGAACATTGCTCAACGTATTAATTGTGTTGTTTTTGAATATTGCATGTCTGATAAGATACTTTCCATTACACTTGATAATGCTTCTTTAAATTCTAGAGTTGTACAAGAGTTGACTCCATTTATCTCATCATATGCTGGTTGTACCTTGTTGCATCAACGTTGTGCATGCCATATTATTAATCTCATTGTCAAATCTGGTCTGAAAAGAATTAAACAGTACTTGGAGGATTTTAGAACTGTTATATCATTTTTAAACTCATCTAACCAGCGCATTGCATCCTTCAAGTCTTATTGCTTGTCTATGGGGGTTCGACCTCGTAAGTTCGGTTTGGATATGGATGTTAGATGGAATGCAACTTATTTAATGTTGAAACATTTAGTTCCATACAAGGATACATTTTCTGTTTTCATTGCTACTAATTATCAGAATGGAGGAGTTCCACTGCTTACTGATGAACATTGGTACATGGCTGATCATATGCTTAAGTTTCTAGGTTTGTTCTATGATTCTACTGTTTCTCTGTCTGGGGTTTATTATCCTACTAGTCCTTTAATGATGCATTCTATACTTGAAATAGCAGACCATTTGAATCAATTTGAAAATGACAGCATTCTTAGATCTGTTGTAGTTCTTATGAAAACAAAGTTTTTGAAGTATTGGGCTGACATCCCTATTTTGTACTCACTTGCTTTCATTTTAGACCCTAGAGCTAAATTAGTTGGTTTTAATAGTGCTCTTCAATTACTTGGTCAGTTTCTAAATAGAGATTATTCTGGCTATTACAACACTGTTAGATCTGAATTGACTTCCATGTTTTCCAAATATGAGTCCAAATTTGGATCTGTTAGATTGCAGAGGCCTGCACATTCTTCTGCAGCAGGTAAGCAGGTAAGTAGCTGGAATAGGATTTTTGGTAGACCTACAACTCCCTCTGTTAGTACTTCTAGTTCTAGATCTTCTGTAACTGCATTACATTGTTCTGTTTCTGAATTAAGTTCATACTTGGATAGTGATTCAGTTACTCAGTTTGATGATACATTTAATATACTAAACTGGTGGCAAGATCACAAGAGAACATATCCTGTTTTGTCCATTTTAGCTAAGGATATAATGACTGTCCCTGTTTCTACAATATCTTCGGAGTCTGCGTTTAGTTTGTGTGGCAGGATTATCGAAGAGCGTCGACGGAAACTGACTCCGGAGCACGTGAAGATGTTGTCACTGATCAAAGATTGGGAGGAAGGAGATGCAAGACAGCAACACCATATCGTCGACCACGACCTCGAAGAAAAAATGGCAAATATGTTCCTCGACGATGCTTCTCCATCTCAATCTCAGAACCAATGAGCAATGTCATGCCAGTGTCCACTGTCCAGTGATTGTGTGATTGTGTTATTGTTTGTTGAAACTTGAAACTTGCTTGACTGTAGTATAGATCACTAAAAGAGTTGGGCTGTACTCTTTTTTCCTTTAGAGTTTTATCCTCTAAGTTGAGGTTTTACCTAAAGGTTTTTAATGAGGCAGCCAATTTGTTAATAAACAACCCTTTTGAAGCTTTGGTGATCTGAATTTCGAATCTGAATGTATTCTGTCAAAGTACATGTAATCTGTTTTGAAATCTGTCAAATTTGATATCTGTATATTGTTATGTGCATTTTGAATGTATTATGTAGACTCGGACCTCGGGCTGGCACGGCACGAAAAGCACGGTTTGGGCCCGGCACGGCCCGACATGGTTAAACTGGGATCAAGCCGTGCCTGGACCTAGGCTTCGGCCTGTAGTGCCGGCCCGGCACGGCCCAGTTACCCTTTCGGGCCGTGTCGTGCCTAGGGTTTTTTAGCCCGAGCCCGGTCGGGTTAGTGCCGGGCTGGCCCGGCACGGCCCAATGGCCATCTATACTTGGCAGTGAAAATGTCAGCTCATTTCCTAAACGGTTCGAGGAACCCCTGAACCTTCATCACCCCCAACCTGAACAAATATATTCCTCATCATTCATTCTAGCGTCACCACAGATCGTACCGATGTTTTTCCTCCCGTATCCTTGTCAGCCATGTCCGCTAGCTTACACCGTGGTTGTCCGTGCCGCCTCCATCCCGTGACATCACATCCTTCTTCTCGTGCATCTGAAAAACAGCTCAATTTCTTCGAAAATAAAATAAAATCTACATACAGTCACAGTCCATGGCTGCTGGCTTATTAGGGCATATATCTCAGGGCAAATCGATTTCTTTTTCTAGCTTCATTTCTGCCAGTAGAAAGAGGAGTATTTGTGACTATAAGAAGAGTAAAAGGAATATTTGTGACTACGACGAGTGAAAGGATGCTAGAACACAGACAGACTGTGCAGCCCTTGGGAGCTTGAAGGAGCCACATTGAACTGGCTGAAAGCGAGCAAACAAGCTTTTGCTGCTCGCCTCCTGCTCCTGGTCCCTTTGGTGGCCCGTTGCCACAAGCCACAACACATCATGATACGTCGCCCCACCTCCCTCCCGCCTCATCCTTATTAAGGCAGCACCATTGCTCGTCTCTCTCTCTATATCCTCTCCTCAACAGAACACCCTCCCAAGAACCCCACCTAGTACAACCCTGCCTCGCACCTCCTTCAATTCACGTTAGTTCTTGCAAGCGCCTCGCATCTCCCGAACACTCTGCGCTCAAGGTGAGCCTCGGTCCTGAGTGTTTCAGCACCGGTTCTGTTCCTTGTGTGGCTTTCTGACTTCTGCTGCGGGAACTTTGGGTTCGAGGCTGTGTGTTTCCTTTGGTTTCTCGCCGTCACTCCACTCCATAAGAGTTTGACGGTTCTGAATCCTGCTGATGTTATTATATGGATTGTTAGCTTACTTCGTGTGGCATTTGGGTTGTCCCCTGAAAGACGAAAGATGCATCATGCATGCCGTGCCAGCCCATTCGTTACCTTCCCTTCTGCTCATTCTTCTTAGTTTCGTCAAGCAATACGCATCTGTAAAGTGCCTTTGGCACCGAACAATAATCTGTGGTTCCGGTCGATCCATATCAATCAGCAAGTGGAAGTGGGTGGTTGGTTGTCTGTCTTCCCATGTGGCGTGTATACCTGATACCATACGCCAGTTGCATCTGGCATGTGCTTTGCTGCCTTTTGCAGGCTCCCGTTGCTGGTCGCGTACCATCTGTTTTGCAGGGGCACATGTTTTTCTTCTGGGGCGTGTCGCAGAAAGCATCTGGTCTTGGTCTTTACCCACCTTTTTTTATTGGTAGAGTCAAAGTGGATTGAGCCATTCCTCCGTTCTGAAGTCGCCTGGTCATTTTAAATCATTTTTCTAAGATGTGCAGAGTGTTCGCAAGATATGTAGTACTCCGTCCAACAAGGATTGACGTTCTGGCAGTTTTTAGACAAAATAAGAGAGCTAGTAATTGACGTATGTACCCTCTAAATTTAATGATAAAATATGAGTGTCTTTTCAGCTTCGGAGTTGGCCAGCGTCCTTTCCACTGGCACCATCAATACGAGAGGAAAGGAAGGAGGCGGTGCTTCACAGGAGAAAAGGAAAAGTGATGGAAAGCATTGAAGAAAAGCATTGAAGAAAGGCATTGATTGAGAGTACTATGAGTTTCTTGCATGCAGTCAAAGAAGGCATTATGCCCAAGGCGACGGTCTTGTGGGACAAAACCAAAAGGCCAAAACGCCAATCCTTGTGGGACGGAGGGAGTAAGATTTAGGAATCACAGATGGCTGCGCTCATTTCCTCTCCATTTCTTGAAAGAATGACACAAAAATATGTGTCATACGTTTCTGTGGTTTACAGCCCGCCGGTTTAATGTTCTTGTGTATGAAAGGGTGGCATCGATGTTTACGTTCTAACTTCCAGAGTTTATTTGGGTCGGTGTACTATCCACCACCTGCCATTTATTATTTCCTTCATATTTTTTTGGAAACGGATCACCATCCACTTTCATTCCATCAGGAACGAAAGTACATGGAGATCTGTCCAGTGTTACGCTTGATCCTCATCTAAAATTAACTTTTATACAACATGGTGTTAATGCCATGAGATCGATGTGACATGCTTAACTTGATCTACTTCTCCTTTTCACGGTGTAAATCTAGTATATGAGATTGTTGTGTCGCGAGTCATGTTATCTCAGTATTCTCCAAATTTACCATCCATTTTCAGCCAAAATGAATTTCCACGTGCCATCTTATTCTTATCCTTTTTTTGTGTTCCTCGGTTTTTCAAGATAATAATTCAAGAATTGGATCGTTGAATAATACCAGGTGTTTGAAGAATACCTTGGTGGATCTGGAAGATGTACAGGGCTAAAAGAGCTGCATTATCACCAAAGGTGAAGCGCCGTGTTGGCAAGTACGAGCTTGGACGGACCATCGGGGAAGGCGCCTTTGCAAAGGTCCGGTTTGCGAAGAACACTGAAACTGGGGAACATGTTGCGATCAAAATCCTTGACAAGGAGAAGGTTCAGAAGCACAGATTGGTTGACCAGGTCAGTATCAAAAACTTCCTTTCTAAGACCACGCAATAGTTTCTTTTCATCGCTTTTGTCTGATCATGTCATGATTCATATATCAAATTTCGGCCAACCAGAAATAAGGTGGTTAAAATTCTAATGCTCCTCTGTTGTTTAAATTGTGAAATGTTCAGTCTACCATACATCCAATCGTATCTTCATTCCTAACAGAACCTGCTGCAAGCCCAAAAAGGAAACGACTCACACGTTGATCCTTATTGATTTTGTGCGTGGCTTCAGTCTATGCTTTATTTTCTCAAATCTTGCTACCATCACTTAACATCTTTCTATCAAAGGAGCAACTTGGAGGAAGAATTTTCTTTCTTGGATGCTGCCGTGTCAGTATGGCTGCATAGGAAGATGTAAATTCAGTTAAGAAATGGTTTGTACCTACACTTTGCATGATATGGAGATATATCCACATGGTGATCTTCCAGCTGAAGTCATACTACCAACTCAGTATGTTCTCCTGGTGCCTTTGTGGTATTTCCAATTGTTGTCTGACTATATAGAAAACAGCGGCTTCAGTATTGTACGCTTCAGTAAATGGTTCCAGCAGTTCGTTTTACTTCTAACCATATAGTTATTATAGTTATTTATAGGACATATGCATTTATTATTCGTTTTTGTTAGGAAAGATTCACACTATGTACTTGATAGCATTTGCTGATATCATCCTTAATTCAATGCAGATCAGACGTGAAATTTGCACAATGAAGTTAATAACACATCCTAATGTTGTTCGACAGTATGAGGTAAGCTCCAAAAAGATTGTACATGCTTCTAGTTATATCACTGCATATTTCATGAAAAACATTTCTGTTTAGATCAGAAAAATATTTCATTCTCTGATAGTATTTCGCTGAGTTCTACTTTCTACCTCAGGTGATGGGAAGTAAAGCAAGAATTTTCATTGTTCTGGAATATGTTACTGGTGGAGAGCTTTTTGAAATTATTGTAAGTGCCAGCCAATCTTTGTTTGAAGCTCTTTAAATTATATTGTTCTACACTAGACTAATGACTTGAGTAAGATGATCCTTTGTTGATTGATTCTGTTTGCTTTTATGTATCAATTTCTCAATCAGGCTACTAATGGAAGGTTGAAGGAGGATGAAGCACGCAAGTACTTTCAACAACTGATCAATGCAGTTGATTATTGCCATAGTAGGGGCGTATATCACAGAGACTTGAAGGTAAAGCCTTAATTTCATTGTCATGATTCTTCTATAATAAATTATGGGCACAGAAGTGCAGAAAGTAACATATTTTTTCATAACCTACATCTGCAGTTAGAAAATTTGCTTCTTGATGGTGGTGGAAATCTCAAAGTATCTGATTTCGGTTTGAGTGCTTTAAAAGAGCAAGTGAAGGTACTATTACAGTTCTTAATCCTCAATAATAGTTGTGCTTTCTGCTTGTTGGATGTATTTCATTTGCTGCAACTTTTTCTCTCTAGGCTGACGGTCTACTTCATACAACTTGTGGAACTCCCAATTATGTTGCTCCTGAGGTATTCTTTTGCTTAATACAATAATTGTGTTTGAATGCTTGAATTTTAGAAAATAATAATATAAACTAATAATATTTATATTGAATTGTTATTGTTCTAGGTGATTGAGGATGGGGGCTATGATGGTGCAACTGCAGATGTCTGGTCTTGTGGAGTAATCCTTTATGTTCTTCTTGCTGGTTATCTCCCCTTCGAGGACGAAAACATCATTGCCCTATATAAAAAGGTAACAACAATTAGAAATAGACAAAAGAAAAAGAATCTGAAATGCTGTTGAGTACAGTCTCTTAATACTCCCTTTGCAATCGCAGATATCTGAAGCTCAGTTTTCCTGCCCCTCTTGGATTTCTGCGGGAGCTAAGAACCTGATTAACAGAATTCTTGATCCCAATCCTACAACCGTAAGTATCTTATAATGTTTTAGCATAGCTGTTAAAAACTGTTCAGCTAACCACATAAGAATAATGTGTCTCTATGACATAGACATATCTTGCAACTGAAAAACTCATGTTTTCGTTTTTGAGAATGCAACACTGGAAGTGTTATTTTTGCAGAGCCTTGAACCATATTATGTACCAATTAATTTTTAATATTTCAAGTTAAGGAGTATTTCTTCATCTTAACTTACCTGTTTCTTTTTGTTGTTCTTCAATGTTGACCAGCGCATCACCATTGCTCAGATACTGGAAGATCCTTGGTTCAAAAAGGGATACAAGCCTCCAGTTTTTGATGAGAAGTATCAAACTAGCTTGGATGATGTAGACGCTGCTTTTGGAGACTCCGAAGTGAGTCAAACGGACCTGTTTTTCGTTGAAACATTTAAGCTTTTTGTAGTAGGAATTAAGTGATTGACTGTGCGTATCTGGTGTGTTTTACCAGGACCAGCATGTGAAAGAGGAAACTGAAGATCAGCCAACCTCAATGAACGCATTTGAACTGATTTCACTGAACCAGGCACTGAATCTGGACAATTTGTTTGAGGCAAAGAAGGTCAGAAATATTTCTTCTGCGTTCTTATATTGACGATGTTTGGCTTCAATATTTCTATACATTCTCGATAATTAATGCATATTTTAGAAGCTAAGTATCATTACAATGAGCCCATTTTTAATTTTTTTTTAAACAGGAGTATCAAAGAGAGACAAGATTCACATCACAATGTCCCCCAAAGGAAATCATCACAAAGATTGAAGAAGCTGCAAGGCCTCTTGGATTTGACGTTCAGAAGAAAAAATACAAGGTATTCCTGTTGAGAATTTATTGAGAAATAAAACTCTTACTACCTTCTTCCATACTTAAGCTCTAACAAGTTTGTCCATTCTTTTCAGATGCGAATGCAAAACCCCAAAGCAGGTAGAAAAGGCAATCTAAATGTTGCTACTGAGGTAAGTGAAACATCTTGTTAAAAGAAATATTTTTTTTTTGTAAAATTGAAGAACAGTTTCTGATTCAGCCACCTTTAGGTTTTTCAAATAGCCCCGTCCCTACACGTAGTTGAGGTCAAGAAAGCCAAGGGAGATACTCTTGAGTTCCAAAAGGTAAACTAATCTTCAGTGAATTATGTCATCTGATCCTTCTCTCTGAAATCAGTTCTATAAACTGAAGACTGAAAAATCAATTTTGCTGTGCAACAGTTCTACAGAAGTCTATCGACACAACTGAAGGATGTTGTGTGGAAGTGCGACAGCGCGGCGGCCTGAAGCAGTTTCCGAACAGCCATGGGCCGCTGCCAGTTCCTGCCCTGTACATAGTTCCTTCTCCGGATGATCGATGTCCATTGCAGAGTTAGAGTTCTCCGCAAGCAAAAATTCGTTCGTTGGTTCGTTGATGCCGAGTAAGCTCCGATGAAACAACCGTCTTGAAGGCTGTTGCGGATGAGCTTACTGGCGCGTTCTTTAGTTTCATTCATGGTCCGGAAGCAGATGGGATGGGATAGAAGCCACAAGGCTGTAGCAGTAGTACTAGTGGTACTGCCGAAGGTTTGTTGTGAGGAGGTGCATCAGATATTGTAAGGGAGTACCGATTGCCAGTTCAAGCCCCCTAAATAAGTTCAGTTATGTAGTACTTCGAATAAACGATGTACGAGGAATATTAGGTCATGGAACTATGATTCTAGATTTCGTGAGTGGTTTGTACCTGGCTCTGAGGCATGCTTAACAACAGCCTTTGCGTCTGCTGTTCGTACAGGGCAGATGCAAATGGTGGGCACCAGTCGATTTCCTCTCCGCGGCTCCACACCGTAACCAGTCTCTGCCTGTTTTGTATCAGCTGGTCCGATGTGAGTATGTGACCCAT
Source organism: Tuctoria greenei (assembly GCA_036927565.1). Taxonomy (NCBI): domain Eukaryota; kingdom Viridiplantae; phylum Streptophyta; class Magnoliopsida; order Poales; family Poaceae; genus Tuctoria; species Tuctoria greenei. Next base: position 18,530,179 of record JAYESD010000004.1, on the reverse strand, counting down.
CTCGCTGGGCCTGCGTCGGTGAGGCCGATTTGCTCGCCAGAGGCTTCATGCGAGAAACCAAGGCTCATCAAAACCCATTCTCGCAATCAACCTAATTGATACGATTATGCAGATTTGGTTTGTATTTTTTTGAAGAACATGAACCACCTAACAGCATCTTCTTTCCACTTGCAAACCAGAACCTTGCCAAACTTCACCAACCATTACGCTCATTGGAGACGCTGCACATGCACCCCGATTTTTTCAAATCAGCAAATCCACATGCATGCTTTGATAACAGAATGTTCCTCACAAAGCACATATCGGATCATTGGTCTGACCAGAGAAGGCGGCAAATACACGGGTAATAAAGGAGTTGAGCAGGTTTGATGAACAAATAGAGCTACAAATGGATCCAACCGCAATCCGCGTCCAGAACAAGCAAAACCTTACAGATTCACAAAAGGAAGCAAGAGGTTCGACGACACACTGGAGATAAGACTTCAAATGTTCAGCAGCAGCTACAGCTAGTACGGGTTCTTCAGGGAAGACAAAGGAAACAAGAGCTGCATTCCTTACTAATACGCAATGCAAGGTTTCCTCCTTCCAGTCGGGGTACACCAACACCACGGCTCACTTGGCCATCATCACCTTGACGAACTCCTCGTAGTTGATCTGGCCATCGCCATCAACATCGGCCTCACGGATCATCTCATCGACCTCCTCATCGGTTAGCTTCTCTCCAAGGTTGGTCATAACATGGCGAAGCTCGGCAGCAGAGATGAAGCCATTCTGGTCCTTGTCAAACACCCTGAACGCCTCCTTGAGCTCTTCCTCAGAGTCAGTGTCCTTCATCTTGCGAGCCATGAGGTTGAGGAACTCGGGGAAGTCGATGGTGCCGTTGCCATCAGCGTCAACCTCATTGATCATGTCCTGAAGCTCAGCCTCGGTTGGGTTCTGACCCAATGACCGCATGACAGTTCCCAGCTCCTTGGTTGTGATGCAACCTGTCCCATGTACAAGAGACCAATTTCACAGTCAGAACCCTGATTCACCAGTTTGAATATTTTATTAGTCATACCACTAAGTAGTCACAGTGACAGTAACATCATTTACAATAACCGATAACCTGATCAAGATCAGGAGAAGGATAATTAAAAATTGCACGTCTAGATGTATTACATTAGCATCATTTATGTGGTTCTGGATTAGTAGAAAGCACTTATGAAGATGACGAGAGAACTCACTATACAGTGGACACAAACGACTTTTTTAGTACAGATATTTTTGTACTAAATTTATACTCCCTCTACCGAATTAATTGTCGCTCGAACAGCTCGCAGCAGTTTATTTTTAGTTCATTTCCTTGTCGGAAACAACAATTATTACGAAATGGAGGTAGTATCTTTATCTTCCATATTTGGCTTATGTAATAAACCAGACTGTGTGTGAGTCGACTTTGCGAACACAAAGAGGTTGGAATGTAATTCCATTTTCTTTAAAAAAAAATCCCATTAGCACTATTTCAAAGTACAGTGCCACAATCATCATGCCAAAAACATGTTAATATCACAAGCATCAAGCCTATTTGCAGCGCCATGATCAATTACTTTATTTATTCAAAAACATTAATCAACCACCAAAAGGCAGAACCAAAACTCGAGCCGGCACAATAAAACGGTCAACCCAAACAAAATCATGAACAGTTACCTCGATTGATTTCAGATCCTTGGATCTAGGAGACCACATATATTGTAGAAAACTAAAAAGTAACTTAAGGAAGAAAAATTTTCCATGGCAACTTGTGTCCCAGAAAAACAATCTGGTCCACAAAAAATCCGGTCCACAGGACCAAGTAATGTCAGTTTATAAGAGTGTCTGCACCAAAAATGATAGACTAGTGCTCATGCCCACACCAACCCCGACATAACCGACCGATCTGGATGAAGCATATCTACCTACCACCACAAGAAGAACGACACGGAGGAGCCAGCATGGCATGGTCCACAACCGGGGCCGGACCTAGGGCCAATCGCCTCGCCGCATCGGGACCAGAAGCGAGGCTTACCGTTCCCCAATCACGTCGATCTAGATCCATTTCTGGGTGTCGTGCGAGATCTCAACTCGCGTGCGGCCACGCAGCTAAGACGTGCCGCCGCACCCCCACACGCCTTTCCAGCGATCTACTGCTCGGTGAAATCTGGCTGCCGGGTGCACGGACGGACGGAGAGAGATTTCGTGACGCGCGCGCTTAACACCATGGGCAAGGAGCAAACAAATGAAGCAATCCATGTGTTGTTTCATACGGAATCGGAGGGCATAAGCGGTACACGGCAGCTAGGAGTCGAGAGCACGGCACATACAAATCGCAGCAGCAGCAAGAGACGAAGAGGGTGGATGGGAAGGGAACGGAGGCGTCCTTACCGTCGCCGTCCTTGTCGAAGAGGCTGAAGGCCTCCTTGAACTCGGCGATCTGGTCGTCGGTGAGCTGGTCCGCCATAGCCTCGAGGCTCTCTCTCTTCTCTCGCGGAGAGGCGAACGAACGGAGGGACGGACGAGCGGTGGCGGGGCGCTGGCCGGAGGGATCAGGCAGGGACTGGGGATGGAGGAAGGAAGGAAGGCGACCGGAAGGCAGGGAGCGATTTGTGGGGAGTGCCTCGCGCCGGGAGAAATGAACCGGGATTTATACGCGCCCCGTCACCTCCGGTCCGCCGTCCACGTCCTCCCCGCGTTAGCAATCGCGCCGCGAATTTACCAAACTACCCTTCCGTCTAATCATGCTGCACCGGTTCTGTACCTTGCTTGACCCACCAAGCTGGACTGACACGATGGCAGTGTGCCATCGCTGATTGAGAGGGCGTCGATGGCCGGAGATGCGACGAACATGTTGCGAGCACTTTGATGCTTGTTTATCATCAGCATTTTTGGGGGCAAGACGTGCTGTCAACATCGTGTCCATGCGCGCGGCCTGCCATTTTGTGATCGAATCTAGCGTGCTACGCATCGTGGCGGCGTTGGTCTGGTCTACTAATTTCCTGTGTGAAAGCAATCATTCCCTACGAGGCTTACTTTTGTGAAAGCAAACATGGGCCCGACTCGTGCCCTCTTTCTTTCTCCTGCGCTTCAAATGGGCCCGGCCCGGCGGAGTCTTAAGCTGGGCTCAAAGTCTCGAACGCGCGCATCTCCTTTTCTTTTTGCTTTCCATTCCTTTATTTCTCGAGCATCTAAACTGAGATCCGGACCCGAGAGATAACTTCGGATCGGCAGATCGGTCGTGCTCGCGCCTGCCTTGATACTACAAAGGAAAAGTCTATTTTACTTCATGTACATAAAGTCCAAATTACACTCTAAATTTTCATTTGGTCTATTTTACATCCTCTTTTTGCTAACTCATCTCACTTTACACCTTTAACCAGTTTTATAATCCTGAACAGCTGGCATGAACGGGAATTAAACCTCCTTGTTTTATGATATGGATACAAATGGCCAGCTAGTCAAAAGCAAACAGGGAACAGATGGTACAGCATTATGATTGTGTAAATTGTGGATCCATGCATGGATCGATCGGGCCGCAGCGCAGTACAGAGCCTTCACGTTTCGGCTGTCAAATTCCGAATCCTCGCAAGAAATACCCTTCTTAGCTTGTTTGTAGTCTTTCAACTTATAGCAACAATGTACACCCTCCGGTACGAAATGGTTATCGTTTCCGACAACAAAATCTACTACGAATGCACTGCCCAATTGTGCCTGAACGACATCTATTTTAGACCGGAGGGAGTAATCTATATAGTATGATTATGAAAATGTAACATCTATGTTGTCAAAACAATAAATCAGAAACGGGAAAACAAATCTGAATGTTTATATTGACAAATATAAATATTCCACACCAATCACCTACTGAACAGAATCATATATGCGGCTTTTAGCCACTGCCAAATAAAACTTGACCTTGCATTTCCGATGGAATGAGTCTAGTTTATGTAAGTCACTATACATAAAACTGGACTTAAGAAATATTCTCTCAGAGTCTGGATCATAAACATCATTCAAGTTTGTAACAGAAAATTTAATGCAATCATTATTCACAAGCAAAGCAAGCTATATGATTCTAGATGGGCAGGAGAACTCGGCATAACCCATATCTGAGCATCAGATTAGCTGATAAATTATTTTTAGAAATATCAGCAACAGACATTTTAGTGTATCTATAAGCATATGTACTCCCTCTGTCTCAAAAAGCTTGTCGCTTTGTAGTTTAAAAATAAACTACAAAACGATAAGCTTTTTGGGACGGATGGAGTATCACATACTCAAGTACTATCACGCACTTAAGTTGGCACTTCCATTGATGGCAAGCTAGCAGGGCCGCGGAGCAGAGCGGGGCAGGGCCATCGCTGCGTGCAGCGCGCATAGGAGTAGCGGAGCAGAGCAAGGGCGAGGCCATCGTTGCACGCAATGCGCATAGGAGTCGCAGAGCAAAGTGGGGCCGAGGCCATCGCTGCGCGCGTAGGAGCCGCAGTGCTCGACGTTGGGGGGAGGGGCGGCGGAGGGAGCTCACCTGGATGTGGTGTGCCGCGATCTCGCCGCGATCGCCGGCGGCTGCCCCGTAGAGCGCAACCAACAGTCGCCGGAGGAGACGATGCGGCGGTGGCTGTTCCTTCTTCTAACTGTGATTAGATGCTCCACGTGGCAGTTTATGTGTCTCTTTATACTACGTCATAACAATTCCTGGATAATTCCCGTCCACATCAGCCATTCTGGATTATAAAACTGGTTAAAGGTGTAAAGTGAGATGAGTTAGTAAAAAGAAGGTGTAAAATAGACCAAATGAAAGTTTATGGTGTAATTTGAACTTCATTGATAGTACATGGGAGTAATGTGAACTTTTTCCTACTACAAAAGATGAGCACAGAGACCGTGTATACGAAATTATGTACCGTTATCTGCTCGTATCTCACGTAGTACTAGTCATGTGCAGTATTGCGGACACATATTTGAAAGTCACGCTCATTCTTAGGAACCATGAATCACGTAATCATCTCCGTAACGTCTCTGAATATTTGATTAATTCTAAGAGTTAGTAGATCAACTATACCATGTTTCGGAAAGAAAGCTCGTCCTCTTCCTTCGGTTGTGACAATGTTTCTCCGTGGTGCTTCCCTGCAACAATCATTCGGTCTACATAGAAGCACAGTGATGGCAGCAGTCGGAAGTTCTTTATCAGTCAGACGTGCCCGTCTCAGTTCGATTTAGGGTGTGTTTGGTTCAGCTGTAGATTTCCGGAAATCTGATTCCAGCTGTGAGCTGTGGGAAAGCTGTTATGAGCTTTCAGCTGTGTAGAAGCTGAAATCTGTTTGGTTGGAAATAACTGCTACCTGTGGATTCTATAAGAAATGACTGTAATATCATTATTAATTCGTAATTTTATATTTATAGTTAATATAAATATGAAATTGATGTAATATAAATAATACTAAATATGTATGGATCACAAAAATTCAAAATCACATCAAAGTCCACACGATAATCAGACCAGCGTGATTCATACTGCAGTCATCCACCACCTTTCTGAAGTTCTTGCAATGCACATGCTGCAAAGTTCACACTGGAGCGCGTTGTACTTCAGCCGGCTCGACGACGACGACCTCAACAGCGACTGGCCGAAGCAACTGAAGCCCTGCACCATGAACTCGTTATCGCACGCCGTCGTCGCCGACGGCGGTGGCATCGATTCCTGATGCACGAGGCTCGCCATGGCAGTGCTGACTGCTAAGCAGTGCTGGAGCAACGGAGAGGGGGTCTTGACTTGAGCCGAGACTTGGGACTCCAATGTTGCCGAGAAGAGGCCTCGCCGCCGCCGGGAAGAGATGCGGCTCGGGTCTCCCGTGGAGGTGTACGGGCGTGGGCTGCTGGAGGGAGTTATATTAGAAAAAAAAGATTCGTTTTGTATAATGGATGGCATTAGTGGGTAATTTTGTAGAAAAGGTGGGAAGGGGAATCTGGAAAATCTGGGGGTAGATCAGATTTTCATTTGTACTATAAGAATCTATAGATTTCACAGAATCTGATTTTCTTTATACCTCCTTTGGTTGGGATTACTGCTTTTTGGCAGAGAATTTGATTGGTGCAGCTGAACCAAAGGCACCCTTAGTGACGAGACACCGTCTGCGTTTGGGTGATTCCTGCATCGTAGGGAGTAGGCGTGATCGCACGCTAGCAGCGGCTGCTTTTGGCAGCAACGGTGCGGTAAAAATGGAAAAAAAATATTATAAACCGACCTTGAATCGGAGGACAGCGTGCTAAGTTACGAACCAACGGCGGGGAGAGTACTCTATTTCTGAAAACGGTCAAAGTCAAACTCATTTAAGTTTGACCAAGTTTATATAAAAATATATAAGTCTCTAAGATATAAAATAAATATGTTGTGAAAATATAATTCATGGTGAATCCAATAGTACTAATATGGTGTTACGAAAGATAATATTTTTTTTGTAGATTTGGTCAAAGTTAGATTAGTTTGACTTTAACCAATTCAAGAAATAGAGATGGAATGGTACGGAGGGAATACGTACTGCGAAAGCCAGGCTAGGCCTAGGCAGAGGACGAACCAAGCAGAGGCTAGAACTAGCATAGCCTATAGCTTGCACTGCTGCAGAAACAGAGGATTTCCAATCCAGCCAATCAGCTGGGCTAGCCCCTGTTACTCTGCACGCGCGCTAACTTCCACGCGTTCCTCGTTCTCGCCCATCTCGCCATCCGTGAGCAAAATTCTGAGAATTCCATTCAAAAGTGCTATCTCCGTTAACTTTTTTTGTGTTTTGGATTCTATTAAAAAGTGATCCCTCTGTTAAAAAAGATCTTATGGTCTTGTAGCTAAAAATAAATTGTAAATGATAAATCTAAATGAGAGTATTCATTACAGAACATTCAGAACAACATTCTCAAGAACAATCTTATTGCTGCTTAAACCACCCCCAAATCCGGACAAAAACACTGTACTGCTGCAACGGAACTGTCATCATCAACTACGACTCGATTTAGCCCCCGCCATTCTGAAGATCAAGGCTGGAACATGCAACTAATTCAGGCCCCATGTTCTTGTGAAGGGCAGCTGCTTGCCAATTTGCCATCACTTTTATTGATTACTCCACCTAAACCGGAGCCATGGCGAGATCTCTTCTTTCAGTGCTACCACTACTACTGTTGCTACCATCACCGGTCGCTTTTATCAGGTGTGGGGGTCGCTGGACTGGACCGGCCTGCCTGGCGATCGGCTGATATCCATGGCGCAGCAGCAGTGAATTCCTCTCGTACCTCACCTTGACCTGTGCCCACGCACATGCAACGCACGCGTGTAAAAGAGAAAAAAACAAGAAAACGACGTGAAATCCAGCACGACCATCAGAAGCACAATCTCTTCCTGCAGCACCCGGCGCCGAGGTAGCCGTGGCCGGACTGCGCCAGCAGCTCCGCCACGACGTCGGACACCAGGTCCTGCAGGATGGCGCGCTCCAGCGCAGCCGCGAGGTTCCTGCCGCACTCCCACCGCTGCTCGTCAGCCGCGCCGCATGGTTGCTGCCCCCACACTTCGCCCACGCACTCTACCATCGCGCGGCTGATGATGACCCGCACCGCCGCGGTGGCCTCCAGCTCCCACCGCCGCCGGTGGTGGTGCCGCCAGCTCTCCGCCCCGGTCGCCCGAGGAAGCCGCGGCCGGAACGTGCACGCCTCGCTGGCCACTGCCGTCGGCACCGCAGCTTGGTGGTGCAAGCCGACGGCGGTGTGCAGCAGCAGTTCGTCGCCGGTTTTGATCTTGAAGTAGTCGCCTACACGTTCGAAACGAAAAAAAAAAGTTTCAGTTGTGTCATCGTCAACTCGTCATGCACATTTCCTATAGCGACAAACTTGACGCGACAGGTACATGACGTTTACACACTCAGTTCATCTGATCGAAACTTAAAGATGACAAGGAGCATGCGAGTGCGTGCTTGGACGCAGCGCAGCGAGACAATGGCGGCGTACGTACGTACCTGAGAAAGCAAAAGTGCGTGAAGGCTTCACGATCTTCGTCCCGGCGCTGGGGACCACGGCGCCGTTACCGCAACCGGCGGCCTTGCTACCGGCATCGTGATCCCCGCAAGGGGAGGGGCGCTTCCTGCATGGGAATCTCGGGGAGCTGATGGCGTCCAGCACCGAGTCCGGGCTGGGGTACTGGTACTGCTCCTCGCCGCGCGGCTTCTTGTGCTGCGGTTGCGGCGACGGGGACGGCGATTGGTCGTCGCTGCCGAGCACCCACTTATTGGCGCCCTTGTTGCCCGGTGGCGTCGTCGTCGCAGCCACCGGGACGACGACGTCGGATGCGCGCATCTCGGCGGCGTGGACGGCGGCGATGATCTGCCGCAGCGTCTTGAGGTCCTCGTCGCACTTCTCAAGCGCGCCCAGCAGCTTCCGCCGCTTCTCCGCCGCCGTCTCTGGCTGCGGGGGAGGAGGAGGAGGTGTCACACCTGGTGCTGTGACGCCGGATGATGACACCAGAGAAGGAGCCGTTGGCGTGAGTTGCTTCTGTTTTTGTCATTTCCATTGCGCGTGTGTCATGGGCCCAGTGGGCCTAGCCTGTGTAACTATAATACCTACGGGTGCACCTGCTACGGAGGACATCAAACAGAACTAATACAGACGACTTCGTCTTCTACCTCGCGATCTCGCGATTTCGCCGTTTCCCGCTCCGGCGGCGGTTGTGTCCGTGCTCACGTCGTCGGCCTCGGCGAGCTGACGGCCAAGGGCCGTGACAACTGGTATCAGAGCTCGGAGGTCCTCCGCGGCTGATCGGGTCGCTGTCGTCAGGGGCGACAGGCCTTCCACCTCGACTTCACCGTTGCTGTCGTCGCCATCGCACGTCTTGGCATCTCCCGCATGGAGGACGCGTTTCCTATCACCCGCTCCCGCGTCGGCAACGGCAACGCCACCAAGCCCAACTCCAGATCCGTTTCGACCACCACCGCATCCCGGGGCCTTCCGCGCTCGCCGCCAAGCTCCGCGCCGTCTACCACGACACCGCACCGCAGATCACACTCCATCGCGGCGCCAACGCTGCCCAGTTCATTCTCTTCGAGCAGGCCTCCTTCGTCATACTCGCGGCCATCACCGACCAGGTCGTCACGCTCGACAGCTACCTCCAGAGACCCACCTCACGGGCGTCGCGTCGCTGGTGTGCCGATGTTGGACGTGCTTCGCGAGGCGACTGCGCAGCGGAAGCGGGACCGGGCCTTCGTGGCGCATCACTTCCCCGACCTCGCGAACCCCAACTTCTTCCCGACTTCCATCGCCGCGCCGACCATGCTGTTCCCTGCCTCCTTCACGCTCCTCAACGTTGGGGTGCTCGACCAGGGGGGCTCACGGCCATCACCGCCAGCTTCTCCAGTCTTCAACCACTACTGTCCTCCTTGACATCCACCCCATCTACTTGATGCTCTGTCACACATGCCTGCTGTACGAGCATCTTGCTCTGCATCTCCGTGAGGTGGTCGGGACGCAGCGTGACTTTGTCCAGCGCCCTGAATAAGTGATCCCACCTTTCACCCTTATCCTGAGCTGAAACATGGGTGTCACCAAGTGTTGAATCATTTTCTTCTTCTTCTTTTGTGTCGTAGATTGGGGCATCACTCTTCACCTGCACGGGGATCTGGTGGAGGTAGCCGACGGAGGCTGGAGAAGTGAGCGCCTCTACAGTAGAGAGCTGCCCGGGCAATTCGTCAAACAGCTTGACGGCGTCTGTGGCTTGGTGGTGGTGGGGCAAGTGGCACTGTGGAAGAAGGCACATCGTGAAGAGAGCACTCGCTGTGATTCAGAATTGGGTTCAGCTAGTGGTAATGGTCACAAGAAAACAGCAGCTGTGAAGAATTATGATGAGCAAAAGAAGATACAGAGCAAGGACAGAGGGAGAGCAGTTTTGCAACTCCGGTCAGCAGCAAAGATCCCATTAACAAGAAATAATGAAGCTGCACCTGATGAGCCGAAAAGACCAGTGGCGTTTTCAGGCACTTTTGAGCAGTTAAGCAAAGTTGAGCAGCGGTCTGCATGGAGAGGTTGTGAGAAAAAAGTGGAACTGATGGCTGATGATGAAGGGGCCAGTGGTGCAATTGACTCCAGTACCAATATTGCTCCAGTCGTTGAAGCAGAGAAGTTGAAAATCTGTGGACTATGTGGAAATGTTGAGGAGCAGGAGAAGAGGGCTGTTGGCAGTAGATGCAATGCTTATGATAAAAATATGGATGTTGATGAATCAGATATAGGAAGTCAAGACAATTACATAGCCACTCTAAAGAAAGAAGAAGTTGGCGCTATCACATGTGCTAATGACAGAAGAAGAGTGTTGTTATATGAAAAATCATTCAAGTCTGATATGGAGATGGACACTGGAGAAGAGAATACGGGGTATTCCTGTCATGACCTTCAGGCAGAGGGGAATGAAGGCAAGGAGGCTGCAGGATTAAGTTTGGGGATTGGCTTAATTGATGGTTATGATAATGTGGATTTGGAAGACGAAGATATTGAAAATAGGGATGAGGGTGACAGTGGTTTTGAAGCGACTGCGGAGGATATAAATACTGTAATATGGGATGGTCAGTTTGGCAGTGAGTGGCAGCCTTATGAGTGTTCATGGTTGACTAAGGATGATGGCGAGAAAACTCGTGGACAAAGCAGCATAGAAGACTGGCAGACTGTACTGAACAATGACCTTCATGAGTCAGCCTTGGGAGTATTACAATCACATGATACAGATTCTGCACCTAAGTTGTTATTGATCAAACTTATTCTTGTCAGTCCTCAGGGACCAGAGTTCTCTCTGTGTCAGGGAACACTCAAAAAAAGGGACAAAGTATGGATAACGACAAACACTATACAGCATGATCAGCTGATTGTTCCTTTACTTGATAGTCTCAAGGGTGGTCAGCCAAGACTTTCTGATTTTTACCAAGTGATCAAGGAATTATATTATTGGCAGAGACATCATGTAAAAATGAAGAGGAATAAGACCTCTGCATTGGCTGTACTACAACATGATATATGGCCATTGGAGTCTAAATGCTTAAATTGTGGGCCTCTTGGTTCTTACCCACGTTCCAGTTCCATAGTTCTGATGTTGAGCTCTGCAAGTTCCACTTCATTCATCAAGGCGGACTTGGGATTTAGGTGGAGGGAGAGAGGACTGCATACAGAGCTTGGAAATCAGCAGTTCACAGCTGACTGGAGCAGGATGTGGCAGAATGCACATATGAACAGTACATAGTGTGTTTTTCAGTTGAAGCTTTTGATTTGGACTAATCGACCTACTTTCTTGAAGCTGACTAGCACGGTCAATGGGGATCATCATCAGCTAATACCTCTTGCCCCGTTCACTCGTCAAGAAGGGCATTCCGATTCTTCGTCAAGTGCAACTTTACGAGTCTGCTTCCACTGCAGGGCGCATCACCTAAGAAGATTAGCAGGTGCCGTGGAAGAGCTGGCCGGAAGTCGGAGCTTGGGGGCAAGCTCCATCTGAAGGCGGGGGAAATGTCACACCTGGTGCTGTGACGCCGGATGATGACACCAGAGAAGGAGCCGTTGGCGTGAGTTGCTTCTGTTTTTGTCATTTCCATTGCGCGTGTGTCATGGGCCCAGTGGGCCTAGCCTGTGTAACTATAATACCTACGGGTGCACCTGCTACGGAGGACATCAAACAGAACTAATACAGACGACTTCGTCTTCTACCTCGCGATCTCGCGATTTCGCCGTTTCCCGCTCCGGCGGCGGTTGTGTCCGTGCTCACGTCGTCGGCCTCGGCGAGCTGACGGCCAAGGGCCGTGACAGGAGGACGGGTCGGTAGTACCGGCCGCGGCGCCGTGGCCGGAGAAGGCGGCGCGGACTCCTCCAGGCCCATCAGTCGCGCCACAATGGCCGGCGGCGGCGGCCTGGAGCTGTCGCAGCTGGACCGCCGGTGCTCCGACGCGATCGTCGGGCTTCGCGGCGCGTCGCACGAGCGCCGCCTCCGGACCGCGGCCGGCTGCTGCTGCAGAGGCTCCGGCTTCGCTGGAGAAAGAAAAGCAGGCGAAGGTGAGGACGCCTCCGCTTTCTTCTTGGGCGTCGAGGACGGCGGCGGCGGAGATGGCGCTGGGGAAGAAGCAGGCCGCTTGGCGTTGTTGTTGGCGGTGAGGCGCTTCCGGTGGTGGCCGCGGTTGTACGGGGAGAAGAGGCGTAGGAGGCCAGCTATGCACCCGATGGTCCGCCTCGGCGCGGTGGAGCACGTGGACGACGAGGCCCGTCGGTGGACGGACTCCGGCTGCTGCTGCATAGTCTTGCTCTGCGTCATTGATCGAGCTGTCTGTTCAGGGAAACGGGAGCAGCGAAGCACGGCGTGTGTGTGTGTGTGTGGGGGGGGGGGGGGGGGGGGGGGGGGGGGGCGCCGCGCGGCGCGGCATTATAGTTGGAGCCATGTACTACCACAAGCGTGGCACACGCAGTGACCGCGTCGCCCCTCCCTGCCCGCTCGATCGTGCGACGACGCCAAGGGCAGTCTAGGCACTCGGTCTCGTGCGAGCTTCGCTACAGTAAAGTAGGAGACGGGGTCGTCGACAAAGGCTGGGTGTGGTGGGGTGGGCAGTATCCGAGTTGAGCTGCACTCTGCTGCGCGCGGTGGCCGCTAGCTGCTGCGTGCTTTGCTAGCCAGGCAGCACCGCAGCAGCTAGCGGCCGCTGTCTGCCCGTAGTGCTGCGTTGGACCCAGGCGCTTACCATTCATTAAAAGGTGTCATCAACTAAATAGACTGCTTGCTGCGAAGTATAGATATGGTCTAAGCCAGTGCGTGGATTAATTAAGGAATAATGGCCTCAATCATATTCCGTCATCGTGGAACGGATGAACACCCCGGATTACACTTCAACGAGTGGTGTTCACTTACCCGGGAAGCACGGGTCTGGCGCGTGGTAAAAGAAGTCGAGTTTCCAGCGCGCCAGGACGGAATGGAACAACTTGGCATTGTGTTTTTCTTTTGCCGATCGTTGCTTTGGCTTAAAGTTTACAGCTGGTCTGCGATCGAAGGCGTATACCGCCGCCTTCTTTTGTCATCGACGTATCTCGGGAAATGCGAGGGCAAATGGATAGCTTCCATACCACTTCAGCACCTTGTTGTTAAACTAATGTGTACGGGACATCGCTAAACCATTCAATCTTGCTCCTACCCGCGGGCGGCGCGCGGCTAATTTTTAGCAGTACTTCTTCTATTTCTAAAAATTTGTTACGTTTTAGTTCATAAATAAACTCAAACATGACAAATTTTTAGAGATGGAGAGAGTACAAGCTTTGATCCTGTGTTTTTCCTTTTTATCTCTCGGTGAAGCATTGCAGGTAAACACATGATACAAAAGGCAAAACACAATGACAGTAGGTAGCGCGCGCGCAGATACAGAAAGCCGTTGTGCACTAGCGCCGCATTTAATAAATACGACCGGAGCCTGCTGCTAGAGAGAGAGATATCCAGCGGGCAAAAGCAAAAGAGGGTGCGCAGAAGGAAAAGAAAAGAGCTCGCGTCCATCACTCCGAGGTCGAACGAATCCTAGGCTCTCCTCGCGCTCTCTGCGCCTGAGGAGACACCCCACGTGACGAACCCGTAGCGCCTGCGCCGGAGCTGATGAAGCCAAAGGCAAGGCAAGGACGCACTAGCCCACCACGCGCCAAGCGCTGTGCATTTCGCGGCACCGCGACGAGCACTACTCCTTCCATTCCATGGCACCACCGGCGTCGGATCGGGGGCAGGCACATCGCAATGAAACTGATGCCGTGTATGAAGCACGCGCGCGGCGACAGTTCCGTAGCCGGAGCGCAACGTCCGCGACGACACGAGCGCGCCGCTCACCCCGCCAACTCACCTACTGCTTCCGTTCCAATTTATTTATTGTTAAGACAACCTCTACTAGTTCATTTCTAATTCTTTTGATTGTCTGAAACGACAATTATTTAGAAACAGAGGTAATACTACCACATCGTTTTGCGCCGCCTCCGTGTGCGTGTCCCTTCAGCGGCGATGACACGGTCACCGGAACCGACGCGCCGTGGGCAATGATTCCCGTTGCCATTTGTTCCCCTCCTCTCGTTTGATTCTGCTTTGATCAGTTCCAGGCGCGCGCGTTTGATGATCAAAACACCATCCCTTCTAAAACATGCTCTAAAACTTACTCTATATATTTTATATTTCTAGTTTTCTCTCTAAATTTTCAATAAGATTTCTAGTAATTTTTACAGCGCCTTTTACAATTTATTGATGAGAATGGCCTAAACAGCTAGCGAGGATGCTGCTGACTGCTGTAGCATGGCTAAGTGTGTCAGTGTGTGTGTGTTTCAGCGTATTGGAACTACTAGCAGAGGTACCGTTCCTACAGCAGCAGCAGCAACGAGCGAGAGTGAGCGAGGGAGAGTGCGCCAATGATTGCCGAGAAGACTGTTCTCGCTCCTTTGCATGATCCGTGCACCGAGAAATTCTTTCTTAGCCGGGTAATAACGTTACCACGTAGTACGACCTGGACGTGGCAGGGCCCTACCTGGTCCTATGCCGGCCTGTACTACGTCCCCCATGGAAGGCCACGGCGCAACTTACCTTCCACGGAACACGCGCGGACTCACCGTTTCCGTACGTGTTGCTGTTCATACGGTTCCTCGTGCCCATAGATAGGAAGGCTCCCCTAGCTCCATCGCTCGCGCGCGTTCTGTATTTGTTTGCGCGCTCCGCTCCATGCGTGGAGCAACACCGCCACGCGCGCCCGTGCGCACAGCACCAGGACGAGGGACGGCGACAGTGTGACGCTGTGTGTGAGCGCCCAAGGGGGCCCGGCCGCCCGACCGAGTACCTCTCGTCGACTCAACTCGCGCGCCAGTCGAATGATTGTGAAAACATATGGGAGGTGACGGACGCTGCGAGGAGAAAGGGGGAGAGAGCAAAGAGTGGTGCTCCAGCTTCGGCTGGCTGCTGCCGCGGCCTTGGCGTGCTCGGCAATTGGCACAGGGAGGGGAGTGACGGAGGGCGTGGAGGAGACAGGCATCATTGGAGGGCGTGCGGCCAACCAGCCAATGAGCACTGACTGACACTGACTCGGCCTCTCGGGCACTCGCCCGGACTGTTCCTGCCCTTGCCGTCGCGCCACCCTTTTTCTGGCGTTTTCTTACCGCGGCCAATTGTTTTTCTGGCGTTTTCTTATACCCTTGACGGTCGAATGATCAGCCGATGCGCTTCTACAGTTTCCGGGGTGAACGACTAACTGCTGCAACACTTCCGCAATAAAGAGAACGAGTAACATGCGTGGACAATGCAAGTTCACTGCCCACCGCACAATGGTATCGGCGTCGCATGCTCTTGAAGCAAATGGGCTGCAGCCAGATTCATCTCAGCTCAGTAGACCACTGACAGATGACCGAGACAAGTGAAGACTAACATATATCACATCTGTAAATTCCTCTCATCTTATTGCAAGGAGACAACATCATCATCACCATTCGAAACAATTAAAAATAATCTAGCAATCACAGGATCTTACTCTGGCACCTAACATTTCTGTGGATTTCCACGGTTCTCAGGGATATCTCTACACATTTTCATTCCTGGGGGATGGAACAACAGTGGAACGGAGGCATGTAGGAACTACGGACTCTTTGGCGCTCTATAAAACCAGGAGGCCAACATCATGATAGTGCATGTACAACATCAACCAGACGACCTGCAAGCTGTCAAATGTAACGAAAATACCCTTGAGCCTCTATTGGCTTTTACAGGAAGGAGGACGACATTGTCTCTGTTCATTGACGGTCATGCAGTGAGTTGTCAAGCATTAAACTTCCACTTAATGTGCCGGCTATGCTATCTTTCCATTGGCTTGTACAGGACCACAGTCACGTATTTGGACTCAAACCTGTGGGTTAGACCAAGTGCCACCAGAGGATGGGCGCCCCAGCCCTTTTCGATGAAGAGGTGGTTGATGCCTATGTGCTGGGGCCGAGCACAGCTTTCTTCTGAGATCTGTGAGTTAAGTACACCGAGATGGAGCTGAGATGGAAGAGCAGGGGGCTCCTTTGCAAAGTCCTTTTCCTCAGGCGCTTGGAAGCTGTAGCTAGAGTCTGGAGATGGAGGCGGCTCAAATTCTGCCACACTCTCAACACTTTCAGGGACAAAATCCTGCATGCACAATGCAAATGTAAACAAACAATGGATTGATGATAATTTCAATATGTCACAAACAAAATGTGTAGAATGGCTTTATGGGCTCGTATTCAACAATTTATAATAAGTCAACCTTTGAACCAAACACAAAATTAAGACAATTACTATCACTACATAGAACAATCAAATTAGAAGTCCTTTCAAAAAATTGGACTGTAGAAGTTTATATGGTGCCTTCTCATTTTTCAATACTGATTCCTGAACCACGGATTTGTAACACGGAACAAGATTGGGCCAAGAAAACATTATACTCACATTAACATCAAGAAGGTTAACCGCGTTGCCCATTGAATCAGTTTCACAGGGAAGATCAGGAAGGCATCTCCTTTCTCCATCTACAACAAATCTGTAACGGTAAATTCCGGACGGGAGAACTAGCAACAGAGAATGATCTTTCCCGGATTTCTGCATGGCTTTCCTGCAACATAGAGAAGGTATCAATCCCAGATTCAAATCTGCTGCAGCCTGAAATCACAGTCCTGAATAAGGGGATTAACAATTAATTGTTGCACCTTGATTTCCAGTTATCCCACGACCCTTCAACATATACACTCTTTCCTCCAAGGGTCCACACTATCAAAGCAGGGATTTCCTTTTGAGTGGGGCCATCACGCTCGTCTTCTTGTTCATTCATCAATATCTGGCTGAATACTGGGGTTACATCAGCAGCTATTTGCAGTGGAGGTATAGGTGTCTGCAGTACAGCACGAGTCAATACACTGACAATAACTTCAAATTGACACATTTAAGGCAACTCATCCTTTTTAGCGAAACAGAGGATTTCAAAATATTTAAGATCACAAAAAGATATTGCATCGAAGAAATCTATGTTACAAAACATGACGATAGGATGCTATTAGAATTTCATAAATATAACTTGGTGAACTATTGTACCATGAGAAGAAACATAAGTAATAAACTAATATTTTTTGAAGAAACTAGAGCCATTTTTCAGTATAAAAGAAACATAATAGTATCCATGAAGGTTTATAAAAGATTTAGAATTGTTACAGGAATGCAGTAGGCATCAAATAAACTCCACCAATGCTGATGGTGAGGAGATAATTTGGTTTACATCAGCAGTTGTGGCATATGTGCACCTCATGTGCCTATCACACCATAGATATTTTCATGGCCTAAATGATAACCACAAGCGTGAGAAGCAACCAAACAAACCTTATAACAGGTGGGTCAAAAGGCTAATAAAATATGGCAGACCTAAAAAACGTTTACATAGCAAAACACTAGGTTCTGTATCTGCTCTGTAAATCTTGCACTTCAGAATTCAGATTATACAATACTTCACTGTTGAAGCATGTGTGCACAAAGATAAAGATGCTATATGAATCTACTTCCAACATATTATGCAAGAACAAGGTAGAGGATATTATCCCATTTTGAAGGCATGCCGCTAACCCTGGTTCAAAAAGTTTTGAGATAAATTAATACTATCATGTATACAAATATGCTTGAGTAACTTATTTTTTTATTTATAGCTACGTATACAAAATGCCAGAAATTGCACCATATGTAATTGTAATTGATGGTTCCCACAAAATATTAAGAGGATGTTGTCTCAATCTACATTAGCAAATATATTAATGCAAAGAAAAAAACACCATGTTGTGCCGTTTGGAACCCTGAAACTCCATATTTCATCTATTGATTTTTAATTACAAAATAGTTAAATTTTTTTATATTAATTACAGTGAACATTTCATTGCTATACCAGGTAATTCTCCCATAGTTTAGTTTTCCCATTTCTATATATACATTGCTGTTCATGTGGTTCAGAGTACCCAACACATCTCTATAAACATTTTGTACAATTTTGAAAAAAAAATCAAGAGGTTGTTGAAAAGGAAAGACTATATGGTGCCACTTTGAAGCTAGCTAGAAGAGCCCTGTTGTGAAATTCATTGATTGTGTCAAATGTGCCAAGCCAACATCAGCAAGACCAAAATTATGCGGAGCAACAAATTCAATGAGCATCAATTGGAAGTATTCTTGCCCCTTCAATATTTGATTTAGCCAATCCAGTTGAAACAGATTTTGGAGGAATGAGTGGACACCATTGTACCAGACTACCAGTAGTGATATAGATTTCACCAAACATAAGAGCAAAGTACGTAAAAAGCAACATAAATACTGGTTTGGAGAAGGTGATTCTTGTTCTTAGTAAATAATGCATGGTATGAACTTCAACAGGAACGGAAAAGCACAGTGACTGTAATATAAACCCAACTTCAGCAGCAATATTATGATCGTGGTAAACATATCACATCAAATGAAATTACTAGACTAAGAGAAAATAAATGAATTCATTGTTTATCGCTTCATCAGAAATAAGCTTGAAACAAACACATTTTTTTCAACAAAAGCTTGAACCTAACCGGCAAATTTAGATCCGTGCCAAATGCACGTTGCAAGAAATAGTGCAACTGGTTTATTAGGGACATTCCAACAAAGGTGGCCGTGTTTGTCTAGTATTAAGAGTGCTTTGTATTGGAGCATCACGACCTAAGAACATACCATCAAAGGGGCTGAATTCCTGCTGAACTTTAAATGGACACTTCAATAGTCGGTCATAAGACAAGGCAGGTATGCATCAATATCAATATGCACGAGGCCTGACTCCCTGAGCAATATTTAATTGCCGATCTGCTCATAGGATGAAAGAAACCTGACAAAATAAAATACTAGGACACAGCCCTTGGAACATGAATATCATCACTAACTTCACACATCAGCTAAATGCACTCTTATAACTATTTAAGTATCCAACTATAATCTGAAACAAGGTAAGAGCCGTCTACAAGCAGCCAATCAAAGCTGGCCCGCATTATCCAATGAGTGACCACAAGAAATATTTGCAGCAAGCTGGAGAAATTTGAAAGTTAACTGGTACAAAGTAGGCCGCTAATCATACAAATATAAACAACCTGAAGTCACGTATGGCACGCGCATAGCCACTAAACCGGTTCGGTGTCCGTGTCTTGGAGATGATTCGATTAACTCGCAAGAAAGTTCGCAATAATCACGAGCCAGTTTGGCCGATACCAAGTCACCTCCAGATCGGGACCACTCCTCTCATTGGGGCCTGACCCAACCAACCACATCACGCGACCATATCGCGGGAAGAATACGCATCCGAAATCAAACCCTGGATTAACTCTACGAGAAAGCAAAACAATGCGGGAAGTGTGAGATCTCGTGATCTGACCTGGGGCACGAACATCCGCGGCGAGAGGGAGCGGCCAGGGCTCCCAGGCGGCGATCCGGCGCCGCCTCCGCCGCCTCCGACGACGCCGACCGAGCACGCTAGCCGCACGTGGTTGGCTCCCCCGCCGCCGTACGGCGGGAAGCCCCGCTCCGACGAACGGACCGACAAGTCCCCGCCGCCGTCCTCGACGTCGGCGCCTTCCCCGTACATGGCCGCAGCGTCCTCCTCCCGTACGCTGGCGTTGCCCATGTCTGCCACCCGCCTCCTCCTCCCACCCCCGCGGCGGCGAAGAGGCGGCGACGGAGATGCCACCCGCGCTGGCTTGGTGTCGCTGGGAAGGGGGAAGAACCGAAGAAGAGAGGGAAGAGGGGCTGCGGGGCTCGCATTAATAATAATAAGGCCTCATTTCGCTCGTAATGACCGCGTGCCACTGCCCGTGCCCGGAACGTGGCGCCACACGTGCGCGCGGTGCACGTGAGCTTAACTTCAGGACGTGTGGGTCCCGCAATGCTTGTTTGAGCACCGGTGCAGGAGGATTAGGTGTTGGGGAGCAACGGGCGCGCGTGTAGATATGTGTGGTGACGTGGAGCGGAGTCGGATCCCGGCGTGCACGTTGGCGGGGGAGGGAAATCTGGATCGGGCGCAGGTTCGCGGGACCTGAAACCCTCTCTCGGTTGAGTCATCGACGCTATCTGCAGGATGGCATTATTAGTTTAACTGAATGTCTGAATCTCGTAGTGGGATCGTTTCTTTGAACCCTTTGACTTCTAAATTCCAATGAGGGTCAGGAACATTGATAAAATTCATGATTTGATAGTTGAACTTATCGTATCAGTTTTAAAGTTATTTATATACGTTTGGTTTAAGCATTTTAAGTTAAATTAGCAGTTAATAGATCTGATCATTACATAATTATCGAACGATTGTTAGATTATCCACGTCACTTAGAGGCAAATGTACCGTTGTAAAAAGTTCCATTTCAACTCCTTAAGAAAAGTCCATTTAGCCTCCCAGACCTTTAAAACGCTGATATGACAATACAGGTCAATTACTCCTCCCAACTTGGTCGAAACTGGTTTTAGTCTAAAGTATATCGCTGGTATGGCAATAATACCGATATAAAAATCGCCTGATGCTCGATAATTCTGTACCTCCCGTTCGTGAAGATCTGTCATGCATTTCCATCTCCATCAGTCACACTCCTGACAGGCTCCATGGAGGCGTGCAGATTCCCCGTGGGAGTCAATAAGCACCTTATGGAAGTCAACAATGGCGATCTCCGCCTCGCCATAGCCGGTGACAGCATCTGCCGCCGCCTCTGGCCGGAGATACCTTCGAGGAACATGCTGGCCGCCACCATTGCCTGCATGCTCGGCACCGGGAGAGATTACATCTATGATCTATCTCCGGCTGCCTGCAGCGGCGTTCCTTAGTGTTAACAACCTTCCCTGTATGTTGCTACTTTCTTGGATGGCCAACGACTATGCATTGGACATACTATCGTCAACTGCCTCCGCTGCCTTCGGCACGGAACGTTTTCATCGCCCACATTGTTGAAATTTGGCATTTACTTACAGCTCATTTATTTTGGGTCAACTCCTCTGGTGGAAAGTCAAGTTAGTATGGACAGTTGACTAGGATGTTTAGTCCCATATTACCCACCTATATGGGTGTTCCTCAATATATATAGTAGCACCTGTAGTAGTTCTCAATATGAGAATAATAAGGGATAGATGCTGCTGTTATGGACACAAACACACACGCACGCGCACGCGTTTCGCGATTTTACGAGTTGTTTTCAACTAAACAGTTATTTTTTCCGCCACTCATATAAAAGGGGACATTTCATCACACACCTAGACTGCCATGTGAACGTGTGGAATAATTTGAGTCATAACTGCAGATGCATATTTAATGTGCACGAATGCCTCATAACTGCTCACATTAGTTGCACGTTGAGGAATTTCAAAGGACGATTTCCTAGAATTATAATAGATCGAATCTGAGGCGGTTGCTGATCCTCGAGTATAAGGAGATGTCCTGTATACCAGAGAGGATATAGACACACACAGAAACTCGCCTCTCAGAAACTACTTTGTGCTGCCATTTTTTTTTGCCTTGCTGTCCCTCCATTCGTCGTGTAGCGGGTTGAGGAAGAGCGGTGTCTCCGAACAGACGTCGTCTGAAAACCTGCATGGGTACCAGCGATCAGGTTTCTGAAGAGTGCGCTCGCACTTCCTGCATCCTCTACATCTTCATCAAGTTCGTCAATTTTATCGTCTACTTCACAACAGGACAATCTGTAAGTGGATCACTCGATCTATGGCTAAATCAATTTATTCGATGAGCGATTTATTCGCATACGTTTCAATTAAATTTTGTGTAATACTAGCACTTTTATTTTGACTGTGTCGGTGGTTTTGATCCGGCAGATCTCTCGACACTACTAAAAGTGTTTGCGGAGTTTGAAGTTCGGTATGGGAGCGCGGAGATTCAAGAAAGTGAAATGTAAAATGACACAAGAGACACAAAGATTTACGTGGTTCGGGCCGCCTGAGCGTAATACCCTACCCACGGGGTGTGTTGGTGTTGTATTGGATGTATGAACTCAACTCAGGTGACGTGAGTTGAAAGCGCGTGTGAGCCGATCAGACCAGATGTTTTCTATGTATCGTCGGCATGTCCTTTTATAGTACAAGGACATGCCGTTACAAGTTAGCCTGGCCCGACATGTGGTCCCGGTGGCTACTAATATTGATACACATTTGATGCGCTTAATTACCCTTAATGACCGAGTTACAGGCTTTGACAGCGCTGTTACTGGTAATAAGGGTCGTCCGATCGTGTGTCATTAACATAGTATTAATGACACATAATCCTTCGACTTTTGAGTCCAATCTTCAAAGGCCTTCAGAGGTGCCGTTGGCAATAGTTTTGGAGTTAAATCCTCGCCGCGTGGACATGTACCAAGAGAATATTGTGTTTTGTTGAAGACTCGTTTGCTTCGAACTTGTAGAGTGTAGGTCCGAAGTCTTCGATAGTGAAGGCCCCCTGAGGTTGTTGGAGCTCAGAAGCTCTGGCATTAACTACCGTCGGAGTTTAGTAGCTCCAGCAATAGTCCCTATCAACGCGTAGAGCATCGATAGTTAGCCCTCCGTGGTGTCAGAGCTTAGTAGCTCCGGCAGTGACCTTTGCCAACGCGTAGCTTGTTAGCAGCAGACTCCGCTTGTGGGGTCTTCTCACCATCTTTTATTCTACATCGACGGCTGGCCCTCCTAGCTTTGCTGGAGCTTGGTTGCTCCGGTAATGCTCGTTTTCAATGTTTAACATCGATTACAAGCCACCTAGGGGGAGTCAGAGCTTTGTTAGCTCCGGCTTCTTTCCATCAACGTGGATTCTTTATTTTTCCTGCACACTGAAACCAAGAAAAATAGTAAAATTCGCTCCTTGCCTATAACTTCGTCGCGGCTTACGATTCCTAAGAAAGTTTTAGGTCAAACATAGTTCTGAATACAACCGAATGCATTGCCTTCTTTCTTCCAGATCCAATTTTACTTGGACCCGCCTTACTTCGGCCTGCCGGGGTGTAGGTAGAGTGACGTACTTAGGGTGCTTGACCAGGCTAAGTCGATAACACACTCCGTCCCTAGATTGGTTTGGCGGCATTCAGGCGAGTGGGCCATGAACAATATTTGAATCCAAAAGAATTGACAATACAACTCGAATTGTACATGAACTGGTCGAACTAAAATTTCTTAAGAATTGCACGACTTTGTTATAGACAAGAAAGAGAAAAATAAAAAATGTTGAGCCTGTACAAAATAAATGCACGTGGAGTCTGTTTCACATGAAGATGTCTTTCATTATAGGTCCAGGATACAGGGGAAACAAGTACACTCTTAGGGTACGAAACCAAGCTAAGCGTGTTTCATTTCTCGTTTGACCCAGGGTAGCTAGCCACACTTTTAGTTCTGAGACTGTGACAAGTGTTGCATGAACTTTGCGGACCTTCCGAGAATGGTCTGGCTATTCTCCTGGAGGAACTACCCGGCTCTGTACAATGACTCTATAACATACACCTCAAGTTACTACAGACTCACCTCCGTGATATTAAGTGTAGAACTTACGGAGGTGCTCAATATTCCAAGGATTTGGGAGAGGTGTCCCATCCTCGGTAGCCAAGCGAACGCTTCCAGGACGGGATACTTTAATCACTCGGAAGGGTCCCTCCCAGCTGGGGGAGAGTTTGTTTAACCCTTCTCTAGATTGTATTCTACGTAGCACCAGATCGCCTTCCTCGAGCTGTCGGTTGTGTACATGCTGCTGATGATAGCGCCGAAGGGCTTGGCGGTATCGGGCATTCCGAACAGCTACTTGGCACCTTCCCTCCTCAAGGAGGTCTAGGTCTTCACGTCGGAGCTGGTCCTGCGTGGCTTCGTCGAAGGTCCGGACCCGGAGTGACCCCAATGTGATTTCTGGAGGAAGGATTGCTTCAGCTCCGTACACCAGGAAGAAGGGTGTTTCTCTAGTTGACCGGTTTGGAGTTGTCCTGTTGGCCCATAGAGTGTGCGTAAGCTCTTCAGTCCAGTTGGCTCCATGTTTTTTCAAGCGCTCATAGGTGCGCGTTTTGAGTCCTTTCAGGATTTCAGCATTTGCTCTCTCGGCCTGACCATTGCTTGCCGGGTGAGCTGCGGAGGCATAGCAAACTTGAATGTCGAGGTCTTCGCAATATCCTTGAAATGCAGAGCTTGTGAATTGGGTCCCGTTATCAGTAATGATTTTGTTTGGGACTCCAAATCTGCATACAATGGACTACAAAAAGTTGATAGCAGATTGCTTGTTTATTGTCACAACTGGAGTTGCTTCCGGCCACTTGGTGAACTTGTCAATGGTGACGTACAGGAACTTGTAACCTCCGACGGCTCTTGGGAAAGGTCCCAAGATGTCCATCCCCCACACAGCGAAGGGCCATGTAGGAGGTATCATTTGTAGAGGCTGAGCCGGTATGTGAATTTGCTTTGCATGAAATTGGCATGCTTCACATTTCTTCACTAGCTCAGTTGCATCCTGGAGTGCTGTAGGCTAGTAGAAGCCATGCTGGAAGGCTTTACCGACCAGCGTGCGGGAAGACGCGTGGTTTCCACACTCGCCTCCATGGATTTCTGCGAGGAGCTCGCAGCCTTCTTCCCTTGTGATGCACCGCATTAGGACGCCGTTGGCACCGCGCCAGTAGAGATCCCCTTCTACCAACGTGTATCTTTTAGCCAATCTGATTATCCGGTCAATGGATACATCATCGTCAGGAAGGATGTTGTCTTTCAAGTAGCTCCGGATCTCCGAGATCCATGCATCGGAGATAACTTGAGCATTTGAGTCTTGCGTGCTAGGTTGCTTGGAGCTTCCGGCAGCACCTACGCCCCTTGATGGCTGCCATGATAAAAGGGCCATCGGGACCGTCAGCTTCAGGATGCTGATCTCGCCCCCTTCGCTCAGTTCGGCAGGCTGAGCTGTGGGTTTTGACAACCTCCGGACAAAAGTTTCGTCAGGAGCTGGAGCTCCGGTTGACGCTTTCTTCGAGAGTTCGTCGGCTTCGGTGTTGTGGACACGCTGGACGTGGTGGAGGTCTAGGACTTTGAAGTCCTTCTGAAGCCTCTGGACTTCAAGGAGGTAAGCAGCTAGCTGGAGATTGTTGCAGGAGCATTCACCCTTCACTTGTTTAATGATCAGCCGTGAATCTCCCTTGACCAGCAGTTGCTTGACACCGTATGACAGTGCCACCTTTAATATGTAGATGAGTGCTTCGTACTCCGCCATGTTGTTGGTCGCCTTGAAGTCAAGGTGTACCATGTATTTTACCTTCTCCCCGGTTGGTGCGAGGAGAAGGATTCCAGCTCCGGCCCCTGCTTTTGCATGGAGCCGTCGAAGTAGAGGGTCCAGTGAGGCTCGGTGAAGACCGGAGCCTTGTGTTCCGGCTTTTGCTCACTGGAGCCCCCAGGGTTTGATGGAGAGGGAGTCCATTCCGCCACAAAATCTGCCAATGCTTGACTCTTGATTGCTTGTCTTGGAATGAATTCGAGATCGAATTCAGCCAATTCCGCTGCCCACTTTGCAATATTCCCAGTTGAATTGGGATTATGCAAGATTGCTCGAAGTGGGTAAGAAGTCACCACTGAAATCTTGTGAGCTTGGAAGTAATGGCGAAGCTTCCTGGAGGCGATAAGAACTGCATAGAGCAGCTTATGCACCTCTAGGTATCGAGTCTTGGCATCATGAAGTACTTCACTGATGAAGTACACTGGGCGCTGGATGGTGCGGACCCTCCCGGAGGGGCCCGGGGCTTCCTCTTCATTGACCCGGATCCTCCCGGAGGGATCCGAACCTTCTTCGGGGACCTCCGGGTCCTTGCTGGAGGGACCCAAAGCTTCTTCATAAGCGACCTGGACCCTCCCGGAGGGGTCTGGGTCTTCTGAAGTATCTTCTTGTGGAATCAAGTCTGGGAACTGGGACCCAGACTCGCTTTCAGGAACCTCCGGACCCTCCCGGAGGGGTCTGGATTCCTGAGCATGGGATGGTTCTGGTCTCTCCGCAACCAGGACCATACTGACGACTTCGTCAGTTGCTGAAATGTAAAGCAGCAAAGGCTCACCAGGGTTCGAAGCTACCAGAGTTGGTAGGGTGGTGAGGAGCTGTTTTAGATCCTGGAACGCCTTTTCTGCTTCTTCAGACCATTGGAATGGTCCGAACTTCCTCAATAACTTGAAGAAGGGAAGTGCCCGTTCCGCCAGTCTTGAAATGAACCGGCTGAGGGCTGCTAGACATCCAGTCAGCTTTTGGACATCCTTGATACGGGCTGGTGGCTGCATGTCTTCAATGGCTTTGATCTTCGCCAGATTAGCCTCTATGCCCTGATGATTTACCAGGAAACCAAGAAGTTTTCCGGAGCTAACCCCGAAGACACACTTGTCTGGGTTTAGCTTTGTGTGGGTGACCCGCAGCTTGTCGAAGACAACCTGTAAGGTGTCAAGGAGTGACTCCTTGTTCTTGACCTTGACCACGATGTCATCAACGTACACTTCCACTATGTCTCTAATGAGTTCTATAAAAGTTTTGTACATAGCTCGTACAAAGGTTGAAGCTGCATTCTTGAGACCAAATGGCATGGCTGTATAATAGTACAATCCAACTACTGTGATGAAAGAGGTATGCTCTTCATCTTCCCTAGACATTCTGATTTGATGATACCCAGAATATGCGTCTAGGAAACACAGTAATTCACACCTGGAGGTGGAATCCACTATCTGATCTATTCTAGGTAGTGGGAATGGATCTTTTGGACACACCTTATTTAGTGTTGTGTAGTCAATACACATCCGAAGCTTCCCGCCGGCCTTGGGCACAACGACTGGGTTTGCCAGCCATTTTGGATGGAAGACTTCTCGGATGAATCCAACTTCGAGCAACTTCTTCACTTCTTGTCGAATGAAGTTCTGTCGCTCCACGGATTGCTTCCGAGGCTTCTGATGCACGGGCCGGGCATCAGGGTAGATCTTCAGATTGTGCTCAATCACTTCCATGGGGATCCCAGACATTTGTGATGGTTGCCAGGCAAACACGTCGACATTATTCCGGAGGAAAGCGATGAGCGCGAGTTCCTATTTGTCATTCAGTCCCCCCGATATACGGGTGGTTTGAGCGGCATAGGAACCGATTTGGACGACTTTGACAGGAATGTCGGTGTCGCCGCTTGGCTGCACACACGAGGTGCAGAAGTCAAGCCTCGTTGACGAATGCTCAGAGGTTTTGGAGCTTGCTCCTGCCTGGAGTCCTCCTCTCGTGCCGTAGTAAGCGCATGAAGTTCTTCCAGAGCGGTTACTCTGGCAGTGCGATCTCCGCGGATCCGGAGAACGCCTACTGGTGTTGGCATCTTTAACACCAGGTAGCCATAATGAGCAACTGCCATGAATTTATACAAGGCAGGCCCACCCAAGATAGCATTGAAAGGTAAGTTGATCTGAGCAACGTCAAAGACCAACTTCTCAGTGCGATACTTCTCCCGGGTCCCGAAGGTAACGGGGAGAGTAATAGCACCGAGTGGGGTAATGGCTCCCGGACCTACTCCGGAGAAAGGCCGGAAGGGGCGAAGATCCGAAGGTCGGAGCTGAAGCTTGGTAAAAGCTTCGAAGCTTATGAGGTTCAGCCCCGAACCTCCATCTACCATAACATGGTGGAGCTGAATGTTATTGATGGTAGGAGATACCATCAAAGGTAACTGGCCTGCTCCAACCATGCTTCGAGGGCAGTCCGAAGCATCAAAAGTGATGGCTGTGTCCATCCACTTCCGATGAGGCTCCGCCCTGGCTGTAGGAGCTACAATGGCCATGTCCCGACGCATTGTCTTGAGGACGCGTCGGGAGGTGATGTCCCATGATCCACCAAAAATGGTGTTCATGGTCTTCCGACGCTCGTTGTCAGAGACGTCAGAATCGTCGTCGACGTAGTTGTAGATGGTCTTCAGGACCTTTTTAGGATCCTGAAAACCAAACTCCTATTCAGCCGGAGCTTCGTCAACTTTTTGTTTTCCTTCCCTCTATCGGAAAGGAACTTCCTCCCGGTGCTTGTTGTAGTGCTCGGCAAGGTTTTGGACCTCCCGACAGTCTTCCAAACTGTGGCTGTCCGTCTTATGAATTGGACACCACACCTTGGGTTTGCCACCGCCTTCAGAAGATGGTCGAGGTCGCTTCTTGGGGCGTGGCCCCCGACCACCCGGAGCTGCAGCAGCTGCAGCATTAGATGCGCCGGCCGACGGCTTCTTCTTGTCGTTGGTCTTTTTCTTCTTTTTGCTACTCCCGGAGGTAGTGGCTTCGCCTTTGGAGGATTTCTTGCGATCCTCCGGAGGTGGTTTGGAGTGCATTTCACGGCCCTCCGCAGCTCTGGTACATTTGTCGGCCAAGCTGAAGAGTTCCATGACACTGGTGATCTCCTTGATCGCCAGTTTCTCCAACATCTTCTTATCCCGTACGCCCTGTCTAAATGCCACAATGACAGAAGCGCTAGAGATAGAAGGGATAGTGTTTCGTACCTTAGAGAATCTCTGGATGAATGATCGCAGGGATTCTCCCCCTTTTTGCATGACTACAAAAAGGTCCAGTTCGGTGCCTGGTCGGGTGTATGAACTCCCGAAGTTAGCGGTGAACTGTCGGCACAACTCCTCCCAACTGTTGATGGAGTTGGGTGGAAGACTCATAAACCAGGACCGGACGGTCCCAGTTAAAGCCACTGGAAAATAGTTGGCCATTACGGCCTCATTTCCTCCAGCTGCCAGGATAGCAGTGGAGCAAATCTGAAGAAATTCGACGGGATTAACGGTCCCGTCAAACTTCTCCGGCAGGTGAGGCCAGAATTTCTGTGGCCACCTGACCATACGCAGATGCATGGCCAGGACTGAACAGCCTCCTCCTACTCCTTCAGGAGCAGGAATGTCCTGAGCTTCTCGTCTTTCACGAGCACGCTCGATATGGACTCGGCCGTCTTGTTGACGGTATCGGCGATCAAGCTCCGCCCGGAGGTCATGAGTTGAAAGCCTTGATATCGTGTGTGTGCGTTGCGCCCCGGAGGGCAACGACATCACTTGCTGTGACGTAGCACATCTCCTATTGTTGGAAACGTGCGGAACAAGTCTGCCAGACAAGGTCCATCGTTGCGACGGGGCCCGTCCTGAAGGAGGAGGACCCTGGTTACTGATGCGGTCAGCTACTGCTGCAACCAAGTGTTCCACATCGGCCCTCCACTGCTCCATTGCATCCCGGGATGCATCCGGAGGTGGTGGGCACTGAAGGAGAGCACGTGCTGCATGGAGCGCGTGTTACAGGTTGTCATGATTCGCCGACACATTGATTGACGTCGGTGCACCATCGCGCTGCCCAGCTTGATTTGCTGGTGGAGGCGGCGGTGGTGGAAGTGTGACTCCTGCTGGAACTGAGGTTCCTGCTGGTGGCTGCATATTGGAGGGATTGCCCCCAGCAGCTTGAACAGCGAGATGACCATTGGATGATTCAGCAGCTGAGTTCACCATTCTTGAAATCTCAGGCGCCTCTACCTGGCGCGCCAACTGTCGGTGGTTTTGATCCGGCAGATCTCCCGACACTACTAAAAGTGTTTGTGGAGTTTAAAGTTCGGTGTGGGAGCGCGGAGATTCAAGAAGGTGAAATGTAAAATGACACAGGAGACACAAAGATTTACGTGGTTCGGGCCGCCTGAGCGTAATACCCTACTCCACGGGGTGTGTTGGTGTTGTATTGGATGTATGAACTCAACTCAGGTGATGTGAGTTGACAGCGCGTGTGAGCCGATCAGACCAGATGTTTTCTATGTATCGTCGGCTTGTCCTTTTATAGTTCAAGGACATGCCGTTACAAGTTGGCCTGGCCCGACATGTGGCCCCAGCGGCTACTAATATTGATACACATTTGATGCGCTTAATTACATTTAATGACCGAGTTACGGGCTTTGACAGTGCCATTACTGGTAATAAGGTTCGTCCGATCGTGTGTCATTAACATAGTTTTAATGACACTTAATCGGGTCTTGAAGTCCTTGATTCCCTTTTGAAGATCCAGAGTCGTTGTGGATTCTACCGGAGGTTTGAGGCTAAAGATCCGACTGTTGGACACGTGGCATCACCGGAGCATACTGTGGGGAACAGATAGGTCCGGTGCCACCAGACACGTGTCAGTTCCGGAGCTTCTCTCAGTCTGGGGTTAGGTCCGGGGGTGCCGTTATGGTACATAGCCCGGAGCTTCCCCCTTGTGGGCGGTAGCTCCGGTTTGATGGTACATGTGGCGACCCTGGAACTAATCATGTTGGGGAAGCGGGTCCGGTTATGTCTGACATGTGGGCCTCTGAAGGTCTTCAAATCAAGTAGATGACATTTCCTTGAGATCTTTGCAATCTCAAGGGGTATACGGTACTCAGGGTACCGACAGACTGCTAGTAAAATTGTTCTAGTCGTTTTGCTGTTTTGGATCTGTCGATGTGTGGACTAAGACACTTCCCCCGGTACTACTAAGAAGTAATCCGCGGAGGTTCGTATTCGGATGGGGCGCTAATCAAGATCAAGAATAATAGGTGAACACAGAGAGATTTACGTGGTTCGGGCCGCATGAGCATAATAGCCTACTCCAAAGGGTGTGTGTTGATTGTATGAGTTTAAGTGTGTATGAGCTTAACTGAGATTGGATCAGATTGCCTTTCTACCATGTAGCGCAACCCTTTTATATGCCAAAGACTGATTGTTACAGTATGTGTCTAGCCCGACAGGTGACCCCAGCTGTAATAAACTGTCCTATACACGATCTATGGTGTTAAGGGTGGTTGATAACGTGATAATATATCTTAACAGCAATGCTACCGGTCTTGATAATCCTCTGATCATGCCTTATTAATATAGCATTAATGACGCGTTAACCAGGTCTTGTAAGAGCCAATTAATAGCCCTTGAATGTCTGCGCCGTTGGAGATTCCCCTATCTTCCCGTTGCAGACTTAAATCCGGGGGTGTGACACGTAGCAGCTTGGAGCTTCCCTCTGTGAGGAAGCAGGTTCGGAGCTACTAGACACGTGACAACTCTGAAGCTTTCCTTTACGGGGAGGCAGGTCTAGATGTACTGGACATGTGGCAGCTCTGGAGCTTCCCTCTACGGGGAGGCAAGTCCAGAGCTACTGGACACATGACAACACTGGAGCTTTTCTATGCGGGAAGGCAGGTCCGGAGCTACTAGACACGTGGCAACACCGGAGCCATCCTAAGGAGGGAAGCAGGTCCGGCATTGCGGGACAGGTGTTGCCTCTAGAAGTCGACGATTCTGGATGTGGAACTCGACGCGTCTTCTTCTGATATGAAGGGATACCTGGTATATAGGGTATCGATAGTGGCCCCCGGGCTCACCTCTGACGAGATTGTGAGGTTTTGATGCCGGAGATGGGGCTATTATCTCTCCCGCGCTGGTGCTTCGACTTTCCTCTTGAGACACACAATCTTCCTTGATCTGGTAGGTGAAACGCATGACATGCGGATCTCAAGAATTGAAGGACGCCGGTGCCTAATACAATTTTCGTATCGGTTCCCAGCGTAATCTTGGTAGTCCTATCAGAACGTCGCCCTCGGGCTTCTAACTTCTCATCATGACAACGGTTCAACTGGTGTGACTTTTTGACAAAGTGGAAACGGCCCCCTTGTCATTGTCGAGGTAACTTTGCAGAGCGTGATTTTAGTCCAAATGCAGTTACCATCCAAGCGTTGCGGAGGCTTACTAAAGAGAGAAAGTCTGCATGAGAAGAGAACTTTTTACGCTTTCATTTGATCTTGCACTTAGAGCTCTCCGCCCTTGCATCACTTTTTCCACTTTTGCTCCAATTTGCGGTGATGGAGTTAGGACTTCCTTCCAGCAAGATCAAGAGCGATGGCGAGTTGTCGAGAGTTCACACCTACATGGGGTGGTCGAGTGACTCCTTCAAGAACTCGATTCACTTCGGTAAGCTCCTCTTCAAGAAGGAAAGCGCCGGAGAGATCATGTACTTCTCGACATTCGCCATGGTGGGGCTCATCCCGCCATTCCCCAACTTCTTGTTGATATTGCTGGACTTATACGGTTTGCAACTCCACCACCTCGGCCCCCACTCCTTCTTGCTGGTAGTGACTTTCGTCCATTTTTGTGAGACGTGGGTGGGTGTGCCGCCCTGCATTGCGCTCTTCTGGACCTTCTCCACGGTCCACACAACCTGGAAAGGGAATGAGTTCCTTGGCTTCTACTACTTCATGAGGCGCAAGAATCCACCCTTCAAGTACTTGAAGTTGTTTCCTTACAGGAAGTGGGATGGATGGAAGAAGGACTGGGTGATCATCAGTGTGGATCATCATGACAGGCTGGAGCTGCCTGATGGCCTTCCCACCACCGACACCGACGCCTGGGAGGTGCTCTCGAAGCTAAAAGAAGAGTACAACCCAATTTTGTCAAAGATCCGGAGTTGCGTGGAAGGAGGTATGACACCTCTAATGGTGATTGGGAACTTCCTGACCAACCGTTGGGCCTCGCTGAAGAAGAGGGAATGGCACACATGGGCATTCAACGGAGAAATGGACCCATACCAGATTTATGTTGGACTCGGGTGAAACTTGGATGAAAAGGCTTTGAAGCTTCATCTCGAAAATTTGTACCACAAAACCATCAATCCCGACGACCTGACACCTCCAGCGGAGTTCCGACCCCTGAACATGGTTCCATAAGTCAGGAGGGAGCTACAGAAAGAGATGTTGGATCTTGATGACTTAGGTATTGTGGAGAGACGTAGAAGCACTCCACCAGCAGGGATTTTAATCCCCAGAGCTTCAGAGGACAAGGCTCCTGCACCTTCAAGCCAAGAGAATCCTGACTCAAGTCGAGGCAAGGGCAACGAGCTCGTTGTTGACAGCTGTTATATACCAATTTCACCCGTCAATATAACTCAATTATGTGAAGGAAATATTATTTCTTGCACACATCACCTTTCTATTTATATTTCCACTTGTCCTTGGAGAAATTGGTGCATGCAGGTATTTTATACAGAATTGAAGTGAAACAAGGGGATGAATCCTATAAAATATCATTCTAGCCAATCAAGAGCTGATATGTGGCACCACATGGATCAAATTGCCCACAAAAAGAAGCATCCGAGGCCATGCAACGGTGTAGCACCTATATCAAGGGATGGGACCCACTTGACAGTGACCTGGAGAAAGCACATGCGAAACGATGCAAAGACCAGGTCGACCGACCCCCCTAGTCGGCCGACCTGGTCCTGACACTAAACTCGGTCAGCTTCCACGTGTTGGCTCCTCTCGGCTTGAAGAAGCAGTGGTGACCATTTCGCGCGCTTTTGGTGGTGAGAACTGACCCTTCTCCACCTATAAATAGGACCCCTCACCTCTCACTTCAACACACACCACTTAAGCATCATTCTGTTGTATACACTAGTTCTCTTAGTCCTTAGTGGAGTTAGGATATAGAGAGGAGAGCCTCTAGTACCAAGTCCAAGTTGGGAAAGATTTGACTCATGTACATTTTCTTATATCTGTGACCTTATGCAGAATAAAGATATTACCTTTAGTCTTCTTTTCTTCATATACTTGTATGAAGCGTTTCTTGTTTGATTATGGATTCCATGTATGTGGTAGGAATAGTCTTTATGATCATGTCTTAATGTCATTATACTATCATCATAAACACTATAAACCCCCACTATAGTCTAAGTAGTTTTAATATGATCATGTTAATATGTATAACTTATGCTATGTCTCAATATTGGTTCAACGATGATTTAGTTTATTGCCTTAGGATCTTGTGCCGCGGCTCTTAAGGTATTTACTTAATATGCTAGCATGGTGCTAGGATAGTTAAGTAGCGTTGAATGTCTCGTAGACCCACGAATTGAAGTGGTAGGCAGTAGGTGGTGACAACCCTACTTGTCTTTTATAATCCTCCACGTTTGGCTATACCACAGGCTCTTGGCAGAAGTCGTCCTAGTATTGCTAGAAGTAAACCCGTGCCCAATATGTTGAACAACTTAGCATAAGGATTCACCATTGACATGCACATTAATATCAAAGTTAGTCTATGTATATGTATATTAGAAGCATTGCAGGAGCAACTCTCCAACTCTTAGTCTAATCTCTATTAGGACCCATCTACCCTTTAGAATAGATTGCTTAGATATGTGTCACACTACCCATATATTAACTTACCCCTGTCTTGATAATTAATTAGTATCCCATAGCTTGATCATAAGAGTAGTGTCTACTTTACTCCATTGCTTTCCTTTGGGATAAATACGATACCATTGGGTGAAATGCTACACGACAGTTTTTGTGCGCTTGCGGACATCATCTTTCAAGAGATGATCTGTGATGTAAGAAACATCAACAAGCATTTCTGGCGCCATTGCCGGGGATAATTTGTTAATGTTTCTTAGTAGCTGTCAACAAGCATTTCTGGCGCCGTTGCCTGGGCAGGCAAAGGAAGTGAAGGATAGCTATCACTTGTGATTAAGCTATAGGTACTAGTAGTTATTAGACAGGATTACCCTTGTTTGTTTTCTCCTTTTGTGTGAAAACAGGATAGTGTTGGCTAACCCATTTTATGGGATGGCCAACGAAGACGCAAGTGCTCAACTAGATGATTCATGGCGTACCTCAATAAATATCCAGTAGGCAACACCATTGCCATTCGCGGAATAATTTCATTTTTCAGTAGGAGCCAAAGTCATCCATCCCCAAGCTTGGGGGGGGGGGGCAAGACTTCTTCTTGGTTTGCCTTTACCATGGGGTGGATAGTTGGCTCTTCATCCAACACTCATGTCATGGGTTGGCCTCACCAACCCATGACCACATTCATGTTGGAGCTGAAGAATCCCTATTCTCATTCATCATGGATGAGAATATGGTCTCTACTCAAGGGGTGGATTGAAGAATGCTCTACTTCCCTTAGCTTGGCATGCACACCACTTCACATGATGAACATGCTGGCTATGGAACTACACCTCCCATTGAAGTATCATGAAGACCAAACTAATGGAGAAGTGTTTGGAATTATCCAAGCCATGGATATTCACATGATTTGTGAAAATCCATGTCAACATGGGGAAATTTGGGGAATCATTTCCCTAAGACCCATGTGTATTCTTCCTTCCAAACATAACTCCAATGGCTATCACCTACAATAAGGTCAAGGGTGGAATCAATATCACCCTTATAATCAAGGTGGCTATAGGAATTTCAAGGGATTTAAGTTTAACTAGCCTACCTTGAAGTATCTTGTCCATGGCCAAGCAAGAAATTAAGACAACATTTACATGAAGCTCTTGGCCAAGGACAAGAAAATTAAATAGCATTCAAAATCCAAGATATCCTACAATCACTTGTTGGGATCCCTACCCTTCGTCCAAGCCCATGCAACCTAGGGCAAGTGACATTGTGGGTGAAGCGTTTCTTTTTTAATTGTGGAGTCCACATTTCATCATGCCCAAGGAAGCTTTTGGTCCATGATCAAAGTATGGGTTGATCTTAAGGAATATCAAGAAGGTCGAAGTGATACCCCTAAAGAAGGACAAGCCTCACCATGCTCATAAGGGAATATCTTCAAGAGGGAGAAAGCCGTCACTACATCAACAAGTCTTCATCAAGTTGACGGAGAAGCTGAGACCATCATATGGTTCACATGTCCAACTGACATGCCAAATAAGATTTGGCACATCAATCAAGAGAAGTTGCCCACATCTTCAACTCCAGGATTGGACAACAAATCATCGAACCAAACAGGACGGAGGTAAGTCCCACTCATCGAACTTCAAAAATTTGGGTTGTCCTTGCCAATGGGTAAATTGGTAGTTATATTATATTTGTTTTCTCCAATTGCATATTTGAATTTCTCATTTGCATTTAGCATGTTTGAATTTTCACACTTGCATGTTGGAATTCCAACCATCACAAAACTAAAATTTTGAATTAAAAATAAATTTATTTGGACATGAACCTTGGGTGTAACCACTTGAATTCATCTTCCTAATTCGAACCCAAAAACATTTCGAGTTGAGAAAAACAATTTGACAAAGGGTACAACATGCTTTTGAGCTAACATAACCCAATTTCGAGTTGTTTTGTTTGTTCTTGATTTTAGTGCAACCAAGACAAAAAATGTGATGAGGTTGGAAGGCCTCATCAAGCCATATCCCTCCATCGACTTCATTTTGAGTTCATGGTGTAGGAATGCTCGAGGTGGTGGCCCAATGGAGGACCAAGATGAAGCTCATTCAAATCCAACCTCAACTTAGCAGGAGACATTGAATATGAAGACTAAACAAAAATCCATGGTCGTGAGTTTCTTACACAACGACCTTCAAACAAGACTACCCTTCAATTGAGGTACAAATTCAAATTTTCCATCATTTGATTGCATTAAGATTGAATAATTTTTGCTTACATTGGTAAGGAAGGTTTACACCTTCTCATCATTCAATTCTTATACATCCCCACGAGAGTAAATGTTGGCATTACTCTTTTTGATTCTTCAAAAAGGAATGTCACCTTACTTGGGAATAAATTTAGACAAGTACTTAGAATTTTATAAGCATTGCTAAAATTAACTTAGACATTTTCTTCCTAGGTAATGCTTACAGAATAACTTAATGGTTGAATTGGTATGTAGCAACCTAGGAATAGTGATATCCATAATTTTAATTTCAAACTCATTAATGCATGGATCACTAAGTTTTAACTTCCTAGGCAAGAAACGAAAAATGTTCACGAGGATAAAATTGAGAATCTTGTTTGTCATAATCCACATGATAAATATTTGTTGTTGTAAAAAACTATGATGGTTATAAATTTACAAGATGAAGGGATTCATATAGTGTTTATATCACTTGCATTGCTATGAGTAGGAGCATTAGAAAATGTTCAACTTGATTTATCCATAAAGCCCCACTCTTATATTTGAATAATACATTGTTCATAGATACACTTGAAATTGGACCCAATGCATCTTTGATTTTGCACTTCCCCGTACGTACAAATGAATATTTGGTTATCTAATCCGAAAATTCATTTGTACAAGCATCGGGAGCTAACCATCCTCTCTATCATAGAGGGGAAGTTTGCGGGAGTAATATTACTATGGAGACATTCAAAGACCCGATTGTTGGAAATGCTAAGAGGATTCTATTTCAACATCTCTTGACCAAGGAGTAAATTAGGATGGTTGCTACCTATTGAAAATTAAGCCCGAAGGTCAACCATAACTATACAAGGCCGAATATTTGATATGGAAACCCCCCATGAGCATGCTACGAATATGTGAGAACATTATGATCTCAACTATTCTAAGCACTCATTCAAGCTCAAGGGAATTGCCACGATCATTGGGTGTAAGTTATTCCTTTGTGGCTAAAAGATACTATGCACCTTAACCAAGGAATGACAAGATCACATCCAATGTATATTGGGTGCAAGTTGTTCCTATGTGGCTAGAAGATATTTTATACCTTAGCCAAGGAACAATGAATCACACTCAACCCATATTGAGTGCACATCATCCCTTTGTGGTTATAGGTATGTTGTATCTTAGCCAAGGAATAACGGATCGTACTCAACACATGTTGGGTACAAGTCACTCCTTTGTGGCTAAAAGTTATCATTACCTTAGCCAAGGAATGACGGGTCATACCCAATACATGAGGGGTACAAGTTGATTCTTTATGGCAAGAAGGTATGATACACCTTAGCCAAAGAATGACGGAACAGACTCAACGCATGTTGAGTACACATAATTTCTTTGTAGCTAAGGGTTATCATTACCTTATCCAAGGAATAACTAGGTACATCCAATCTATGGGAACCTTGAGGTGTGGATGAGCGACATCAACAACACTCTCCTGGACCACACTCATGGAACCAATGGAAGGCAACCCAACATCGACACTCAACCCTCCAATATCAAAACCATACTACAGCAAGGTTAGGGCAACCTCATAGCCTACATCCATCGTTAGGGTTTCAACCCCTATCACGGACCTTGAACAAGAACAAGCTTC
This sequence comes from Tuctoria greenei, assembly GCA_036927565.1. Classification (NCBI taxonomy): domain Eukaryota; kingdom Viridiplantae; phylum Streptophyta; class Magnoliopsida; order Poales; family Poaceae; genus Tuctoria; species Tuctoria greenei. The sequence continues at coordinate 18,492,114 of JAYESD010000004.1, read as the reverse complement.
GGGGAGGACCCCCACTTGAGGTAACTTGTATCACACCTCTTGCATATTTATTTTCCATTCACCCAGCATCCACCTTGCATATAAAAAAACTTAAAAAACTAGAGTAGATTTACTTTCAGAATAAAATAAAATATGTGCGGTAAGAATGATTTCGAATTCACATAGATGAAATGATCAATAGTTTCTCTGTTTTAATTTTCCCAAGTCCCTAGTTTACAACTTACTACTCTCCAAAATATTGCTTTCAGTGGCTAGAATTACTTTTGCCTTGATCTAAAAATTGTGGGCAGCAAAAGCTTAATCCAATTCTAAGTTGTTGTGAGATATGATATAGTGATAGGGCTTATATTCCTAGTTTGGAAGTGAAACCTAGATTTTTGGAGAAATTCTAAAAAGATTTAAGTTACTCTCATTTGATTGGAAATACCTACCAAATCTATATTATACATTACACTGATAGACCCTATGCATATGCTATTTGTCTTCACATTGAGCGTTGTCAAACTAGTATAGCCTATGCATATTTCATTCATTACCTTTCGAATTCAAGACTTCACTTGCACATGCTATACTTCTACATTAGAAGTAAGCAAAATTCCATCATACCATCATTCCACAATAAAAAGAGAAACTCCATACGCTTCATGCTTAGTACTCTCTCCAAGTTACCATGAATGCAACAACTCGAGAGTTGAGAATTCAACGAAACTCGAGATCTTGACGCCTAGATCTAAGGAAGATGGAGAATTGGTGGAGAATTAACGATGTCGTCGATGAGTTGACGAAGATTGATCTTGCTTGATCCTTCTCCTTCCCCCTTCCCTCCTCCTGGTTGTGATGGACTCCTCTTGACGGCGGCTCTCACGAACTAGGGTTTGGGGTTTCTTCAATTGTGGCAAAGAGGTGAAGGGGTGGTTGTTGGGGTGTTTATATAGCGGCGGAGGTGGTAAGGTTTGATGGATTTAGAGTTTAAGGCAGTGGATGCCGTGTAGGGGTCTTCTACTTCCCCGACTTCATATTGGTATACACCACCATCGTCATCTTCCTGACTCTCTATATACTCATCATAACGACAAGAGTGCACTTCAGGATTAACTTTGTATACAACTCACCAATTTTCCAAACTTGGGTGAGGATAACTTAAATAGTACACTAGTTCCACTTGATGCGCAAGTACAACATTGTTGTTATGGGCTGTGTACCGCGAGTTGTGGTTGACCTTCACCATTCCAAAATCATCCACTCGCGTGCCCGATATGGGATCAAACCATTGGCAGTCGAATATCACAAACTGCAGTGTTTTCGGACCGCCAAATGTGTACTCAGTTATTTTTGAAGAACACAATAGTATGCATTCGCTTCATCACTACTCTCCACTGTTGTTGTCATTACTCCACTGTTTAGTGTGGTTGCAAGTGGGCGTTTTGCTTCTAAACTTGCCGTTCGAAAATGATATCCATTGATATCGTATCGGTGAAATTCCCTTGCTTTCAATTGACCATGCACCATTTGCCGCAAGTCATCTGAGATGTTGCGATCTTGCATACACTACATAAATAGACAAAGTTAGCATCTTATGATAAGAGTGTGAACTATGATTGAAGAATAAAGATGGATAGAAATATTACATGATTACAGAATCATGTCACGAAGTTTAGTCCACCATTTATGCCATGCTGATGTAGCTTATCCAATTGATTTTGTGTAGGTCTTCATGAAGATGTCTAATACAGCTTGTCAAACATTTCAAAATATGGTAGGACCTCCTCCATGTTAAAAAATAGGTAAAGCAAGGTGTAGTTCCTTTCTTTATCTGAAATATAATGAGAAGTGACAGCCCCAACACCTTTACCCTTCCAATGAAAAATCTAAAGCTCAGTAATACATTGCTCATCTACATCATGATATCATGTCGTAGATGCATTTACATTGTTAGCACGTGAAAAATATTTGCTAGTGAAGTTTTTAATCTATTTAGCTGCAAATGCCTCAACAGTACACCCTTCAACTCTTGCCTTGTTGCGCACTGTAGCTCTAAGTTTCTTCAATTCTCTTTCTTGACTATACAACCATCTGAATTGTTCAGGACCTGTTACTAATGCTTCATAAGGTAAATGTACCAACAAATGTTGCATAACATTCATAAATCCAGGTGGGAAGACTTTTTCCATCTTACATACAAGCACAACGATTTCTTTCTCCCACTGCCGCATCATCTTCTTTGACACTTCCTTAGCACATATCTTCCTATAAAAGTAGCTAAGTTCAGCAAATATCTTCCACAAATCAGGTTTGAAGTAGCCATGAAACATTACGAGCACAAATCTCTCCATCATTATATGATAATCATGACTCTTCAACCCATTCAATTTACCAGTACTGATATTGACACATCGTTTTATGTTAGCTGCATAGCGATCTGGAAACTTCAATGTTTTCAACTAACTAAGTATTTGCCTCCTTTCTTCTGGCTTGATACAATATGGAGATCGTGGCCCACTTTCATTTCCACTTGTATTTGTTACAACCTCAAGCCCAAGACGATTGCAAAGATCAGCTAATTCTTTCCTTGCATTCAAATACATTGCTTTGACCGGTAAAATCAAAATACATACTTATGATGCTTTAAGCAACATTACGATGCATCAAATCTATGTTGTGCGGTAAAAGCAACGCCTTTGCGTATGGTAGCTCCCAAAGAAAAAATATGAGCCCAATTGTGTTATGTACCATACTATTTGAAACCACATTTTGCAGACTCTTTTAACTTGGCATGCCATGCCATTTTTTGTTCGCTTGTCAATCGACGAGGCAATCCTTTTCTAACCATTCTACCTTTCTAGAATGATTGTGTATCACTCCTAAAAGGATGATTTGGAAGGAAGGAATCACCGATGACAATCAAAGAAGCTGACTTTTTTTCCATACTTCAACCTGATGGCATCAGTGTCAACCATACATATGGGACAACACAATCATGGACACACCAACCAGCCCAAATGACATATGCCAACAATTCATGAGTTGACCATACATATGCCACACGTAAGGTAAATTCACATTTTAGATGTTTGTCATATGCTTTTACACCTTGCCATAACTCTTTCAGCTCTTCAATCAACGACTGCATAAACACATTGATTTTCTTCCCTGGATGTTTGGGACCAGGAATGACGACCTCGACGAATATGTATCCTTCTTTCATGCACATGTTGGGAGGCAGATTGTATGACATGATAAATACAAGCCAACAAGAGTATGGGCTGCTACTGGTGCTGAAAGGAGTGAAGCCATTTGTTGACATCCCAAAATGAACATTTCTAAGATCTCTTGCAAACTTCGGATCGAAATGATCTAGAGCTTGCCAAGCCTCGCTGTCGGTGTTTGGAACCGGCAGATCTCCCTATACTACTAAAGTGATAGGGGAGTTAGATGTTCGGTGTGGGCGCGCGGAGATTCAAGAAGGTGAATAAGATTTGACACAGGAGACACAAGAATTTACGTGGTTCAGACCGCTTGAGTGTAATACCCTACTCCACGGAGGTGTTGGTGTTGTATTAGCTGTTTGAGCTTGTGATGAGCGTATGAGGCGCGTGTGTGTCTCTCTAAGTCTCTCCTATGTGTATCGTCGACCTGTCCTTTTATAGTACAAGGGCAGGCCGTTACAGGTTAGCCTGGCCCGACATGTGGCCCCGGCGGTTACTAGTATTGATACACGCTTAATTGCTCTTAATGATCCTGTAACGGGCTTTGACAGCACCGTTACTGGTGTTAAGATCGTCCGTTTAAGTGTCATTACTATGGCATTAATGACACTTAATCGGGTCTTGAAGTCCTTGGCTCTCCTTGGAAGATCCAGAGCCGTTCGGGGTCTTCCGGAGGTTAGAAGCTAAAGATCCGAGGATCGAACACGTGGCAGCTTCAAAGCTTACTGTGGGAAACAGGTAGATCCAGGACTGCACGACACGTGTCAGGTCTGGAGCTTCTCTCGGTCAAGGGCTAAGTCTGGGGGTGCCATTTTGGTACATGGTCCGGAGCTTCCCCCTTGTGGGCGGTAGCTCCGGTTTGGTTGTACACGTGGTGACCTAGGGATTAACCATGTTGGAGAAGCGGGTCCGGTTTTGTCTGACATGTGGGCCTTCGAGGGTCTTCAAACCAAGTAGATGATTTTCCTTTGAGATCTTTATAACCTCAAGGGGTGTACGGTTTCTAGGATACCGACAGTGGCCCCCTGGGCCTACCTCCAGGGAAGTCATTCCGCTGGAGGTGGGTCCATCTTCGCGACCTTTGAACTGAGTCTTCAAGGGTCTTTGAGGGTGCCGTTGGCAAGGACTTGGAATTAAATTCTCACCGCATGGCGTATCCCGGTGCGGCAGATGAGATCTTTGGCGTGCAGATCTCACGCAATTGAAGGTCGCCAGTTCCCGATACGAAAACCGTATCGGTTCCGCGCGCCTTGTCAGGTCGCCGCCTTTGGGTTTCCCGCCTCGTGATGACAACCGTTCGCCTGGGTAAGAACCTCGACTTGATCGTCGGGGTGGTCCCGGGCCCTCTAGTCATCGACTGGGTGAAATTTTTGGGTGGTACCTTCGACTCCCTTGAAGTTTCCATCCGAGCGGCGCGAGGGCTTACTTAAGAAGGAAAGTGCGCACCGTCGGGAGTTCTTTACGCCTCTCATCTGTTCTTGCGATCGAACTCCCAACTTGTGCTTCGCTTTTCTTCTCTTGCCTAGCTGTGCTGCGATGGAGTTGGGTCTCCGCGAGAGTCGCTTGAAGATCGACGACGATTTGAAGAAGGTCCGGGCCCTCATGGGGTGATCCTCGGACTTCTTCAACCGCTCAGTCCGTGCCGGCGGAGAGCTCCCCTTCGAGAAGGAGCACGCCGGCAAAATGGTGTACTTTTCTTCGTACACCATGGTGGGCTTGATCCCGCCTTTTTCTTCTATTTTCTTGATGCTGCTAGACTTCTATGGTCTGCAGTTATATCACCTTGGCCCTCACTCCATCCTCCTTGTGTCTATCTTCGTCCACTTCTGTGAGATGTGGGTGGGTATCCCCCCTGCATTGAACTCTTCCAGACCTTCTTCACCGTCCACACCACCGGCTGGAGCAATGAGTACCTTGGTTTCTACTACTTCGTGAAGCGCAAGAAGTGCCCATTCAAGTACCTCCGGTTGTTCCCTTCTGGGAAGTGGGATGACTAGAAGAAAGACTGGATAGTCGTCAGGGTGGAGGAGCACGAGAGGCTGGAGCTGCCCGATGGTCTTCCCGACATCAACACGAAGATCTGGAGTGAAGTTCCGGTGCTGGCGGGCGCTTTCAACCCTGCTTTGACCAGGATCCGCCAATGCGTGGAGGGAGGATTGACCCCTCAGGCGGTATTTTGCAATTTCCTGGTCAACAGGTGGGCGCCGCTGAAGAGGAGGGAGAAGCTTGCTTGGGCTCTCAACAGCGTGATGGACGATGACCGAGTTGAGACCGGGTTGAAGTCCAACATGGCAGGGAGAACCTTGGAGTTCCACCTCAAGAAATTCCAGCACGGCATCGACGTCGACGGTGATGACTTGGCTCCCCCGTCGGCCTTCCTCCCTCTGAACATGGAAGTGGAGTTCAATAGGGAGCTCCGGCGAAAGATGCCAGTACTTGACGACCTTGGTGTCGTCGAGAGAAGATCAACCACCCGGGTGGCGATCCCCGGAATGCCCGAAGATGGCTCTGTCCCTTCCCCTAAGCCAAGGGTCGAGGTCGTTGGCAAGGGCAAGGAGCTGGCGGATGAACCCGAGAGCCCGAAGAGGAAGCTGCAGCATGCCGACGGAAGGTCCATCAGGCCCGCTACTTCCGCCTCGGTTCCTTCTCCCCGGAGGGGAAGGTCTTCTGCCACCGCGGTGACTGTCCCCATAATGGGGTCCTCCCGGAACGAGACCGTTCCTGCAGTGGGGTCCTCCCGGAGCGCGTCAGTTCCCGCGGTGGGATCTTCCTGGGGTGTTAGCTCCGGGCGCACGACTCTGGCACCTGGGCCGGTTGAGGCCTCCAGGTCCGAGGGGTTCCTCCCGATCGAGGAGAGCCTCGACCCGGGAAACGCCCGTGGCCGCGACGAGTTCTGGGGGGCCTTCCGGAGCTTCTACACCGACTATGGCCAGCCCGGAACACCCGGGAAAAAGGTTCCGCGCAAGCTGGTGCGGAAGCCTCCCAAGGTAATTTTTAATCTCTACCTTGTACAATTACTTTGATTGTGGCAACCGTTTGTTAATTTTCTTCGTCCATCGTCTGCAGCGTCCCCAAGAAGGGGAGCGAGGATCCACCCTCAACCACGGTGTCTGAGGCCGTGGGGATGGGAGCTTCTACTCCTGTCCCGGTGCCGCCCCAAGTGGTGGCTGAGGCTGCGATAGCTCCAGCGCCAGCTGTCGTGGTCATGGACCTCGACTCGTCCCCAAAAGTTCCCGTGGTAGCGCCGGACCACGGGAGTGAAGACATGCCAGCGACACTTGTCCTGGAGGTTGAAGCTCCGGGTCCTGGTGCTGCGATGATGGAAGCTCCGGCTGTTGAGCTGGAGGAAGTAGTAATCCTGGCCTCTGAGCCGGTAATTGTCGAAGCCTCGACGGTTGAGCCAGAGGTGACTGAAGCCCCGACATGCGAGCCGGAAGATGAGGTAGTTCCGGCAGTTGGGCCGGCTACTTCTGAAGCATCGGCAGGTGAGCCGGTTATTGTTGGAGCTCTAGTCACAGGTCCGGATGATGTTGAAGATCTTCCGGCTCCTGTGCCGGTGGTTGAAGAGGTGACGGAGCTTGAGCCTCCGTCAGAAGAGGTGCCCAGACCGGAGCCAGTAGCGGTTCCTGCTCCAGAGGCGACGACATCGGAGGTGCCTGCGGCCGAGCCGGAGTGCCCCAGCGAAGTCGCTGGCCCCCAGCCTGAGGGGGCGAACAAAGATTTGGCGGCGGGGCCTTCTTCGATGGCGACTGAGGCCATCCCGGAGGACGGCCCTAGTGCCATGGAGTCCCAGGGGACCACTCTTGTAGAGTGGGACCCAATTTTTGTATCTTAAGACCCGCTGGAACCAGCGGTGGAGACCCCAGCAGGTCCGGATCCAATCCCGTTGTCGCTGTCCATTGACAACACATGTTCCAGTCTGTGTCAAGTCCAGCTAGCCTTCTTCCACGACAGCAAGGCTCTTGAAGAGGAGCGCCAAACCCTTAGGCGGTGGCGTAACCGTCTCTACTTCGAGACCAAGCTGGCTCAATCGAGGCTAGCGGATGACAAGGAGTGGATCAAACGGGAGAAGGTCCGCCTGGAGTACTGGGGTAAATTACTGGATGACAGGGAGAGTATGACTCATGCCCTCGACGCTCAATCTCGGGAGATCTACGATCAGGCCAAAGATGCCAATAACGCGGCCGATGCGCGCCACGAACAGCTTGAGGCCATTAACACCGCACTCATCAAGCGCCGAGAGGCACTTGAAGAAAGGGAGAAACGGCTCGAGGATGAAGAGCAGAAACTCCTTGAGCTGCGGGATGATGTCCTGAGGAGGGAAGAGGAGCTTGCCGAGAAAGTAGCCCTGGCTGACAAGGGCCTCGAGGAGCGCGCCAAGAAATTGGAAGAGCGCTGCCAAGAGGAAGAGGAGAAGACCTGAATGCGAGGGCAGGAACTCTACGAACAAGAGTGTGCCCTTGTTGACCGGGAGAAGAAAGTGATGGGTAGGGAGAAGGACCTGGTCGAGCGCCGGAACAAGATCCACCTCCGGGTGGAGGAGCTCGGAAAACTCGAAAGGCGGGTTGCTGAAAAAATTCAGCAAAATGCCAAAGAGGTTGAGCGCCTCGCCCGTGAGAATTCCGAACTGACGGTGGCCAAGAGATCCCTGGAGGAGATGAAGGGCTTGAGGACTGCGGACTCCCTACAGATTTGGGAGTTCCTGGGCAAGGCCAACGATGTGCTGACACCGATGGGTTTCAGCCCCGTGCGCCCGGATGATCCAGAGTCGGAGCCGGACCTAGCGCTGCAGGCGTTGAGCGCGGCAGGTAGCAAGCTCTCCAAGGTGGGCGATGTCATCGCGGACCAACTGGAGGTTGAGGGGCAATCTCTGGCGAAGAACGTCGCAGAATATGTGCTGACGTACTACACCAGCCGGAACTCTCAATTTCCTCTGGACCCAGTGCTTAAAGGCCCCGTCGAAGGAGAAGGCGAAGCTACCCGAGCCAGCGTATCGGAGGTTGCCCAGAAGGTCGCCCAATTCTTCCATAGGGTCTAGGACAATCTCTGTAACTCTCACTTGTATTTTCTCTTCTTCTTCCTCAATTCTGTAATCCCTTGTCTCCAGATGTAATCTCTTGTCTCCAGATAAATGAAATCCCCAAATTTTGCGAATTTCACTTTTGTCTTCAACACTTTTATCTTCACTTGGCCCCCTGGTAGATGTACACAATTTGATTGTGAACATGTACCAAGAGGATATTGTGCATTGTTGAAGACTCTTTTGCTCCGAACTTGTAGAATTTAGGTTCGAAGTCTTCGCTAGTGAAGGCCCCCTGAGGTTGTCGGAGCTTAGAAGCTCCGGCATTGTGTATCGCTGGAGCTTAGTAGCCCCGGCAATAGTCTCTATCAACTCGTAGGGCATCGATAGTTAACCCTCTAGGGTGTCGGAGCTTAGCAGCTCCGGCAGGGACCTTTGCCAACACTCAGTTTGTTGGCGGCAGACTCCATCTACGGGGTCTTCTCACCATCTTTTATTCGGCGTCGACGACCGGCCCCCTTAGGGGAGTCGGAGCTTAGTTAGCTCCGGCTTTTCTCCATCAACGTGGATTTTATTTTTCCTGCACACTTAAGCCAAGAAAAATAGTAAAATTTGTTTCTTTTCTATAACTTCGTTGCGGCTTATGACTCTCAAGAAGATTTTAAGTCAAACGCGATTCTAAATACAACCGAATGTGATGTCTTTTCTTTTAGATCCAACTGTACATGGACCCACCTTACTTTGGCCTGCCGGGGTATAGGTAGAGTGGCATACTTAGGGTGCTTGACCAGGCTAAGTCGATAGCACACTCCGGCCCTAGATTGGCTTGGCGGCTTTCAGACGAGTTGGCCATGAACGATATTTGAATCCAAAAGAACTGACAATACAACTCGACTTGTATATAAACCAGTCGAACTAAAATTTCTTAAGAATTGCACGTCTTCGTTATAGACAAGAAAGAGAAAAATAAAAATGTTGAGCCTATACAAAATAAATGCACGTGGAGTCTATTTCACATGAAAATGTCTTTCATTATAGGTCCGGGGTACAGGGGAAACAAGTACACTCTTAGGGTACGGAACCAGGCTAAGCGTGTTTCATTTCTCGTTTGACCCAGGGTAGTTAGCCACACTTTTAATCCGGAGACTGTGACAAGTGCCGCATGAACTTTGCGGACCTTTCGGGAAAGGTCCGACTGTTCTCCCGGAGGAACTACCCGACTCTGTACAATGACTCTATAATATACATCTCAAGTTACTCAAGACTCACCTCCGTGGTGTTAAGTGTAGAACTTACGGAGGTGCTCGATGTTCTAAGGATTTGGGAGAGGTGTCCCATCCTCAGTAGCTAGGCGAACGCTTCCGGGACAGGATACTTTAATCACTCGGAAGGGCCCCTCCCAGCTGGGGGAGAGTTTGTTTAACCCTTCTCTGGATAGTATTCTCCGTAGCACCAGATCGCCTTCCTCGAGCTGCCGGTTGTGTACATGCTGTTGGTGATAACGCCGTAGAGCTTGACGATATCAGGCATTCTGAACAGCTGCTTGACACCTTCCCTCCTCAAGGAGGTCTAGGTCTTCACGCCGGAGCTGGTCCTGCGCGGCTTCGTCGAAGGTCCGGACCCGGAGCGAACCCAAGGTGATTTTCGGAGGAAGGATTGCTTCAGCTCCGTACACCAGAAAGAAGGGTGTTTCTCCGATTGACCGGTTTGGAGAAGTCCTCTTGGCCCATAGAGTGGGCGGAAGCTCTTCGATCCAGTTGGCTCCGTGTTTTTTCAAGCGCTCATAGGTGCACGTTTTGAGTCCTTTAAGGATTTCAGCATTTGCTCTCTCGGCTTGGCCATTGCTGGCTGGGTGAGCTACGGAGGCGTAGCAAACCTGTATGCCCAGGTCTTCACAGTATCCTTGGAATGCAGAGCTTGTGAATTGGGTCCCATTATCAGTGATGATTTTGTTTGGGACTCCAAATCTGCATACAATAGACTGCAGAAAGTTGATAGCAGATTGCTTGTTGATTGTCACAACTGGAGTTGCTTCCGGCCACTTGGTGAACTTGTCAATGGCGACGTACAGGAACTTGTAACCCCCGACGGCTCTTGGGAAAGGTCCCGAGATGTCCATCCCCCACACAGCGAAGGGCCATGTAGGAGGTATCATTTGTAAGGGCTGAGCCGAAGTGTGAATTTGCTTTGCATGAAATTGACATGCTTTGCATTTTTTCACCAGCTCAGTTGCATCCTGGAGTGCTGTAGGCCAGTAGAAGCCATGCCGAAAGGCTTTACCAACCAGCATGCGGGAAGACGCATGGTTCCCACACTCGCCTCCATGGATTTCTGCGAGGAGCTCGCATCCTTCTTCCCTTGTGATGCACCGCATTAGGATGCCGTTGGCACCGCACCGGTAGAGATCCCATTCTACCAGCGTGTATCTTTTAGCCAATCTGACTACCCGGTCAGCGGATACATCGTCGTCAGGAAGGATGTTGTCTTTCAAGTAGTTCCGGATCTCCGAGATCCATGCATCGGAACTAACTTGAGCATTTGAGTCTTGCGTGCTGGGTTGCTCGGAGCTTCCGGCGGCACCTACGACCCTTGATGGCTGCCATGGTAACAGGGCCATCGGGACCGTCAACTTCGGGATGCTGATCTCGCCCCCTTCGCTCAGTTCGGCAGGCTGAGCTGTGGGTTTCGACAATCTCCGGACAGAAGTTCCGTCAGGAGCCAGAGCTCCGGTTGACGCTTTCGTCGAGAGTTCGTCGGCTTCAGCATTGTGGGCACGCTGAACATGGTGGAGGTCTTGGACTTCAAAGTCCTTCTGAAGCCTTTGGACTTCTAGGAGGTAAGCAGTAGCTGGAGATTGTTGCAGGAGCATTCACCCTTCACCTGCTTGATGATGAGCTGTGAATCTCCTTTGACCAGCAGTTGCCTGACACCGTATGACAGTGCCACCTTTAGTCCGTAGATGAGTGCTTCATACTCTGCCATGTTGTTGGTTGCCTTGAAGTCAAGGTGTAACATGTATTTCACCTTCTCCCCAGTCGGTGCAAGGAGAAGGATTCCAACTCCGGCCCCCTTCTTCTGCATGGAACCGTCAAAGTAGAGGGTCCAGTGAGGTTCGGTGAAGGTTGGAGCTTGATGCTCCGTCTTCTGCTCACTGGGGCCCCCAGGGTTTGATGGAGAGGGAGTCCATTCCGCCACAAAATCTGCCAATGCTTGACTCTTGACTGCTTGTCTTGAAATAAATTCAAGATCAAATTCAGCCAATTCCGCTGCCCACTTTGCAATATTCCCAGTTGAATTGGGATTATGCAAGATTGCTCGTAGTGGGTAGGAGGTCACCACCGAGACTTTGTGAGCTTGGAAGTAATGTCGAAGCTTCCTGGAGGCAATAAGAACTGCATAGAGTAGCTTATGCACCTCTAGGTATCGAGTTTTGGCATCATGTAATACTCCACTAATGAAGTACACTGGGCGTTGAATGGTTCGGACCCTCCCGGAGGGGTCCGGAGCTTCCTCTTCACTGACCCGAACCCTCTCGGAAGGGTTCGGATTTTCTTCGGGGACCTCTGGGTTCTGTCTGGAGGAACCCGGAGCTTCTTCAGAAATGACCTGGACCCTCCCGGAGGGGTCTAGGTCTCCAGAAACGACGTTCGGTGGATTTGAATCTGGGGGCTGGGACCCAGACTCACTTTAAGGAACCTCCGGACCTTCTCGAAGGGGTCTGGATTCCTGAGTGCAGGGTAGTTCTGGTCTCTCCGCAACCAGAACCATGCTGACAACTTCGTCAGTAGCTGAGATATAAAGCAATAAAGGCTCACCAGGGTTCGGAGCTACCAGAATCGGTAGGGTGGTGAGGAACTGTTTCAGCTCATGGAATGCCTTTTCTGCCTCTTCGGACCATTGGAATGGTCCGGACTTCCTCAATAACTTGAAGAAGGGAAGTGCCCGTTCCGCCAATCTTGAGATGAACCGGCTGAGGGCTGCTAGACATCCAGTTAATTTTTGGACGTCCTTGATGCGGGTTGGTGGCCGCATGTCTTCAATGGCCTTAATCTTCGCCGGATTAGCTTCTATGCCCCGGTGACTTACCAGGAAACCAAGAAGTTTTCCGGAGCTAACCCCAAAGACACACTTGTCTGGGTTTAGCTTTGTGCGGGTAGCCCGCAGCTTGTCGAAGACAGCCTGCAAGGTGTCAAGGAGTGACTCCTTGTTCCTGACCTTGACCACGATGTCATCGGCGTACACTTCCACTATGTCTCGAATAAGTTCTTCAAAAGTTTTGTACATAGCTCGTACAAAAGTTGAAGCCGCATTCTTGAGACCAAAGGGCATGGCTGTGTAACAATACAATCCATCTACTGTGATGAATGAAGTATGCTCTTCATCCTCCCTAGACATCCTGATTTGATGATATCCGGAATATGCATCTAGGAAACACAGTAATTCACACCCGAAGGTGGAATCCACTATCTGATCTATTCTAGGTAGTGGGAATGGATCTTTTGGACATGCCTTATTTAGTGTGGTGTAGTCGATGCACATCCGAAGCTTCCCGCCGGCCTTAGGCACAACGACTGGGTTCGCCAGCCATTTTGGATGGAAGACTTCTCGGATGAATCCGGCTTCGAGCAACTTCTTCACTTCTTGTCAGATGAAGTTCTGTCGCTCTATGGATTGCTTCCGAGGCTTCTGATGCACAGGTCGGGCATCGGGGTAGATCTTCAGATTGTGCTCAATCACTTCCCTGGGGATCCCAGGCATTTGTGACGGTTGCCAAGCAAACACGTCAACATTAGCGCGGAGGAAAGTGATGAGCGCGAGTTCCTATTTGTCGTTCAATCCTCCCGATATACAGGTGGTTTGAGCGGCATCGGAACCAATTTGGATGACTTTGACGGGAATGTCAGTGTTGCCGCTTGGCTGCACTCGAGGTGCAGAAGTCGAGCCTCGTTGGCGAATGCTCGGGGGTTTTGGAGTTTGCTCCTGCCTGGAGTCCTCCTCTTGCGCTGTGGTGAGCGCATGGAGTTCTTCCAGGGCAGTTACTCCGGCAGTGCAATCTCCGCGGATCCGGAGAATTCCTACTGGCGTTTTCATCTTCAACACCAGATATCCATAATGAGCAGCCGCCATGAATTTGTACAGGGCAGGTCTACCCAAGATGGCATTGAAGGGTAAGTTGATCTGAGCGACGTCGAAGACCAACTTCTCGGTGCGGTACTTCTCCCGTGTCCCGAAGGTAACAGGGAGAGTAATAGCTCCGAGTGGGGTGATGGCCCCCGGACCTACTCCGGAGAAAGGTCGAGAGGGGTGGAGATCCGAAGGTCGGAGCTGAAGCTTAGTGAAAGCTTCGAAGCTGATGAGGTTAAGCCCCGAACCTCCGTCTACCATGACGTGGTGGAGCTGGATGTTGTTGATGGTTGGCGATACCATCAAGGGTAACTGTCCTGCTGCAACCATGCTCCGGGGACAATCCGAAGCATCAAAAGTGATGGCTGTGTCCATCCACTTTTGGTGAGGTTCCGACCTGACTGTAGGGGCTACAGCGGCCATATCCCGACGCATAGTCTTGATGATGCGACGGGAGGTGATATCCCATGATCCACCAAAAATGGTGTTCATGGTCTTCCGACGCTCGTTGTCAGAGGCGTCAGAATCATCGTCGACGGAGGTGTAGACGGCCTTCAGGACCTTTTTGGGATCCTGGAACCCTAACTCCTCTTCAGCCGGAGCTTCGTCGACCTTTTGCTTTCCTTCCCTCTGTCGGAAAGGAGATTCTTCCCGGCGCTTGCTGTAGTGCTCGGCAAGGTTTTGGACCTCCCGGCAGTCTTCCAAACTGTGGCTGCCCGTCTTGTGAATGGACACCACTGTGACACCCGGTTCCGAATATGAACCAAGCGTAACGCATATGTGTGCCCAGGAAGTTCATCACACATATACGGTTGCATCACAAATGATATACAGAATTTAACCACGTCTTAACTATTAAATAAGTACTTTATTACAATAATCCAATAGTTCACTAATGATTAAACTCTAAATAATGCAGCAGAAAATAAACTAAACAGTACGACTCCAATCCACAGGCAATTGACGGCGGTACGCAACCTAGTACTCCACGTGATCCTCAGGGTACTCCCAATTGTCTCCAGTAGCTGTTGGGGGGGGATTGCAAGGGTGAGTACATGTCGTACTCAGTAAGTGTGGAAAGTATGACATGTGGCTTATTCAAATGACGAATATAATAATGGCTAAGTGCTGAAAAGTATAGTAAAACCTTTGAAAAGCATTATACTATGTCTATGTGAAACAATCCCATCATAACCATCATATTAACATAATATAAACCATATTCAATTACTGCCAACATCACCATTTATCCATGTCCAATTACCATAACTCAAATTCATATCCATGACCATAATCCATAAACCATAACCATTACCAAACCATAAACCAACCATAACCATTATCAGACCATAACCATCCCAAATCCCAATTTCAACTCTAATCATGTAGGTCATCCAGGCGCTCATAACCGGGAGCACGGCTATCATGATAGTTTTAAACACTCTGCAGAGTTTGTACCACTTTACCCACATGTTTGTGATTTCATCACCTTTCGATGACTAAGAAACCTCCATTATGCCATCTCACACTTCCGTAGGTGTGTGGCCAAGAGATCACAAAATAGCCTTTCAAAAGGGACTACTAGTATGTACGGGCCCACTAAGGTTTCACCGGCAGGCTTGAATCTCCATTCTTCCACCCACGGGCTCCCTCGTGTGCCATGCGGATCCCAGCGCAGTCCACCTCGACTCCCATTCCCCGCGCCATCCAATGGTCCATACAATACTAGCAGCGCTCCTAATTATTCAGCTACGCCGCACCCATACTTGGCCTTGTGGTGGCACTGTAGTCCTGGCATATTCTCGCATGAACCGGTCCTTAGATCTAAGGCAAGCATACCACCATAACATCCAACCCATCCACATACCAGGCTTGCTTAGATCACCCATCATATTGACCAGTTCACATTAACCATAATATCATTGATGCATAATTAATTGTGTAGTGTTGTTTGCCATCCCAATTAATTAAGCAAAGCAAAAAGGTAAAAACCCTTCCTGACTCTCTACCATAAATTCCAGGTGACAAGGGTGGTCAAACAAAACTAGTAAACTTCCTACCATAGGATTCCCATCAATTTGACACAAGCATGCAAGTTCGCTAACAAAACATTTATTAAAACATGATCAATATGCTTCAAGGACACTTGCCTTGCTCCGGCGGATGGGGTTGCTCAAGCGCTTCAAAATCTTGATTTTGGAAATCCTCGTATGCGGCCTCTTGAGCACGTTCCTCTACGCGTGATCATACATACAAGAGAACATATACAATTCAACATGATGCACGCAAAATAATCAACATGCAATGACATGCATGCATGCACAATTCAATAATTAATTTACTACAGTTGTTTAATAATTAGATGCAACTAGTTCATACTTGTTCATATGAGTTTACGGGGGTCTTAGGGTGGATTAATGCTGCTGAAAATAAAATTATGGTGCAACTAAAACCAATTTACGCCTATTAGATTCAATATGATCGCTAAAATTCGCATCGGGAACATGGCCTACCGTAGATGCGATGGCTTCGATGATCGCGGGATGGGGACAATGCGTAGACGAAGTAGATGCGTTCTCCGGCGGCACGATGACGGCGGCGCGATGCCGACGACGATCTCCGGCGGACGGTGGGGCCCTCATCTTTTTCTTCCTCTTCTTTTTCTCCTTTTTCTTCCCTGGGCGCAGCTCTCTGGACTCCCTTTTTTCTTTACCTTCGGTACCGGCGGCTTTCTTTCTAGAGGCAGCGGCTGCTTCCTGGCGGCTGGGAAAAACTCGAGGCCTTCGGGTCCTTTTTATAGGCGCGTGGGAAGCGGGATTCGCGGTCGAGTCGATTCTGGAGCCGGCGGGATCGGGCGTTGGGTGTGGTACGGCGGTTCGGGAGCGAATCGGGATCGGGGGCGGGCGGCCGAGCGGGAGTTTTCGGCGGGGCCGGGCGCGTGGTTCGCGCGCGCGGGCGGCCGAGCGGCGGGGCGTCGGGACCATGGCGCGGCTGGCTGGGCCGTCGGCCTGGCCAGCGGCAAGCCCTTTTTTTTCTTTTCTTTTTTTTGATTTATTATTTATATTTTCTTATATATATATATTATTTATATTATATATATTATTTATTATTTATTATTGTTATAATATATATTATTAATATTAATATTTTATTTATTTTTATATATTGTTATATATATTATTTATATATATATATTTATATATATTTTTATTATTATTTTTATACTTATTCCTTATTACAAGTTTTAGGCTATTTTTATTTCTTTTCCTCTATTAGTGTTTAATGAAAGAATGTATATGCAATGCGATGCATGATGCAAAAATTTAGGGTGTTACAAACCTACCCCCCTTAAAGTGAATCTCGCCCTCGAGATTCGATAGCGTGGAGAAAAGATGAGGGAATTCTGCCTTCAGGTCTTCTTCACGTTCCCATGTAGCTTCGACCTCCGTATGGTGTTTCCATTGCACTTTGCACCAACGGATCCTCTTATTTCTCGTGACCCTTTCCTTCATGTCCAAAATTTTGATAGGTTGCTCGACATAGGACAAATCCTCTTGAAGTTCTAACTCGTCCATCGGCACTTGTTCTTCCGGTACCCTGAGACACTTCTTGAGTTGAGAGACGTGAAATACGTCATGTACATCGGAGAGATACATCGGCAGCTCAAGTCGATATGCCACTTCTCCTCGTTTGTCCAAAATCTTGAATGGTCCGATGTATCGTGGTGCTAGTCTTCCTTTGACGTTAAACCATCGCTGACCTCTGATAGGTGACACTTTGAGGTATACAAAATCTCCAACTTCAAAAGTCAGACTCCTTCGCCTATTATCAGCATAACCTTTCTGTCGAGACTGGGCAGCCTTTAAGTTTTCCCGTATTATTTGGACTTGCCTTTCAGCTTCTTGTAACACGTCGGACCAAACACTTGATTCTCTCCGGTTTCATTCCAAAACAAGGGAGTCCTACACTTCCTTCCGTATAGTGCTTCATAGGGTGACATTCTCAAACTTGCTTGGTAACTATTGTTGTACGAGAATTCAGCATACGGCAAACTTTTATCCCAACTTTTCCCATGCTTTAAAGCACATGCTCTTAACATGTCTTCCAAAATTTGGTTGGTCCTCTCGGTTTGTCCATCTGTTTGAGGGTGATACGCCGAACTGAAGTTCAACCTTGTTCCCATTGCTTCATGCAATTTCTGCCAAAATCTGGAGGTAAATTGAGAACCTCTATCCGAGACTATCTTCTTCGGTACTCCGTGTCGACACACAATATGCTCCATATACAATTCTGCTAGCTTCGCGGTGGTATATGTGGTCTTGACAGGGATGAAGTGAGCTGATTTTGTCAATCGATCCACAATAACCCATATTGAATCATAGCCAGATCGAGTTCGCGGTAATCCAACTATAAAGTCCATACCAATCTCTTCCCATTTCCACTCTGGGATCTTTAATGGTTGTAACAATCCAGCTGTCTTTTGATGTTCAGCTTTAAATCGTTGGCACACATCACAAAGTGCAACATATTCGGCTATGTCCTTTTTCATGCTGGCCCACCAATAACATGTCTTTAAGTCCTTGTACATTTTCGTACAGCCAGGATGAATCGAGTAAGGCGAGTCATGTGCCTCCTTCAATATTGTTTCTCGAATATGCCTAACATTAGGTACCACAATCCTCTTTCCAAGCCATAAGGTACCCTGTTCGTCCTCATCAAATCTGAATTCTTTCCCTTCTTGGGTCCTTTCCTTGATTTCCTGTATTTCCTTGTCCTTTGTCTGTCCTTCCCGTATTTCCTACTCTAATATTGGGTTGACTTCCATCGTTCCCATCTCATTTATGAATCCAAGGTTCAACCGTTCAAACTCCTTACATAACTCGGATGGCAGTTCTCGAACTGTGAGTTGATGACTTACTCCTTTTCGGCTCAAAGCATCGGCCACTACATTGGCCTTCCCTGGGTGATAGTTGATTCCCACGTCATAATCCTTGATGAGCTCCAACCATCGGCGTTGCCTCAAATTCAGATCCGTTTGCGTAAATATGTACTTGAGACTCTTGTGATCCGTATAAATCTCACATCAGTGACCAAAAACATAGTGTCTCCATATCTTCAAGGCGTGTACCACGGCTGCGAGTTCAAGGTCGTGTGTAGGATAATTCAACTCATGTTTCTTTAGTTGCCTCGATGCATAAGCTACCACTTGGCCTTCTTGCATGAGCACACATCCTAATCCTTGTCTTGATGCATCACAATATATATCAAAACTCTTGCTCACGCCCGGTAATACTAACACCGGTGCGGTTGTCAACCTTTTCTTTAACTCCTCAAAGCTATCCTGACAAGCTTGAGTCCATCGGAATGCCTTCCCTTTCATAAGTAATTCGGTCATAGGCTTGGCTATTTTGGAGAAATCCTTAATGAATCGTTGGTAATATCCAGCCATTCCAAGGAAACTCCGAATTTCCTTGACATTCTGTGGCGGTTCCCATTTAAGCACATCTCTCACCTTCCCTGGGTCAACTGATACTCCTCCTCCGGAAATAATATGGCCTAAGAAAGAAACTTCCCGTAACCAAAATTGACATTTGCTGAACTTGGCATACAATTGATGCTCCCTCAATTTCTGCAGCGTAAGCCTCAAGTGTTCCTCGTGTTCTTTCTCATCCTTCGAGTAGATCATAATATCATCGATGAACACTACAACAAACTTATCTAGATATTCCATGAAGACCTTATTCATGAGATACATAAAGTACGTAGGCGCGTTCGTCAATCCAAATGACATGACGGTGTACTCATAAGATCCATATCGTGTCCGAAATGCTGTCTTGGGTATATTCGATGGTCTAATCTTCATTTGGAAGTATCCTGACCGCAAGTCGATCTTGGAGAAGATACAGGCACCCTTCATTTGGTCGAACAAGTCCTCTATACGGGGCAGTGAGTACTTGTTCTTAATTGTCACTTCGTTGAGAGACCTATAGTCCACACACATCCTCTGGGTTCCATCCTTCTTATCTACGAAGAGCACTGGGGCTCCCCACGGGGATGAGCTTGGGCGTATAAAACCCTTCTCTAGCTGCTCTTGAATTTGCTTCTTGAGCTCTGCTAACTCCTTAGGAGGCATCCTATACGACCTCTTAGCTATAGGTGCAGTTCCGGGTATCAACTCAATGGAGAATTCTATGTCACGATCAGGTGGCATACCTGGCAACTCATATGGAAACACGTCCGGGTACTCACAAACGATTGGAATGCTTTCCAATGTCACTTCTTCCCCGTGATTCAGCATCGCTTTCTCTCTTGCAGGTTGGGCTGCCTCAACTTCGATGCGTGTACCATGTTCACTTGTCAACTGCACAATCCTCTCGACACATTGAATGACTCCATTATACTTGCTCAGCCAGTCCATTCCAAGTATTATGTCTATTCCTTGGGAGTCCAAGACTATGAGGTTTGCGAGAAAGTCTACCCCCCTTATTTTAATGCTTACTTTCGGACATACTATATTTGTCCTCATCTCTCCGCCAGGAGAACTTACTAGCATAGTTTGCTTCATATGAGATATAGGCAAATTGTATTTGGCAACATACTTTGACGAGATGAATGAATGAGATGCTCCTGAATCAAATAAAACAGTCGCGGGGCTGGAGTTGGCGAGAAACATACCAATCACGACGTCATCAGCTTGCTGGGCTTCCTCAGTAGAGACATGATTCACATTGCCACGAGCAAAATTCTGCTGTCCACGTTTGCCTTGTGGTGCTCCTCCATTTGGTCGCGGGTGATTTGGCCTTGGTGCATTGTTCATAGGTCCATTGTTTCTCCTGGGGCATTGACTTGCAAAGTGTCCGGGTTCTCCACACACATAGCATGTCTTACCACCCGTAGCATTAGGGAAGTTTGGGCGCAACTGGTTTTGAGCATTTGCCGCCATGTTAGGACGCGGCGCAGGTGGCACAGGATAGCGAGGCGCTTGCATGGCGGGGCGTTGCTGCGGTGGCTGATTTGGGCGGGGCGGATAAGCAGCCCGGTATGCAGGAGCAGATGGGTTGTATTGTGGTGCAGTAGGTGGTGCATAGCGGGGGCGAACATTGCTTCCTTGCTGCGGTCCATGATGTGGCATCTTCCTCTTGTTGTCCTGCTCCATCTCACGAATCTTGTTCTCAAGCACGATAGCCTTGTCAACCAGCTTTTGGAAGTTTGGATAATCAGTATTGAGCAACTGGACTTGAATTTCATTGTTGAGACCCCTCATAAACAAATACTGCTTCCTACTATCAGTTTTGATGTCTTCTGGAGCATATCTTGATAATTGAGTGAATTTGTTGAGATACTCACTCACGCTCATCCTTCCTGGCCTGAGATTTTCAAAGTCTTGTCTTCTCAGTATCATAGCTCCTTCAGGTACATAGTGGGAATGGAAACTCTGCTTAAACTCAACCCAAGTGATTGCCTCCTGATTATCATGAGCGTTGCAAAGAGATTCCCACCAGTCAGCGGCTGCTCCAACTAGTTGATGTGATGCAAAGAGAACCTTCCCCCTATTAGTGCACTGGACAATAGCAAGTTTCTTCTCAACGGACTTCAGCCAATCATCAGCTTCCATTGGGTTTGTGGCTTATGCAATGGTAGGCGGTCTGGTCCTCATGAACTCTCCCAATCGGTTATGAGGAGGCAGGGGTGGCGGTGGAGGTATATGAGGCTGATTATTGTTGTTGCCAGCTTGCAGCTGTCCCATGGTTTGTATCATGGTCTGCATGAGTTGGTTCTGCATAGCTAACAGTTGTTCAATATTGATAGCTCCATGAGCATGTCCCTGGTTGTTCTGAGGTACTTCATTGTGCTCCTCCTCATCGTTGGCATCCCTCTGGTTACGAGTTCTCACCATCTGTTGGCGAAAGAAGGGTGGGGACAGAAGGATTTAGAATTTCGAAAGAAACGTCCCGACTATATGCATCAAGGGATATGAAATTAACCAGCTAGCTACACTAGCCTAGGTGGACATGGCAATGCTAAAGCATCCCAAAATCCTCTATTAAGCACAAAAGCAAACAATATATATATATAGCAAACAGCACACCAAGCAAAAACACATCGATTCCTGAGTGCTCCTATGTGCTCTAGAGTGTCCATTCTATCTAGGCTGCGTCCTACGGTCAATGCGGCTCTGATACCAATTTGTGACACCCGGTTCCGAATATGAACCAAGCGTAACGCATATGTGTGCCCAGGAAGTTCATCACACATATACGGTTGCATCACAAATGATATACAAAATTTAACCACGTCTTAACTATTAAATAAGTACTTTATTACAATAATCCAATAGTTCACGAATGATAAAACTCTAAATAATGCAGCGGAAAATAAACTAAACAGTACGACTCCAATCCACAGGCAATTGACGGCGGTACGCAACCTAGTACTCCACGTGATCCTCAGGGTACTCCCAAATTGTCTCCGTAGCTGTTGGGGGGGGGGATTGCAAGGGTGAGTACATGTCGTACTCAGCAAGTGTGGAAAGTATGACATGTGGCTTATTCAAATGACGAATGTAATAATGGCTAAGTGCTGAAAAGTACAGTAAAACCTTTGAAAAGCATTATACTATGTCTATGTGAAACAATCCCATCATAACCATCATATTAACATAATATAAACCATATTCAATTACTGCCAACATCACCATTTATCCATGTCCAATTACCATAACTCAAATTCATATCCATGACCATAATTCATAAACCATAACCATTACCAAACCATAAACCAACCATAACCATTACCAGACCATAACCATCCCAAATCCCAATTTCAACTCTAATCATGTAGGTCATCCAGACGCTCATAACCGGGAGCACGGCTATCATGATAGTTTTAAACACTCTGCAGAGTTTGTACCACTTTACCCACATGTTTGTGATTTCATCACCTTTCGATGACTAAGAAACCTCCATTATGCCATCTCACACTTCCGTAGGTGTGTGGCCAAGAGATCACAAAATAGCCTTTCAAAAGGGACTACTAGTATGTACGGGCCCACTAAGGTTTCACCGGCAAGCTTGAATCTCCATTCTCCCACCCACGGGCCCCCTCGTGTGCCATGCGGATCCCAGGGCAGTCCTCCTCTACTCCCATTCCCCGCGCCATCCAATGGTCCATACAATACTAGCAGCGCTCCTAATTATTCAGCTACGCCGCACCCATACTTGGCCTTGTGGTGGCACTGTACTCCTAGCATATTCTCGCATGAACCGGTCCTTAGATCTAAGGCAAGCATACCACCATAACATCCAACCCATCCACATACCAGGCTTGCTTAGATCACCCATCATATTGACCAGTTCACATTAACCATAATATCATTGATGCATAATTAATTGTGTAGTGTTGTTTGCCATCCCAATTAATTAAGCGAAGCAAAAAGGTAAAAACCCTTCCTGACTCTCTACCATAAATTCCAGGTGACAAGGGTGGTCAAACAAAACTAGTAAACTTCCTACCATAGGATTCCCATCAATTTGACACAAGCATGAAAGTTCGCAAACAAAACATTTATTAAAACAGGATCAATATGCTTCAAGGACACTTGCCTTGCTCCGGCGGATGGGGTTGCTCAAGCGCTTCAAAATCTTGATTTTGGAAATCCTCGTATGCGGCCTCTTGAGCACGTTCCTCTACGCGTGATCATACATACAAGAGAACATATACAATTCAACATGATGCACGCAAAATAATCAACATGCAATGACATGCATGCATGCACAATTCAATAATTAATTTACTACAGTTGTTTAATAATTAGATGCAACTAGTTCATACTTGTTCATATGAGTTTAGGGGGTTTTAGGGTGGATTAATGCGGCTGAAAATAAAATTATGGTGCAACTAAAACCAATTTACGCCTATTAGATTCAATATGATCGTTAAAATTTGCATCGAGAACATGGCCTACCGTAGATGCGATGGCTTCGATGATCGCGGGATGGGGACAATGCGTAGACGAAGTAGATGCATTCTCCGGCGGCACGACGACGGCGCCGCGATGCCGACGACGATCTCCGGCGGACGGTGGGGACCTCCTCTTTTTCTTCCTCTTCTTTTTCTCCTTTTTCTTCCCTGGGCGCAACTCTCTGGACTCCCTTTTTTCTTTGTCTTCCGTACCGGCGGCTTTCTTTCTAGAGGCGGCGGCTGCTTCCTGGCTGAGATTGCTCCCAGGCGGAATTTTAAATGGTGTTGCCAATGCATTCATCAAGGGGGAGATTGTAAGACCTATGTGTGCTGAATACATTGGCTTGTAGTGAATACACTTGGCTTTGATGATAAAAGTTTTTAAAGATCACCAAAACACCTTTTTATCAAGGTCCGACTCTAGCTCCGAGCTACAGCAAGGTCCGACGGTAGGTCCGACTTGTTTTAGGTAGCTCCGGCTACGTTAGATGCTAGGTCCGACTTCTTGGTAAGGTCCGACCAGCTTTGGTTAGCTCCGGTGAGCTTTATCTTTAGCTCCGGTGTGTCTTTGTTAGCTCCGGCATGTCTTTGTTAGCTCCGGCATGTCCTTGATAGTTTCGGCATATATTTGATAGCTCCGGCATGCTTTTGCTAAGCTCCGACTTACTTTGTTCTAGCTCCGGTTTTGGGTTGACTAGTTCCGACTAGTTTTGATAAGCTCCGGATCCAGGATCTACTAGTTTTGGTAAGCTCCGGCGCTAGGTTCTACTAGCTTTTGTTAACTCCGGCTCAAGCTCTGGGTTGCTCTGGCAAGGTCTGGAACTTGACTGCAGTGTTCTTGTTAGCTCCGGCTCAAGCTCCGGGTTGCTCTGGCAAGGTCCGGAACTTGACCGAAGTGCTTCTGCTTTTTATTTGCAATGTTTCGTACTTGCTTTACAAGATTGGAAAGATTGTTTAGTATTCATTTGCTAAGTTTTTGGTGTGTTTTGGATGATACGGCTGATATCGTTTCTAATGTGGTTTTGCAACATGCTTATGTGAGGTTCTCATTTAAGGTGTTGTGTTCGGAACTAACGTGAGTCAAGTCGAGGACTTGGGATCGTATGGATTGGTTGTTTGTTCATCTGCAGGTGTTGCTTGAGTTCAATTCATGGCTGGTGACAGGATCCATTGGACTAGTCTCAGGAGGAGATGAGGTTCCAACAACCAAGTTTGGGAGGAACTGTGGTTGAGCGGGTCAGGAGGTCGCGCAGGATGATTGAATCAAGGGCAGTGCATATGAAGGTCGAAGGAAGGTGTTCGCACGTATTCATGCGGTGCATGACGTGGCAATATGCTTCTAGAGACGGATTATGGAAGGAAGATCTGACCGGAAGGATTGGATCGTATCGGTTGAAGACTTTGGCTGCGGCAGAGTCGGTTATGGCTCGGTATGGGAAGTATCGAGTTGGTTATGTTAGGATTTCGTGTGTATCACGAAATTGAGTTGTTTAGGAATGTGGGATACGTTCCTAAGGTGTTTGGAAGTCTTAAGATTGCTTCTATCTGCGTATAGAAGAATCTTGAGCAGTTATGGTAGGTTCCGATTGTGATCGGATTAGGTTTGGAGTCCTAGTTGAGATTAGGATGGCCTAAGGGCTGGTTATATAAGCAAGGGAAGGCCAAAGCTCGTGACAGACGACTTTGGGGCTGTTCCTCTTGTGTTCTATTGAATAAAATTCATAGTTTGAAGGAACTTTTGTGCCTTGTTCGTCCGACTTGTTCCAGACAAGTTTTACTCGTCGAGTTTCTGGACAGCACTACCTTTCGTCGGTGGTTTTATCATAACTCGAGTTTTATTGATCCAATTGACGTTATTCCTTTGGGGTTGTCTTCAAAACTTGATTGTCTATCATCTGTCAAAATTTCACGGTCATTGGATTTGTGGTTTTTGATCTACACGAGTTTATTTGCAGCACTCCAGAAACTGTTTTTCTCGGGTAGGTCAGATTGACCAGTGTTTGATCTTTTGATCATAACTTGAGTTGTTCTCGACGGATTTGAGTAATTATTTTTGTGTTGTCTTCGTGACTTGATTCTCTCTGATATATATCACTTTTGTCACGGTGAAACACGTTTAGATTAGTCTCATACACGATTTCTTTAAACAGATCGTTTTTCTACCGAAGGGATTAGGGTTTTATTGTTTCCGCTGCGTAAGATTTTTAAATCTACCATTCACCCCCCCTCTGGTAGCTTTTCACGTGCTCTTCGATCCTACAATTGGTATCAGAGCCACGGTGCTCTAATCTTTGAGATTTGCACGTGTTTTTGACTAACCATCATGGAGAAGTACTCCGCCAAACCTTGTGTGTTTGCTGGTATTGATTTTCAGGTTTGGAAGGCACGCATGGAGGCTTTTATCCAGGCACAAGGCTTTGCAATATGGGAGAAGGTGTATAAGCCTTATGAAGTGCCACCCAATGATCAAGTCACGGTCACGAACCTCCGGGACGTCGACAACAACAACAAAGCCCGAAACTTGATCATCCAAGGACTCACTCAAAGCGACTTTGATCGTGTCGCGCACCTCCGATCAGCATACGACGTTTGGAGAGCTCTCTGTGATTATCATGAAGGCTCCAACACAATCAAGGAGGTAAAACAAGATATGTTCAAGAAAGAATATATGCGTTTTGAGATGCAACCAGGTGAGTCGATCGATGACCTCTTTGCTCGTTTCAATAAAATTCTCAGCAACTTACGTAGTGTCAATGTTAATTTTTCTGATGCTGAGAATGCTAGACAACTTCTTAGTGCATTAGACATGTCAGTTTGGGAGATGAAAGTAACATCCATTCGTGAATCAACTATCATGAGTTCTCTTACATTAGATGTACTTTATTCTAAACTAAAAACTCATGAAATTGACATCCTAGCACGTAAGAACCCAAACAAGTCTATTGCATTTGTCTCACAACGAGATATGTCTAGCTCCGGTCAATCATCATCCTGCAATACTCTTGCTTTGTTGTCCTCACTAACCCTGGAGCAGATCGAAGAATTTCCAGAAGAGGAGTTGGCACTCATCTCTACTAGATTCTCAAAAGCATTGCAAAATGTGAAAACTAGAAGGAGAGGAAGCTCCGGACCTCAACGCTGTTTTGAATGTGGTAAAACAGGACACTTTCGTACAGAATGCCCTAACCTTTCAGGTCCGACCACCCGGGAAGAAAAACAAAGCAAGATCCGGACCTCCTCTGGAAATTTCAACAAGAAGAAGAAAGGTACCATAGGACGCAAGATGATCAACAGCTTCATCACCGCTCTTCAAGAGCTCAGTTCAAGTGACATTGACTTTGAAAGTGATGAAGAGAATGATGACCTGGCCAACATATGCTTCATGGCGGGCAAAGCAAGATCAAGATCAAGTCAGGAGGAAGCAGAACACAACAGTGACAATGATGAGGTATGTTCTACCTGCAATGAAATGTGTGATGCTATTTCTCGTGCAACTATTATTGTCAAGAAAAAGGACAAAAAGCTTAGGGATAGTGATGCTAAAATTGAATCACTAGAATCTGAAATTAACCGTTTAAAAACTTTGATTCCTAGTGATGATGCATGTCCCTCATGTGACTTAATCTATGAACAATTGTCCACCCTAAGAAGTGCACATTCCTCCACTCTAGACAGACTTGATGAAGAAATTGAAAAGAACAAAAAGCTTGCTGCACTTAATAATAAAAATTTAAAAGATGCTTCTTGTTCTACAGATGATTTGCATTGTTCTGCATGTGAAAATCTTGATAAGAAACTAAAAGATGCAATAAATGAAATTTCCATTCTGAACAATGCTTTACGATCCCATGAAGTTAAAAATTGTTCCAATTGCAAACTAAAAGGAAAAACTTCATGTGCAAACTGCCTAGACTTGTCTAAGAAACTTGATGACATGAATAGGACACTAGGTCGGTTTTGTAATGGGAATAAGAATCTGAACCTGCTGTTGAATTCTTCTAAGTCTTGCAATGATAAATCTGGTTTAGGTTTTGATTCTCATGTTCATGCTAAGGCACATCCACCAAAAATTGTAAGGTCCTTAGGAAGTGGTTTGATTCAAACAGTTCCTAAACAAAAAGAAGTGGTTTTCAAATCTGCAGGAGTGTTGCCTCATTCGGTTTTAAATAAAAGTATTGCTTGCTCATCTAGACATGAACACAAAGTTAAGTTTCATTGTATCTACTGTGGTAGAGATGGTCATGTCATAGATTTTTGTTATAGACTAGCTAAACAACAGAAAAGGGAAAGAATGTCTGCTAGATCTCATAACTTTCATGCTAAACCGAAAATTAGAAACATGCAACCTGCTTTAGTGAGTCAGAAATTTGAAAAGGTAGCTTCCGGATCTTCTGGTAAGAAATCTGGAAAAGCAGCCCCGATAGTTCCGATAGCTCCGAGAGCTACCGGATCTTCTGTTGTTCCCTCTGGAGCTTCAGTTTTTGCCTCTGGACCTTCTGCCTTTATCTCCGGAGCTACTGGTTTTCACTCTAAACAAGTAACAACTTCTAAATCAACTGTTAAGAAAAGAAAACCTCAATCTTTGACTCATAAACCTGCTGTTTTATCTCAGCATTCGCGTGTTTTTCCTGGTGCACGTCGCGTGACTCAGTACTGGATTCCTAAATGCCTTTTGACTAACCCCAGTATTGAGTCATCGACGAATTGTGCTTCTATGTAGGTTACACGCTTGAGGAAGGAGAATATTTGGATTGTGGATTCAGGTTGCTCACGCCACATGACCGGTAACAAAGATTGGTTCTCCTCCCTCACCTTTGTGTCACGTGTAGAGAATGTTACTTTTGCCGATAATTCTTCAACTCCTATAATTGCTAAGGGTTCGGTTAGAGTAAATGATCACTACACTTTGAAGGATGTGGCACTTGTCAAAAATTTGAAATATAACTTGCTTTCTGTTTCACAATTGCTAGATGAAAATCTAGAAATTACTTTCAATAAAAACTGCTGCAAAGTTGTAGACTCAAATAGTGAGCTTATTTTTAACATGTCTCGGTTTGGAAGAGTTTTTAAAGCTGATTTTAATATGGTTTCTTCTAAGCATAGGTGTCTAGTTGCTAATGATTCAAAGGACTTATATTTTTGGCATCGTAGACTTGGTCACGTAGGCTTTGATCACCTAACGCGTGTTAGTGCTCTTGATCGCATACGTGGGCTGCCTAAGCTTAAAGGGGACAAAGAAATTGTGTGCTCTTCTTGTAGACATGCTAAGATGGTTGCAGGTTCACATACTCCTCTCACAATGATCATGACAACTGAACCATGTCAACTTTTGCATCTTGACACCGTAGGACCTTCACGTGTTCAATCCTTCGGAGGTAAATGGTATGCTCTTGTTATTGTTGATGATTATTCTAGATATTCTTGGGTGTATTTTATGGCGTGTAAGAATGAAGTCTTTAGTCACTTTAGAACTTTATTTCTTAGATTATCAATTGATCACCCAGGATCATTAAAAGCAATTAGAAGTGATAATGGAACTGAATTTAAAAATCAATTCTTTGATCACTTTTGTGCTGAAAATAGTATAGATCATCAATTTTCTTCACCATATGTACCTCAACAAAATGGTGTTGTAGAAAGAAAGAACAGAACCTTAGTTGAGATGGCTAGGACTATGCTTGATGAATATCAAACCCCTAGGGAATTTTGGGCTGATGCATTAGCAACCGCTTGTTATGTCTCAAATCGTGTTTTCTTGCGTGCTAAGCTAGGTAAAACACCATATGAGCTCCGGTTTGGACATAGGCCTAGTGTTACACACTTTCGGGTCTTTGGTTGCAAATGCTTTGTTAAGAAACATGGTAATCTTGATAAATTTGAACCTAGATCCAATGATGGCATGTTTCTTGGTTATCCATCTCATACTAGAGGCTACCGTGTGTTTTTACTTGACACTAACAAAATTGTGGAGACTTGTGAAGTGTCTTTTGATGAAGCTAGCCCAGGTACTAGCTCCGGTGTTGCAGGACCAGATCCGTATCCTCAGGGGGAGGGTATTTTCGAAGATGAAGAAGAGACGGTGATACTGCCTGGTAGTTCCGAAGTTGACACGTGTCCAGCTCCGGACATTGAACAAGCTCCGGCTGTCACCACTGCTGGTCCTGATCATCCACAAATCACAAGCTCATCAATCTACAATGAACCTAATGAAGAAGAAGCTTGTGAGACATCTGTTCCCCTACGTTTTTACAAAGATCATCCCCCACAACAGATGATTGGAAGCTTGCATGAACGAGTCACACGGTCCAGGTTTTGCGATCCAAACTCTCATGCTCATTCTGCTTTTGTTGCTTCTTTTGAACCCAAAGATATATCACACGTACTCACTAATGAATCTTGGATTATTGCCATGCAAGAAGAGTTAGAAAATTTTGAAAGAAATAATGTTTGGAAACTTGTACCTCCACCTCAAGGCCACACTTTAATTGGAACTAAATGGGTATATAAAAATAAACAAAGTGAGGATGGGGTTGTGATTAGGAATAAGGCTAGGTTGGTTGCTCAAGGTTTCACTCAAGTTGAAGGTCTATATTTTGATGAAACTTCTGCTCCTGTCGCTAGATTAGAAGCCATAAGAATTTTGTTAGCTTTCGCAGCATCTAAAGGTTTTAAGCTATATCAAATGGATGTTAAAAGTGCTTTTCTTAATGGCTACATAGATGAGGAGGTTTATGTCAAACAACCACCAGGTTTTGAAAATCCAGATTTTCCTAATCATGTTTACAAACTGTCCAAAGCCTTATATGGTCTCAAACAAGCCCCTAGAGCATGGTATCATAGGTTAAAAACATTCTTACTTGAAAAGGGGTTTACAATGGGAAAGGTTGATAAAACTCTTTTTGTGCTTAAACATGGCAATGACTCATTATTCGTTCAAGTGTATGTGGATGATATTCTCTTTGGTTGTGCTTCTCATGATCTTGTGTCCAAGTTTTCAGCAATGATGAGTTCCGAATTTGAAATGAGTATGATGGGTGAACTCACTTACTTTTTGGGGCTGCAAATCAAGCAAACCAAGGAGGGTACCTTTGTGCATCAAACAAAGTATACCAAAGATCTCCTAAGGCGCTTCAACATGGACAAAAGCAAGCCTCTTCGGACACCAATGGGAACAGCAACAACACTTGAACTTGATGAAGATGGTGAATCCGTGGATCAAAAAGAATATAGAAGTATGATTGGATCACTTTTGTACCTTACGACATCAAGACCGGACATACAATTCAGCGTATGTCTTTGTGCACGGTTTCAAGCTTCCCCACGTGTTTCACATCGTCATGCCGTCAAAAGGATTCTCAGGTACTTACATGGAACTCAAGAATTTGGCATTTTTCTTCCTTCTTCCTCAATCGGTTCTTTGAAAGCTTTTTTGGATGCTGATTTTGGGGGTTGTAGGATTGATATGAAAAGTACTTCCGGTGCTTGTCATTTTCTTGGTAATTCTCTTGTTGCTTGGTCCTCTAGAAAACAAAGTTCAGTTGCACAATCCACAGCCGAATCTGAGTATGTAGCTGCTGCTAGTGCTTGTTCACAAATTCTTTGGATTGTTCAAACACTTAAGGACTATGGGGTTGATCTAGATAGTGTTCCACTGTTCTGTGATAACACTAGTGCTATTTGCATTGCTAAAAACCCCGTGCAACATTCTAGAACTAAGCACATTGACATTAGGTATCACTTTCTCCGTGATAATGTTGAAAAAGGAAACATTGTGCTTCACCATGTAGATACCGAACAACAATTGGCTGACATTTTTACAAAACCTTTGGATTTCACTCGTTTTTGTTACATTCGTAGTGAAATAGGGGTTATGCACCCTCATGGCTTAAATTGAGGGGGAGTTTTTGAAACTTAGGAAGTCTATGTGTGAATCTGAAATTAAAATAATATGAGCATAGTATTTCATACATATATGACTTTGTGATTCCTTTTACATGCTGAAAGTTCTTACTACATTACTCATGTTATACATTTTGTAGTTTTTGCCATGTCTAGTAATTGGAATAATTACTTACACTAAATCTGGTCGTGGTCGAACTTTCTTGCTATTTTGAACTTGTTGCATGCTCACAAATGCTTTTAATCATAAAGAATTAATCAAGTAATCAACTCACATGCTGAGTTTTTTATGAACAAATATAAACTGAGAAAAGATCAAGAGAATATGCATGCATCGCACTTCTTCTTTTGAGATGGCTTGTCATTGCACTTAGATATGAACTTGGAAGAAGTTGTGTATGACTAAAACCATGTCCTGAAGCTTCTGATTGTCAAATGACATAGGCTTGGCTTGGTTGGTTAGAATAAGGCAGATGCGCATATAATCTCTTGCAAATATCATATGATATAAATTTATGCTTTGAAAAATAATATAATGCAGCAACTAGTGTCATGCTTTCAAGTTTCTAAATAGTTAAGTTTGTAAGATCATGACTTGCTTAAATTGAAAAATTACATTTGATCTCTAGCATGGCTTACACTACCTTATGTATCTCATTGATGTGATAGTGTAAGGTACTTGATAGTATGACTTGGATGAGCTTTGTTTATATGTATATGTTATAATATGCTCATAACAACTAAAGAAGGAGAGATACTTTGTTTATATCTCATAACAATTAAAATTTCTCTTTTACCTTGCTGAATACATTGTCAAAGGGGGAGAGATTAATCACATTCATTAAAAAAAGGGAGAGATAATAAAGGGGGAGACATTCTCATTTTCAAAAAAAAGGGGGGAGAGATTTTCATTTACGTTTGTTTTACAAAAAGGGAGAAATTGTTTTCAAAACTTTTATTTGAATAAAGTCAATGTTCGGAATTTTAAATGGTGTTGCCAATGCATTCATCAAGGGGGAGATTGTAAGACCTATGTGTGCTGAATACATTGGCTTGTAGTGAATACACTTGGCTTTGATGAAAGTTTTTAAAGATCACCAAAACACCTTTTTATCAAGGTCCGACTCTAGCTCCGAGCTACAGCAAGGTCCGACGGTAGGTCCGACTTGTTTTAGGTAGCTCCGGCTACGTTAGATGCTAGGTCCGACTTCTTGGTAAGGTCCGACCAGCTTTGGTTAGCTCCGGTGAGCTTTATCTTTAGCTCCAGTGTGTCTTTGTTAGCTCCGGCATGTCTTTGTTAGCTCCGGCATGTCCTTGATAGTTTCGGCATATATTTGATAGCTCCGGCATGCTTTTGCTAAGCTCCGACTTACTTTGTTCTAGCTCCGGTTTTGGGTTGACTAGTTCCGACTAGTTTTGATAAGCTCCGGATCCAGGATCTACTAGTTTTGGTAAGCTCCGGCGCTAGGTTCTACTAGCTTTTGTTAACTCCGGCTCAAGCTCCGGGTTGCTCTGGCAAGGTTTGGAACTTGACTGCAGTGTTCTTGTTAGCTCCGGCTCAAGCTTCGGGTTGCTCTGGCAAGGTCCGGAACTTGACCGAAGTGCTTCTGCTTTTTATTTGCAATGTTTCGTACTTGCTTTACAAGATTGGAAAGATTGCTTAGTATTCATTTGCTAAGTTTTTGGTGTGTTTTGGATGATACGGCTGATATCGTTTCTAATGTGGTTTTGCAACATGCTTATGTGAGGTTCTCATTTAAGGTGTTGTGTTCGGAACTAACGTGAGTCAAGTCGAGGACTTGGGCTCGTATGGATTGGTTGTTTGTTCATCTGCAGGTGTTGCTTGAGTTCAATTCATGGCTGGTGACAGGATCCATTGGACTAGTCTCAGGAGGAGATGAGGTTCCAACAACCAAGTTCGGGAGGAACTGTGGTTGAGCGGGTCAGGAGGTCGCGCAGGATGATTGAATCAAGGGCAGTGCATATGAAGGTCGAAGGAAGGTGTTCGCACGTATGCATGCGGTGCATGACGTGGCAATATGCTTCTAGAGACGGATTATGGAAGGAAGATCTGATCGGAAGGATTGGATCGTGTCGGTTGAAGACTTTGGCTGCGGCAGAGTCGGTTATGGCTCGGTATGGGAAGTATCGAGTTGGTTATGTTAAGATTTCGTGTGTATCACGAAATTGAGTTGTTTAGGAATGTGGGATACGTTCCTAAGGTGTTTGGAAGTCTTAAGATTGCTTCTATCTGCGTATAGAAGAATCTTGAGCAGTTATGGTAGGTTCCGATTGTGATCGGATTAGGTTTGGAGTCCTAGTTGAGATTAGGATGGCCTAAGGGCTGGTTATATAAGCAAGGGAAGGCCAAAGCTCGTGACAGACGACTTTGGGGCTGTTCCTCTTGTGTTCTATTGAATAAAATTCATAGTTTGAAGGAACTTTTGTGCCTTGTTCGTCCGACTTGTTCCAGACAAGTTTTACTCGTCGAGTTTCTGGACAGCACTACCTTTCGTCGGTGGTTTTATCATAACTCGAGTTTTATTGATCCAATTGACGTGATTCCTTTTGGTTTGTCTTCAAAACTTGATTGTCTATCATCTGTCAAAATTTCACGGTCATTGGATTTGTGGTTTTTGATCTACACGAGTTTATTTGCAGCACTCCAGAAACTGTTTTTCTCGGGTAGGTCAGATTGACCAGTGTTTGATCTTTTGATCATAACTTGAGTTGTTCTCGACGGATTTGAGTAATTCTTTTTGTGTTGTCTTCGTGACTTGATTATCTCTGATATATATCACTTTTGTCATGGTGAAACATGTTTAGATTAGTCTCATACACGATTTCTTTAAACAGATCGTTTTTCTACCGAAGGGATTAGGGTTTTATTGTTTCCGCTGCGTAAGATTTTTAAATCTATCATTCACCCCCCCTCTGGTAGCTTTTCACGTGCTCTTCGATCCTACAGATTTATTATTTATATTTTCTTTTATATATATATATTATTATTTATATTATATATATTATTTATTATTTATTTATTATTATAATATATATTATTAATATTAATATTTTATTTATTTTTATATATTGTTATATATATTATTTATATATATATATTTATATATATTTTTATTATTATTTTTATACTTATTCCTTATTACAAGTTTTAGGCTATTTTTATTTCTTTTCCTCTATTAGTGTTTAATGAAAGAATGTATATGCAATGCGATGCATGATGAAAAAATTTAGGGTGTTACAACCACACTTTGGGTTTGCCACCGTCTTCAGAAGACGGTCGAGGTCGCTTCTCGGGGCATAGCCCCTGGCCACCCGGAGCTGTAGCAGCTGCAACATTGGATGTGCCGGCCAACGGCTTCTTCTTACCGTTGGTCTTCTTTTTCTTCTTGCCACTCCCGGAGGTAGCGGCTTCTTCTTTGGAGGATTTCTTGTGATCCTCCGCGGCTGGTTTGGAGTGCATTGCACGGCCCTCTGTAGCTCTGGCACATTTATCTGCCAAGCTGAAGAGTTCCGTGACGCTGGTGATCTCCTTGATCGCCATCTTCTCCAACATCTTCTTGTCCTGTACGCCCTGTCTAAATGCCACAATGACAGAGGCGTTAGAGATAGAAGGGATAGTGTTTCGTACCTGAGAGAACCTTTGAATGAATGACCGCAAGGATTCTCCCCCTTTTTGCACGACCGCAAAAAGATCCAGTTCAGTGCCTGGCCGGGTGTATGAGCTCCCGAAGTTGGCAGTGAACTGATGGCACAGCTCCTCCCAACTGTTGATAGATTTGGGTGGAAGGCTCATAAACCAGGATCTGGCGGTCCCAGTTAGGGCCACTGGAAAGTAATTGGCCATCACGGCGTCATTTCCTCCGGCTGCCAAGATTGCAGTGGAGTATATCTGAAGAAATTCGGCGGGATTGACAGTCCCGTCGAATTTTTCCGGCAGGTGAGGCCGGAACTTCTGTGGCCATCTAACCATGCGCAGATGCATGGCCAAGGCTGAACAGCCTCCTCCTACTCCTTCAGGAGTAGAAAGGTCCTGAGCTTCCCGTCTTTCACGGGCACGCTCAATATGGACTCGGCCGTCCTGCTGGCGGTATCGGCGATCAAGCTCCGCCCGGAGGTCGTGAGTCGAAAGCCTGGATACCGTGTCAGTGCGTCGAGCCCCGGAGGGCAATGACGTCACTTGTTGTGACGCAGCACGTCTCCTACTATTGGAGACATGCGGACCAAGTCTTCCAGACAAAGTCCGCCGCTGCGACGGGGCTCTTCCTGAAGGAGGAGGACCCTGGTTGCTGAGGCGTTCGGCTGCTGCTGCAACCAAATGCTCCACATCGGCTCTCCACTGCTCCAGTGCATCCCGAGATGCATCCGGAGGTGGTGGACGTTGAAGAAGAGCACGCGCTGCAAGGAGCGCGTGTTCCGGGTTGTCATGATTTGCCGACGCAGTAAGCGACGCCGGCGCACCATCACGTTGTCCAGCACGATTTGCTGGAGGAGATGGTGGTGGTGGGAGTGTGACTCTTGCTGGTGCTGAGGCTCCTGCTGGTGGCTGCCTGTTGGAGGGATTGCCCCCAACAACTTGAGCAGCAGGTTGGCCGTTAGATGATCCAACAGCAGAGTTCACCATTCTCGAAATCTCAGGCGCCCCTTCCTGGCGCGCCAACTGTCGGTGTTTGGAACCGGCAGATCTCCCTACACTACTAAAGTGATAGGGGAGTTAGATGTTCGGTGTGGGCGCGCGGAGATTCAAGAAGGTGAATAAGATTTGACACAAGAGACGCAAGAATTTACGTGGTTCGGGCCGCCTGAGCGTAATACCCTACTCCACGGAGGTGTTGGTGTTGTATTAGCTGTTTGAGCTTGTGATGAGCGTATGAGGCGCGTGTGTGTCTCTCTAAGTCTCTCCTATGTGTATCGTTGGCCTGTCCTTTTATAGTACAAAGGCAGGCCGTTACAGGTTAGCCTGGCCCGACATGTGGCCCTGGCGGTTACTAGTATTGATACACGCTTAATTGCTCTTAATGATCCTGTAACGGGCTTTGACAACACCGTTACTGGTGTTAAGATTGTCCGTTTAAGTGTCATTAATATGGCATTAATGACACAATCGGGTCTTGAAGTCCTTGGCTCTCCTTGGAAGATCCGGAGCCGTTGCGGGGTCTTCCGGAGGTTAGAAGCTGAAGATCCGACGATCGAACACGTGGCAGCTCCGGAGCTTACTGTGGGAAACAGGTAGCTCTGGGACTGCACGACACGTGTCAGGTCTGGAGCTTCTCTCGGCCAGGGGCTAAGTCCGGGGGTGCCATTTTGGTACATGGTCCGGAGCTTCCCCCTTGTGGGCGGTAGCTCCGGTTTGGTTGTACACGTGGCGACCTAGGGATTAACCATGTTGGAGAAGCGGGTCCGGTTTTGTCTGACATGTGGGCCTTCGAGGGTCTTCAAACCAAGTAGATGATTTTCCTTTGAGATCTTTATAACCTCAAGGGGTGTACGGTTTCTAGGATACCGACACTCGCCATCTGAAGGATGCGTCATAATATCTTTGTCATCACTCTCACGTTTCCCTTCAGAATGCCAAATCATTTGCTTCGCTGTTTCTTTGGACAGAAACAACTGTTTTAGCCTTGATGTGATAGGCGTGTACAGAAGCTGTTTGATCGGTACTCTTGTAGTTATTTATTCTCCATCATCGTTCAGAACCTCCACATATCTAGATCTCTTGCAATGCGTACAATGAGTATCGTTCTTGTATTCCTTCCAAAACAACATGCAATTATTCTCGCACACATCAATCTTCTCATAATTCATGCCCAGATCAGCCAAAATCTTCTTAGAATGGTATATGTCTTTCAACATCTTATGATTCGATGGAAGGAGATCATTAATCAGTTTCAAGATACCATTGTAGCAATTGTTTGCAAAATTGAACTTGGACTTCATCGCCATAAGTCGTGTCACCGCCTGCAAAACAATCACTTTCGCTTCCTAATACACTTTTTCATCTACATCGGCAAGAAGCTTGTAAAACGTCTCCACTTCTTCTAGCGGTGACCACTCTTCGTACTCTATAGCAACGTCTGCTAACATCTCATCCATCCAATCTTCATCCTCATTTTCGTGCAACTCACTTTCATGATCCATCTCCCCATGCTTGTGCCACACTAAGTAGTCGGGCATAAATCCGTGCTTGCAAAGGTGCACCTCAATTTCAAACTTATACAGATGTCGACGATTACGACACTTGGTATATGGACACTTCACAACGCAAGCACCACTAGCAAAGGCTTGCTTAATGAAAACATCCGCTGTGACACCCGGTTCCGAAATGAACCAAGCGTAACGCATATGTGTGCCCAGGATGTTCAACACACATACACGAATGATTCACAAATGATAAACAGAATTTAACCACGTCTTAACTAATAAATAAGTACTTTATTACAATAATCCAATAGTTCACAAATAATAAAACTCTAAATAATTGCAGCGGAAAATAAACTAAGCAGTACGACTCCAATCCACAGGCAATTGACGGCGGTACGCAACCTAGTACTCCTCGTGATCCTCAGGGTACTCCCAATTGTCTCCAGTAGCTGTTGGGGGGGATTGCAAGGGTGAGTACATGTCGTACTCAGCAAGTGTGGAAAGTATGACATGTGGCTTATTCAAATGACGACAATAATAATGGCTAAGTGCTGAAAAGTACAGTAAAACATTTGAAAAGCATTACACTATGTCTATGTGAAATAAATCCCATCATATTAACAAAGTGTAAACAATATCCAATTATTACCAACATTACCATTATCCATGTCCAATTACCATAACTCAATTCCATAACCATGACCACAACCATCACCAAACCATAACCATCCCAATTCTAATTCTAATCATGTAGGTCATCCAGGCGCTCATAACCGGGAGCACGGCTATCATGATAGTTTTTAACACTCTGCAGAGGTTGTACCACTTTACCCACATGTTTGTGATTTTATCACCTTTCGGTGACTAAGGAACCTCCATTATGCCATCTCACACTTCCGTAGGTGTGTGGCCAAGAGATCACAAAATAGCCTTTCAAAAGGGACTACTAGTATGTACGGGCCCACTAAGGTTTCACCGGCAGGCTTGAACCTCTATTCTCCCACCCACGGGTCCCCTCGTGTGCCATGCGGATCCCAGGGCAGTCCTCCTCGACTCCCATTCCCCGCGCCATCCAATGGTCCATACAATACTAGCAGCGCTCCTAATTATTCAGCTACGCCGCACCCATACTTGGCCTTGTGGTGGCACTGTTGACCTGGCATATTCTCGCATGAACCGGTCCTTAGATCTAAAGCAAGCAAACCACCATAACGACCAACCCATCCACATAACCATGCTTGCTTAGATCACCCATCGTATTGACCAATTCACATTAATCAGAATATCATTGATGCATAATTAAATGTGTAGTGTCGTTTACCATCCCAATTAATTAAGCGAAGCGAAAAGGTAAAAACCCTTCCCGACTCCCTACCATAAATCCAGGTGACAAGGGTGGTCAAACAAAACTAGTAAACTTCCTACCATAGGATTCCCATCAATTTGACACAAGCATGCAAGTTTGCAAACAAAACATTTAATTTAAAATAGGATCAATATGCTTCAAGGACACTTGCCTTGCTCCGACGGATGGGGTTGCTCAAGCGCTTCGAAGTCTTGGGTTTGGAAATCCTCGTATGGGGCCTCTTGAGCACGTTCCTCTACGCGTGATCATACATACAAGAAAACATATACAATTCAACATAATGCACACAAAATAATCAACATGCAATGACATGCATGCATGCACAGTTTAATAATTAATTTACTACGGTCGTTTAATAATTAGATGCGACTAGTTCATACGTGTTCACATGGGTTTACGGGGATTTTAGGGTGGATTAATGTTGCTGAAAATAAAATTATGGTGCAACTAAATTTAATTTACGCCTACTAGATTTAATACGGTCGCAAAAATTTGCATCGGGAACGAACTCTACCGTAGATCTGACGGCGTGACGATCGCGGAATAAATGCGAGGCGTAGACGAAATAGATGGTGCAGCAGTCCTTCGGCGGTACGACGGCGGCGGCGCGATGTCGGCGACGATCTCCGGCGAACGGCGGTGTCCTCCTCTTTTTCTCCCTCTTCTTCCCCTTTTTTTTTTCTTCTTTTTCTTCCCTGGCGCAGAGCTCCTGGTGCCTTTTCTTCCCTGGAACGGCGGCTGGTTCCGTCGGCTTTGGCGGCTGCTGGTTCGTGGGGAAAAAGGGCCTAGGCCTGGGTCCTATATATAGGGGCGTAGCTAGGGTATGTCACCGGTAGAAACGGAAGCGGTTAAAGGGATAGACTCGTATCCGGAAAGATTGTGAGGCGTTACGGCGCGGGAGACCGCGGTGCGGGCTGGAATCGCGCGCGCAGGCGTGTTTGCGCGGGAAACCCGGGGTGGCAGGCGGCGTTGCGTCAAGGGGGACGGGACGGCGCGCGACTCGGCGCGCGACTCGGCGCGCGCGGCCGGTCCGTGCGGAGCGGGAGGCGGCGGTGGGGCCCCCGGGCGCTGCGACGCGTCGGGTCGGAGAGAGGGGGCCGGGGGGCGGGGCCAGCGCAGCGCGCTGCGCTGCAGAGCAGCCGCAGGCGGCGCGGTAAGGGGGCGGGGCCCGGGCGCCTTGGGGCGGGCGCGCTCGAGCGGCACGCGGCCGGCTGGGCGCTTGGCCGCTGGCCGGCGGCTGCTTGCTCTCTTTTTTTTTTTCTTTTTTTTTTCTTTTTTTTTTATTCTTTTATATATATATATTATAATATATTTTATTACTTATATTTTATTTATTATTATTTTTTTTTATCTATTATTCTTATAATATATATTATTAATGTTATATATTTTTTTTTTCTATTATACTTTTTTTTTTGTTATATATATATTATTTATATATATTTATATTATTCTTTTTTTTTTATTCTTATTCCCTATTACAAGTTTTGGCCTATAATTATTGTTTTCTTTCTTTCTTTTGCCACACGTATTTGTATACGCATATGTTTTATTTATTTTCTTTTATTCTACTAGTGTTTAATGCATGACCATGTATGCAATGCATGATGCGAAAATTTAGGGTGTTACAAACCTACCCCCCTTAAAGTGAATCTCGCCCTCGAGATTCGACAGCGTGGAGAAAAGATGAGGGAATTCTGCCTTCAGGTCTTCTTCACGTTCCCATGTAGCTTCAGCTTCTGTATGGTGTTTCCATTGCACTTTGCACCAACGGATCCTCTTATTTCTCGTGACTCTTTCCTTCATATCCAAAATTTTGATAGGTTGTTCGACATAGGACAAATCCTCCTGAAGTTCTAATTCGTCCATCGGCACTTGTTCTTCCGGTACCCTGAGACACTTTTTGAGTTGAGAGACGTGAAACACGTCGTGTACATCGGAGAGATACGTTGGCAGCTCAAGTCGATAAGCTACCTCTCCCCGCTTGTCCAGAATCTTAAATGGTCCGATGTAACGTGGTGCGAGTTTTCCCTTGACGTTAAACCGTCGCTGACCTCTGATAGGTGACACTTTGAGGTATACAAAATCTCCAACTTCAAAGGTCAGACTCCTTCGCCTATTATCAGCATAACCTTTCTGTCGAGACTGGGCAGCCTTTAAGTTTTCCCGTATTATTTGGACTTGCCTTTCAGCTTCTTGTAACACGTCGGGACCAAACACTTGATTCTCTCCGGTTTCATTCCAAAACAAGGGAGTCCTACATTTCCTTCCGTATAATGCTTCATAGGGTGACATTTTCAAACTTGCTTGGTAACTATTGTTGTACGAGAATTCAGCATACGGCAAACTTTTATCCCAACTTTTCCTATGCTTTAAAGCACATGCTCTCAACATGTCTTCCAAAATTTGGTTGGTCCTCTCGGTTTGTCCATCTGTCTGAGGGTGATACGCCGAACTAAAGTTCAGCCTTGTTCCCATTGCTTCATGCAATTTCTGCCAAAATCTGGAGGTAAATTGAGAACCTCTATCCGAGACTATCTTCTTCGGTACTCCGTGTCGGCACACAATATGTTCCATATATAATTCTGCTAGCTTTGTGGTGGTATATGTGGTCTTGACAGGAATGAAATGAGCTGACTTTGTCAATCGATCCACAATAACCCATATTGAATCATAGCCAGACTGAGTTCGCGGTAATCCAACTATAAAGTCCATACCAATCTCTTCCCACTTCCACTCCGGGATCTTCAATGGTTGTAACAATCCGGCTGGCCTTTGATGTTCAGCTTTAACTCGTTGGCACACATCACAAAGTGCAACATATTCGGCTATGTCCTTTTTCATGCTGGCCCACCAGTAGCATGTCTTTAAGTCCTTGTACATCTTCGTACAGCCAGGATGAATTGAGTAAGGCGTGTCATGTGCCTCCTTCAATATTGCTTCTCGGATATGCCTAACATTAGGTACCACAATCCTCTTCCCAAGCCATAAGGTACCTTGTTCGTCCTCATCAAATCTGAATTCCTTTCCTTCTTGGGTCCTTTCTTTGATTTCTTGTATTTCCTTGTCCTTCGTCTGTCCTTCCCGTATTTCCTGCTCCAATGTTGGGTTGACTTCCATCGTTCCCATCTCATTTATGAATCCAAGGTTCAACCGTTCAAACTCCTTGCACAACTCGGATGGCAGTTCTTGAACTGTAAGTTGATGACTTACTCCCTTTCGGCTCAAAGCATCGGCCACTACGTTGGCCTTCCCTGGGTGATAGTTGATTCCCACGTCATAATCCTTGATGAGCTCCAACCATCGGCGTTGCCTCAGGTTCAGATCCGTTTGCGTAAATATGTACTTGAGACTCTTGTGGTCCGTATAAATCTCACATCGGTGACCAAAAACATAGTGTCTCCATATCTTCAAGGCGTGTACTACGGCTGCGAGTTCAAGGTCGTGTGTAGGATAATTCAACTCATGTTTCTTTAGTTGCCTCGATGCATAAGCTACCACTTGGCCTTCTTGCATGAGCACACATCCTAATCCTTGTCTTGATGCATCACAATATATATCAA
This sequence comes from Tuctoria greenei, assembly GCA_036927565.1. Taxonomy (NCBI): domain Eukaryota; kingdom Viridiplantae; phylum Streptophyta; class Magnoliopsida; order Poales; family Poaceae; genus Tuctoria; species Tuctoria greenei. The sequence continues at coordinate 18,449,817 of JAYESD010000004.1, read as the reverse complement.
AACTCTTGCTCACGTCCGGTAATACTAACACTGGCGTGGTTGTCAACCTTTTCTTTAACTCCTCAAAGCTATCCTGACAAGCTTGAGTCCATCGGAATGCCTTTCCTTTCATGAGTAATTCGGTCATAGGCTTGGCTATTTTGGAGAAATCCTTAATGAATCGGCGGTAATATCCAGCCATTCCAAGGAAACTCCGAATCTCCTTGACATTCTGTGGCGGTTCCCACTTAAGCACATCTCTCACCTTCCCTGGGTCAACTGATACTCCTCCTCCGGAAATAAGATGGCCTAGGAAAGAAACTTCTCGTAACCAAAATTGACATTTACTGAATTTGGCATACAATTGATGCTCCCTCAATTTCTGTAGCGTAAGCCTCAAGTGTTCCTCATGTTCCTTCTCATCCTTCGAGTAGATCATAATATCATCGATAAACACTACAACGAACTTATCCAGATATTCCATGAAGACCTTATTCATAAGATACATAAAGTACGCCGGTGCGTTCGTCAATCCAAATGACATGACGGTGTACTCATAAGATCCATATCGTGTCCGAAATGCTGTCTTGGGTATATCTGATGGTCTAATCTTCATTTGGAAGTATCCTGACCGCAAGTCGATCTTGGAGAAGATACATGCACCCTTCATTTGGTCGAACAAATCCTCTATACGGGGCAGTGAGTACTTGTTCTTAATTGTCACTTCGTTGAGAGCCCTATAGTCCACACACATCCTCTGGGTTCCATCCTTCTTATCTACGAAGAGCACTGGGGCTCCCCACGGGGATGAACTTGGGCGTATAAAACCCTTCTCTAGCTGCTCTTGAATTTGCTTCTTGAGCTCTGCTAATTCCTTAGGAGGCATCCTATACGGCCTCTTAGCTATAGGTGCAGTTCCGGGTATCAACTCAATGGCGAATTCTATGTCACGATCAGGTGGCATACCTGGCAACTCATCTGGAAACACGTCTGGGTACTCGCGAACGATCGGAATGCTTTCCAATGTCACTTCTTCCACGTGATTCAGCATCGCTTTTCCTCTTGCAGGTTGGGCTGCTTCAACTTCAATGCGCGTACCATGTTCACTTGTCAACTGCACAATCCTCTCGGCGCATTGAATGACTCCATTATACTTGCTCAGCCAGTCCATTCCAAGTATTATGTCTATTCCTTGGGAGTCCAATACTATGAGGTTTGCGAGAAAGTCTACCCCCCTTATTTTAATGCTTACTTTCGGACATACTATATTTGTCCTCATCTCTCCGCCAGGAGAACTTACTAGCATAGTTTGCTTCATATGAGATATAGGCAAATTGTACTTGGCAACATACTTTGACGAGATGAATGAATGAGATGCTCCTGAATCAAATAAAACAGTCGCGGGGTTGGAGTTGGCGAGAAACATACCAATCACGACGTCATCAGCTTGCTGAGCTTCCTCAGTAGAGATATGATTGACATTGCCACGAGCAAAATTCTGCTGTCCACGGTTGCCTTGTGGTGTTCCTCCATTTGGTCGCGAGTTATTCGGCCTTGGTGCATTGTTCATAGGTCCATTGTTTCTCCTTGGGCATTGATTTGCAAAGTGTCCCGGTTCTCCACACGCATAGCATGTCTTTCCACCCGTAGCATTGGGGAAGTTTGGGCGCAACTGGTTTTGAGCATTGCCGCCATGTTAGGACGCGGCGCAGGTGGAACAGGATTGCGAGGCGCTTGCATGGCAGGGCGTTGCTGCGGTGGCTGATTTGGGCGGGGCGGATAGGCAGTGCGGTATGCAGGAGCAGAGGGGTTGTATTGTGGTGCAGTAGGTGGTGCATAGCGGGGGCGAACATTGCTTCCTTGCTGCGGTCCATGATGTGACATCTTCCTCTTGTTGTCCTGCTCCATCTCACGAATCTTGTTCTCAACCACAATAGCCTTGTCAACCAGCTTTTGGAAGTTTGGATAATCAGTATTGAGCAACTGAACTTGAATTTCATTGTTGAGACCTCTCATAAACAGATACTGCTTCCTACTATCAGTTTTGATGTCTTCTGGAGCATATCTTGATAATTGAGTGAATTTATTGAGATACTCACTCACACTCATCCTTCCTTGCCTGAGATTCTCAAAATCTTGTCTTCTCAGTATCATAACTCCTTCAGGTACATAGTGGGAACGGAAACTCTGTTTAAACTCAGCCCAAGTGATTGTCTCCTGATTATCATGAGCGTTGCAAAGAGCTTCCCACCAGTCAGCGGCTGCTCCAACTAGTTGATGTGATGCAAAGAGAACCTTCTCCCTGTCAGTGCACTGGACAATAGCAAGTTTCTTCTCAACGGACTTCAGCCAATCATCAGCTTCCATTGGGTCTGTGGCTTGTGCAAAGGTAGGCGGTCTGGTCCTCATGAACTCTCCCAAACGGTTGTGATGTGGCGGGGGTGGTGGTGGAGGCATATGGGGCTGATTGTTGTGGCCAGCTTGCAGCTGTCCCATGGTCTGTATCATGGTCTGCATGAGCTGGTTCTGCATAGCTAATAGTTGTTCAATGTTGATAGCTCCATGAGCATGTCCCTGGTTGTTCTGAGGTACTTCATTGCGCTCCTCCTCATCGTTAGCATCCCTCTGGTTACGAGTTCTCACCATCTGTTGGCGAAGGAAAGGTAAGGACAGAAAGATTTAGAATTTGGAAGGAAACGTCCCAACTATATGCATCAAGGTATTTGACACTAAATAATCCTTTATTAATATAGACCTATATTAAGAGGGTGTGGACAATTGCCGAAGCATCCCACAACTCTCTACTAAGCACACAAGCACTCAAACAAGCACCAAACAGAATTTACAAAGATCCTAAAAGAAGTAATACAACTCAAGGCCACACAAGTATATCTACATCGCTCTTATTTACTAATGGGGGTGTGCCTATCCTTGAGTCGTGGCATAGGTCGAGGACTAGTCGTCGTCGAGCGGGAACTCATCCGGGTCCTCGTCGTCGTCGTCGTCGTCGTCGGGGTCCTCGGGGTCCTGTGGGTCCTGGGGTGGTGAGGCAGCAGGCGGCGGTGGTGCGGTAGACGCCACACTGGAAGGTTCCTCGTCGGAGGACTCCTCAGAGGATGACTCACGCTGACCGTTGCGACGGTCTGGAGAGTCCGGGGTCCACATCGGGGTGTCGGACGCGTAGTCGTCCGGGTCCTCGTCGGTGATCCGACGATACCTCCTGATTATCGCCTCGTGACGCTGGGCGAGGTCGCGTCCATCCTGGATTTCCTGCTGCGCCCTCTGAAGTCGGGCACTCAGCTGGGTCACGTCGCCAACAGTCTGACGAGACTGCGGGAGGTCCAGGGGTCTCTCCACGTGTCTGGAGACGAAGCGCGCAGTGCCACTGGGACGCTGCGGGACGAAGGCGTGAACCGTGTCCTCTAGACGGAAACGGCGGGCGTGGCTCCAGAAAGTGGCTGCTTCCCAGCTAGCATCCTGCTCTGCAGATCGGCGGGAGCTCCTCCAAGCAGGGCTGCTGTGGGTCTTCACCAACTCGTCACCGTAGTAGATATAAATTTTGCAGCTCCACTCCTTCCTACCGGGGCGCTGCACTCCAGTGGTGTGGTAGGAGAGCGAGAGACTGTGGTGGCGGTAGCCAGCCTCTCGGAGTAGGGCACGGAGACGGTGTCGCAACTGTCCTGCGGCTCTGCCGTCAGAACGGATCACCACCGGGTGACGGGGGTCGACGGCCGGAGAGCGACTAGCCAACCTACGCGGGGGCACGAGTCCACCAGTCGACTTACGGGGGGTTGTCTTGGTGCGGGCCATCTACAAGAAACAGAATACATTAGAAAAATAATGAAAAACAAATCTGAAAATTCCAGCAGCTAAACGGCGGACAAAAAGCGTTGCAGCGGTTCCAAAAGAACGAAAAATAAAGAGGAAAAAAAAAATTACAGCAACCAACACAATAATTTTACCCACACATAATAGCAGCAAAACACACCGTTTTAGCGAAAATTTATACAGCAAAACAGCAGCACTTAATATTGCTCACTTCTGAAAATTTTTATCAAAAACGCAGCAGCGATCAATACTTTTTGCGGCCGAAAATAAAGGAAACAAAACAGCAGCAAAAATTTTCGAAAATAGCATATTAGAAGGGTGTTCCTAAGTGTTCTAGAGTGTCCATTCTACCTAGGCTTGCGTCCTACGGTCAACGCGGCTCTGATACCAATTTGTGACACCCGGTTCCGAAATGAACCAAGCGTAACGCATATGTGTGCCCAGGATGTTCAACACACATACACGAATGATTCACAAATGATAAACAGAATTTAACCACGTCTTAACTAATAAATAAGTACTTTATTACAATAATCCAATAGTTCACAAATAATAAAACTCTAAATAATTGCAGCGGAAAATAAACTAAGCAGTACGACTCCAATCCACAGGCAATTGACGGCGGTACGCAACCTAGTACTCCTCGTGATCCTCAGGGTACTCCCAATTGTCTCCAGTAGCTGTTGGGGGGGATTGCAAGGGTGAGTACATGTCGTACTCAGCAAGTGTGGAAAGTATGACATGTGGCTTATTCAAATGACGACAATAATAATGGCTAAGTGCTGAAAAGTACAGTAAAACATTTGAAAAGCATTACACTATGTCTATGTGAAATAAATCCCATCATATTAACAAAGTGTAAACAATATCCAATTATTACCAACATTACCATTATCCATGTCCAATTACCATAACTCAATTCCATAACCATGACCACAACCATCACCAAACCATAACCATCCCAATTCTAATTCTAATCATGTAGGTCATCCAGGCGCTCATAACCGGGAGCACGGCTATCATGATAGTTTTTAACACTCTGCAGAGGTTGTACCACTTTACCCACATGTTTGTGATTTTATCACCTTTCGGTGACTAAGGAACCTCCATTATGCCATCTCACACTTCCGTAGGTGTGTGGCCAAGAGATCACAAAATAGCCTTTCAAAAGGGACTACTAGTATGTACGGGCCCACTAAGGTTTCACCGGCAGGCTTGAACCTCTATTCTCCCACCCACGGGTCCCCTCGTGTGCCATGCGGATCCCAGGGCAGTCCTCCTCGACTCCCATTCCCCGCGCCATCCAATGGTCCATACAATACTAGCAGCGCTCCTAATTATTCAGCTACGCCGCACCCATACTTGGCCTTGTGGTGGCACTGTTGACCTGGCATATTCTCGCATGAACCGGTCCTTAGATCTAAAGCAAGCAAACCACCATAACGACCAACCCATCCACATAACCATGCTTGCTTAGATCACCCATCGTATTGACCAATTCACATTAATCAGAATATCATTGATGCATAATTAAATGTGTAGTGTCGTTTACCATCCCAATTAATTAAGCGAAGCGAAAAGGTAAAAACCCTTCCCGACTCCCTACCATAAATCCAGGTGACAAGGGTGGTCAAACAAAACTAGTAAACTTCCTACCATAGGATTCCCATCAATTTGACACAAGCATGCAAGTTTGCAAACAAAACATTTAATTTAAAATAGGATCAATATGCTTCAAGGACACTTGCCTTGCTCCGACGGATGGGGTTGCTCAAGCGCTTCGAAGTCTTGGGTTTGGAAATCCTCGTATGGGGCCTCTTGAGCACGTTCCTCTACGCGTGATCATACATACAAGAAAACATATACAATTCAACATAATGCACACAAAATAATCAACATGCAATGACATGCATGCATGCACAGTTTAATAATTAATTTACTACGGTCGTTTAATAATTAGATGCGACTAGTTCATACGTGTTCACATGGGTTTACGGGGATTTTAGGGTGGATTAATGTTGCTGAAAATAAAATTATGGTGCAACTAAATTTAATTTACGCCTACTAGATTTAATACGGTCGCAAAAATTTGCATCGGGAACGAACTCTACCGTAGATCTGACGGCGTGACGATCGCGGAATAAATGCGAGGCGTAGACGAAATAGATGGTGCAGCAGTCCTTCGGCGGTACGACGGCGGCGGCGCGATGTCGGCGACGATCTCCGGCGAACGGCGGTGTCCTCCTCTTTTTCTCCCTCTTCTTCCCCTTTTTTTTTTCTTCTTTTTCTTCCCTGGCGCAGAGCTCCTGGTGCCTTTTCTTCCCTGGAACGGCGGCTGGTTCCGTCGGCTTTGGCGGCTGCTGGTTCGTGGGGAAAAAGGGCCTAGGCCTGGGTCCTATATATAGGGGCGTAGCTAGGGTATGTCACCGGTAGAAACGGAAGCGGTTAAAGGGATAGACTCGTATCCGGAAAGATTGTGAGGCGTTACGGCGCGGGAGACCGCGGTGCGGGCTGGAATCGCGCGCGCAGGCGTGTTTGCGCGGGAAACCCGGGGTGGCAGGCGGCGTCGCGTCAAGGGGGACGGGACGGCGCGCGACTCGGCGCGCGACTCGGCGCGCGCGGCCGGTCCGTGCGGAGCGGGAGGCGGCGGTGGGGCCCCCGGGCGCTGCGACGCGTCGGGTCGGAGAGAGGGGGCCGGGGGGCGGGGCCAGCGCAGCGCGCTGCGCTGCAGAGCAGCCGCAGGCGGCGCGGTAAGGGGGCGGGGCCCGGGCGCCTTGGGGCGGGCGCGCTCGAGCGGCACGCGGCCGGCTGGGCGCTTGGCCGCTGGCCGGCGGCTGCTTGCTCTCTTTTTTTTTTTTCTTTTTTTTTTCTTTTTTTTTATTCTTTTATATATATATATTATAATATATTTTATTACTTATATTTTATTTATTATTATTTTTTTTTATCTATTATTCTTATAATATATATTATTAATGTTATATATTTTTTTTTTCTATTATACTTTTTTTTTTGTTATATATATATTATTTATATATATTTATATTATTCTTTTTTTTTATTCTTATTCCCTATTACAAGTTTTGGCCTATAATTATTGTTTTCTTTCTTTCTTTTGCCACACGTATTTGTATACGCATATGTTTTATTTATTTTCTTTTATTCTACTAGTGTTTAATGCATGACCATGTATGCAATGCATGATGCGAAAATTTAGGGTGTTACATCCGCGATACGAGCCCATTCCGTAGCATGCACACCAGTTGAGCTCCAACCAGCATACATCACCTTACGATCGTCACTCATTTCCAGCTTATACCTTCAAAGCAGACAAATCATCATTAGTTTATTTTTATGTTATAAGATGGCCCCTACAATCAGTCAGATAGGTCCTAAACCCATCCAAGAGTGACCGAGTAAACGTGCTAATGACGAGACACAGAGTCCGAATTCGAATGAAATTTCGGCAGCATAACCCTGCTGTTCTCTACTGCACGCCCAAAAATGGTGCAACAGAGAACATCAGAGTTATACTATCTAAATCACATACGGATCCAGACCTCGTACATATATCTCATCAAAAGCATGTCCTCAATCACTCCCAGGCTGTCCAGAAAAGGACAATTCCAAACCTACACGCCTCACATGCCTATCGCATGTGAAACATGCCGATTCAGAATGGGTAATCAAATTTCTACAGGTTACGTTGCTCATTTTCATTATTCAGTCATTTACGAGAGAGGAAAGAATAAGAGAGGGAGAGAGGGGGAAAGTTGGTCAGAGTTGAAAGTTCCAAGTGCGGGTCCATCGTCCACAAGCCTTCATACTCGTCTTGACGCATACATTACAACTAGAATCATCTTTTACGACACAAACACATTTAATGCGTGCCGTATCGGGTTGAGGCGTAGCATGCACTAACACACGTACACCATAATACATTAATCAACATACAAAATCTTGGAAGTAAACATTCAAAGTCACATAATGTACAAGTTCAATTATTACACCTTAAATTAGTACAAGTTAAATTATCAACTTACAATGAAGCTTACATTTACACATTAACCATTGCAAATTCAACTTGCATTGTGTGAATACTAGTGTGACATATATTAGCGTGACATATACATATTAGTGTGACAATACCAACTCGCATATACATTTAACTCACATATAGATTCAATTCGAATATACATTTAACCAAGCTCACATATTCATATTAGTGTGACAATATCAACAAGTAATCATTGTAATCAATTATTAATTAACTTGTAAATGATGGAAGGGAAAAATTAACAAGTAATAGCCGGGATCACCTTAACCTCTCCGGCGGGGCTCGGAGACGAGAGGCCTCGTTGCTCGGACCGGGGCTTGGAAGTCGGGAGGCGGGCTCGACGCTCGGGAGGCGGGGTTCGGGAGCGGGAGGCGGTGGCGCTCGGGTGGTGGGAGGCGGGCTCGGGAGGTGGGCTCGGGAGGCGGGCCTCAGGTGGCAGGAGGCGGCGCTCGGGAGGCAGGCTCAATGCTCGGGAGGCAGGGTCCGGGAGGTGGGAGGCGACAGCTGGAGGCGGGAGGCCGGGGCTCGAAGCTCGGGCCGGAGGCGGGATCGAGGCGGGGCTCGGCGGCGGCAGGCGGTGGCGGCGTGTGGTAGGGCTCAGCGAGAGGCGGCGACGAGAGGCTGGAAGCCGGGCTCCGAGCTCGGGAGGCAGGGCTCATCGGGAGGTGGGGCTCGGTGGCAGCGAGGCAACAGTGGCAAGAGGCAGGCTCGGCGGGCGGCAGGATCGATTTGGAAACCGAATAGGGTTTTGGGGACACGCGGGCGCGAAGTCGAACTTGTAGTGAGCCCAAGTGTATGACCGTCGGCCTGCTGGCCGACGACTTTATTAGAGCCATCAATTTTGTCGGTTGGGACGACGGCTCTAATACAACCGTCGGTTTTGAAAGGTGGGCTGGCGATTATAACTTAGAAGCGTTGGTTGTTTCTGATAGGCCGACGACCATACTTTAGATGCGTCGGTTTCTAAAAGCCGACAACCATAAGTCAACTATATGTGTCGGCCCCAACGTCTCTAAATAACCCGACGACCTATTCCCCGTTTCTTGTAGTGGTATTACTTTTAGATAATTTCAAAAAGAATACAATATCATATGGAAAGAATTAAGTGAAATCCTAGGCTTCCATAAACATTGTTTGCTAGATTTAGACGCTTTGCCTAAGTTTAACAAACATAATTTTTGGCAAGATTTAACTTGTGAGGTCAGATGTAGTGCACCTAGAAATATCCACTTACACAATCCTACCTTACGCTTCATGCATAGATGGATGTCTATGACTATGTTCCCTAGAGGAGATGTAAGGATAGTGCGTGATGATGAGCTGAAAATTTTATTTGCCATGATTAAAAAGATAAAAGTTGCTCCAGTTATTGCCATGATGACACAATGTTTAGATTACATTCCAAGAACATGGCCAATTGAATGCACTTCATTGATTACTCGTATTGCTACTAGGGTAGGAGCACTAGAATATTCTTCATTTGAGTATATTAAAAATGAAAGAGAATTAATTGATGAATATTATTTAGTGCAAGTACATACCCTTAAGCATGATCAAGATGGCTCTTTGTTATTTTATTATCCCGACTTTGCCAATGAAATTCGGTTACCTAACCTGGATTATCATTTGTACAAATGCCGAAGACTAACCCTTGAACTCCTTCCCATCGAGGAAGCACGAAGAAGTAATGTCTCTGGCAGGGTAATCAGAAGCCGTACAAGGAGAGCAGCCATGTCCCAGACAACCTCCACAATCCATGAGTACGAAGAGGAAGAGAACCCAACGGGTGATGCACATTGATGGACTCAACATCCATCGTATAAGACGGAAGGTCCATCTTGGCATGGATGGTCAGGTGCCACATGGGAGCCACCCCTACCCACTTCAAGCTCTAGCAGCTTGCCTCCAACGTCCATGAGAAGATGTCGCTCCTCTTCAGCTAGAAGTCATCGTGACTATAGCCAAGGAATGACAGATCTCACTAGACGTATGAAAGAGCTTGAAGTGAGAACCGGTGATATCTACAACACTCTCCAAGGGCATGTCCAAGGTAACCAAGATTGGGAACAACACATGGACGCTCAATTCACCAACTTCAACTCCACGCTACAACAGCAACAAGCCGATCTCATGGCATACTTCTGTCATCAAGGGTTCAACCCTCATCACAAAAGTGAGTGAAGAACAAGCTTGGGGAGGACCCCCACTTGAGGTAAATTGTATCAACCCCTTGCATATTTATTTTCCATTCAACCATCATCCACCTTGCATATAAAAAATAAAATAAAATAAAATAAAAAATAATAAGTAGTATAGATTTGTCTTCGAATAAAATAAATGATGTGCGCTAAGAATGACTTGGAATTCACATAGATGGAATGATGAATAGTTGCTCTGTTTTAATTTCCCTAAATACCTAGTTTACAACTTACTACTCTCCAACATATTGCTCTAATTGGCTAAAATTGCTTTTGCCTTGATTTGGAAATTGTGGGTAGCAAAAGCTTAATCCATTCTAAGTTGTTGTGAGATATGATATAGTGATAGAGCTGCTATTTCTAGTCTGAAAGTGAAACTTAGATTTTTGAGAAATTCTAAAAAGATTTAAGTTACTCTCATTTGATCGGAAATACCTACCAAAGCCATACAATACATCACATTGATAGAACTTATGCATATGCTATTTGTCTTCACATTGAGATTTGTCAAACTAGTATATACCTATGTGAGATTTCATTTATTACTATTTGAATTCAAGACTTCACTTGCACATGCTATACTTTTACACTAGAAGTAAGAAAAATTCCATCATACCATCATTCCACAATAAAAAGAGAAACTTCATATCATTCATGCTTAGTACTTTCTCCAAAATTTATTGCATAAAAAGGGAGTAGAAGACATGGCTACAAGAAAAAGAAAAAGAAAAATAAAAAAGCATGCTTACATAATAAGCATGAGAAAAAAAGAGAGAAAAGTAGCCATGTTTCATTTCGGTAAAAAAGAGAGTCCACTCAAAAAGAAGTCATCTCAAATATTCACATCCACTTCATTCAATCACACATGCACAAGTCTTGAATCAATATGTTTTGAATTGATTTATCCTAAGGCTTGCTCTTTTGACTTAGCAATATTATATGTTGCAAATATGCCTACAATATTCCCTACCAAGCTCCACATACAAGCCTTATGTAGAGGTAGGATGAATTTAGGCACAATTCCTTGGTAAGGATATATTTCCACTACACATAAAGGAGAGACTGAGAGAATCAAATTGAGATACTTAAAATCTAAATTGAACTCTCCAAAATTTGAGTGGAACTTTATTCCTAGGGTATGTGTGCTCCAGTTTCTGTTATATCTTTCAACCACCCATGAATAGGAGATGGCTTAAGCCACATAATGACTTGAGATGGGTGAAGTACTATGCAAATTTTTGAAATACTAGGTAGAGTATTTTGTTGTGCACATGGTACTTTTGAGAATAGAACATAGTAGAAACTCTTGATCATCAACCTAAAGTCTTGACTTTTCTCGAGACGAGCAAAGGATAGGATTGGGGGAGTTTGTTGACGGCTGTTATATACCAATTTCACCAGTCAATATAACTTAATTATGTAAAGTAAATATTATTTCTTGCACACATCACCTTTATATTTAAACTATTTCCACTTGTCCTTGGAGAAAGTAGTGCATACAAACATTTTATGCAAAATTGAAGTGAAACAAGGGGATGGATCCTATAAAATATCATTCTATCCAATCAAGCGATGACATGTGGCACCACATGGATCAAATGGCCCACAAACAGAAGTATCTGAGGCCATCCAACAGTATAGCACCAATATCAGTCAATGGAACCCACTTGGCAGAGACCTGGAGGAATCACGACCCCAACGGGGATGAGAACAGGTCGATCGACCTCCCTAGTCGGCTGACTAGGGAGTGGCGCCAAACCCGATCAGAAGCCACGTGTTGGCTCCTCCCAGCTTGAAGAAGTCATGAGTGACCGATTCACAGGCTTTTGGTGGTGGGAACCGACCCTTCTCCAAGCTATAAATAGGACCCCTCACCCCTCACTTCATCACACACCACTTGAGCATCATTCTATTGTATACACTAGTTTTCTTAGTCCTTAGTGGAGTTAGGCTATAGAGAGGAGAGACTCTAGTCCCAAGTACAAGTTGGGGAAGGTATGGATCATGTATCTTTTCTTATATTTGTGACTTTACGCATAATAAATATATTATCTTTAGTCTTCTTTTATTCATATACTTGGATTAATCATTTTTTGTTTGATTGTTGATTCCATGTATGTGGTAGGAGTAGTCTTTATGATTATGCCATATCATTCTCATTATATCATCATAAACACTACAAACCCCCACTATAGTCTAATTATCTATGATATGATCATCTTAATATGAATAACTTATGCTATGTATCAACATTGGTTCAACGATGTTTAGGTTAGTCATTGCCTTAGAGAGGTACTTGTACTCGAGCCTCTAAGGTATTTACTTAGTATGCTAGCATGGTGCTAGGATAGTAAGTAGCGTTGGATTCTCGTATACCCACGGATTGAAGAGGTAGGTTGTAGGTGGAGACAACCCTATCTGTCCTTTGTAATCCTCCATGTTCGGCTATGCAACAGGCTCTTGGCGGGAGTTGTCCTAGTATTGCTAGGGGTAAACCCGTGCCCAATATGTTGAACAACTTAGCATAAGGATTCACCATTGACATGCTCATTAGTATCTAACTTAAGCTATGTATATGTATATTAGAAGCATCGTAGGAGCAACACCTCAACTCTTAGTCTAACCTCCATTTAGACTCATCTACCCTTTAGAATAGATTGCTTAGGTGTTTGTCACACTACCCATATATTATCAACTTACTCCGTCTGGATAATTGATTAGTATCCCATAACTTGATCTTAAGAGTAGTGTTTACTTTATTCCATTGCCTTCCTTTGGGACAAAATATGATACCCTTGGGAATACTCTTGGGTGAAATGCTACACGATAGTTTCCGTATGCTTGCGGACCTCATCTCTTTCGGGAGATGATCTGTGATGTAAGAAAAATGAACAAGCATTTCTGGCGCCGTTGCCGGGGAAGGCAAATGAAGTGAAGGATAGCTATCACTTGTGATTAAGCTATAGGTACTAATTGTTACTAGACAGGATTACCCTTGTTTGTTTCTCCTTTTGTGTGAAAATAGGGTAGTGTTGGCTAACCCGTTTTATGGGATGGCCAACGAGGACGCAAGTGCTCAACTGCAAGATGATTCATGGCGTACCTCAACAAATGTCCGCTAGGCAACACCATTGCCTTTCGCGAAAGAATTTCAGCTTTCAGAAGGAGCTAAAGTCATCTATCCCCAAGCTTGGGGAGACTCCAAGAGTTCTTCTTGGTTTGCCTACACCATAGGGTGGATAGGTCGCTCCTCATCAAACATACATGCCATGGGTTGGTCCACCAATCCATGACAACCTTTGTGCTGGAACTGAAGGAATCCTATTCTCATCCATCATAGATGAGAATATGGTATCTACTCAAGGGGTGGATTGAAGAGTGCTCTAGTTCCTTTAGCTTGACATGCACACCACCACTTAACAAGGTGGACATGCTAGCTAAGGAACTACACCTACCATTGAAGTATCATGAAAATCAAGCCAATGGAGAAGTGTTTGGATATTCCAAGCCATGGATATTCACATGATTTGTGAAAATCCATGTCAACATGGTCCACTTGGGGAATCATTTCCCTAAGACCCATGAGGATTCTTCCTTTCAAATGCAACTCCAATGGCTATCATTCACAAGGAGGTCAAGGGTGGAATCAACATCACCCTTGTCATCAAGGAGGCTATGGGGATTTCAATGGATTTAAGATCAACTAGCCTACCTTGAAGTATCTTGTCCATGGCCAAGAAAGAAATCAATACAACATGAAGCTCTTGGTCAATGACAAGAAACTTAAAGAGCATTCAAGATCCAAGATATCCCAGAATCACTTGTTGTGATTCCTACCCTTCAACCAAGCACATGCAATCTAGGGCAAGTGACATTGTGGATGAAGCGTTTCTTGTTTGATTGTGGAATCCACATGTCATCATGCCCAAGGAAGCTTTTGATCCATGATCAAAGTATGAGCTAACCTTAAGGAATATCAAGAAGGTCGAAGTGGCACCCCAAAAGAAGGACATGCCTGACCATGCTCATAAGAGAATATCTTCAAGAGTAAGAAGCCGTCGCTACATCAACAAGTCTCCATCAAGACAACGGAGAGGCTAGGGTCATCACGTGGTCCGCATGTACTACTAACATGCCAAAGAAGGTTTGGCATGATAATCAAGAGAAGTTGTTGTAACACCCTCATTTTCATGCATCATGCTCTGCATACATTCATATATGTGTCTAAAATTATGCACATGAAAAGGAATAAGTTTAAAATTGATTTGGAACAAAACCGCACTTATGAATTCTGGAAAGTGCGAACTAGTCCGTTTTTGGTGCGGACTAGTCCGATTTATCTCTGACCTCAATCAGACTTGTCCGTCTTTCTACGAACTAGTCTGTCTTTGCCTCTGGACACCTTCAGACTTGTCCGGTCCTATGCGTACTAGTCCGGTGTTCCAATTCCTTGGAAAATTTGCTAAGTCCCTGGACTTGTCCGAATTAGTCCGGTGTTCCAGCGGACTCGTCCGTTTTCCTCTCTGACTAAAGTCAGACTTGTCCGATTTTAGGCGAGACTTGTCTGTTTTTCCCCTCTGAATAAGATCAGACTTGTCCGATGTCGACTCCAGACTTGTCTGATTTATCTCTGGACAACTTCAGACTAGTCTGGTCCTGTTCGGACTTGTCTAATATATCGCGACTCCGAGTTGATCCCTTGTTTCACGACTTGTTTCTTAGGTTTTACATTGTGTGGTCCTAAGGGACGTCGTGCCTGTAAGACCTATGTGTGCTAAATACATTGGCTTATAGTGAATACACTTGCTTTGATGATAAAAGTTTTGAATATCACCAAAACACCTTTTTATTAAGGTCCTGCTAGTTTTGTAAGCTCCGGTGGGAGCTTGGTTATACAAGTTTTAGTAAGTTCCGGCGCTAGGTTCTACTAGCTTTTGTTAGCTCCGGCTCAAGGTCCGAGTTGCTCTGGCAAGGTCCGAAACTTGACCGCAATGTTTTTGTTTTTCATTTGCAATGTTTCGTACTTGCTTTACATCTCTGGAAAGATTGCTTAGTAGTCATTTGCTAAGTCTTTGGTGCGTTTTTGGTTGATATGGATGATATCGTGTTACCGTGGTTTTGCAACATGCTTATGTGAGGTTCTCACGTAAGGTGTTGTATTCGGAACTAACTTGAGTCAAGTTGAGGACTTGGGCTCGTATGGATTGGTTGTTTATTCATGTGCAGGTGTTGCTTGATTTCAAGACATGGATGGTGATAGGATCCATTGGACTAGTCTTAGGGAGGAGATGAGGTTCCAACAACCAAATTCAGGAGGAATTGTGGTTGAGCTGATGAGGAGGTTGCGCAGCATGATTGAATCGAGAACAATGCATGTGAAGGTATCGGGGACATCATTGGAAGATGTTTGCACGTGTGCAAGGAGTGCATGGACGTGGCTACATGGTTCCGAGACGTGATGAAGAGATGTGGACGTAAAGAGTTGGTCGAAAAGGTCCAACCGACTAGGTTATGGACTCAGGCTGCGGCTGAGTCGGATTTGACTCAAATATGGAAAGATTTGAGTTGGTTATGATAGGATTTCGTGTGGGTCACGAATTTGAGTTTTTTAGGAATGTGGGATACATTCCTAAGGTGTTTGGAAGTCTTAATATTGCTTCTATCCGCGTATAGAAGAATCCTAAGCAGTTATGGAAAGTTATGATTTGTGAACAGAGTAGGATTAGGTTCCTGATTTGAGTTGAGTTGGCTTTCGAGCTGGTTATATAAGCAAGTGAGACCAGAGCTCGTGGTGCACGACATTGGGGCTGTTCTTCTTGTTTTCTATTGAATAAAATTCGTAGTTTGAAGGAACTTTTGTGCCTTGTTCATCCGACTTGTTCCAGGCAAGTTTTATTCGTCGAGTTTCTGGACAGCACTACCTTTTGTCAGTGGTTTTATCATAACTCGAGTTTTACAGATCCAATTGACGTGATTCTTTTTGGGTTGTCTTCACAACTTGATTATCTATCATCTGTCAAAACTTCAGGGTCATTTAAGTTGTGGTCTATGATCTACACGAGTTTCTTTGCAGCATTCCAAAACTGTTTTTTCTCGAGTAGGGCAGATTGACCTTTGTTTGATCTTTCGATCATAGCTTGAGTGTTTCTCGACGGATTTGAGTGATTCTTGTTGTTTTGTCTTCGTGACTTGATTCTCTCTGATATCTATCATTTTTGTCACGGTAAAACACATTTAGATTAGTCTCACACATGATTTTTTTAACAGATCGTTTTTCTGCCGAAGGGGTTGGGGTTTAATTGTTTCCGCTGCGTAAGACTTTTAAATCTACCATTCACCCCCCTCTGGTAGCTTTTCACGTGCTCTTCGATCCTACAATTGGTATCAGAGCAACGGTGCTCTAATCTTTGTGATTTGCGCATTTTTTTGACTAATCATCATGGAGAAGTACTCTGCTAAACCTTGTGTGTTCGCTGGTATTGATTTTCAGGTTTGGAAGGCACGCATGGAGGCTTTCATCCAGGCACAAGGCTTTGCAATATGGGAGAAGGTATACAAGCCTTACGAAGTGCCATCACACGATCAAGTTACAGTTACAAATCTGAGAGATGTCGACAACAACAACAAGGCTCGGAACTTGATCATACAAGGATTAACACAAAGCGACTTCGACCGTGTTGCACACCTCCGATCTGCATACGATGTGTGGAAAACACTTCGTGACTACCACGAAGGATCCAACACGATCAAAGAGGTAAGGCAAGACATGTTCAAGAAAGAATACATGCGCTTCGAGATGCAACCCGATGAGTCTATTGATGACCTTTTTGCTCGCTTTAATAAGATTCTCAGCAACTTGCGTAGTGTCAATGTTAATTTTTCAGATGCTGAAAATTCTAGGCAATTGCTAAGTGCATTAGATATGTCAATTTGGGAGATGAAAGTCACATCTATTCGTGAATCTACTGTCATGAGTTCACTTACTTTAGATGTGCTATATTCCAAGTTAAAAACTCATGAAATTGACATAATCTCACGTAAGAACCCCAACAAGTCTATTGCTTTTGTTTCTCAACGTGACATGCCTAGTTCCGGTCAAACATCATCTTGTGGTACACTCGCTTTGCTGTCCTTTCTAACCCTTGAACAGATTGAGGAGTTTCCAGAGGAGGAGCTAGCGCTCATCTCTACCCGGTTCTCAAAAGCATTGCAAAATGTGAGAACTAGAAGGAGAGGAAGCTCCGGACCTCAACGATGCTTTGAATGTGGTAAGACAGAACATTTTCGTTCAGATTGCCCTAACCTTTCAGGTCCTACTTCCTGGGACGAAAAGAAAACAAGAATGTAGCACTCCTCTGCAAAAGATACGAAGAAAAAGAAGGGTTTTACAGGACATCAATTGGTGAGCAGTTTTATCTCAGCACTCCAGGAACTTGGCTCAAGCGACGTGGACATTGGAAGTGATGAAGATGAAGATGATTTGGCAAACTTCTGCTTCATGGCGGGCAAGTCAAGATCAAGTATGGAGGAGGCAGAACACAACAACGACAATGAAGAGGTATGTCCTACTTGCAAAGAAATGTGTGATGCTATTTCTCGTGCCACTTTTATTGTTAATAAAAAGGACAAAAAGCTTAGGGACAATGCTGTTAAAATTGACTCACTAGAATCTGAAATTAATCGTTTGAAATCCTTGATTTCTAGTGATGATTCTTGTTCCTCATGTGACTTAATATATGAACAATTGTCCTAAGAAGTGCACATACCTACACACTTGATAAACTTGAACTTTAAATTGAAAAGAACAAAAAGCTTGCTGCACTTAATATTGGAAACTTAAAAGATTCTTCTTGTTCTACAATTGATTTGCATTGTTCTAGTTGTGATGATCTTGATAAGAAACTGCAAGATGCTATGAATGAAATCTCTATATTGAACAATGCTTTACGTTGTCATGAAGTTAAATATTGTTCCAATTGCAAATTAAAAGGAAAAAATTCATGTGAAAATAGCCTTGATCTGTCCAATAAACTTGATAACATGCATAAGATATTTGATCGGTTTTGTAATGGGAATAAGAACCTAAACTTGCTGCTGAATTCATCCAAGTCTTGCAATGATAAAACTGGTTTATGTTTTGATTCTTATGCTCATGCTAAGGCACATCCACCTAAAAGTGTAAAGTCATTAGGAAGTGGTTTGATTCAAACAGTTCCTAAACAAAAAGAAGTGGTATTCAAATCTGCAGGAGTATTGTCTCATTCGGTTTCAAATAAAAATGTTGTTTGCTCATCTAGATATGAACACAAAGTTAAATTTCATTGTACCTACTGTGTAGAGATGGTCATGTCATAGATTTTTGTTATAGACTAGATAAACAACAGAAAAGAGAAAGAATGGTTGCTAATCTCATAACTTTCATGCAAAACTTGCTGCACATATTGAACCGAATGTACAACCTGCTGTTTTGAGTCAAAAACATTCGAAGTTCACCTCCGGACCTTCTGTTCTTGCCTCCAGAGCTACTGATTTTTGTGCTACACAAGTAACACCTTATAGGTCAGTAGTTAAGAATAAAAAATCTCAAACTTTGACTCATAAACCTGCTGTTTTGTCTCAGCTTTCGCGTGTTTTTCCTGCTGCATGTCGCGTGACTCAGTACTAGATTCCTAAATGCCTTTTGACTAACCCCAATATTGAGTCATCGACGTATTGTGCTTCTATGTAGGTTACACGTTTGAGGAAGGAGAACATTTGGATTGTGGATTCAGGTTGCTCACACCACATGACCGGTAACAAAGATTGGTTCTCCTCCCTCTCTTTTGTGTCATGTGTAGAGAATGTTGCTTTTGCCGATAATTCTTCAACTCCTATAATTGCTAGGGGTTCAGTTAGAGTAAATGATCACTACACTTTGAAGGAGTGGCACTTGTCAAAAATTTGAAATACAACTTGCTTTCTGTTTCACAATTGCTAGATGAAAATTTGGAAATTATTTTCAATAAAAACTGCTGCAAAGTTGTAAGTTCAAATAGTGAGCTTATTTTTAACATGTCTCGGTTTGGAAGAGTTTTTAAAGCTGATTTTGATATGTCTTCCTCTAAGCATAGGTGTATAGTTGCTAATGATTCAAAGGACCTATATTTTTGGCATCGTAGACTTGGTCACGTAGGGTTTGATCACCTAACGCATGTTAGTGCTCTTGATCGCATATGTGGGCTGCCTAAGCTTAAAGGAGACAAAGAAATTGTGTGCTCTTCTTGTAGACATGCTAAGATGGTTGCAGGTTCACATACTCCTCTCACAATGATCATGATAACTGAACCGTGTCAACTTTTGCACCTTGACACCGTAGGACCTTCACGTGTTCAATCCTTTGGAGGAAAATGGTATGTTCTTGTGATTGTTGATGATTATTCTAAATACTCTTGGGTTTACTTTATGGCGTCTAAGAATGAAGTTTTTAGTCACTTTAGAACTTTATTTCTTAGATTATCAATTGATCACCCAGGATCATTAGAAGCAACTAGAAGTGATAACGGAACTGAATTTAAAAATCAATCTTTTGATCACTTTTGTGCTGAAAATGGAATATATCATAAATTTTCTTCACCATATGTACCTCAACAAAACGGTGTTGTAGAAAGAAAGAACAGAACCTTAGTTGAGATGGCTAGGACTATGCTTGATGAATATCAATCTCCTAGGAATTTTGGGCTGGTGCGTTAGCAACCGCTTGTTATGTCTCAAATCGTGTTTTCTTGCATGCTAAGCTAGGTAAAACACCATATGAGCTCCGGTTTGGACATAGGCCTAGTGTTACACACTTTCGGGTCTTTGGATGCAAATGCTTTGTTAAGAAACATGGTAATCCTGATAAATTTGAACCTAGATCCATTGATGGCATGTTTCTTGGTTATCCATCTCATACTAGAGGCTACCATGTGCTTTTACTTGACACAAACAAAATTGTGGAGACTTCTGAAGTGTCTTTTGATGAAGCTAGCCAAGGTACTAGCTCAAACATTGCAGGTTCAGATCCATATCCGCAGGGGGGGAGCATTTTCATTGAAGATGAGGAAGAATTGGAGCTGCTGCCCGAAAATTCAGCAGCTAAAGACTTTGGTTCAGCTCCGGATGTTAATTCTCAACCAGCACCGACAACCATCAATGCTGATTCAAATCGTCCTCAAGTCACAAGCTCATCGATTTGTAATGAACATGAAGAAGAAGAATCTTGTGAGACATCTGTTCCCCTACGTTTTACAAAGATCATCCCCCACAACAGATGATTGGAAGCTTGCACGAATGAGTCACACGGTCCAGGTTTTGCGATCCAAACTCTCATGCTCATTCTGCTTTTGTTGCTTCTTTTGAACTTAAAGATATATCACACGCACTCACTAATGAATCTTGGATTATTGCCATGCAAGAAGAGTTAGAAAATTTTGAAAGAAATAATGTTTGGAAACTTGTACCTCCACCTCAAGGTCACACTTTAATTGGAACTAAATGGATATTTAAAAGTAAACAAAGTGAGGATGGGGTTGTGGTTAGGAATAAGGCTAGGCTGGTTGCTCAAGGTTTCACTCAAGTTGAAGGTCTAGATTTTGATGAAACTTTTGCTCCTATTGCTAGATTAGAAGCCATAAGAATTTTATTAGCTTTTTCTGCATCTATTGGTTTGAAGCTATATCAAATGGATGTTAAAAGTGCTTTTCTTAATGGCTACATAGATGAGGAGGTTCATGTGAAACAACCACCGGATTTTGAAAATCCAAATTTTCCTAATCATGTTTACAAACTGTCCAAAGCCTTGTACGGTCTCAAATAAGCCCCTAGAGCATGGTATGATAGGTTAAAAACATTCTTACTTGAAAAAGGGTTTACCATGGGCAATGTTGATAAAACTCTTTTTATGCTTAAGCATGGCAATGACTCATTATTTGTTCAAGTGTATGTGGATGATATTATCTTTGGTTGTGCTTCTCATGATCTTGTGTCCAAGTTTTCAGCAATGATGAGTTCCGAATTTGAAATGAGTATGATGGGTGAACTCACTTACTTTTTGGGGCTGCAAATCAAACAAACCAAGGAGGGTACCTTTGTGCATCAAACGAAGTATACAAAAGATCTCCTAAGGCGCTTCAACATGGACAAAAGCAAGCCTCTTCGGACACCAATGCGAACAGCAACAACACTTGAACTTGATGAAGATGGTGAACCCGTGGATCAAAAAGAATATAGAAGCATGATCGGATCACTTTTGTACCTCACAGCATCAAGACCAGACATAGAATTCAGAGTATGTCTTTGTGCACAGTTTCAAGCCTCCCCACGTGCTTCACATCGTCAAGCCGTCAAAAGGATTCTCAGGTACTTACATGGAACTCAAGAATTTGGAATTTTTCTTCCTTCTTCCTCAACTGTTACTTTGAAAGCTTTTTCGGATGCTGATTTTGGGGGTTGTAGGATTGATAGGAAAAGTACATCCGGTGCTTTTCATTTTCTTGGTAATTCTCTTGTTGCTTGGTCCTCTAGAAAACAAAATTCAGTTGCACAATCCACAGCCGAATCTGAATATGTAGCTGCTGCTAGTGCTTGCTCACAAATTCTTCAGATTGTTCAAACACTTAAGGACTATGGGGTTGATCTAGATAGTGTTCCACTGTTTTTTGATAACACTAGTGCCATTTGCATTGCTAAAAACCCCGTGCAACATTCTAGAACTAAGCACATTGACATTAGGTATCACTTTCTTCGAGATAATGTTGAAAAAGGAAACATTGTGCTTCACCATGTAGATACCAAACAACAATTGGCTGACATTTTTACAAAACCTTTGGATTTCACTCGTTTTTGTTACATTCATAGTGAAATAGGGGTTATGCATCCTCATGGCTTAAATTGAGGGGGTGTTTTGAAACATGGGAAGTCTATGTGTGAATCTGAAATTAAAATAATATGAGCATAGTATTTCATAAATATATGACTTTGTGATTCCTTTTAAATGCTGAAAGTTCTTACTACATTACTCGTATTATAGATTTTGTAGTTTTTGCCATGTCTAGTAATTGGAATAATTACTTACACTAAAACTGGTCATGGTCGAACTTTCTTGCTGTTTTGAACTTGTTACATGTTCACAAGTGCTTTTAATTATAAGAATTAATCAAGTAATCAACTCACATTTTGAGTTTTTATGAACAAATATAAATTGAAAAAAGATCAAGAGAATATGCATGCATCACACTTCTTCTTTTGAGATGGCTTATCATTGTACTTAGATATGAACTTGGAAGAAGTTGTGTATGACTAAAACCATGTCCTTAAGCTTCTGATTGTCAAATGATATAGGCTTGGCTTGGTTGGTTAGAATAAGGAAGATGCGCATATAATCTCTTGCAAATATCATATGATCTACATTTATGCTTTGAAAAATAATAAAATGCAGCAACTAGTGTCATGATTTCAGGTTTTGAAATAGTTAAGTTTGTGAGATCGTGACTTACTTAAATTGAAAATTACATTTGATCTCTAGCATGGCTTACACTACTTTATGTATTTCATTGATGTGATAATGTAAGGTACTTGATAGTATGACTTGGATGAGCTTTGTTTATATGTATATGTTATAATATGCTCATAACAACTAAAGGGGGAGAAATAATTTGTTTATATGCTCATGACTTGCTGAATACATTGTCAAAGGGGGAGAGATAAACATGAAGAGAAAGAGAATATGTGCATAAGGAGAGATAATAAAGGGGAAGATATAATATGGGATAATTTTTGGATTTTCTTCTCATTTTACTTTTGATTTACAAAGGGGGAGAAATTGCCTTCAAAACTTTTATGTGAATAAGCCAATGTTCGGATTTTAAATGGTGTTGCCAATGCATTCATCAAGGGGGAGATTGTAAGACCTATGCGTGCTGAATACATTAGCTTATAGTGAATACACTTGCTTTGATGATAAAAGTTTTGAATATCACCAAAACACCTTTTTATTAAGCTCTTGCTAGTTTTGTAAGCTCCGGCGGGAGCTTGGTTATACAAGTTTTGGTAAGTTCCGGCGCTAGGTTCTACTAGCTTTTGTTAGCTCCGGCTCAAGGTCCGAGTTGCTCTGGCAAGGTCCGGATCTTGACCGCAATGCTTCTGTTTTCCATTTGCAATGTTTCGTACTTGCTTTACATCTCTGGAAAGATTGCTTAGTATTTATTTGATATGTCTTTGGTGCATTTTTGGTTGATATGGATGATATCGTGTTACCGTGATTTTGCAACATGCTTATGTGAGGTTCTCATGCAAGGTGTTGTGTTCGGAACTAACTTGAGTCAAGTCGAGGACTTGGGCTCGTATGGATTTGTTGTTTATTCATGTGCAGGTGTTGCTTGAGTTCAAGACATGGATGGTGATGGGATCCATTGGACTAGTCTCAGGGAGGAGATGAGGTTCCAACAACCAAATTCAGAAGGAATTGTGGTTGAGCTGATCAGGAGGTTGCACAGCATGATTGAATCGAGAACAATGCATGTGAAGGTATCGGGGACATCATTGGAAGATGTTTGCACGTGTGCAAGGAGTGCATGGACGTGGCTACATGGTTCCGAGACGTGATGAAGAGATTTGGAAGTAAAGAGTTGGTCTGAAAGGTCCAACAGACTAGGTTATGGACTCAGACTGCGGCTGAGTCCGGTTTGACTCAAATATGGAAAGATTTGAGTTGGTTATGATAGGATTTCGTGTGAGTCACGGATTTGAGTTGTTCAGGAATGTGTGATACGTTCCTAAGGTGTTTGGAAGTCTTAATATTGCTTCTATCTGCGTATAGAAGAATCCTAAGCAGTTATGGAAAGTTACGATTCGTGAACAGAGTAGGATTAGGTTCCTAATTTGAGTTGAGTTGGCTTTCGAGCTGGCTATATAAGCAAGTGAGCCCAGAGCTGTGGTGCACGACTTTGGGGCTGTTCCTCTTATTTTCTATTTAATAAAATTCGTAGTTTGAAGGAACTTTTGTGCCTTGTTCATCTGACTTGTTCCAGACAAGTTTTATTCGTCGAGTTTCTGGACAGCACTACCTTTCGTCGGTGGTTTTATCATAACTCGAGTTTTACAGATCCAATTGATGTGATTCTTTTCGGGTTGTCTTCACAACTTGATTATCTATCATCTGTCAAAATTTCACGGTCATTGGATTTGCTTTCTATGATCTACACGAGTTTCTTTGCAGCGTTCTAGAACTGTTTTTTCTCGAGTAGGGCAGATTGACCTTTGTTTGATCTTTTGATCATAGCTTGAGTGTTTCTTGACGGGTTTGAGTGATTCTTGTTGTGTTATCTTCGTGACTTGATTCTCTCTGATATCTATCATTTTTGTCACGGTGAAACACGTTTTGATTAGTCTCACACATGATTTCTTTAATATATCATTTTTCTGCCGAAGGGGTTGGGGTTTAATTGTTTCCGCTGTGTAAGATTTTTAAATCTACCATTCACCCCCCTCTGGTAGCTTTTCACGTGCTCTTCAATCCTACAGTGCCTAACTCTTTTAGAGCCCATGTGAGACTCTAAACCGGCCCCTACTCATCTCAAACTCGAAATCTATCTAACCCTAGCCTCCTCCTCTATATAAATGACCCCACCCCTTGGCTTGACATCTATTTGCCACTTTTCCACCTCATCCAAACCCTAGCTTGTAGATAGCCGCCACCAAGGAGGGAGAAAGAGATCTAGAACAAGAATAATAAGAAGAGGAAACGAAATAGGATCAAGATCTCCATCAACTTCGCGTTCTTCATCAACAATCCACCAAGTTCTTCACCAACCCTAGATCATTCAAGACCCAAGTATTGCCTCCAAGATCTTTGGTTCATTGGAGTTCTAAACATCTGGTATACCTTCTACTTCCTTTTCCTTACGTGAATTTGACCCCATTTTTCCAAATTCACGTCGATCTAGAAAACCCTAATCTGCTGTTCTCGCGCAGTGCAGACTTGTCCGGTCCCTAGCGGACTAGTCCGACTTTCCTGGTTAATTTTTGTTGAATTACTTCTAAAATTTGATCTAATCAACTCCAAACCTGTATAAACTTGTTAAAATCTATTAGAACTAGTTAGTGATCATTAAAAGCAACTCATTAACAAGTTCCACCTTGCATTTGCATTAATCATGCATGTCATGTCATATTGAGTAATATATGTGCACTCTTTCATTGTATTCTTATCTTGTATGTTTATTGTTCGGATTAGAAGGATTTGTGCTAGAGAGTTCCACGGAGGATCTACAACACCAAGAGTTTGAAGTCTTTGATCCGAAACAATCCCAAGAGCAAGGCAAGTGTCCTTGAAGCATATTGATCCTGTTTTGAAAAAAATATTTTGTTTGCAAAACTGCATGCTTGTGTCAACTTGATGGGAATCCTACGATAGGAAGTTTACTAGATTTGTTTAACCACCCTTGTCACTTGGAATTCATGGTAGAGAGTCGGGAAGGGATTTTTACCGTTTTGCTTCGCTTAATTAATTGGGGTGGGAAGACAACTATACCACTTAACTTAATTATGCATTTATGAGATTTGGTTAATATGAACTGGTCAATATGATATGGTAATGGGTGATCTAAACAAGCATGTTATGTGGATGGGTTGGATGTTATGGTGGTTTGCTTGCTTTAGATCTAAGGACCGGTTCATGCGAGAATAAGCCAGGACTACAGTGCCACCACGTGGCCAAGTATGGGTGCAGCGTAGATGATTAATTAGGGCTTTGCCAGTGCTATTTGGACCATTAAGGATGCTTGGGGAAGGGGTAGTCGGATTGGGTTCGTTGTTGATTGGTGGGACTACCCTGGGATCCGAATGGCTCAAGAGGGGGCCCTTGGTTGAAGATATGCTCTGTAGGAGACATCATCATCGGTGAAACCTCAGTGGGGTCTAAATAGGATAGTAATCCCTTTGTAAAGTCTATTTTGTCATCTCTGGGCCACACACCGATGGAAGTGTGAGACGGCATTATAGATGTTCTATTCACTGCGATGTGATGAAATCACAAACACGTGGGTAAAGTGGTACAAACTCTGCAGAGTCTATTAAAACTATCATGATAGCCGTGCTCCCGGTTATGAGCGCCTGGATGACCTACATGATTAGAGGGAACTTGGTATTGGGATGGTTTTTGGTTAAGGTTTGGTAATGGTTATGGTTATGATGATGGTTTGGTAATGCTTATGGATGGTTATGGATTAAATTCGAGTATTGGATATGATTGATGGTAATAATTTGGAATATGGATGATAGTATTGGAATATGGACTGGTATTATGTTAATTATATGGTTTATGATGGGATTACTTCACAAAAATATAATATATTGCTTTTCAAATGTTTTAATGTACTTTTCAGCACTTAGCCATTATTATTATCGTCATTTGTTAAGCTACATGTCATACTTTCCACACTTGCTGAGTACGACATGTACTCACCCTTACAATCCCCCCAACAGTTGCAGGTCAGGATTGGGAGTATAACGATGATAATGCGGAGTTCTAGGCCGTGTCTATCGTGAGCTTTGCCTATGGTGTTGATTGGAGCTGCGCTACCCTATTGCTTATGCTGCCTAGCTGTTTAGTTTGCTTAATTAGTTTATTTCTGCTGCATTAGTTGAACTTGTTATTAATAGTCATTAGAGCTTGTATTCAAGGATAATATGGCTTGTGTAATAAAAATCTGATAATTAATTTGTTCTGTGGTAATTGTCTGTATATCGTTTGTGATGCACTTGTGTATGTTTGTTGAACATACTGAGTACACATATACTGCGCTTGGTTCATTTTTAGAACCGGGTGTCACAGTTGTCCACATCTTCAACTCCGGGATTGGACGACAAATCATTGCACTATACAGGGCGGAGGTAAGTCCCACTCATCGGGATTCATAAATTTGGTGAGTCCTCGCTAATAAGTTAATTGGTAGTTATCTCATATTTCTTTTCCTAATTGCATATTTGAATTTCCCATCAATATTTGCATTTGCATTTAGCATGTTTGAATTTTCACACTTGCATGTTGGAAAGTAAAATTTCCAACCATCATAAAACTAAAATATTGAATTAAGAAATAAATTTATTTGGATATGAACCTTGGGCGTAACCACTTGAATTCATTTTCCTAATTCAAACCAAAAATACCTCTCTTAATAATTCAATGCATTTGCAAGTTGTTTCAAGTTGAGCAAAACAATTTGACAAAGAGTACAACATGCTTTTTAGATAACGTAACCTGTTTTCGAGTTATTTTGTTTGTTCTTGATTATTAGTGTAGCCAGGACAAAATTTGTGAAGAGGTTGGAATGCCCTATCAAGCGCATATCCCTCCATCAATCTCATTTTGAGTTCATGGTGGAGGAATGCTCAAGATGGTGGTCCAATGGAGGAACAAGATGAAGCTCATTCAACTCCAACCACAACTTGGCAGGAGACATTGAACATGAAGGGTACACCAAAATCCATGGTCGTGAGTTTCTCACACAAGGACCTTCAACCCGATCTGCTCTTCAATTGAGGCATTCAAAGATCCGATTGTTGGAAACCCTAGTAGGATTCCATGTCAACATGTCTTGATCAAGGAGTAAATTAGGATGGTTGCTGCCTATCGGAAATTAAGCCCGAAGGTCAACCATAACTATACGAGGCTAGAGGTTTGTCATGGAAACCCTCCATGAGCAACCAATGGGCTGCTATGAATATGTGAGAGCATTATGCTCTCGACTATTATAAGCACTCATTCAAGATCAAGGGAATTGTCGTCATCATTGGGTGTAAGTTATTCCTTTGTGGCTAAAAGGTATGATGTACCTTAACCAAGGAATGAAAAGATCACATCCAATGTATATTGGGTGCAAGTAGTTCCTCTGTGGTCAGAAGGTATTTTATACCTTAGCCAAGGAAAAACGGATAAAAATCAACACATGTTGAGTCCACGTCATCCCTTTGTGGTTATAGGTATATTGTACCTTGGCCAAGGAATAACGGATCTTACTCAACACATGTTGGTTACATGTCACTCCTTTGTGGCTAAAGGGTATCATTATCTTAGCCAAGGAATGAAGGATAACACCCAATGCATGAGGGGTACAAGTTATTCTTTTTTGGCAAGAAGGTATGATACACCTTAGTCAAAGAATGAAGGAACACACTCAACGCATGTTGAGTGCACGTCATGCCTTTGTGCTAAGGGTTATCACTAACTTAGCCAAGGAATAACAAGGTACATCAACCCTATGAAAACCTTGAGGTGTGGATGAGCGACATCGACAATACTCTCCTTGACCACACTCATGAAACCCATGGAAGGCAATCCAACATCGACACTCAACCCTCTAATGCCAAAGCCATGCTGCAACATGGTTAGGCCAACCTCATGGCCTACATTCGTTGTTATGGTTGTAGCCCCTAGCGCGGACCTTGAACAAAAACAAGCTTGGGGGAGGACCCCGACTTGATTTAACTTGTGTCACACCCCTTGCATATTTATTTTCCATTCACCCATCATCCACCTTGCATATTAAAAAACTTAAAAATAAGTATAGTAGGTTTGCTTTCAAAATAAAATAAAAGATGTGCAGTAAGAATGGTTTGTAATTCACATAGATGAAATGATGAATAGTTGCTCTATTTTAATTTTCCTAAGTCCCTAGTTTACAACTTACTACTCTCTAAAATATTGCTTCCATTGGCTAGAATTACTTCTGCATTGATTTAGAAATTGTGGGTAGCAAAAGCTTAATCCAATTCTAAGTTGTTGTGAGATATGATACAGTAATAGGGCTGCTATTTCTAATTTGAAAGTGAAACTTAGATCTCTGGAGAAATTCTAAAAAGATTTAAGTTATCCTCATTTGATTGGAAATACCTACCAAAACCATATGATATATTACATTGATAGACCTTATGCATATGCTATTTATCTTCACATTGAGCTTTGTCAAACTAGTATAGATCTATGTGAGATTTCATTCATTATTTTTTGAATACAAGACTTCACTTGCACATGCTGTACTTCTACACTAGAAGTAAGCAAATTCCCATCATACCACCATTCCGCAAAAAAAAAGAGAAACTCCATACCATTCATGCTTAGTACTCCAAATTTATTGCATGAAAATGGAGTAGCAGACATGGATACAAGAAAATAAAGAAAAGAAGAAAATGCATGCTTACTTCAAAAGCATGAGAAAAAAAAGAAGAAAAAAAGGTAGCCATGTTTCACCCCTGCAAAATAAGAGAGTCTACATTAATAGGAGTCATCTCAAATATACACATCCACCTCCATTCCATCACACATGCACAAGTCTTGAATCAAATAGTTTGGAATCCATTTCTCCTAAGGCTTGCTTTTTTGACTTAGCAATATTATGTGTTGCAAATATGCCTACTATATTCCCTACCAAGCTCCACGTACAAGCCTTATTTCGTGGTTGGATGAATTTAGGCAAAATTCCTTGGTGAATACATATTTCTAGTACACATAAAGGAGAGACTGAGTGAATCACATTGAGGTACTTATAATCTAAATTGAACTCTACGGAATTTGAGTGGAACTTGATTTCTAGGGTATGTGTGCTCCCTTTGCTGTTCTATCTTTCAACCACCCATGAATAGGAGATGGCATAAGCCCCATAATGACTTAAGATGGGTGAAGTACCATGCCAATTTTTGCAATACTAGGTGGAGTATTTTGTTGTGCACATGGTACTTTTGAAAAGTAGAACATTGCAACAACTCCTGATCATCAACCTAAAGTCTTGACTTTGCTCGGGACGAGCAAAGGATAAGCTTGGTGGAGTTTGTTGACGGCTTTTATATAACAATTTCACCCATCAATATAACTCAATTATGTAAAGGAAATATCATTTCTTGCACACATCACCTTTATATTTAACCTATTTCCACTTGTACGTGGAGAAATTGGTGCATATGACTGACTTAATTATGTCTCAGCCCCGTTGGGGCTATGCTTCCTCAAGGTCTCTGCCAGGTGGGTCCCATTGACTGTTATTGGTGCTACATCGTTGGATGGCCTTGGATACTTCTAGTTGTGGGCCATTTGATCCATGTCGTGCCACAAGTCATCGCTTGATTGGCTGGAATGATATTTTATAGGATCCTGTTTGACTTCAATTCTGCATAAAATGTTTGCATGCACTACTTTCTCCAAGGACAAGTGGAAATAGGCTAAATGGAAAGGTGATGTCTGCAAGAAATGATATTTCCTTCACATAATTGAGTTATATTGATGGACGAAATTGGTATATAACAACTGTCAACAAACTCCCCCAAGCTTATCCTTTGCTCGTCCTGAGCAAAGTCAAGACTTTAGGTCGATGATCAGGAGTTCCTACAATGTTTTATTTTTCAAAAGTACCATGTGCACAACAAAATACTCTACCTAGTATTGCAAAAATTGGCATGATACTTCACCCATCTCAAATCATTATGGGATTATGCCATCTCCTATTCATGGGTGGTTGAAAGATAGAACAGCAAATAGAGCACACATACCCTAGAGACCAAGTTCCACTCAAATTCAGGAGAGTTCAATTTAGATTTTAAGTATATCAATTTGATTCTCTCGGTCTCTCATTTATGTGTAGTGGAAATATATCCTCACCAAGGTACTGTGCCTAAATTCATCCTACCTCTACATAAGGCTTGTATGTGGAGCTTGGTAGGGAATATAGTAGGCATATTTGCAACACATTATATTGCTAAGTCAAAAGAGCAAGCCTTAGGAGAAATAAATTCAAACAATTTGATTCAAGACTTGTGCATGTGTGATGGAATGAAGTGTATGTGGATATTTGAGATGACTCCTTTTGAGTGGACTCTCTTATTATATTGGGATGAAACATGGCTACTTTTTTTCTCATGCTTATGATGTAAGCATGCATTTTCTCTTTCTTTTTCTTGTAGCCATGTCTTATACTCCCTTTTTATGAAATAAATTTTTTAGAGAGTACTAAGCATGAATGATATGGAGTGTCTCTTTTTATTATGGATTGGTGGTATGATGGGAATTTTGCTTACTTCTAGTGTAGAAGTATAGCATGTGACACCCTCATTTTCATGCATCATGCCCTGCATACATTCATATATGTGTCTAACATTAATCCACATGAAAAGGAATAAGTTTAAAATTGATTTGGAACAAAACTGCACTTAAGAATTCTAAGAAGTGCGGACTAGTCCGTTTTTAATGTGGACTAGTCTGATTTCTCTCTGACCTCGATCAGACTTGTCCGTCTTTCTGCGGACTAGTCTGTTTTTGCCTCTGGACACCTTCGGACTTGTCCGGTCCTATGCGTACTAGTCCAATGTTCCAATTCCTTGGAAAATTCGCTAAGTCCCTGGACTTGTCTGGACTAGTCCAGTGTTCCAGCGGAATTGTCTGTTTTCCTCTCTGACTAAAGTCAACCTTGTCCGATTTTAGGCCAAACTTGTCTATTTTTCCCCTCTAGATAGGTTCAGACTTGTCTGATGTCCAGTCTGGACTTGTCCAATTTCTCCCTGGACAACTTTGGACTAGTCAGGTCCTCTTCGGACTTGTCCGATATATCGCGACTCCGAGTTGATCCCTTGTTTCACGACTTTTTTCTTGGGTTTTACGTTGTGTGGGCCTAAGGGACGTCGTGCCTAACTCTTTTAGATCCCATGTGGGACTCTAAACCGGCCCCTACTCATCTCAAACTCGAAATCTATCTAACCCTAGCCTCCACCTCTATATAAACGACCCCATCCCTTGGCTTGACATCTATTTGCCACTTTTCCACCCCACCCAAACCCTAGCTCGTGGATAGCCGCCACCAAGGAGGGAGAAAGATATCCAGAACAAGAAGAAGAAGAGGAGGAAATGAAAGAGGATCAAGATCTCCATCAACTTCGCGTTCTTCGTCAACAATCCACCATCAAGTTCTCCACCAACCCTAGATCGTCCAAGATCCAAGTGTTGCCTCCAAGATCTTTGGTTCGTTGGAGTTCTATACACCTGGTATACCTTCTACTTCCTTTTCCTTACGTGAATTCAACCCCGTTTCTCCAAATTCACATCGATCTAGAAAACCCTAATTTGCTGTACTCGCGCAGTGAGGACTTGTTCGGTCCCTAGCGGACTAGTCTGAGTTTCCTAGTTAATTTCTATTGAATTACATCTAAAATTTGATCTAATCAACTCCAAACCTGTATAAACTTGTTAAAATCTATTAGAACTAGTTAGTGATCATTAAAAGCAACTCATTAACAAGTTCCACCTTGCATTTGCATTAATCATGCATGTCATGTCATATTGAGTAATATATGTGCACTCTTTGATTGTATTCTTGTCTTGTATGTTTATTGTGCGTATTAGATGGATTTGTGCTAGAGAGTGCCACGGAGGATCTACAACACCAAGAGTTTGAAGTCTTTGATCCGAACCAATCCCAAGAGAAAGGCAAGTGTCCTTGAAGCATATTGATCCTATTTTGAAATAAATATTTTCTTTTAGAAAACTGCATGTTTGTGTCAACTTGATGGGAATCCTATGATAGGAAGTTTACTAGATTTTTTTAACCACCCTTGTCACCTAGAATTCATGGTAGAGAGTCGGGAAGGGCTTTTTACCTTTTTTGCTTCGCTTAATTAATTGGGGTGGGAAGACAACTATACCACTTAACTTAATTATGCATTTATGAGATTTGGTTAATATGAACTGGTCAATATGATATGGTAATGGATGATCTAAACAAGCATGGTATGTCGATGGTTTGGATGTTATGGTGGTTTGCTTGCTTTAGATCTAAGGACCGGTTCATGCGAGAATAAGCCAGGACTACAGTGCCACCACGAGGCCAAGTATGGGTGCGGTGGAGCTGATTAATTAGGGCTTTGCCAGTGTTATTTGGACCATTAAGGATGCTCGGGGAAGGGGTAGTCAGATTGGGTTTGTTGTTGATTGGTGGGACTACTCTGGGATCCGAATGGCTCAAGACGGGGCCCTTGGTTGAAGATGTGCTCTTTAGGAGACATCGCCACCGGTGAAACCTCAGTGGGCTCTAAATAGGCTAGTAATCCCTTTGTAAAGGCTATTTTGTGATCTCTTGGCACCTCACCGATGGAAGTGTGAGGCGGCATAATAGAGGTTCTAGTCACTATGAGGTGATGAAATCACAACACGTGGGTAAAGTGGTACAAACTCTGCAGAGTCTATTAAAACTATCATGATAGCCATGCTCCCAGTTATGAGCACCTGGAGGACCTACATGATTAGAGGGAACTTGGTATTGGTATGGCTTTTGGTTAAGGTTTGGTAATGGTTATGGTTATGATTACGGTTTGGTAATGCTTATGGATGGTTATGGATTAAATTCGGGTATTGGATATGATTGATGGTAATAATTTGGAATATGGACGATGGTATTGGAATATGGACTGGTATTATGTTAATTATATGGTTTATGTTGGGATTACTTGACAAAAATATAATATATTGCTTTTCAAATGTTTTAATGTAGCCATTATTATTATCGTCATTTGTTAAGCTATATGTCATACTTTCCACACTTACTGAGTACGACATGTACTCACCCTTGCAATCCCCCCAACAGTTGCAGGTCAGGATTGGGAGTATAACGATGATAATGTGGAGTTCTAGGCCGTGTCTACCATCAGCTTTGCCTGTGGTGTTGATTGGAGCTAGCTACCCTATTGCTTATGCTGCCTAGCTGTTTAGTTTGCTTAATTAGTTTATTTCTGCTGCATTAGTTGAACTTATCATTAATATTTATTAGATCTTGTATTTGAGTATAATATGGCTTGTGTAATAAAATCTGATAATTAATTTGTTCTGTGGTAATTGTATGCATATCGTTTGTGATGCACTTTTGTATGTGTGTTGAACATCCTGGGCACACATATACTACACTTGGTTCATTTTTGGAACTGGGTGTCACATAGCATTTGCAAGTGAAGTCTTGAATTCAAAAACTAATGAATGAAATCTCACATAGGTCTATACTAGTTTGACAAAGCTCAATGTGAATACAAATAGCGTATGCATAATGTTTATCAATGTAATGTATCATATGGCTTTGGTAGGTATTTCCAATCAAACGAGAGTAACTTAAATCTTTTTTTAATTTCTCCAGAAATCTAAGTTTCACTTTCAAACTAGGAATAGCAGCCCTATCACTAATATAATATCTCACAACAACTTAGAATGGATTAAGCTTTTGCTACCCACAATTTCCAAATCAAGGCAAAAGCAATTTTAGCTAGTGAGAGCAATATGTTGGAGAGTAGTAAGTTGTAAACTAGGGACTTAGGAAAATTAGAACAGAGCAACTATTCATCATTTCATCTATGTGAATTCCAAGTCATTCTTACCGCACATCATTTATTTTATTTGAAAACAAATATATCCTACATTTTTTCATATGCAAGGTGAATGATGGTTGAATGGAAAATAAATATACAAAGAGGTTGATACAATTGATATCAAGTGGGGGTCCTCCCCCAAACTTGTTCTTCACACACCTCCGTGATGAGGGTTGAACCCTTGACGATGGAAGTATGCCGCAAGATCGGCTTTTTTGTTGTTGTAGCGTGGAGTTGAAGTTGGCGAATTGAGTGTCCATGTGTTGTTGCCAATCTTGGGTACCTTGGACATGATCTTGGAGGAGTGTTGTAGATGTCACCCGTTCTCACTTAAAGCTCTTCCATACATCTAGGAAGATCAGTCATTCCTTGGCTATAGTCACGATGGCTTCTAGCCGTAGAGAAACGACATCTTATCATGGACGTTGGAGGCAAGCTGCTAGAACTTGACGTCGATAGGGGTGGCTCCCATGTGGCCCCTGGCCATCCATGCCAAGATGGACCTTCGGTCTCATACGATGGAGGTTGAGTCCATCCGGGTGTATCACCCGTTGGGTTCTCTTCCTCTTCGTACTCATGGATCGTGGAGGTTGTCGGAGGCATGGCCGCTCTCCTTGTATGGCTTCTGGTTACCCTGCCAAAGACATTACTCCTTTGTGCTCCCTCGATGGGAAGAAGGTCAATGGTTAGCCTCCGTCATTTGTACAAATGATAATCCAGGTTAGGTAACCAAATTTAATTGACAAAGCTGGGATAATAAAATAACAAATAGCCATCTTGATCATGCTTAAGGGTATGTCCTTGCACTAAATAATCTTCATCAATTAATTCTCTTTCATTTTCAATATACTTAAATGAAGAATACTCTAGTGCTCCTACCCTAGTAGCAATACGAGTAATCAATGAAGTGCATTCAATTGACACTGTTCTTGGAATGTAATCTAACTATTGTGTCATCATGGCAATAACTAGAGCAACTTTTACTTTTTAATCATGGCAAATAAAATTTTTAGCTCATCATCACGCACTATCCTTACATCTCCTCTAGGGAACATAGTCATAGCCACCCATATATGCATGAAGCGTAAAGTAGGTTGTGTAAGTGGCTATTTCTAGGTGCACTACATCTGACCT
The DNA here is from genome assembly GCA_036927565.1 of Tuctoria greenei. Taxonomy (NCBI): domain Eukaryota; kingdom Viridiplantae; phylum Streptophyta; class Magnoliopsida; order Poales; family Poaceae; genus Tuctoria; species Tuctoria greenei. The sequence goes on along the minus strand of JAYESD010000004.1, from coordinate 18,414,216 downwards.
CACAAGTTAAATCTTGCCAAAAACGATGTTTGTTAAACTTAGGCAAAACGTCTAAATCTAGCAAACATCGTCTGTGAAAGCCTAGGATTTGACTTAATTCTTTTCATAGGATGTTGTATTTTTTGAAAGAATCTAAAAGTAATACCATCAAATCCTACTTTGAGTGTGCCAAGGAATTGCATGGAGAGAAGGCATGAACCTTTCTCCTCTATGTGAGCAAAGTATTTCCATCCTAATGCGCACCAAATTGAAAAGAATTCGTGATCCATACCTATTTTGGAGATCAAATTCGGATCATAAGCTTTCGTATGAGAAAACTCACGATCTTAGAGGAGCTTGCGTGCTTGATCTTCAACTTCACTTTGTATGTCGAGGTCGTTGTCGTGAATAAGTTGATGAGGGTTGCTCCTCTCACCCATGGGCGTGTCTTCACCTACACTCCTCCATTAACTTGGTGTAGCAATGGAAGAGGGGCGTGCACTTGAGTCTCCACCATGGCTTGAGCTTGCAGCCCCCTTCCTCTTTCCAAGCAATCTCTTCATCCCTTTCATGGCCACAACAAACAAGAAAACAACAAGGCAAAAACTCGAACGAGGTGATGTTAGTGAAAGTAAAACCCCCGACGAATTTTCCCTTGAAGAACTTGAGAGCAAATTGCAAATTCAAGCAAAAGCAAATCTTTTTGAGTTGGTAATTTATCAAGAGCACTTCAATTAAGAGCAAGAAAAACAATGTGAGCAAGAGTGACTTTGGGGAGGTATGAAATGAGGTGAAGTGTGAGGAGAAGTGCTCCTCACGGCCACCAATTATAGTGTGCACTCCCCAATGGTCACTAGGGTACCAAATGTAGCCGTTGGAGGAGATAGATCCAAAATGGCTCCTTCCCCTAGTAGGCCGAACAGGGGGGTTGGCCGCACTGACAAGTGGCCCCCATGTTCTCCTTTTTGGCAGGTGGCTCCCCAACGGCTATGGGATTAGCACGTTGGTTAATTACCACTTTTGCAGTTCAAAAAAATTATTTTTTGAATAAAAACTCTTTTTTTTTCAAAACCCAACAATTTGTTTTGTGAAAATAATAAAAATTATAGTCGAGAATATAAAATTCTCAATTTACTAAGAAAATAAAATATGCAGTGAGGAAAAATAAAACTAAATGGGGAAAACCAAATAAAGAGAATGGAAAAACAAAGAAAAGGATAACTACCAATTTAACCTATTGGCTAGGGCTCACCACCGTCCGAGATGGACATTCCTCCTTCATTTACTGACATCCGGGCTCGAAGGGATGGGCATGGACGGCTTGTCTTGCTTCTTCCGCCATACCTTCTTAGGCGGCTTGGTGGACTTGGGCCTTTAGGGAGGCCCAGAGTTCTCCATCTTCTTGGGGTGTCGGCGTGGACGATAAGATGGGTTTTTTGCATAGATCAAATTCCTCATGAATGCAATGAGCGGGTCCACCTTTGGAGCTGTGATTCAGCCCATACTTGATACGGATCATGGAGCATTGCTCCAACTTTGGCCGAAAGTTAAACTTCTCCTCCTTGCCATTGATATGGAAGTGGATTTCTCCAGCTCCCACATCTATGCGAGCCTTCGCGGTGCTTAGGAAGGGTCGCTCGAGAATGAGCTGCATATCCTTCTCGACCTCCATGTTCATCACCACAAAATCCACAGGTATGAAGCAATTCCGTATTTTCACCGGAACATCTTAAGCGATACCCGCCGGATAACGGACTGAAGAATCAGCCAGTTGGAGCTGCATTGGTGTTGGAGTAAGTTCTGTGAAGTTCAGCTGGTCATAAACCACCTTGGGCATCACACTCACACTTGCTCCAAGGTCATAAAGGGCCTTGTCAAAGGGGTGGGCCCCAATTGAGCATGAAATTGTAGGGCATCCCGTGTCCTTCCACAAGTTGCCTCCTTATTGAGAAATTATGTTGGAACTTTCCACGGGAGGTTCGCCAATTGAGCCAACTTAGTTTCAAACATTTTGTTGAAACTCAATTGATTCTTGAAGGCTGAGGATAGTCCTTCAATCTTGGCATTAATGTTCTCTAGGGTCTTGTCATTGGCTGACAACTTCCTGGACATAACATCATTGATCTTCAGCTGGCCAATGGCAAGTTCTCTCAAGTTGGGTTGATTTCCATTAATGCCATTGTTGTTATACCCTCCTTGAAGGAATGGACGTGGTTGGCCCCACCCTTGATCTCCTGGACGATAGACATTATTGTTTCCATTGTTGGCTACATATAAGGCATCCTCACGGTTTTTGGGTAGTCATTGACCAAATGGCCCGTGTTGCCACAAACTTCACAACTAATGTGAGAGTCTAAGGCATAGGCATTGCCACATAGCTCACCGTTGCCTTGTCCATCAATCTTTTTCATAAGGAGGTCCAATTTAGCAGCGATCATGTCCACCTCCTTCAAGGTGTGCATGCCTCGCTGGCGGGTATGGAGATGCTCGTCGCTTAAACCCATGTTTGACACCATCTTCTCAATCAGATCTTTGGCTTTGGGCACCGTCAATGAGAAGAAGGCACCTCTAGCAGCAGCATCAACATGGTCACGAGCAAAAGGGATCAACTCGTTGTAGAAGTTTTGGATAATTAGCCAATCATTCATCCCATGGTGGGGACAGGCTAGGATGTACTCCTAAAGCCTTTATCAAGCCTCGGGAATAGATTTCTTGGCATCTTGCTGGAAGCTGGAAATTCTTCTATGTAGGGAATTAGTCTTTCCCAACGGGAAAAACTTGGCGAGGAATGTCGTACAACACTTCTCCCAAGTGTCTACAACACTTCGGTTCACGTAGAACCACTGTTTCACTCTCCCAAGAAGAGAGAACGGAAACATCCTAAGACGAACAGCATCAAGAGATACATCCTTGATCTTCAAAGTGCTGCAGATCTCAAGGAACTGTTGCAGGTGAGCACTTGCATCCTCGTTAGGCTTCTCACAAGATGGGTTGGCTTGCACCAGAGTGATAAGGCCAGTCTTGATTTGGAAGTTTACATCTCCTGTGTTAACTGTGGGCCCAACAAACACATTGTTAGCAGAGGTTGCTGAAAACTCATGAAGGGTCTTCTGGGCCAATGGCATTTCGGTTGTAGGTGCAACTATGCTGGCTTGCTTTGCCACTCGAAGATACTGAGGAGTAACGACATGAGGTCGATCCCTCAGAAGGGATTCATGATTTTCAACAAAGTTTTCCGGCAAGCAGAAATCAAACATACACTACCCTATTTTCACATAAAATGTGAAAAAAAGAAGGGTTATCCTACTAAAACCTACCAGGGTCCTATCCTATTCAATCAATCATGCAATACTTCGGCTGCCTTCTCCTGCAACGGTGCCAGAAATGCTTGTCGACAGTTCCTATGCACTACTAACAATTCATCCTTAGCAGTGGTGCAAGGAATGCTTGTTAATAGGTTTTGGATTATACATGTAAATCCGCAAGCGCACGAAAACTCTCGATGTAGCATTTCCCCTCTAAGAGTATTCCCAAATGGTGTCATTTATATTCTCCCAAAGGAAGGCTAGATGGAAGTAAAACAATCATCAAATGGAGAGGCTAGGTTGGACTAGGTAGGGTTCTAGCCACACACAAGAGCATTCTATCCTAAGGAGATAAATAGGGTAAAGAGGGATTAGGCTAAGGGTTAGGTAGAGACTCTATCAAAGTGTTAATGCAAAACTTCCCCCGGATCTGCTAAGAAGCAGCCCGCGGAGGTTCTTTGTTCGGCGGGGCTTAGGCCTCAATCTAGAGTTCTAGCGGATGAGAGTATGAGACAGTGGTTTTTACGTGGTTCAAACCACAAGGAGCGTAACACCCTACTCCACGGTGGATGGTATTGCTAGTATGCGTGTGTGTAATGTTTTTGGGGTCCCTTGTAACAGTGGTGGTCCATACCTTTTATTGACAAGGCCAGACATCTTACAAGTGGGGTCTCGAGGCCTGACAGGTGGTCCCGGGGGATCTTATCCTAAAGATCTAAGGATCCTCGCATAAGCTTGCCTGACCGAGGCAGTGAAGACTCGCCGTCTTGCCTCCTCTCTTATGAGTAGCCCATGCGCTGTTGCTGACGGTGGCAGAAGGTGTCTCACCGGCCTGTATTATTGCCGCAAGCTACCCACATGGCCAAGTGGGATAGGCCTACGACACCTTAACTGTGAAGCTACTGGTCATAGCGGTCTCTGACCATTGGCATGCTCCGCGTTGGGCGCTAGAGGTGGGTGCACATCTTCAATGTTTGACTTGAGCAGGGCGCACCATCCCTTGACTCCCGCATCTTACCGTCCGAGGCGAGCTACGAGACACGTAGCAGCATCGGGGCTGATCTTCATTGAGGAGATCAGACCTGGTCCTCTGTGACGCGTGGCAGCTCTGGGGCTCGTCAGGGGACATGGTAGCTCTGGGCCCTTTCCCTTGGGGGGTGCTGATCCTTGTGCTTTGTTCCACGTGGCTGTATCGAGGGCGCTGCCCCAAGGTTGGGTGAGGTCCCGTCCCTACACGTGGCGTCTCGGGAGCCCGTCACAACGGAGGGACAACTCCCATCTTCAAGGCTTACGTGGCAGCACCGCAGCTCAATCTTTAGGGAGGCAAAGGCCTTAGCTCTTACGGGACACGTGGCGGCTCCGGACGTGCCTCGTTGTCTTCATCCTGTGTGTGAGGGTACCCCGTCTGCAGGGTACCAACAGTGGACCCTAGGTCCACCTTGGGGCGTGGTGAAGAGCCCAAAGGTTTTTCCTGCACTATGCTTTGAATTCTGTCTTGGACAGCCGAAGCGGTGGGTGCTTCTGCCAACGTCGCCACACGTCCTCTTCTGGTTGAAAGACTACAGCGACGGGATCTTTGCTTGTTGTAATATCTCTGTCTTCTGTGGTGCCTTTAACTGCGATGGTTCCCAATGCAGTTATAACACTTTTGCTCACTCTTCCTTTATGGGAGTCGCTTTAGCGGCTTCCTCAGGCAGCTGACCGACTGGGATAGTGTGTCAGAGCGGGGACGTTGGACCCGTTGTCATGGGTGTTGTGTGTTGAGCGGTGCAGTCTGAATCTTCGCTCGGAGTACTCAGGCGCCGCGGGGGTGATAAAACCTCTGTTAGAGGGAACAATTACTTCCTTACTCAAACCCCGCAACCTAAGTTTTCGCCTTCTTCCTCGAGCACCCGAACCTTCTTCACCCCTTAGACAAATCTCTCACCTTAGCTTGCTCTAATAGCTTCCCTGCTGCCTCCTTCTCGCTTCCAATTGGCTGGAGATCTGGTGCCGATGAGGCAACTCCTTGTCTGGGCGGCTTTAGAGTGCGGGTGGGTGATCCACTGCGGGTCTCTTGATCTTCAGGATCTTCGTGAGGACGAGACTATTCTCTTCATCACCTACGCCACGGCTGGGCTTGCACTCCCATTGTTAAGGTTTTTCCTTGCAGTGCTGGGGGAGTACGGGCTGCAGCTTCACCACCTGTCGCCAAACTCCATCGCCTTGGTCACCGTGTTTGTCCATCTGTGCGAGGTGTTCGTGGCCTGCCCGCCCACGGTGGAGCTATTCCGGTATTTCTTCATGATGAAGACAAATGGAAGGAGTGCGACGACCCAAGTGGGGGCCTACTACTTCCGTCATCGGGACAAGACCTCCCGGGATTACATTGCCTCATTCAAAGGCGGTAAATGGAGTGACTGGAGGGAAGACTAGGCGATTATGAGGACAGACCCCCATGCCTTGCTGAAGATGCCATCTGACGATCAAGGCTCCGACCCTAGATCCGATTCTTGGATGGCAAGGGCTTGACCTCCATGATGGTGCTGACAGACTTCTTGCTCCACTATACCGCCCCTCTCCAGCAGCGTCTCCACAGGGCCTGGGTCTACATCAGCAAAGATGACCAATGTCTGCTGGGTCCGGACACCCCAACTCCCAAGATGCTAGAGGAGATGTTGAAAACGGTGACCTCCGACATTGTTGACAATGAGGACGTCTCCATTTCGGATGACTGCCAACTGCTCCACATGACCACCGACTTGAGGGTTGAAATGCAGAGCTTGATGCCGAAGGTCAACGTGTTCAACCTCGTTCGTCTGCATCCCGAAGATACAGTTGGAGCCTCAGCGGTCCTAAAGTGGAGCCGTGATGCAATGTAGCCAGGGTCGGGGTTTTCCTTGCATCCTTCAACAAGGGCGGAGGTAGATCCCTCAACTATCTCTGACAGGGCGGGGGTCCGCCAACCGGCGCCAGCTTTGGAGCCGACAAAGCATTCCCGCATGCTGGTCGCGGGCTCCGCTACTTCTATGCCGAAGAAGCAGAAGCTATTCCAGGGGGATGGTACTCCCATCTGAAAGTGCATCTAGGCATCCCTTGTGGGTTTTGGTTTATTTATGACAAACAAATGAGATCCTAACCATATTATTGAGATGAGCACAAGATTTAATGAAAGAATGAAGAAAGTGCCAAAAAGATAGGAGAATGAGGATCAATTCAGAAAAGAGCTCAATAGCTGAATAGAATACATCATTGTGTAGGGATTGTGTTGGTGAAACACATCCCAAGAGCTCAATCATAAAAATCCTCACACACTTCACATTTCATAGGAAAACGGACTAGTCCAATATACACCGGACTATTTTGATATCCTCTCTGGACTGGCTCGGACAAGTCCAGCCAATGCGGACTTGTCCGCACCGGACTAGTCCGATAATGTCCGGACTAGTCCGATAATGCCTCTAACTAAAATCGGACAAGTCCTCCAAGTGCGGACTTGTCCTATATTCACTAAGGGCATCACCACACCGGAGAAGTCCGATATCAGCATAGACAAGTCCGAAAACCTGTCTGACTAAAATCGGATAAGTCTGCTCCTTGCCGGACAAGTCCGATATTTCTAGACACTTAGGATTTCCTGCACGCCGCACACCGGACTAGTCCGGACTCCACCACGGACTAGTCCGGACCCTCGAAACCCTAACGGTAACTTTTGAAAACCCTAATATAAATAGATGTGCACGACCCAACTATCAACTCTCTCGACCCCCTGAGCCATCACACCCTCCAAGAGCCTTGAATTCACATCTCTCCACGTAATCCAACGCAAGAAAGATCAATCTCTTGAGGATTCACTTTGGATCAAAGGAGAGACACAAATCCACACGTTTGAGATCTTGGGTTTGATCTCTAACACACTCCTTTTGTTTCATTGTTGATCTTACTGAAAGTGCATATAGGACTCCCTTGTGGGTTTTGGATGATTTATGACAAGCAATTGGGATCCTAATCCTTTTGTTGAGATGAATGTAGGCAAATAATGAAAAATGAGCAAAATGCCAAAAAGAAGGGAAATGAGAAGCAAAGTGAATTTGAGCTCAAGGAGAAGAAAATAGTAGATTATTATGTATGGAGTGTGTTAAGGAAACACACCCAAGAGCTCAATCACTTTCAAGCACACACACACAATGCACAAAGTTATACAGGACCGGACTAGTCCGATATCAGCCGGACTAGTCCGATATCACTTTCTTCACTAGATCGGACAAGTCCGGTATCCACCAGACTAGTCCGATATCTTTCTGATCCACTTCGGACTAGTCCTCCCCAATGCGGACTAGTCCTCAACACAATGCACAAGTCACACAAAATCGGACAAGTCCGTTGTGATCCGGACTAGTCCGATATTCTTTCTGATCCACTTCGGACAAGTCCAATGTCTACACAGACTAGTCCGATATACACACCAATCTAAATCGGACAAGTCCTCCAAGTGCGGACTTGTCATCCTAAACACTTAGGGTTTCATATGTCCGGACAAGTCCGATGGCAATCGGACTAGTCCGAAGATTTCCAGTAGTGAAATCGGACAAGTCCGTTTTCAACCGGACTAGTCCGATATTCCTGGACACTTAGGGTTTGCTACACACAGCACACCGGACTAGTCCGGTGACCACCACGGACTAGTCCGATCTTTCTGAACCCTAACGGTCACTTTTAGAAACCCCATATAAATAGAGGTGCACGGCCCACTTTTACAATCTCTCGAACCCTAGCGCCGTCACACCTCCCAAGAGACTCAAAAACCACCTCTCTTCACGAAATTAAGTGCAAAATCGATCAATCTATTGAAGATCACTTCTAGATCATTGGAGAGACACTTGGCACACACCATTGAGCTCTTGGTTTGATTCTCTAACACACTCTTGCGTTTCAATTTGTAATTTTCGAGTGTGTTATTGGTGGCTTTGTAAGTTGTAATCAAGGGAGCTCTCAACGTGTGAGAACGCCTCTTCAACTTGGTTATTTACCCTTTGTGATTAGTGGAAGAGGATTGGCCTTCGTGGCGATTCGACGAGGGAAGGGTTGGAGAAGACCCGGTCCTTTTGTGGGCTCCTCAACGTGGACGTAGGTTGCCTTCGTGGTAGCCGAACCACGGGATAAATCGTGTGTTTTGTCCTTTTGCTTTCTTCATCTTAATTGATCAACTTAATCTAGGGTTTGATTCACTTTGTTCAATTTGAGTTAAATTGTTGAACAAGAGCCTTAATTGTAATAGAATTTGACATACAACTATTAAACTGTCATTCAAGTTTATATTTCCGCTGCAAACATTAACGAATCAATCAAATTGACTGAACTTGATCAACTTAGCCCGTGAAAACCGGACTAGTCCGCACTTTACCGGACTAGTCCGATATCTCTGGTATTGACTTTGTTGTTGAGTGTTACAGGAACCGAGAAAATTCAAGAAGGCCTATTCACCCCCCCTCTAGGACTACATTCAATTGGTATCAGAGCAGGTTCTTCAAGAAAGAGTGCAACCACTCGAAGAGATCATGTCGGACATGAAGGAAGTTCAGAAAATCAACAACCAGGAAGAAGTGAACAACGACAAGAACCTAAAGCTGGAAAAGTATCTCGAAGCAATTCAAGACTTCGATGATGATGACGAGGAGACGCTGGAGCTAAAAGCACTCCTCAGAAAGAAAGCACTTTCCAAAGGGAAAGCTAAAGTTGAAGAAAAGAAGAAGGGGAGTAGTCACACCGACTACTCCCGATATCCTTTTAACTATGATCGTTTAAATTCAAACAACAGCCATTACCTATCTATTCCTCTTCGAAAAGCCCCACACTTCGATGGGAGTGATTACTCCATGTGGAGGCAAAATATGAAGATGCACTTGATTTCCCTTAACCCAAGTTTATGGCATATTGTGTGCACAGGAATAGACATCCCAGATGACGACGAAGAGCTCACCCCAAGTCAAGAGCAAGCCATCCACAGAAACGCTCAAGCCGCAGCCGTAATCACCTCCTCTCTAAGTTGAGATGAATTCACAAAGGTGGACGGACTGGAGATTGCCAAGGAAATATGGGACACACTACAAACAGCCCATGAAGGTGACCGGCATGTGCGGGAGGCGAAAATTGAAATGATCGAAGGCGAACTAGGAAAGTTCGCAATTGAGGAAGACGAGTCTCCCCAGGACATGTACAACCGATTGAAGACACTTGTAAACAAGGTTCGATCATATGGGAGCAAGAAGTGGAATGACCACGAGGTTGTAAAGCTCATACTTAGAGCCTTTATGCCTCACAATGTCACACTATTCTCTATGATCAGAGAAAGTCCTGGGTACAAGAGGATGACTCCAGATGAATTGCTTGGCAAAATCATCAACTTTGAAATGATGGAGAAACAAGCCAAGCACGTCAAAGAAATAGCCGACCTCACATCGGCCAAGAAGAAGGGAGTTGCCTTAAAGTCCACACTCAAGCCTCTATCCAAAGAAGCAAGAGAAGCACAGCTTGAGGAGGACAGCGATGATGAAAGCAGTGAGCTGGACGAAGAGGATATGATTTTGTTCATGAAAAAGTTCAAAAGAATAATGAAGAAAAGACAAGGAACAAAATCAAGTGAAGGCAAGTACAAGGAGAGGACAAAGCCGAAGATGAGGCGGGCGTGCTATAATTGTGGTGAGTATAACCACTTTATAATCGATTGCCTGCATGAGGACAACAAGAAGAAGAATAAAGAAGCCAAGCCTCAACCAAAGAAATTCTTCAAGAAGAAGAAACAAGCTGAACAAGCACACATTGGAAAGGAGTGGGACTCAAACGATGAGTCCTCATCATCCGATGAAGAAGAGATGGCTAGCATAGCCATTGAAAGCACATCCAAGAAACCCACACTCTTCCCCACGCTCGGTACAAACAAGGGAAATGGCACTTGCCTCATGGCAAAGGAAGGTAAACGCAAGGTAAACATCAAAACTCCTTCCATGCATTCCTACTCAAGTAATGATGAACTAGATAGTGATGATGAAGATATGTTAATTGGATTAGATAGAAAAACTGCTGCTAAAATGAAATTTTTACTTGACCAACTTGTTGAGAAGGAATGGCTAATTGATCGTCAAGAGGACATGATTATCTCCCAAAAGGAGAAGTATGTCGAACTTGACAATCTTCTAGTTCTTGAAAAGGAGAAAAACAACTCACTAGAGCTTGAGCTATCTTCAAGCAAGAAAACTTGCTTGGAGTTAACCAACTCAAACGTTGCAATCAAGGATCAACTAGATGACCTGATCAAGGTTAACAAGATCCTTGAAGTGCAAGTTGAGTCACTCAAGCTAAGTGAATCTTCCTCCTCTTCAAGTCTACCTTCTCAACCCACTTCAACTAATCTTGTTCATATGTGCAAATGTGGTAAAATCAACACCAGTTTGAAGGAAAAGTCTACCTCCACAAAGGATAAAAATCCTACCCAATGTGGAATATTTGACAAGGAGAGGATCAACTATGCACGTAGTGCATACTTGGTCCAAAGACCTCCAAATGTCAAGTATGGCATTGGTTACTCTTATGATGGAAAGCAAAATGCTGGAAGTCATAAGAATAACAAGGGAAGGATTACCTTTGTGAAGGGAGGACCCTCACAACCTGGTAACTCGAAAATTAAGAACCCGAACTCTCATGAACACCAGACTAGTCCGGTTGTGGTCCGGACAAGTCCGGTCACCCAGACTAGTCCGATCCATAAACAACAGCAACTTTTGTTCAAAACCTTTGATGCCTCTTATGTATTAATGAGAAACAATCTTGGTAAAGTTTATGCTTATTATGCTGGGCCACGCCATGGGAACACAAAATCCCATGTGTGGGTGCCCAAATGTATTGTAACTAACCTCCAGGGACCCAAGCAAGCTGGGATACCTAAAACCAAGGCATAATTTGTTTCTACAGGCCTATTCCTCCGGTGGATCCAAATGGGTGCTAGACAGTGGATGCACCAACCACATGACCGGAGAAAGGAGGATGTTCGTGGAATATGAAGAAAACGAGGACCCAAACGAAGGCATCTACTTCGGAGATAATAGTCAAGGAAGGGTGCTTGGTACCGGTAAAATAGCAATATCCTCTGAACACACTCTTTCTCATGTTTTACATGTTGAATCTTTAGATTATAACCTGCTGTCCATATCTCGATTATGTGACAAAGGTTATAATTGCTTGTTCACTAACGAGGGTGTGACCGTCTCAAGGAGGAGTGATGGTTCCGTTGCATTCAAGGGTATGTTGAAGGGAAAGCTTTACCTTGTTGACTTCAACAAGGATAAAGCCGAACTCGACACATGCTTGATTGCAAAAACCAACATGGGTTGGCTGTGGCATAGACGGCTAGCACATGTTGGTATGAGGAATCTTCAAAAACTCCTCAAGGGCGATCACATCCGAGGTTTGAAAGATGTTGTTTTTGAGAAAGACAGGCCTTGTAGCGCGTGCCAAGCCGGGAAGCAAGTTGGAGCACATCATCCCGCAAAGAACATCATGACTACGACAAGACCTCTCGAACTACTTCATATGGACTTGTTTGGTCCAATTGCTTACATAAGCATCAGCGTAATAAATACGGTTTAGTCATTATTGATGATTTTTCCCGCTTCACTTGGGTGTTCTTTTTGCATGACAAGTCAGAAACACAAGGGACACTCAAGAAATTCTTCAAGCGAGCGCAAAACGAGTTCTCACTATCGATCAAGAGTATTCGGAGCGACAACGGCACGAAGTTCAAGAACATACAAGTGGAGGAGTACCTTGATGAGGAGGGAATCAAGCATGAATTTTCAGCACCATACTCTCCACAACAAAACGGAGTTGCCGAAAGGAAGAACCGAACGCTCATAGAGATGGCAAGAACAATGCTCGATGAATACAAGACTTCAGATCGATTTTGGACGGAAGCAATTAACACCGCTTGCCACGCCGCAAATCGACTCTACCTTCATCGACTACTCAAGAAGACTCCTTATGAGCTACTCACCGGTAACAAACCAAACATTTCATATTTTCGAGTTTTCGGCTCTCCATGTTATATCTTGAACAAGAAGCCCAGGACTTCAAAGTTCACTTCGAAGTCCGATGAAGGTTTCTTGCTTGGTTATGATTCGAACACTTACGCCTATCGTGTTTTCAACAAGGCCTCCGGACTTGTTGAAGTGGCACGTGACGTAGTGTTTGATGAAACTAATGGCTCCCAAAAGGAGCAAGTTGATCAATGTGAATTAGGTAATGAAGAAGCTCCTTATAAAGCATTGAAGAGAATGGCTCTAGGCGAAGTTCGACCACAAGAGTCGTCGTCACAAATACAAGAGGAAAGTGAACCACAAGAGGAGATCAACAATCAAGGGGGAGCTTCGATACAAGATCAATCACAAGAATATGAAGATGATAAACAAATCAACGAGGGCAACCACTCAGGGGGAGAAGAAAATGATCACCAACACACAACTCTCCAAGTGCCACACCCAAGAGTACACCAATGCATTCAAAGGGATCACCCAATCGACAACATCATTGGTGACATCCAAAAGGGAGTAACCACTAGATCTCGTATAGCTAATTTTTGTGAGCATTACTCGTTTGTCTCCTTTTTGGAACCACGCAGGACTGAGGATGCATTGAAGGATCCGGATTGGGTGGTGGCAATGCAAGAAGAGTTGAACAACTTCAAGAGAAACGAGGTTTGGGAACTTGTGGCAAGACCCAATGCAAATATAGTGGGCACCAAGTGGGTCTTCCGCAACAAGCAAGACGAACACGGAGTGGTGACAAGAAACAAGGCACGACTTGTGGCCAAAGGTTACTCACAAGTCGAAGGTTTGGATTTCGATGAGAATTTTGCTCCAGTAGCTAGGCTTGAATCAATTAGAATATTACTTGCATATGCTACTCACCATGATTTCAAGCTGTATCAAATGGACATGAAAAGCGCCTTCCTCGACGGACCGATCAAGGAAGAGGTGTACGTGGAGCAACCACCCGGGTTTGAAGACGAAGAGTTCCCCGACCACATATATAAACTGCGTAAGGCTCTCTATGGCCTCAAACAAGCTCCTAGAGCTTGGTATGAGTGTCTTAGAGATTTCTTAATTGATAATGGTTTTCAAATTGGCAAAGTAGATTATACATTATTCACAAAGAATCTAGATAATGATCTTTTTATTTGCCAAATCTATGTTGATGATATAATTTTTGGTTCAACTAACCAATCTTTCTGTGAAGAATTTAGTAGAATTATGACAGACAGGTTTGAAATGTCAATGATGGGAGAATTGAAGTACTTCTTGGGATTCCAAGTGCGGCAACAAAGGGAAGGAACATTCATAAGCCAAACTAAGTACACGCAGGACATGCTCAAGAAGTTTGGCATGGACAAGGCAAAGCCCATAAAGACTCCCATGGCTACGAATGGCCACTTGGATCTCAATGAAGATGGACCGAGCGTCGACCAAAAGGTATATCGCTCCATGATTGGATCTTTACTCTACTTATGTGCATCTAGGACAGATATTATGTTGAGTGTATGTTTGTGTGCAAGATTTCAAGCCAACCCTAAGGAATGTCACTTGACAGCCGTAAAAAAAATCTTAAGATATTTAGTTCATACACCCAACCTTGGTCTTTGGTACCCAAAAGGCTCCAAATTCAATCTCATTGGTTACTCCGATGCAGATTATGCCGGGTGCAAAGTTGATAGAAAAAACACCTCTGGCACATGCCAATTCCTAGGAATATCTTTGGTTTCTTGGTCATCTAAGAAACAAAATTCCATTGCATTATCCACAGCCGAAGCGGAGTATGTTGCAGCCGGGAGTTGTTGTGCACAAATCCTTTGGATGCGACAAACTCTAAGGGATTACAGTTACAATATGAACGTATTCCTCTTCTTTGTGATAATGAGAGTGCCATTAAAATAGCCCACAATCCAGTTGAGCACTCTAGGACTAAACACATAGACATAAGACATCATTTCTTGAGAGACCATTCCATGAAAGGAGACATAACCATCTCACATGTCAACACCCAAAAACAATTGGCCGACATATTCACCAAGCCACTTGATGAAAAGCGTTTTTGCGAACTCCAAAATGAGCTAAATATTCTTGATTCTTGCAGTGTGGCTTGAAAAGTTGCATACCTGTATGATTGCTTCAAAAATGTTGATTGAATTGTGAAAATCATCCCTCCCAATTTTTCTCTCAAAAAACTATGTCAACTATTAGATCTTGATGAATTTTGATCATTGTATGATTGTTGTATGCTTACTGGTCAAATTCATCAAGATTACTTGAATTGTTTTGCGTCTCTATTCTCTATTATTGAACCTTCAAATATATATGAATGGGCTATGCAATTCTTTCCTGGTGACCACGGACTAGTCCGTGGTTACCTGGACTAGTCCGCCCATGCAGACTAGTCCGCAGAGTGCTGGTTAGGCCGGACTAGTCCGATAGACCACGAACTAGTCCGATATAGGTCTCTGGATGACTTCGGACTAGTCCGGTCATGTCCGGACTTGTTTGATTTTTCGTGTCCATAACCCTAGCCGCCACCAAACCCTAATCTCCTCCTCCCTCTCCTCCTCGTCAAGCGGAGAGCGAAGAAGACGAAGAAGATGACGAGAGGACAAACAGCGAAGAGTGAAGAACCTAGGACCTTCCTCTCTCTCTTTTTGGTGTCTTGATGCCAAAGGGGGAGAGATTGAGGGGGAGTCAAGTCTTAGCTTTAGATGTAATAGGATGCGAGGAGAGAGCCTTCTCTGTACTTTTATTTGTGATTGTAATAGTTTAACACTGTTTTCATATTAAGTTTGGTCTTGTGATGAATTGCTCAATTTATTTGCGAGTATGTGATGAAAACTGCATTTTTGCTCCTGGTATGTCATATGCACTTGGTATCGGTTGATTACTGTAAATTCTGTCATTCTCAATGTACTCATGCACTTAGTATGCATCCCACCATAAAGAATGCACATATGGATAATTCTCTTGTTGCTTGATGTATTTTTGAGTCATATGTGCATACTTTATGAAAATCTCATTTTTTGCCTTATTTTGTGAAATCTCAATTGGTTGTCATCAATCACCAAAAAGGGGGAGATTGAAAGTGCATCTAGGACTCCCTTGTGGGTTTTGGATGATTTATGACAAGCAATTGGGATCCTAATCCTTTTGTTGAGATGAATGCAGGCAAATAATGAAAAATGAGCAAAATGCCAAAAAGAAGGGAAATGAGAAGCAAAGTGAATTTGAGCTCAAGGAGAAGAAAATAGTAGATTATTATGTATGCAGTGTGTTAAGGAAACACACCCAAGAGCTCAATCACTTTCAAGCACACACACACAATGCACAAAGTTATACAGGACCGGACTAGTCCGATATCAGCCGGACTAGTCCGATATCACTTTCTGCACTAGATCGGACAAGTCCGGTATCCACCGGACTAGTCTGATATCTTTCTGATCCACTTCGGACTAGTCCTCCCCAATGCGGACTAGTCCTCAACACAATGCACAAGTCACACAAAATCGGACAAGTCCGTTGTGATCCGGACTAGTCCGATATTCTTTCTGATCCACTTCGGACAAGTCCGGTGTCTACACGGACTAGTCTAATATACACACCGATCTAAATCGGACAAGTCCTCCAAGTGCGGACTTGTCATCCTAAACACTTAGGGTTTCATATGTCCGGACAAGTCCGATGGCAGTCGGACTAGTCCAAAGATTTCTAGTAGTGAAATCGGACAAGTCCGTTTTCAGCCGGACTAGTCCGATATTCCTGGACACTTAGGGTTTGCTACACACAGCACACCGGACTAGTCCGGTGACCACCACGGACTAGTCCGATCTTTCTGAACCCTAACGATCACTTTTAGAAACCCCATATAAATAGAGGTGCACGACCCACTTTTACAATCTCTCGAACCCTAGCGCCGTCACACCTCCCAAGAGACTCAAAAACCACCTCTCTTCACGAAATTAAGTGCAAAATCGATCAATCTATTGAAGATCACTTCTAGATCATTGGAGAGACACTTGGCACACATCATTGAGCTCTTGGTTTGATTCTCTAACACACTCTTGCGTTTCAATTTGTAATTTTCGAGTGTGTTATTGGTGGCTTTGTAAGTTGTAATCAAGGGAGCTCTCAACGTGTGAGAACGCCCCTTCAACTTGGTTATTTACCCTTTGTGATTAGTGGAAGAGGATTGGCCTTCGTGGCGATCCGACGAGGGAAGGGTTGGAGAAGACCCGGTCCTTTTGTGGGCTCCTCAACGTGGACGTAGGTTGCCTTCGTGGTAGCCGAACCACGGGATAAATCGTGTGTCTTGCCCTTTTGCGTTCTTCATCTTAATTGATCAACTTAATCTAGGGTTTGATTCACTTTGTTCAATTTGAGTTAAATTGTTGAACAAGAGCCTTAATTGTAATAGAATTTGACATACAACTATTAAACTGTCATTCAAGTTTATATTTCCAATGCAAACATTAACGAATCAATCAAATTGACTGAACTTGATCAACTTAGCCCGTGAAAACCGGACTAGTCCGCACTTTACCGGACTAGTCCGATATCTCTGGTATTGACTTTGTTGTTGAGTGTTACAGGAACCGAGAAAATTCAAGAAGGCCTATTCACCCCCCCTCTAGGCCTACATTCACTTACGAGTGTGTTCTTGGTGGTGTTTGAATTGTAATCTAGGGGAGCCTTCAGCTTGTGAGAAGGCCCCTTGAATTTGGTGATTTACCCCATTGTGATAGTGGAGGAAGAATTGTCCTTCGTGGCGATTCAACGAGGTTAGGGTTAGTGAAGACCCGATCCTTTCGTGGGTTCCTCAATGTGGATGTAGGTTGCCTATGTGGGAACCGAACCACGGGATAACAATCGTGTGTCAAACTCGTTCTTAGGTTTCTCATATCATATTCTAGGGTTTGATTGATTTTGTCCATCTTATGTTGAAACATTCAAATAAAAGTTAATTTGTACTACACTTAGTTTCATTGACTCAATACTTCCAATTTACATACCATATTCCGCTGCGTACTGCGCTTGTATTGAATCATTGATCAAACTTGATCAATTTAATCCGCACGCACCAGACTAGTCCGCACTCTACCAGACTAGTCCGATATCTCGGGGTTTGATCAGTTTGTTAAGTGTTGCAGGTTCCGACTAAATTTCAAAAAGGCCTATTCACCCCCCTATAGGCCACATTCAATTGGTATCAGAGCATGTTTCTTCGCAAGATACTAATCGCTCGAAGAAGACATGTCGGACATGAAGGATGCGCACAAGAGTCTCAACCAAGAGAAGGTTGAAGACGAAAAGGCTCAAAAATTGGAAAAGCTCCTTGATGCTATCCAAGACTTCAAGGACGATGATGAGGAGACGCTTAAACTCAAGGCGCTCCTAAGGAAGAATTCTCTCTCGAAAGGGAAAGTGAAGGTCGAAGACGAGAAAAAGAAGAAGGGAGAATAGTCACACCGACTACTCACGATATCCTTTTAATTATGATTGCTTAAATTCTAATAATAATCATTACCTATCTATTCCCCTTGGAAAAGCCCCACACTTTGATGGCAATGACTACTCAATGTGGAGGAAAAACATGAAAATGCACTTGATCTCACTCAATCCAAGCTTGTGGCACATTGTGGTTATAGGAATAGATATCCCCGACGATGATGCGGAGCTCACGCCTAGCCAAGAGCAAGCAATCCATCGAAATGCCCAAGCTGCAGCAGTCATCACCTCATCATTAAGTCGGGACGAGTTCACCAAGGTGGATGGACTCGAGATTGCAAAGGAAATATGGGACACATTGCAAACTGCACATGAAGGCGATTGTCATGTGCGAGAGGCAAAAATCAAAATGATCGAAGGCGAATTGGGAAGATTCACCATTGAAGAAGATGAGTTGCCACAAGACATGTACAATCGGTGAAAGACGCTCATCAACAAGGTTTGAGCATACGGAAGCAAGAAGTGGAACGATCACGAGGTGGTGAAGCTCATCCTTAGATCTTTCATGCCTCGCAACGTCACCTTGTACTCGATGATTAGAGAAAGCCCCGGGTACAAGAAAATGACCCCGGATGAGCTACCTGGGAAAATCATCAATTTCAAGATGATGGAAAAACAGGCAAAGCATGTCAAAGAGATTGCCGACCTCACCTCAGCAAAGAAGAAAGGGGTCGCTTTGAAGTCCACTTGCAAGCCCTTGTCTAAAGAAGCTCGAGAAGCTCAACAAGAAGAAGACAACGATGACGAGAGCAACGACATCGACGAAGAGGACATGATCCTCTTTATGAAGAGATTCAAGAAAATGATGAAGAAAAGACAAGGGGGAAAATCAAGTGAAGGGAAATACAAAGAGAAGTCAAGACCAAAGTTGAGGCGGGCATGCTATAACTGTGGTGAATATGACCACTTTATTGTTGACTACCCATACGAAGAAAACAAGATGAAAACCAAGGAAACAAAGCCTCAACCCAAGAAATTCTTCAAGAAAAAGAAACAAGCTAGACAAGCGCACCTAGGAAAGGAGTGGGACTCAAATGATGAGTCCTCATCCGAAGAAGAAGAGGAGATGGCTAGCATAGCCATCGAGAAGACATCCAAGAAGTCCAACCTCATCCCAACTCTAGGCGCATGGAAGGGCAACAACACTTGCCTCATGGCAAAGGAAGGTAAACGAAAGGTAACAACCAAATCCTCTTCCTTGCATTCCTATTCTAGTGATAGTGAAGTTGCTAGTGATAATGAAGACATGCTCGTTGGCTTAGATAGGAAAACAGCAGCAAAAATGAGATTTCTACTTGATCAACTTGTCGAGAAGGAGAAGTTGATCAACCGTCAAGAAGATATGATTATCTCCCAAAAGGAGGAATATCTTGAACTTGACAAACATCTCAAACTTGAAAAGGAGCAAGGCAAGTCACTAGAACTTGAGTTAGCCTCAAGCAAGGAAGCTTGCTTGAAGTTAAGCAACTCAAACACCACCATCAAGGACGAAATTGCTAACCTATCCAAGGTTAACAAAATCCTTGTGTTACAAGTTGAGTCACTAAAACAAAGTGACCCCTCATCCTCTTCAAGCTCACCTTCTCAACCACTTAAAACTGAAGCTACTATTACTTGTTCATGTGCAAAAATTGACACTAGCTTGAAGGAAAAGTCAACCTCTACCAAGGACAAGCATTCTTCCCAAAGTGGCATATTTGACAAGGATGGATCAAATATGCACGTAGTGCATACATAGTCACAAGACCTCCTAATGTCAAATATGGCATTGGTTATTCTTATGGTGAAAAGCAATATGATAGAAGCCATAAAAATAACAAGGAAAGAATTGCCTTTGTGAAGGGAAATTCCTCTCAAGCTAGAAAGACCAATAATGCTAATAAGTCCAAGGTAGTCAACACACACAATAACCGGACTAGTCCGACGCTTACTCGGACAAGTCCGGTCCTCCGGACAAGTCCGGGTTCCCATACTAGATCGGTTTATAAACAGAGACAAATATTATTCAGGACTTTTGATGCATCCTATGTTCTAATGAGAAGCAATTTTGGTAAAATTTATGCTCATTATGTTGGGCCACGCCATGGGAACACCAAGTCTCATGTGTGGGTGCCCAAATCTCTTGTAACTAACCTCCAAGGACCCATGCAAGCTTGAATACCTAAAACCAAGGCATGATCCATTTTTGTTGGCCTATTCCTACGGTGGATCGAAATGGGTGCTAGACAGTGGTTGCACCAACCATATGACCGGAGAAAGAAGCATGTTCGTTGAGTATGAAGAAAATGAGGATCCAAGCGAGGGCATCTATTTTGGAGACAATAGTCAAGGAAAGGTGCTCGGTACCAGTAAAATTGCTATATCTTCTGAACATACTCTTTCTCACGTATTACATGTCGATTCCTTAGATTATAACCTGCTATCCATATCTCAACTATGTGACAAAGGTTATCATTGCTTGTTCACTAATGAGGGTGTGACCGTCTCTAGAAGGGATGATGGTTCCATTGCATTCAAGGGTATTTTAAAGGGAAAGCTTTACCTTGTTGACTTCAACAAAGATAAAGCCGAACTTGACACATGCTTGATCGCAAAGACCAACATGGGTTGGCTGTGGCATAGACGGCTAGCGCATGTTGGTATGCAGAATCTTCAAAAAATTCTCAAGGTAGATATTATCCGAGGTTTTAAGGATGTTGTTTTTGAGAAAGACAGGCCTTGTAGCGCGTGCCAAGACGGGAAGCAAGTAGGAGCACCTCATCCCGCGAAGAACGTCATGACTACAACAAGACCGTTGGAGCTACTTCACATGGACCTTTTCGGTCCAATTTCTTACATAAGCATCAGCGGTAACAAATATTTAGGATCGAAGAGCACGAGAAAAGCTACCAGAGGGGGGGGGGTGAATGGTAGATTTAAAAATCTTACGCAGAGGAAACAATTAAACCCCAACCCCTTCGGCAGAAAAACGATCTGTTAAAGAAATCGTGTGTGAGACTAATCTAAACGTGTTTCACCGTGACAAAAGTGATATATATCAGAGAGAATCAAGTCACGAAGACAACACAACAAACATCACTCAAATCCGTCGAGAAAAACTCAAGTTATGATCGAAAGATCAAACAAAGGTCAATCTGCCCTACCCGAGAAAAAACAGTTCTGGAACGCTGCAAAGAAACTCGTGTAGATCATAGACCACAAATGCAATGACCGTGAAACTTTGACAGATGATAGATAATCAAGTTTTGAAGACAACCCAAAAAGAATCACGTCAATGGATATGTAAAACTCAAGTTATGATAAAACCACCGACGAAAGGTAGTGCTGTCCAGAAACTCGACGAGTAAAACTTGTCTTGAACAAGTCGAACGAAAAAGGCACAAAAATTCCTTCAAACTATGAATTTTATTCAATATAGCACAAGAGGAATAGCCCCAAAGTCGTGCACCACGAGCTCTGGGCTCCCTTGCTTATATAACCAGCTCGAAAGCCAACTCAACTCAGATCAGGAACCTAATCCTACTCTGTTCACGAATCGTAAATTTCCATAACTGCTTAGGATTCTTCTATACGCAGATAGAAGCAATCTTAAGACTTACAAACACCTTAGGAATGTATCCCACATTCCTAAACAACTCAAATTCGTGACCCACACGAAATCCTATCATAACCAACTCAAATCTTTCCATATTTGAGTCAAACCCGACTCAGCCGCAGCCTGAGTCCTTAACCTAGTCGGTTGGACCTTTCCGACCAACTCTTTACGTCCACATCTCTTCATCACATCTCGGAACCATGTAGCCACGTCCATGCACTCCTTGCACACGTGCAAACATCTTCCAATGGCGTCCACGATACCTTCACATGCATTGTTCTTGATTCAATCATGCTGCGCAACTTCTTGATCAGCTCAACCACAATTCCTCCTGAATTTGGTTGTTGGAACCTCATCTCCTCCCTGAGACTAGTCCAATGGATCCCATCACCAGCCATGTCTTGAACTCAAGCAACACCTGCACACGAATAAACAACCAATCCATACGAGCCCAAGTCCTCGACTTGACTCAAGTTAGTTCTAAACACAACACCTTACGTGAGAACCTCACATAAGCATGTTGCCAAACCACAGTAACACGATATCATCCATATCAATCAAAAACGCACCAAAGACTTAGCAAATGAATACTAAGCAATCTTTCCAGAGATGTAAAGCAAGTATGAAACATTGCAAATAAAAAACAGAAGCATTGCGGTGAAGTTCTGGACATTGCCAGAGCAAACCGGACCTTGAGCCGGAGCTTACCAGAGCTAGTAAAATCAAGCACCCGCCGGAGCTTATAAAACTAGTAGGACCTTAATAAAAAAGGTATTTTGGTGATATTCAAAACTTTTATCGTCAAAGCAAGTGTATTCACTACAAGCCAATGTATTCAGCACACATAGGTCTTAGAATCTCCCCCTTGATGAATGCATTGTCAACACCATTTAAATCCGAACATTGGCTTATTCACATAAAAGTTTTGAAGGCAATTTCTCCCCCTTTGTAAATCAAAAGTAAAATGAGAAGAAAATCCAAAAGTTATACCATATTATCTCTCCCCCTTTATTATCTCTCCTTATGCACATATTCTCTTTCTCTTCATGCTTATCTCTCCCCCTTTGACAATGTATTCAGCAAGTCATGAACATATAAACAAATTATCTCCCCCCCTTTAGTTGTTATGAGCATATTATAACATATACATATAAACAAAGCTCATCCAAGTCATACTATCAAGTACTTTATATTATCACATCAATGAAATACATAAAGTAGTGTAAGCCATGCTAGAGATCAAATGTAATTTTCAATTTAAGTAAGTCATGATCTCA
Organism: Tuctoria greenei; assembly: GCA_036927565.1. Classification (NCBI taxonomy): domain Eukaryota; kingdom Viridiplantae; phylum Streptophyta; class Magnoliopsida; order Poales; family Poaceae; genus Tuctoria; species Tuctoria greenei. Next base: position 18,391,490 of record JAYESD010000004.1, on the reverse strand, counting down.
CAAACTTAACTATTTAAAAACCTAAAAACATGACACTAGTTGCTACATTTTATTATTTTTCAAAGCATAAATTTAGATCATATGATATTTGCAAGAGATTATATGCGCATCTTCCTTATTCTAACCAACCAAGCCAAGTCTATGTCATTTGACAATCAGAAGCTTAAGGACATGGTTTTAGTCATACACAACTTCTTCCAAGTTCATATCTAAGTGCAATGATAAGCCATCTCAAAAGAAGAAGTGCGATGCATGCATATTCTCTTGATCTTTTCTCAATTTATATTTGTTCATAAAAACTCAACATGTGAGTTGATTACTTGATTAATTCTTAATGATTAAAAGCACTTGTGAACATGTAACAAGTTCAAAACAGCAAGAAAGTTTGACCATGACCAGTTTTAGTGTAAGTAATTATTCCAATTACTAGACATGGCAAAAACTACAAAATGTATAACACAAGTAATGTAGTAAGAACTTTCAGCATGTAAAAGGAATCACAAAGTCATATATATATGAAATACTATGCTCATATTATTTTAATTTCAGATTCACACATAGACTTCCCAAGTATCAAAACTCCCCCTCAATTTAAGCCATGAGGATGCATAACCCCTATTTCACTATGAATGTAACAAAAATGAGTGAAATCCAAAGGTTTTGTAAAAATGTCAGCCAATTGTTGTTCGGTATCTACATGGTGAAGCACAATGTTTCCTTTTTCAACATTATCTCGGAGAAAGTGATACCTAATGTCAATGTGCTTAGTTCTAGAATGTTGCACGGTGTTTTTAGCAATGCAAATGGCACTAGTGTTATCACAGAACAGTGGAACACTATCTAGATCAACCCCATAGTCCTTAAGTGTTTGAACAATCCAAATAATTTGTGAGCAAGCACTAGCAGCAGCTACATATTCAGATTCAGCTGTGGATTGTGCAACTGAATTTTGTTTTCTAGAGGACCAAGCAACAAGAGAATTACCAAGAAAATGACAAGCACCGGAAGTACTTTTCCTATCAATCCTACAACCCCCAAAATCAGCATCCGAAAAAGCTTTCGAAGTAATGGTTGAGGAAGAAGGAAGAAAAATTCCAAATTCTTGAGTTCCATGTAAGTACCTGAGAATCCTTTTGACGGCTTGACGATGTGAAGCACGTGGGGAGGCTTGAAACCGTGCACAAAGACATACACTGAATTGTATGTCTGGTCTTGATGCCGTGAGGTACAAAAGTGATCCGATCATGCTTCTATATTCTTTTTTGATCCACGGGTTCACCATCTTCATCAAGTCCAGGTGTTGTTGCTATTCCCATTGGTGTCAGAAGAGGCTTGCTTTTGTCCATGTTGAAGTGCCTTAGGAGGTCTTTGGTATACTTAGTTTGATGCACAAAGGTACCCTCCTTTGTTTGCTTGATTTGCAGCCCCAAAAAGTAAGTGAGTTCACCCATCATACTCATTTCAAATTCGGAACTCATCATTGCTGAAAACTTGGACACAAGATCATGAGAAGCACAACCAAAGATAATATCATCCACATACACTTGAACGAATAATGATTCATTGCCATGCTTAAGCACAAAAAGTGTTTTATCAACCTTGCCCATGGTAAACCCTTTTTCAAGTAAGAATGTTTTTAACCTATCATACCATGCTCTAGGGGCTTGTTTGAGACCGTACAAGGCTTTGGACAGTTTGTAAACATGATTAGGAAAATATGGATTTTCAAAACCCGGTGGTTGTTTCACATAAACCTCCTCATCTATGTAGCCATTAAGAAAATCACTTTTAACATCCATTTGATATAGCTTAAAACCAATAGATGCAGCAAAAGCTAACAAAATTCTTATGGCTTCTAATCTGGCAACAGGAGCAAAAGTTTCATCAAAATCTAGACCTTCAACTTGAGTGAAACCTTGAGCAACCAACCTAGCCTTATTCCTAACCACAAACCCATCCTCACTTTGTTTATTTTTATATACCCATTTAGTTCCAATTAAAGTGTGACCTTGAGGTGGAGGTACAAGTTTCCAAATTATTTCTTTCAAAATTTTCTAACTCTTCTTGCAGGGCAATAATCCAAGATTCATTAGTGAGTGCGTGTGATATATCTTTGGGTTCAAAAGAAGCAACAAAAGCAGAATGAGCATGAGAGTTTGGATCGCAAAACCTGGACCGTGTGACTCGTTCGTGCAAGCTTCCAATCATCTGTTGTGGGGGATGATCTTTGTAAAACTGTAGGGGAACAGATGTCTCAGAAGCTTTTTCTTATTCATGTTCATCACAAATCGATGAGCTTGTGACTTGAGGATGATTTGAATCAGCATTGATGGTTGTCGGTGCTAGTTGAGAATTAACATCCGGAGCTGAACCAAAGTCTTTAGCTGCTGAATTTTCAGGCAGCAGCTCCAATTCTTTCTCATCTTCAACGAAAATGCTCCCCCCCTGCGGATATGGATCTGGACCTGCAATGTTTGAGCTAGTACCTGGGCTAGCTTCATCAAAAGACACTTCACAAGTCTCCACAATTTTGTTAGTGTCAAGTAAAAGCACACGGTAGCCTCTAGTATGAGATGGATAACCAAGAAACATGCCATCAATGGATCTAGGTTCAAATTTATCAAGATTACCATGTTTCTTAACAAAGCATTTGCAACCAAAGACCTGAAAGTGTGTAACACTAGGCCTATGTCCAAACCGGAGCTCATATGGTGTTTTACCTAGCTTAGCACGCAAGAAAACACGATTTGAGACATAATAAGCGGTTGCTAACGCATCAGCCCAAAATTTCCTAGGAGTTTGATATTCATCAAGCATAGTACTAGCCATCTCAACTAAGGTTCTGTTCTTTCTTTCTACAACACCGTTTTGTTGAGGTACATATGGTGAAGAAAATTTATGATCTATTCTATTTTCAGCACAAAAGTGATCAAAAGATTGATTTTTAAATTCAGTTCCATTATCACTTCTAATTGCTTTTAAAGATCCTGGGTAATCAATTGATAATCTAAGAAATAAAGTTTTAAAGTGACTAAAAACTTCATTCTTAGACGCCATAAAGTAAACCCAAGAGTATCTAGAATAATCATCAACAATCACAAGTACGTACCATTTACCTCCGAAGGATTGAACACGTGATGGTCCTACGGTGTCAAGATGCAAAAGTTGACATGGTTCAGTTGTCATGATTATCGTGGGAGGAGTATGTGAACCTGCAACCATCTTAGCATGTCTACAAGAAGAGCACACAATTTCTTTGTCCCCTTTAAGCTTAGGCATCCCACGTATGCGATCAAGAGCACTAACACGCGTTAGGTGATCAAAGCCTACGTGACCAAGTCTACGATGCCAAAAATATAGGTCCTTTAAATCATTAGCAACTAGACACCTATGATCAGAGGAAGACATATCAAAATCAGCTTTAAAAACTCTTCCGAACCGAGACATGTTAAAAATTAGCTCACTATTTGAACTTACAACTTTGCAGTAGTTTTTATTGAAAATAACTTCCAGATTTTCATCTAGCAATTGTGAAACAGAAAGCAAGTTGTATTTCAAATTTTTGACAAGTGCCACATCCTTCAAAGTGTAGTGATCATTTACTCTAACGGAACCCTTAGCAATTATAGGAGTTGAAGAATTATCGGCAAAAGTAACATTCTCTACACATGACACAAAAGAGAGGGAGGAGAACCAATCTTTGTTACCGGTCATGTGGCGTGAGCATCATGAATCCACAATCCAAATGTTCTCCTTCCTCAAACGTTTAACCTACATAGAAGCACAATACGTCGATGACTCAATACTGGGTTTAGTCAAAAGGCATTTAGGAATCCAGTACTGAGTTACGCGACGTGCAACAGGAAAAACACGCGAAAGCTGAGACAAAACAGCAGTTTTATGAGTCAAAGTTTGAGATTTTTTATTCTTAACTACTGACCTATAAGGTGTTACTTGTGTAGCACAAAAATCAGTAGCTCCGGAGGAAAAACAGAAGGTCCGGAGGTAAACTTTGAATGTTTTTGACTCGAAACAGCAGGTTGTACATTCGGTTCAATATGTGCAGCAAATTTTGCATGAAAGTTATGAGATCTAGCAACCATTCTTTCCCTTTCTGTTGTTTAGCTAGTCTATAACAAAAATCTATGACATGAACATCTCTACCAAAGTAGGTACAATGAAATTTAACTTTGTGTTCATGTCTAGATGAGCAAACAACATTTTTATTTGAAACCAAATGAGACAATACCCCTACAGATTTGAAAACCACTTCTTTTTGTTTAGGAACTGTTTGAATCAAACCACTTCCTAATGACTTTACAATTTTAGGTGGATGTGCCTTAGTATGAGCATGAGAATCAAAACCTAAACCAGTTTTATCATTGCAAGACTTGGATGAATTCAGCAGCAAGTTTAGGTTCTTATTCCCACTACAAAACCGATCAAATATCTTATGCATGTTATCAAGTTTATTGGATAGATCAAGGCAATTTTCACATGAAGTTTTTCCTTTTAATTTGCAATTGGAACAATATTTAACTTTATGACAACGTAAAGCATTGTTCAATATAGAGATTTCATTCATAGCATCTTGCAGTTTCTTATCATGATCATCACAACTAGAACAATGCAAATCAATTGTAGAACAAGAAGCATCTTTTAAGTTTCCAATATTAAGTGCAGCAAGCTTTTTGTTCTTTTCAATTTCAAGTTCAAGTTTATCAAGTGTGGAGGTATGTGCACTTCTTAGGGAGGACAATTGTTCATATATTAAGTCACATGAGGAACAAGAATCATCACTAGTAATCAAGGATTTCAAACGATTAATTTCAGCTTCTAGTGAATAAATTTTAACAGCATTGTCCCTAAGCTTTTTGTCCATTTTCTTAACAATAACAGTGGCACGAGAAATAGCATCACACATTTCTTTGCAATAGGACATACCTCTTCATTGTCGCTGTTGTTTTCTGCCTCCTCCATACTTGATCTTGACTTGCCCGCCATGAAGCACAAGTTTGCCAAACAATCTTCATCTTCATCACTTCCAATGTCCATGTCGCTTGAGCCAAGTTCCTGGAGTGCTGAGATAAAACTGCTCACCAATTGACGTCTTGTAAAATCCTTCTTTTTCTTCGTATCTTTTGTAGAGGAGTGCTTCGTCCTTGTTTTCTTTTCATCCCAGGAAGTAGGACCTGAAAGTTTAGGGCAGTCTGAACGAAAATGTCCTGTCTTACCACATTCAAAGCATTGTTGAGGTCCGAAGCTTCCTCTCCTTCTAGTTCTCACATTTTGCAATGCTTTTGAGAACCGGGTAGAGATGAGCGCTAGCTCCTCCTCTGGAAACTCCACAATCTGTTCAAGGGTTAGAGAGGACAGCAAAGCAAGTGTACCACAAGATGATGTTTGACTGGAACAAGGCATGTCACGTGGAGAAACAAAAGCAATAGACTTATTGGGGTTCTTACGTGAGATTATGTCAATTTCATGAGTTTTTAACTTGGAATATAGCACATCTAAAGTAAGTGAACTCATGACAGTAGATTCACGAATAAATGTGACTTTCATCTCCCAAATTGACATATCTAATGCACTTAGCAATTGCCTAGCATTTTCAGCATCTGAAAAATTAACATTGACACTACACAAGTTGCTGAGAATCTTATTAAAGCGAGCAAAAATGTCATCAATAGACTCACCGGGTTGCATCTCGAAGTGCATGTATTCTTTCTTGAACATGTCTTGTCTTACCTCTTTGATCATGTTGGATCCTTCGTGGTAGTCACAAAGTGCTTTCCACACATCGTATGCAGATCGGAGGTGTGCAACACGGTCAAAGTTGCTTTGTGTTAATCCTTGTATGATCAAGTTCTGAGCCTTGTTGTTGTTGTCGACATCTCTCAGATTTGTAGCTGTAACTTGATTGTTTGATGACACTTTGTAAGGCTTGTATACCTTCTCCCATATTGCAAAGCCTTGTACCTGGATGAAAGCCTCCATGCATGCCTTCCAAACCTGAAAATCAATACCAGCGAACACACAAGGTTTGACAGAGTACTTCTCCATGATGATTAGTCAAAAACACGCACAAATCTCAAAGATTAGAGCACCGTGGCTTTGATACCAATTGTAGGATTGAAGAGCATGAGAAAAGCTACCAGAGGGGGGTGAATGGTAGATTTAAAAATCTTACGTAGCGGAAACAATTAAACCCCAACCCCTTCGGCAGAAAAACGATCTGTTAAAGAAATTGTGTGTGAAACTAATATAAATGTGTTTCACCGTGACAAAAGTGATAGATATCGGAGAGAATCAAGTCACGAAGACAACACAACAAGAATCACTCAAATCCTTTGAGAAAAACTCAAGTTATGATCGAAAGATCAAACAAAGATCAATCTGCCCTACCCGAGAAAAAAAACAGTTCTGGAACGCTGAAAAGAAACTTGTGTGGATCATAGACCACAAATCCAATGACCGTGAAACTTTAACATATGATAGATATTCAAGTTGCGAAGACAACCCAAAAAGAATCACGTCAAATGGATCTGTAAAACTCGAGTTATGATAAAACCACCGACGAAAGGTAGTGCTGTCCAGAAACTCGACGAGTAAAACATGTCTGGAACAAGTCGGACGAACAAGTCACAAAAGTTCCTTCAAACTACGAATTTTATTCAATAGAACACAAGAGGAATAACCCCAAAGTCGTGCACCACGAGCTCTGGGCTCCCTTGCTTATATAACCAGCTCGAAAGCCAACTCAACTCAGATTAGGAACCTAATCCTACTCTGTTCACGAATCGTAACTTTCCATAACTGCTTAGGATTCTTCTATACGCAGATAGAAGCAATCTTAAGATTTCCAAACACCTTAGTAACGTATCCCACATTCCTAAACAACTCAAATTCGTGACCCACACGAAATCCTATCATAACCAACTCAAATCTTTCCATATTTGAGTCAAACCCGACTCAGCCGCAGCCTGAGTCCATAACCTAGTCGGTTGGACCTTTCCGACCAACTCTTTACGTCCACATCTCTTCATCACGTATCGGAACCATGTAGCCACGTCTATGCACTGCTTGCACACGTGCAAACATCTTCCAATGACGTCCACCATACCTTCACATGCATTGTTCTTGATTCAATCATGCTGCGCAACTTCCTGATCAGCTCAACCACAATTCCCCCTGAATTTGGTTGTTGGAACCTCATCTCCTCCCTGAGACTAGTCCAATGGATCCCATCACCAGCCATGTCTTGAACTCAAGCAACACCTGCACACGAATAAACAACCAATCCATACGAGCCCAAGTCCTCGACTTGACTCATGTTAGTTCTGAACACAACACCTTACGTGAGAACCTCACATAAGCATGTTGCAAAACCACAGTAACACGATATCATCCATATCAATCAAAAACGCACCAAAGACATAGCAAATGAATACTAAGCAATCTTTCCAGAGATGTAAATCAAGTACGAAACATTGCAAATGAAAAACAGAAGCATTGCAGTCAAGTTCTGGACATTGCCATAGCAAACCGGACCTTGAGCTGGAGCTTACAAGAGCTAGTAAAATCAAGCACCCGCCAGAGCTTACAAAACTAGCAGGACCTTAGTAAAAAAAGTGTTTTGGTGATATTCAAAACTTTTATCATCAAAGCAAGTGTATTCACTACAAGCCAATGTATTCAACACACATAGGTCTTACAAAATATGGCTTGGTAATTGTCGATGACTTTTCGAGCTTCACTTAGGTTTTCTTTTTGCATGATAAGACATAAACTCAGGGAACCCTCAAGAAGTTTCTCAAGCGTGCCCAAAATGAGTTCTCATCGAAGGTCAAGAACATACAAAGCGCCAATGGCACGGAGTTCAAGAACACTCAAGTTGAGGAGTACCTAGACGAAGAAGCGCTAAAGCATGAATTTTCAGCACCTTATTCCTCTCAACAAAATGGAGTTGTCGAATGGAAGAACCGAATCCTCATAGAGATGGCGAGAACAATGCTCGATGAATACAAGACCTCGGATCGGTTTTGGGCGGAAGCGATTAACACCGCTTGCCACACCATAAACTGACTCTACCTTCATCGACTACTCAAGAAGACATCCTATGAGCTACTCACTGGTAACAAGCCAAATATTTCTTATTTCCGAGTCTTTGGTTCTAAATGCTATATTTTAAACAAGAAGCCTAGGACTTCAAAGTTCGCTTCGAAGTCTGATGAAGGTTTCTTGCTTGGCTATAATTCAAACACTTACGCCTATCGTGTCTTCAATAAAGTCTCCAGACTTGTTGAAGTAGCACGTGATGTAGTGTTCGATGAAACTAACGGCTCTCAAGGAGAGCAAGTTGATCCATGTGTGCTAGATAGAGAAGAAGCTCCATGTAAAGAATTAAGAAGAATGGCGTTGGGCGATGTTCGACCACAAGAGCCACCTCTACATGTGCATGAGGAAGATGAACCACAAGGGGAGGCCAATGATCAAGAGGGAGCTTCCACAAAAGATCAACCTCAAGAAAACAAAGATGATCAACAAGTCAATGAGGGCAACCATCTAGGGGGAGAAGAAGAAGATCATGAAGATACAAGACCACAAATGCCACACCCATGAGTACACCAATGCGTCCAAAGAGATCACCCAATTGACGACATCATTGGTGACATCCAAAAGGGAGTAACAACAAGATCTCGCATAGCCAACTTTTGTGAGCATTACTCATTTGTGTCATTTTTGGAACCACGCAGGATTGAGGATGCATTGAAAGATCTGGATTGGGTGGTGGTGATGCAAGAAGAATTGAACAACTTCAAACGGAATGAAGTGTGGGAGCTCGTCGAAAGACCTAACGCGAATGTCATCGGCACCAAATGGGTCTTCCGCAACAAACAAGACGAACACGGGGTGGTGACAAGGAACAAGGTACGACTTGTGGCCAAAGGGTATTCACAAGTTGAAGGTTTGGATTTCGATGAAACCTTTGCTCCCGTAGCTAACTTGAATCGACTAGAATATTGCTTGCACATGCTACTCACCATGATTTCAAGCTCTACCAAATGGATGGGAAAAGCGCCTTCCTCAATGGTCCAATCGAGGAGGAGGTGTATGTGGAGCAACCTCCTAGATTTGAAGACAAAGAGTTCCCCAGCCACGTCTTTAAACTGAGTAAGGCTCTATACGGCCTTAAACAAGCTCCTAGAGCTTGGTATGAGTTTCTTAGAGATTTCTTAATTAAAAAAACGGTTTCAAGATTGGAAAAGCAGATTATACATTGTTTACAAAACACTTTGACAATGATCTTTTTATCTTCAAATCTATGTTTATGACATTATCTTTGGTTCAACTAACAAATCCTTTTATGAAGAATTTAGTAAGATTATGAAAGATAGGTTTGAGATGTCTATGATGGGAGAGCTGAAGTACTTCTTGGGATTCCAAGTGAGACAACAAAAGGAAGGGACGTTCATAAGCCAAACCAAGTACACTCAAGACATACTCAAGAAGTTTGGGATGGACAAGGCAAAGCCTATCAAGACCCCCATGACCACTAATGGACACTAGGATCTCAATGAAGATGGACCAAGCGTGGATCAAAAGGTATATCACTCCATGATTGGATCTTTACTTTACCTATGTGCATCTAGGCCTGGTATTATGCTGAGTGTATGTTTGTGTGCGAGATTTCATGCTAATCCTAAGGAGTGTCACTTGACAGCCATTAAAAGGATCTTGAGATATTTGGTTCATACACCCAACCTAGGCCTTTGGTACCCCAAAGGTTCCAAGTTCAATCTCATTGGATACTCTGATGCAGATTATGCCAGATGCAAAGTAGATAGAAAAAGTACCTCCAGCACCTGCCAATTCCTAGGTAGATCCCTAGTTTCTTGGTCCTCCAAGAAACAAAATTCCATTGCCTTATCCACGGACGAATCGGAGTATGTTGCAGTCGGGAGTTGTTGTACACAACTCCTTTGGATGCGACAAACTATAAGGGACTATTGTTATAATATGAGCCGTATTCCACTCCTTTGTGATAGTGAGAGTGCCATCAAAATTGCTTATAATCCAGTTGAACACTCTAGAACCAAACACATAGACATCCAACATCACTTTTTGAGAGACCATTCAATGAAAGGAGACATAACCATTTCCCATGTCAACACCGAAAAGCAACTAGCCGATATATTTACCAAGCCACTAGATGAAAAACGGTTTTGCGAGCTCCAAAATGAACTCAATATCCTTGATGCTCGGAATGTGGCTTGAAAACTTGCATACCTGTATGAACTCTTCAAAATATATTGTTTGAGTTGCGAAAACCATCTTTCTCAATTTTCTCCAAAAACTATGTCAACTACTTGATCTTGGTGAATTATGGTCATTGCTTGATTGTTGTAAGCTTAATGATCATATTCATCAAGATTATTTGATTTGCGTTTTCTCCCTATTTTCATAAATAAGTACCTTCGAATATATACGAATGGGCTAAGCGTTTCTTTTCTGGTGACCACGGGCTAGTCCGTGGTTACCTGAACTAGTCCGCCCCTGCAGACTAGTCCACATAGTGTCTGGTTGTCCGGACTAGTCTGACAGACCACAGACTAGTCTGATTTAGGGTCTGGAAAAGTTTGGACTAGTCCGATTATTTTTGGACAAGTCCGATTTTTTGACTCCATAACCCTAGCCGCCGCAAAACCCTAATCTTCCTCATCCTCACAACTTGCCTCACGCTCTGTCTCCTCACTCGAGCTCCCCAAGACGATTCCTCCATCAAAACTCTCCAAGTTTGGGTGGAAAAGGACCTCTATTGCTCAGTGATTGAAGACCAAAGACTTGTCCACACCTTCAACTCCCCCATCTCCAAAAATCAATCAATTTCGGTAAAATTTTCTCCCCAACCCTAGAAATCGTGATTTCCTTCATTGTTGGCCAAATAGCTTAGTTCCTTTCACCAAATACATGCTTCCTTTATGTATTACATTGATGTTGGGCCATAATTGCATTGAGAAACACCATTGGCCGTCTAGTTAGGGTTTAGGGTGATGAACACCGGACTAGTCCGGTCCATGTACGGACAAGTCCGGTCACCCAGACCAATCCGTACCTGTACGCCAGACTAGTCTAATTTTTTCTGAACTCAACCCTAATTACTCATTCCTCAATGCACTTCCTTGCCATCAATTCTCATCCATACCTTGTGTAATCCATTCTCAAGACAATGTCGAGCTCCAATGATGAGATCTCTGATTTCTAGGCCGAGATGGACCAATAAGCCTTGCTTCGGTCCTCGATGGGCAAGGGCAAGAAGTGCCAAGAGCGCCCATCCGAGCTGGCACCTTTCGTACCCCAGGCTCGATGCAAGGTCCTTGTTAAGAAGCCTGTCTCCAAGGCTAAGGACATAGTTAGCTCCAGCTCGGCAGCTGTGAAGCCCGGTTCTGAAAAATAAACCAAGCTAACGCATATGTGTGCCCAGGATGTTCAACACACATACACGAGTGCAATCACAAAAGAGTATATAGAAAATTACCACAGAACAAGATTAATTAACCAAATTTTAATACACAAACCAGATTATCCTCGAATACAAGCTCTAATGAAAATTTATGACAAGTTCAACTAATGCAGTGCAAATAAACTAATTAAGCAAACTAAGCAACTAAGTATAAGGGATAACGCAGCTCCAATCAACACCACAGGCAAAGCTGACGGTAGACACGGCCTAGAACTCCGCATTATCACCATTAAACTCCCAATCTTGACCTGCAACTGTTGGGTGGGGGATTGCAAGAGTGAGTACATGTCGTACTCAGCAAGTGTGGAAAATATGACATGTGGCTGATTCAAATGACTACAATAATAATGGCAAAGTGCTGAAAAGTACATTAAAAACATTTGAAAAGCAATATATCATATGTATGTGAAGTAAACCCATCATAATCATAAGTAATACAATAATACCAAACTGAGTTCACTACCATCATCAATAATTCCAGATTTCACCATTGCCAATAACCATATTCAATACTAGAAATTAAATCCATAACCATAATACTGACCATAACCATCCCAATACCAATTTCCCTCTAATCATGGAAGTTGTCCAGGTGCTCATAACCGGGAGCACGGCTATCATGATAGTTTCATTTAACTCTGCAGAGTTTGTACCACTTTACCCACGTGTTTGTGATTTCATCACCCGTCGGTGACTAAAGGAACCTCTCTTATGCCAATTACACTTCCTTTGGTGTATGGACAAGAGATCACAAAATAGCCTTTACAAAGGGATTACTAGCCTATTTAGACTCCACTGAGGTTTCACTGGTGGCGATGTCTCCCGCAGAGCACATCTTCAACCAAGGGCCCCCTCTTGAGCCATTGGGATCCCAGGGTAGTCCCACCAATCATCAACAAACCCAATCCAACTACCCCTTCCCCGAACATCCATAATGGTCCAAACAGAACTGGCAACGCCCTAATTAATCAGCTACGCCGCACCCATACTTGGCCTCGTGGTGGCACTGTAGTCCTGGCTTATTCTCGCATGAACCAGTCCTTAGATCTAAAGCAAGCAAACCACCATGACATCCAACCCATCCACATACCAGACTTGATTAGATCACCCATTACCATATCAGATTTAACCAGTTCACATTAACCAGAATATCATTAATACATAATTAAATTGAGTGGTATAGTTGTTTCCCATCCGAGTTCATTAAGCGAAGCAAAAGGTAAAAAGCCCTTCCCGACTCTCTACCATATATTCCAGATGACAAGGGTGGTTAAACAATTCTAGTAAACTTCCTATCATAGGATTCCCATCAATTTGACACAGCATGCAGTTTTGCAAACAAAACATTTATTTTAAAAATAGGATCAATATGCTTCAAGGACACTTGCCTTGCTCTTGTTGTTGATTAGGATCAAAGTCTTCAAACTCTTGGTGCTGTAGATCCTCCGCGGCACTCTCTAGTACAAATCCGTCTAATCCACACAATAACATACAAGACAAGAAACACAATCAAAGAGTGCACAAATATTACTCAATATGTCATGACATGCATGATTAATGCAAATGCAAGGTAGAACTTGTTAATAGATTGATTTTAATGATCAATAACTAGTTCTAATAGCTTTTAACATGTTTATACAGGTTTGGATTCGATTAGATCAAATTTTAGAATTAATTCAGCACAATTTAACCAGAAAGATCGGACTAGTCCGCTAGGGACCGGACAAGTCCGCACTCTGCGAGATCAGCGGATTAGGGTTTTCTAGATCGACGTGAATTTGGAGATTAGGGGTTGAATTCACATAACGAAAAGAGAATAGAAGGTATACCAGGTGTTTAGGACTCCAATGAATCAAGAAACTTGGAGGTAACACTTGGATCTTGATGATCTAGGGTTGGTGATGAACTTGGAGATGAATTGGTGACGAAGAACAAAAGCTTGGTGGATATCTTGATCCTCTTTCGTTTCCTCCTCTTCTTCTTCTTGCTTGGGATCTTCTCCTCCCTCCTTGATGGTGGCTCTCCACGAACTAGGGTTTGGGTGGGTGGAAAAGTGACAAATAGATGTCAAACCAAGGGTGGGGTTGTTTATATAGAGGTGGAGGCTAGGGTTAGATGGATTTCAAGTTTTGGGATGAGTAGAGGCCGGTTTAGAGTCCCACATGGGCTCTAAAGAGTTAGGCACGACGTCCCTAGGCCCACTTAACGTGAAACCCAAGAAACAAGTCATAAAACAAAAGATCAACTCGGAGTCGCGAAATATCGGACAAGTCCGGACAGGACCGGACTAGTCCGAAGTCATCCAGAGAGAAAATCGGACAAGTCTGGCCAAACATCGGACAAGTCCGAATTTGAACAGAGAGAAAAACGGACAAGTCCGCTGGAACACCGGACTAGTCCGGAAAAGTCCATGGACTTAGCAAAATTTTCAAGGATTCATGGAGCATCGGACTAGTCCGCACAAAATCGGACAAGCCCGAAAGTTTCCAGTGCCAAAAATCGGACTAGTCCGCAGCAAAAACGGACAAGTCCGTTTTTAGTCAGAGGGAAGTCGGACTAGTCCGCAGCAAAATCGGACTAGTCCGCACTTTCCTGCCTTTTAAGTGCGGTTTTGTTCCAAATCAAATTTTAAACTTGTTCCTCTTGTTGTGGGTTAATGTTAAACATGTATATGAATGTATGCAAGGCATGATGCATGAAAATGAGGGTGTTACAAACCTACCCCCCTTAAAACGAATCTCGCCCTCGAGATTCGACGCGGAAGAGAAAAGATAGGGAAAGTCCTTCTTGAGATCATCCTCCAATTCCCACGTCGCTTCTTTTTCTAAGTGGTGCTTCCATTGAACTTTACACCATCTAATAACCTTGTTCCTTGTGACCCTCTCCTTAGTTTCCAAGATTTTGACCGGTTGTTCGGCATAAGACAAATCTTCCTCTAGTTCCAATTCTTCCATTGGCACTTGTTCTTCCGGTATTCTCAAGCACTTCTTGAGCTGGGAAACATGAAACACATCATGTACGTCTGAAAGATGAGCTGGCATCTCCAACTTATACGCTACTTCTCCTCTTTTGTCCAAAATCTTGAACGGTCCAATATAGCGAGGTGCGAGCTTACCCGTTATGTTAAACCTGTTATGACCTCTCATTGGTGACACCTTGAGGTAAACAAAGTCTCCTATTTCAAAGGCTAATTTCCTTCTCCTATTGTCCGCATAACCTTTTTGCCTTCATTGGGCAGCCCTCAAGTTTTCATGAATTATTTGGACTTGCTTTTTGGCTTCATGCAACACATCCGGACCAAATACTTAAGTTTCTCCTGCCTCATTCGAAAATAAAGGCATCCTACACTTCCTCCCATAAAGCGCTTCATACGGCGACATCTTCAAACTTGCTTGGTAGCTATTGTTGTATGAAAATTCTGCGTATGGCAAGCTTTTGTCCCAACTTTTCCCATGCTTTAAAGCGCAAGCTCTTAACATGTCCTCCAAAATCTGATTGGTCCTCTCGGTTTGTCCATCTGTTTGAGGATGATATGCTGAACTAAAATTTAACCTCGTTCCCTAAGCTTCATGCAATTTTTGCCAAAATCTGGAGGTAAATTGAGAACCTCTATCCGAGACTATCTTCTTAGGGACTCCATGTCGACACACAATATGCTCTATGTATATCTCAGCCAATTGTGCAGCTGTATATTTGGTCTTCACAGGGACAAAATGGGCTGACTTGGTTAAGCGATCCACAATTACCCAAATTGAGTCATACCCGGACTGAGTACGTGGTAACCCAACTATGAAGTCTATACCGATTTCTTCCCACTTCCATTCTGGGATCTTCAATGGTTGCAATAATCCAACTGGCCTTTGATGTTCCACCTTGACTCGTTCGCACACATCACACAATGCTACGTATTCAGCTATGTCCTTTTTCATGCTATCCCACCAATAGCTAGTCTTCAAGTCTTTGTACATCTTTGTACAACCAGGGTGAATTGAGTAAGGCGAGTCATGTGCCTCTTTTAATATCATCTCCCAAATATGCTTCACATTAGGGACAACGATTCTCTTTCCAAGCCATAAGGTATCATGTTTGTCCTCGTCAAATCTGAATTCTCTCCCTTCCTCAGTCCTTTCCTTGATTTCCTTGATCTCCTCATCTGTGGTTTGTGCTTCTCAAATTTCTTGCTCCAAGGTTGGGTTTAGCTCCATCATTTCCATCTCATTTACAAACCCAAGGTGTAGGAACGAAGAGCACGTGAAAAGCTACCAGAGGGGGGGGTGAATGGTAGATTTAAAAATTTTACGCAGCGGAAATAATTAAACCCCAAACCCTCTCGGCAGAAAAACGATCTGTTAAAGAAATCGTGTGTGAGACTAATCTAAACGTGTTTCACCGTGACAAAAGTGATAGCTATCAGAGAGAATCAGGTCACGAAAACGACACAAAAAGAATCACTCAAATCCGTCGAGAAAAACTCAAGTTATGATCGAAAGATCAAACAATGGTCAATCTGCCCTACCCGAGAAAAAAAAAACAGTTCTGGAACACTGCAAAGAAACTCGTGTAGATCAGAAACCACAAATCCAATGACCGTGAAATTTTGACATATGATAGGTAATCAAGTTTTGAAGACAACCCAAAAATAATCATGTCAATTGGATTGGTAAAACTCGAGTTATGATAAAACCACCGACGAAAGGTACTGCTGTCCAGAAAATCGATGAGTAAAACTTGTCTGGAACAAGTCGGACGAACAAGGCACAAAAGTTCCTTCAAACTACGAATTTTATTCAATAGAACACAAGAGGAACAGCCCCAAAGTCGTCTCCCACGAGCTTTGGCCTTCCCTTGCTTATATAACCAGCCCTTAGGCCAACCCTATACAACTAGGACTCCAATCCTACTCAGATCACGAATCGTAACTTTCCATAACTGCTCAAGATTCTTCTATACGCAGATAGAAGCAATCTTAAGACTTCCAAACACCTTAGGAACATATCCCACATTCCTAAACAACTCAAATTTGTGACACACACGAAATCCTAACATAACCAACTCGATACTTTCCATACCAAGCCATAACCGACTCCGCCGCAGCCGAAGTCATCAACCGGTACGATCCGATCCTTCCGACCAGATCTTTCCTTCCTTATCCCATCTTCGGAACCGTGTTGCCACGTCATGCACCGCATGCATACGTGCGAACACCTTCCTTTGATGTCCAGTAACCTTCATATGCACTGCCCTTGATTCAACCATCCTGCGCGACCTCCTGATCAGCTCAACCACAGTTCCTCCTGAACTTGGTTGTTGGAACCTCATCTCCTCCCTGAGACTAGTCCAATGGATCCCGTCACCAGCCATGACTTGAACTCAAGCAACACCTGCACATGAATAAACAACCAATCCATACGATCCCAAGTCCTCGACTTGACTCAAGTTAGTTCCGAACACAACACCTTATGTGAGCACCTCACATAAGCATGTTGCAAAGCATAGCAAAACGATATCAGCCATATCATCCAAAACGCACCAAAAACTTAGTAAATGAATACTAAGCAATCTTTCCAACAATGTAAAGCAAGTATGAAACATTGCAAATGAAAAGCAGAAGCACCGCGGTCAAGTTCCGGACCTTGCCAGAGTAACCCGGAGCTTGAGCCGGAGCTAACAAAAGCTAGTAGAACCTAGCGCCGGAGCTTACCAAAACTAGTACAACCAAGCTCCCACCGGAGCTTACAAAACTAGCAAGACCTAGCGCCGGAGCTAACCAGAAACTAGTCAAAACTAGTCAACCCAAAACCGGAGCTAGACAAAGTACGTCGGAGCTTAGCAAAAGCATTCCGGAGCTATCAAATATATGTCGGAGCTATCAAAGACATGCCGGAGCTAATAAAGACATGCCGGAGCTAAAGATAAAGCTCACCGAAGCTGAGCAAAGCTAGACAGACCTAGCATCGAACGTAACCGGAGCTACCCAAAACAAGCCGGACCTACCGTCGGACTTTGCTGTAGCTCAGATCTAGAGTCAGACCTTGATAAAAAGGTGTTTTGGTGATATTTAAAACTTTTATCATCAAAGCCAAGTGTATTCACTACAAGCCAATGTATTCACCACACATAGGTCTTACAATCTCCCCCTTGATGAATGCATTGGCAACACCATTTAAAATCCGAACATTGGCTTATTCACATAAAAGTTTTGAAGGAATTTCTCCCCTTTTGTAAATCAAAAGTAAATGAGAAGAAAAATTATCATATTATCTCTCCCCCTTTATTATCTCTCCTTATGCACATATTCTCTCTCTCTCCATGCTTATCTCTCCCCCTTTGACAATGTATTCAGCAAGTCATGAGATATAAACAAATTATCTCTCCCCCTTTAGTTGTTATGAGCATATTATAACATATACATATGAACAAAGCTCATCCAAGTCATACTATCAAGTACCTTACATTATCACATCAATGAAATACATAAAGTAGTGTAAGCCATGCTAGAGATCAAATGTAATTTTCAATTTAAGCAAGTCATGATCTCACAAACTTAACTATCTCAAAACCTGATAGCATGACACTAGTTGCTACATTTTATTATTTTTCAAAGCATAAATTTATATCATATGATATTTGCAAGAGATTATATGCGCATCTGCTTTATTCTAACCAACCGAGCCAAGCCTATGTCATTTGACAATCAGAAGCTTAAGGACATGGTTTTAGTCATACACAACTTCTTCCAAGTTCATATCTAAGTGCAATGACAAGCCATCTCAAAAGAAGAAGTGCGATGCAAGCATATTCTCTTGATCTTTTCTCAATTTATATTTTTTCATAAGAACTCAACATGTGAGTTGATTACTTGATTAATTCTTCATGATTAAAAGCACTTGTGAACATGTAACAAGTTCAAAACAGCAAGAAAGTTCGACCATGACCAGTTTTAGTGTATGTAATTATTCCAATTACTAGACATGGCAAAAACTACAAAATGTATAACACGAGTAATGTAGTAAGAACTTTCAGCATGTAAAAGGAATCACAAAGTCATATATATGTGAAATACTATGCTCATATTATTTTAATTTCAGATTCACACATAGACTTCCCAAGTTTCAAAAACTCCCCCTTAATTTAAGCCATGAGGATGAATAACCCCTATTTCACTATGAATGAAACAAAAACGAGTGAAATCCAAAGGTTTTGTAAAAATGTCAGCCAATTGATGTTCGGTATCTACATGGTGAAGCACAATGTTTCCTTTTTCAACGTTATCTCGGAGAAAGTGATACCTAATATCAATGTGCTTAGTTCTAGAATGTTGCACGAGGTTTTTGGCAATGCAAATAGCACTAGTGTTATCACAAAACAGTGGAACACTATCTAGATCAACCCCATAGTCCTTAAGTGTTTGAACAATCCAAAGAATTTGTGAGCAAGCACTAGCAGCAGCTACATATTCAGATTCGGCTGTGGATTGTGCAACTGAATTTTGTTTTCTAGAGGACCAAGCAACAAGAGAATTACCAAGAAAATGACAAGCACCGGAAGTACTTTTTCTATCAATCCTACAACCCCCAAAATCAGCATCCGAAAACGCTTTCAAAGTAATGGTTGAGGAAGAAGGAAGAAAAATGCCAAATTCTTGAGTTCCATGTAAGTACCTGAGAATCCTTTTGACGGCTTGACGATGTGAAGCACGTGGGGAAGCTTGAAACCGTGCATAAAGACATACGCTGAATTGTATATCCGGTCTTGATGCCGTGAGGTACAAAAGTGATCCGATCATGCTTCTATATTCCTATTGATCCACGGGTTCACCATCTTCATCAAGTTCAAGTGTTGTTGCTATTCCCATTGGTGTCCGAAGAGGCTTGCTTTTGTCCATGTTGAAATGCCTTAGGAGGTCTTTGGTATACTTTGTTTGATGCACAAAGGTACCCTCCTTGGTTTGCTTGATTTGCAGCCCCAAAAAGTAAGTGAGTTCACCCATCATACTCATTTCAAATTCGGAACTCATCATTGCTGAAAACTTGGACACAAGATCATGAGAAGCACAACCAAAGATAATATCATCCACATACACTTGAATGAATAATGAGTCATTGCCATGTTTAAGCACAAAAAGAGTTTTATCAACCTTGCCCATGGTAAACCCCTTTTCAAGTAAGAATGTTTTTAACCTATCATACCATACTATAGGGGCTTGTTTGAGACCGTATAAGGCTTTGGACAGTTTGTAAACATGATTAGGAAAATCTGGATTTTCAAAACCCGGTGGTTGTTTGACATAAACCTCCTCATCTATGTAGCCATTAAGAAAAGTACTTTTAACATCCATTTGATATATCTTAAAACCTTTAGATGCTGCAAAAGCTAACACAATTCTTATGGCTTCTAATCTAGCGACAGGAGCAAAAGTTTCATCAAAATGTAGACCTTCAACTTGAGTGAAACCTTGAGAAACCAACCTAGCCTTATTCCTAACCACAACCCCATCCTCACTTTGTTTATTTTTATATACCCATTTAGTTCCAATTAAAGTGTGACCTTGAGGTGGAGGTACAAGTTTCCAAACATTATTTCTTTCAAAGTTTTCTAACTCTTCTTGCATGGCAATAATCCAAGATTCATTAGTGAGTGCGTGTGAGGTTCAAAAGAAGCAACAAAAGCAGAATGAGCATGAGAGTTTGGATCACAAAACCTGGACCGTGTGACTCGTTCGTGCAAGCTTCCAATCATCAGTTGTGGGGGATGATCTTTGTAAAAACGTAGGGGAACAGATGTATCACAAGCTTCTTCTTCTTCATGTTTATTGTAGATTGATGAGCTTGTGACTTGTGGACGATCAGGACCAGCAGAGGTGATAGCCGGAGCTTGTTCAATGTCCGGAGCTGGACAAGTGTCAACTTCGGAACTACCAGACGGTATCACCGGCTCTTCTTCATCTTCAAAAATACCCTCCCCCTGAGGATACGGATCTGGTCCTGCAACACCGGAGCTAGTACCTGGGCTAGCTTCATCAAAAGACACTTCACAAGTATCCACAATTTTGCTAGTGTCAAGTAAAAGCACACGGTAGCCTCTAGTATGAGATGGATAACCAAGAAACATGCCATCAATGGATCTAGGTTCAAATTTATCAAGATTACCATGTTTCTTAACAAAGCATTTGCAACCAAAGACCCGAAAGTGTGTAACACTAGGCCTATATCCAAACCGGAGCTCATATGGTGTTTTACCTAGCTTAGCACGCAAGAAAACACGATTTGAGACATAACAAGCGGTTGCTAATGCATCAGCCCAAAATTTCCTAGGAGTTTGATATTCATCAAGCATAGTCCTAGCCATCTCAACTAAGGTTCTGTTCTTTCTTTCTACAACACTGTTTTGTTGAGGTACATATGGTGAAGAGAATTGATGATCTATTCTATTTTCAGCACAAAAGTGATCAAAAGATTGATTTTTAAATTCAGTTCCATTATCACTTCTAATTGCTTTTAATGATCCTGGGTGATCAATTGATAATCTAAGAAATAAAGTTCTAAAATGACTAAAAACTTCATTCTTAGACGCCATAGAGTAAACCCAAGAGTATCTAGAATAATCATCAACAATAACAAGAACATACCATTTACCTCCGAAGGATTGAACTCATGAAGGTCCTACGGTGTCAAGATGCAAAAGTTGACATGGTTCAGTTGTCATGATCATTGTGAGAGGAGAATGTGAACCTGCAACCATCTTAGCATGTCTACAAGAAGAGCACACAATTTCTTTGTCCCCTTTAAGCTTAGGCAGCCCTCGTATACGATCAAGAACACTAACACGCGTTAGGTGATCAAAGCCTACGTGACCAAGTCTACGATGCCAAAAATATAAGTCCTTTGAATCATTAGCAACTAGACACCTATGCTTAGAGGAAGACATATCAAAATCAGCTTTAAAAACTCTTCTAAACCGAGACATGTTAAAATAAGCTCACTATTTGAACCTACAACTTTGTAGCAGTTTTTATTGAAAATAATTTCCAGATTTTCATCTAGCAATTGTGAAACAGAAAGCAAGTTGTATTTCAAATTTTTGACAAGTGCCACATCCTTTAAAGTGTAGTGATCATTTACTCTAACCGAACCCTTAGCAATTATAGGAGTTGAAGAATTATCGGCAAAAGTAAAATTCTCTACACGTGACACAAAGGAGAGGGAGGAGAACCAATCTTTGTTACCAGTCATGTGGCGTGAGCAACCTGAATCCACAATCCAAATGTTCTCCTTCCTCAAGCGTATAACCTATATAGAAGCACAATACGTCGATGACTCAATACTGGGGTTAGTCAAAAGGCATTTAGGTATCCAGTACTGAGTCACACGACGTGCAGTAGGAAAAACACGCGAAAGCTGAGATAAAACAGCAGGTTTATGAGTCGAAGTTTGAGGTTTTCTATTATTAACTCTTTTAGCACAAGAACCAGTAGCTCCGGAGGTAAAAGCAGTAGTTCCAAAAGACAAGGCTGAAGTTCCAGAAACAAAAGCTGAAGTTCCGAAGGAAAGAACAGTGGGTCCGGGAGCTCTCGGAGCTATCGGAACTATCGGAGCTGCTTTTGCGGATTTCTTACCAGAAGGTCCGGAAGCTACCTTTTCAAATTTCTGACTCACTAAAGCAGGTTGTGTTTTTCTAATTGCATGAAAGTTATGAGATCTAGCAATTTTTCTTTCCTTTTTCTGTTGTTTAGCTAGTCTATAACAAAAATCTATGACACGACCATCTCTACCACAGAAGGTACAATGAAATTTAACTTTGTGTTCATGTCTAGATGAGCAAGCAATATTTTCATTTGAAACTGAATGAGACAACACTACTGCAGATTTGAAAACCACTCCTTTTTGCTTAGGAACTGTTTGAATCAAACCACTTCCTAATGACTTTACAATTTTAGGTGGATGTGCCTTAGCAAGAGCATGAGAATCAAAACCTAAACCAGTTTTATCATTGCAAGACTTGGAAGAATTCAGCAGCAAGTTTAGGTTCTTATTCCCATTAAAAAACCGATCTAATGTCCTATGCATGTCATCAAGTTTATTGGACAGATCAAGGCAATTTTCACATGAAGTTTTTCCTTTTAGTTTGCAATTTGAACAAAATTTAACTTCATGAGAACGTAAAGCATTGTTCAATATAGAAATTTCATTCATAGCATCCTGTAGTTTCTTATCAAGATCCTCACAAGTATAACAATGCAAATCAATTGTAGAACAGCTAGCATCTTTCAAGTTTTTATCATTAAGTGCAGCAAGCTCTTTGTTCTTTACAATTTCTAACTCAAGTTTATCTAGAGTGGAGGAGTGTGCACTTCTTAATGTGGACAATTGTTCATAGATTAAGTCACATGAGGAACAAGAATCATCACTAGGAATTAAGGATTTCAAACGATTAATTTCATATTCTAGTGACTCAATTTTAGCAACATTGTCCCTAAGTTTTTTGTCCTTTTTCTTGACAATAACAGTGGCACGAGAAATAGCATCACACATTTCATTACAGGTTGAACATACCTCATCATCGTCACTGTTGTGTTCTACTTACTCCTGACTTGATCTTGATCTTGCTTTGCCCGCCATGAAGCATATGTTGGCCAGGTCATCATTCTCTTCATCACTTTCAAAGTCAATGTCACTTGAACTGAGCTCTTGAAGCACGGTGATGAAGCTGTTGATCATCTTGCGTCCTATGGTACCCTTCTTTTTCTTTTTGTTGGAATTTCCAGAGGAGGTCCGGACCTTGCTTTGTTTTTCTTCCCGGGTGGTCGTACCTGAAAGGTTAGGGCATTCTGTATGAAAGTGTCCTATTTTACCACATTCAAAACAGCGTTGAGGTCTGGAGCTTCCTCTCCTTCTAGTTCTCACATTTTGCAATGCTTTTGAGAATCTAGTAGAGATGAGTGCCAACTCCTCTTCTAGAAATTCTTCGATCTGCTCCAGGGTTAGTGAGGACAATAAAGCAAGAGTATTGCAAGATGATGATTGGCCGGAGCTAGACATATCACGTTGTGAGACAAATGCAATAGACTTGTTTGGGTTCTTACGTGCTAGGATGTCAATTTCATGAGTTTTTAGTTTAGAATAAAGTACATATAATGAAAGAGAACTCATGACAGTTGATTCACGAATAGATGTTACTTTCATCTCCCAAATTGACATGTCTAATGCACTAAGAAGTTGCCTAGCATTTTCAGCATCTGAAAAATTAACATTGACACTACGCAAGTTGCTGAGAATTTTATTAAAGTGAGCAAAAAAGGTCATCAATAGACTCATCGGGTTGCATCTCGAAGCGCATGTATTCTTTCTTGAACATGTCTTGTTTTACCTCCTTGATTGTGTTGGAGCCATCATGGTAATCACAGAGATCTCTCCAAACATCGTATGCTGATCGGAGGTGCGCGACACGATCAAAGTCGCTTTGAGTGAGTCCTTGGATGATCAAGTTTCGGGCTTTGTTGTTGTTGTCGACGTCCCGTAGGTTTGTGGCCGTGACTTGATCATTGGGTGGCACTTCATAAGGCTTATACACCTTCTCACATATTGCAAAGCCTTGTGCCTGGATAAAAGCCTCCATGCGTGCCTTCCATACCTAAAAATCAATACCAGTAAACACACAAGGTTTGGCGGAGTACTTCTCCATGATGATTAGTCAAAAACACGTGCAAATCACAAAGATTAGAGCACCGTGGCTCTGATACCAATTTTAGGAACGAAGAGCACGTGAAAAGCTACCATGGGGGGGGGGGGGTGAATGGTAGATTTAAAAATTTTACGCAGCGGAAACAATTAAACCCCAAACCCTCTCGGCAGAAAAACGATCTGTTAAAGAAATTGTGTGTGAGACTAATCTAAACGTGTTTCAATGTGACAAAAGTGATAGCTATCAGAGAGAATCAAGTCACGAAAACGAAACAAAATGAATCACTCAAATCCGTCGAGAAAAACTCAAGTTATGATCGAAAGATCAAACAATGGTCAATCTGCCCTACCCGAGAAAAAAAACAGTTCTGGAACGCTGCAAAGAAACTCGTGTAGATCAGAAACCACAAATCCAATAACCGTGAAATTTTGACATATGATAGATAATCAAGTTGTGAAGACAACCCAAAAAGAATTAAGTCAATTGGATCGGTAAAACTCGAGTTATGATAAAACCACCGACGAAAGGTAGTGCTGTCCAGAAAATCAACGAGTAAAACTTGTCTGGAACAAGTCGGACGAACAAGGCACAAAAGTTCCTTCAAACTATGAATTTTATTCAATAGAACACAAGAGCAACAGCACCAAAGTCGTCTCCCATGAGCTTTGGCCTTCCCTTGCTTATATAACCAGCCCTTAGGCCAACCCAATACAACTAGGACTCCAATCCTACTCAGATCACGAATCGTAACTTTCCATAACTGCTCGAGATTCTTCTATACGCAGATAGAAGCAATCTTAAGACTTCCAAACACCTTAGGAACATATCCCACATTCCTAAATAACTCAAATTCGTGACACAGACGAAATCCTAACATAACCAACTCGATACTTTCCATACCGAGCCATAACCGACTCCGCCGCAGCCGAAGTCATCAACCGGTACGATCCGATCCTTCTGACCAGATCTTTCCTTCCTTATCCCATCTTCGGAACCATGTTGCCACGTCATGCACCGCATGCATACGTGTGAACACCTTCCTTTGATGTCCAGTAACCTTCA
This sequence comes from Tuctoria greenei, assembly GCA_036927565.1. Taxonomy (NCBI): domain Eukaryota; kingdom Viridiplantae; phylum Streptophyta; class Magnoliopsida; order Poales; family Poaceae; genus Tuctoria; species Tuctoria greenei. The sequence continues at coordinate 18,366,223 of JAYESD010000004.1, read as the reverse complement.
TATGCACTGCCCTTGATTCAACCATCCTGCGCGACCTCCTGATCAGCTCAACCACAGTTCCTCCTGAACTTGGTTGTTGGAACCTCATCTCCTCCCTGAGACTAGTCCAATGGATCCCGTCACCAGCCATGACTTGAACTCAAGCAACACCTGCACATGAATAAACAACCAATCCATACGAGCCCAAGTCCTCGACTTGACTCAAGTTAGTTCCGAACACAACACCTTATGTGAGCACCTCACATAAGCATGTTGCAAAGCATAGCAAAACGATATCAGCCATATCATCCAAAATGCACCAAAAAATTAGTAAATGAGTACTAAGCAATCTTTCTAACAATGTAAAGCAAGTACGAAACATTGCAAATGAAAAGCAGAATCACCGCGGTCAAGTTCCGGACCTTGCCAGAGTAACTCGGAGCTTGAGCCGGAGCTAACAAAAGCTAGTAGAACCTAGCGCCGGAGATTACCAAAACTAGTACAACCAAGCTCCCGCCGAAGATTACAAAACTAGCAAGACCTAGCGTCGGAGCTAACCAGAAACTAGTCAAAACTAGTCAACCCAAAACCGGAGCTAGACAAAGTACGTCGGAGCTTAGCAAAAGCATTCCGGAGCTATCAAATATATGTCGGAGCTATCAAAGACATGCCAGAGCTAATAAAGACATGCCGGAGCTAAAGATAAAGCTCACCGGAGCTGACCAAAGCTAGACAGACCTAGCATCAAACGTAACCGGAGCTACCCAAAACAAGCCGGACCTACCGTCGGACTTTGCTGTAGCTCAGATCTAGAGTCGGACCTTGATAAAAAGGTGTTTTGGTGATATTTAAAACTTTTATCATCAAAGCCAAGTGTATTCACTACAAGCCAATGTATTCAGCACACATAGGTCTTACACAAGGTTCAACCTTTCAAACTCCTTACATAACTCGGATGGTAACTCTCGAACCGTGAGTTGACGACTTACTCCATTTCTACTCAAAGCATCGGCCACTACATTGGCTTTTCCCGGATGATAGTTAATCCCCAAATCATAATCTTTGATGAGCTCCAACCATCTTCGTACCTCAAGTTCAGATCCGTTTGTGTGAAAATATACTTCAAACTCTTATGATCCGTATAAATTCACACCTATGTCCAAGAATATAGTGTCTCCAAATCTTCAATGCGTGTACCACGGCTGCTAGTTCAAGATCATGCGTGGGGTAATTCTGCTCATGTTTCTTCAATTGTCTTGATGCATAGGCGACCACTTTGATGCAATGAATGAATGCGATGCTCCAGAATCAAATAACATAGTCGCGGGGTTGGAGTTGGCGAGAAACATACCAATGACCACGTCATCCGCTTGTTGAGCATCCTCCGTAGAGACATGGTTCACGTTGCCACGAGCAAAATTTTGCTGTCCGCGGTTCCCTTGTGGCGCTCCTCCATTGGGTCTTGGGTTTTGCCTCGGCGCATTGCTTCCTTGACCAATGCCTGACTTAGGACATTGATGCGCAAAGTGTCCAGCTTCTCCACAAGTATAGCACTTCTTAACTCTACCAGAATTATTGGGACGAGCTTGGTTCTAAACATTTGCAGCAGGAAAATTAGCACGGGGTGCATAAGGCATTGGAGGCCTAGGTGCTTGCATAACAGGGCGCTGCTGCACAATCTGAGTTGGGCGCGGTGCAAATCCAGGGCGTTGAGCAGGAATAGAAGAGCTAAAATGAGGTGCATTGGGCGACGCAGAGCGAGGGCGCACATTACTCCCTTGTTGCTGTCCTTGATATGGCGCCTTTCTCTTATTGTCTTGCTCCATCTCACGAATCTTGTTCTCAACCACAATTGCTTTGTCCACAAGCTTCTGAAAATTTGCATAATCACAATTGAGCAATTGCACCTGGATCTCATTGTTCAAGCCCCTCATGAACAAGTATTGTTTCCGGCTATCCCGACTAACATCCTCAGGCGCATACCTTGAGAGTTGAATGAACTTATTGAGATATTCACTCACGTTTGATTTTCCTTGCCTTAAATTCTCAAATTCTTGCCTCTTCAAGATCACAACACCCTCGGGCACATAATGAGAACGGGAATTCTCCTTGAATTCGGCCCAAGTAATTCTCTCTTGGTTCTCATGAGCATTGCAATAAGAATCCCACCAATCTACAGCTGCTCCAACGAGTTTATGAGAAGCAAACAAGACCTTCTCCCGGTCACTGCATTGGACAATAGAAAGTTTCTTCTCCAAGGTCTTGAGCCAATCATCCGCATCCATAGGGTCAGCAGCTTGAGCAAAGGTTGGCGGCCTAGTCCTCATAAACTCTCCCAATCGGTTATGAGGAGGCGGGGGTGGCGGTGGAGGCATGTGGGGCTGATTGTTGATATTGCCAGCCTGTAGCTGTCCCATTGTCTGTATCATGGTCTGCATGAGTTGGTTTTGCATGGCCAATAGCTGCTCAATGTTGATAGATCCCTGAGTAGATCCTTGTCCAATGTTGTTCTGAGGCATTCCATTGTTCTCCTCTTCCTCATTGCCATCCCTCTGGTTGCGAGTCCTCACCATCTGAAGAAAAGCATTAGGTAAGAATTAGAGAACGTCCCCAACTATATGCATCAAGGGATATGAAGCTAAACAGCTAGCTACACTAGCCTAGGTGGACATGGCAATGCTAAAGCATCCTAAAATCCTCTATTAAGCACATAAGCAAGCAATATATAGCAAACAGCACACCAACAAAATCAAATCGATTCCTGAGTGCTCCTATGTGCTCTAAAGTGTCCATTCTATCTAGGCTGCATCCTACGGTCAACCTGTGGCTCTGATACCAATATGTGACGCCGGGTTCTGAAAAATAAACCAAGCTAGCGCATATGTATGCCCAGGATGTTCAACACACATACACGAGTGCAATCACAAAAGAGTATACAGAAAATTACCACAGAACAAGATTAATTAACCAAATTTTATTACACAAACCAGATTATCCTCGAATACAAGCTCTAATGAAAATTTATGACAAGTTCAACTAATGCAGCGGAAATAAACTAATTAAGCAAACTAAGCAACTAAGTATAAGGGATAACGCAACTCCAATCAACACCACAGGCAAAGCTGACGGTAGAACAGCCTAGAACTCCGCATTATCACCATTAAACTCCCAATGTTGACCTGCAACTGTTGGGTGGGGGATTGCAAGAGTGAGTACATGTTGTACTCAGCAAGTGTGGAAAGTATGACATGTGGCTGATTCAAATGACTACAATAATAATGGCAAAGTGCTAAAAAGTACATTAAAAACATTTGAAAAGCAATATATCATATGTATGTGAAGTAAACCCATCATAATCATAAGTAACACCATAATACCAAACTGAATTCACTACCATCATCAATAATTCCAGATTTCACCATTGCCAATAACCATATTCAATACCAGAAATTAAATCCATAACCATAATACTGACCATAACCATCCCAATACCAATTTCCCTCTAATCATGGAAGTTGTCCAGGTGCTCATAACCGGGAGCACAGCTATCATGATAGTTTTATTTAACTCTGCAGAATTTGTACCACTTTACCCACATGTTTGTGATTTCATCACCCGTCGGCGACTAAAGGAACCTCTCTTATGCCAATTACACTTCCTTTGGTGTATGGCCAAGAGATCACAAAATAGCCTTTACAAAGGGATTACTAGCCTATTTAGACCCCATTGAGGTTTCACCGGTGGCGATGTCTCCCGCAGAGCACATCTTCAACAAAGGGCCCCCTCTTGAGCCATTCGAATCCCAGGGTAGTCCCACCAATCATCAACAAACCCAATCCAACTACCCCTTCCCTGAGCATCCATAATGGTCCAAACAGAACTGGCAACACCCTAATTAATCAGCTACGCCACACCCATACTTGGCCTCATGGTGGCACTGTAGTCCTGGCTTATTCTCGCATGAACCGGTCCTTAGATCTAAAGCAAGCAAACCACCATGACATCCAACCCATCCACATACCAGGCTTGCTTAGATCACCCATTACCATATCAGATTTAACCAGTTCACATTAAGCAGAATATCATTAATACATAATTAAATTGAGTGGTATAGTTGTTTCCCATCCCAGTTGATTAAGCGAAGGAAAAGGTAAAAAGCCCTTCCCGACTTTCTACCATATATTCCAGGTGACAAGGGTGGTTAAAAAATTCTAGTAAACTTCCTATCATAGGATTCCCATCAATTTGACACAGCATGCAGTTTTGCAAACAAAACATTTATTTTAAAAACAGGATCAATATGCTTCAAGGACACTTGCCTTGCTCTTGCTGTTGATTAGGATCAAAGTCTTCAAACTCTTGGTGCTGTAGATCCTCCGCGGCACTCTCTAGCGCAAATCCGTCTAATCCACACAATAACATACAAGACAAAAACACAATCAAAGAGTGCACAAATATTACTCAATATGTCATGACATGCATGATTAATGCTAATGCAAGGTAGAACTTGTTAATAGATTGATTTTAATGATCACTAACTAGTTCTAATAGATTTTAACAAGTTTATACAGGTTTGGATTCGATTAGATCAAATTTTAGAATTAATTCAGCACAATTTAACCAGAAAGATCGGACTAGTCCAGCAGGGACTGAACAAGTCCGCACTCTGCGAGATCAGCAGATTAAGGTTTTCTAGATCGACGTGAATTTGGAGATTAGGGGTTGAATTCACGTAAGGAAAAGAGAATAGAAGGTATACTAGGTGTTTAGGACTCCAATGAATCAAGAAACTTGGAGGTAACACTTGGATCTTGATGATCTAGGGTTGGTGATGAACTTGGAGATGAACTGGTGACGAAGAAAGAAAGCTTGGTGGAGATCTTGATCCTATTTTGTTTCCTCCTCTTCTTCTTCTTGCTTGGGATCTTCTCCTCCCTCATTGATGGTGGCTCTCCACGATCTAGGGTTTGGGTGGGTGGAAAAGTGACAAATAGATGTCAAACCAAGGGTGGGGTTGTTTATATAGAGGTGGAGGCTAGGGTTAGATGGATTTCGAGTTTTGGGATGAGTAGAGGCCGGTTTAGAGTCCCACATGGGCTCTAAAAGAGTTAGGCACGACGTCCCTAGGTCCACTTAACGTGAAACCCAAGAAACAAGTCGTAAAACAAAAGATCAACTCAGAGTCGCAAAATATCGGACAAGTCCGGACAGGACCGGACTAGTCCGAAGTTGTCCGGAGAGAAAATCGGACAAGTCTGGCCAAACATCGGACAAGTCCGAATTTGAACAGAGAGGAAAACGGACAAGTCCGCTGGAACATCGGACTAGTCCGGAAAAGTCCAAGGACTTAGCAAAATTTTCAAGGATTCATGGAGCATCGGACTAGTCCGCACAAAATCGGACAAGTCCGAAAGTTTCGAGTGCCAAAAATCGGACTAGTCCGCAGCAAAAACGGGCAAGTCCGTTTTTAGTCAGAGAGAAATCGGACTAGTCCACAGCAAAATCGGACTAGTCCGCACTTTCCTGCATTTTAAATGCGGTTTTGTTCCAAATCAAAATTTAAACATGTTCCTCTTTTTGTGGGTTAATGTTAAACATGTATATGAATGTATGCAAGGAATGATGCATGAAAATGAGGGTGTTACAGCAGCTCTTCGCCATGTGAAGGGCAAGGGCAAAGGGATTACCACAGGACCGATCGTCCCACTCAACTTGCATGCTCCGAGGCAGGGAAACAGAGATCCCTCCGAGGAGAAGTTCAACGGCAAGGGAAGCGACACTGCTTCCAAACTCAGATTTGTAGATTGCTACAACAGACCCAAGAAGGCTGCAGATAAGAGATTCTGGAGCAACTTTCATGCAAATTTCTACAGCTCAGTGTACCTGACCATGAGGACTCCAGTGGTCCGTAGCCAGTGGATCGACTGGGTGTTAGGAAATCGGCGGTACGCTACTCTAGCAACTCTACTGCATCACCCAGGAAACATGCGAGTACAGAGGTGATGGTTTGGAGTGTCTTGAGGATAATGTGGAGTTCTAGGCCGTGTCTACCGTCAGCTTTGCTTGTGGTGTTGATTGAAGCTATGCTATCCCTTATGCTTAGTTTGTTTAGTTGCTTAATTAGTTTATTTCTGCTGTATTAGTTCAAACTTGTCATTAATATTCATTAGAGCTTGTATTTGAGAATATAATGAATTTTGTAATAAAAGTACTTATTTATTAACTCGTGCCGTGGTAATTATCTGTATATCATTTGTGATGCACTTGTATATGTGTTAAACATCCTGGGCACACATATACTGCAGTTGGTTTATTTTCGGAACCGGGTGTCACAAGATGGTACCCGATGATCTTGTTGGAGCCAGTGGAGAAAGGCCCGTTTGATGAGCGAGAGGAAGAGGCCAGAGCCAAAGTCCAGGACCTTGCCAAGCAGCTGGCCACTTCATTCCAGCGGGGTTGAGACTGGCAGCACCCAGGCGGAATGGTTTTTTGTATCCGAGGATGACTCCCTTGTGTAAATAACTGTTTATGAATTTGAATCCCAGTTGTTTTGCTTGTTGGCTTGTTGTGTGCTTTGAAATTGTTGCCACAATTCCTTCTCCTGTGTAAGGTCTTGGAGAGCTTTTGTTGATGCCATTAGCTTTTTAGGGACCAACACTTGCACAGTTGACACGACCGATTTTTCGCTAGTTGACGTCCTACCTATGGAACCCCCCTTAGAGGTCCCTTGGTAGGTGTGGCCAGATTGTTGGGTACGCCTGCCACTTGACCTCTGGATGTCTTCGACTGACCCCCAATGGAGTGGGGGAGCATGAGTGATTGGTCTCGGCGTGCCCCTTTTAGGAGCGCCGGGCTTTTCCTTAGTGTTGTCGTCGACGGCAGCCCCCCTGGGAGGTACAAGAGCTGGCTGCTCCGGCATCACCCTCCATCGTCGTGAAGTCATCGATGGCAGGCCCCTTGGGAGGTACCAGAGCTGTATGCTCCAGCGTCGTCCACCATTGTCGTAAGGTCGTTGATGGCGTTCCCCCTAGGAGGTCCTGGAGTTGGATGCTCCGGCGTCGCCCACCATCGTCGTGAAGTACGACGGGCCCCCTGGGAGGCACCAGAGCTGGCTGCTCCATCGTCGTCCACCATCATCGTAGAGACGTCGACGGTAGGCCCCTAGTGTACAGGCTTTTGCAAGAGAATCCTGTCAGCGACAAGGGCGAGGCAGTAGAGTTTACTCATTTGTCCGCGCTTGTTGCTATCGTTGACATGATGGGACGTCGACAGCAGGCCCCTTGTGAGGCACCGAAGCTGGATGCTCCAGCGTCGTCCACCATATTTGTAGATACGTTGACCGCATGGCCCCCTGGGAGGTGCTAGAGCTGGCTGCTCCGGCGTCATCCATCACCGTCGTGAAGTCGTCGATGGTAGGCCCCTGGTGTACACGCTATCGCAAGAGAATCTTGTTAGCGACAAGAGTGAGGCAGGAGAGTTTACTCATTTGTCAGCGCTTGCTGTTGTCGTTGACATGCTGGGACGTTGACGACAGGCCCCTTGCGAGGCACCGAAGCTGGATGGTCCGACGTCGTCCATCATCTTCGTAGATACGTCGACGAGAGGCCCCTTGGGAGGTGCCGGAGCTGGATGCTCCGGCGTCGCCCACCATTGTTGTAAGGTCGTCGATGGCAGGCTCCCTGGGAGGTGTCGGAGCTGGCTGCTCCGGCGTCGTCCACCAGTGTCGTGAAGTCATCGACGGCGAACCCCCTAGGAGGTGCCGAAGCTGGCTGCTCCAGCATCGTCCACCATTGTCGTAGAGTCATCGACGGCATGCCCCTAGTGTACAGGCTATCGCAAGAGAATCCTGTTATCGACAAGAGCGAGGCAGGAGAGTTTACTCATTTGTCCACGCTTGTTGCTGTCGTTGACGTGCTCGGACATCGACAGTAGGCCCCTTGCGAGGCGCCGAAGCTGGATGCTCTGGCGTCGTCCACCATCTTCGCAGATACGTCGATAGCAGGCCCCTTGGGAGGTGCCAGAGCTGGGTGCTCCGGCGTTGCCCACTATCGCCATGGAAACGACGATGGCAGGCCCCTTGGGGGGTGTCATAGCTGGATGCTCCGGCGTCGTCTATCATCGTTGTAGATGCATCGGCGACAGGCTCCCTGGAGTGTACCGGAGCTGACTGTTCCATCGCAACCTGCTTTGTATGTCCTGCACACATAACAGGGGTGCATATTGTTTTGCTCGTTGGTGATCTTTTCCTATTCTTGAGTATTGCCATGTCTTACAGTCCTGGGCTGGTACGCAAGGTTTGGTCAATTCAGTGTGTTAGTGCTCGGAATCTGGCTTCCTTCTTATTTGGGGTGTGAGCGTCCTGGCTCTTAGTACTTAGCTGCAACACTGGGAGGCAAAGCGCGCACACTTAGGGTACAGGACCAGGCTAAGCAGGTTGCGTGCTCTGGACCTCCAACTCAGCGTTGGCCTTTCGCGGGGGACATTTGGCACCATAGGACCCCAAGTAAGAGGGCAGCCACGAGGTTCCAATACACCTTGCAGGTACCTCAAAACGTCCGCCTACAGCAGGGTTGCATAACTCTACTAGGGGCGATATAGAAAAAATTTCACCAAGTATATGAAGACAATATACGAAAGACATGACTAGCTTGACTGATCACAAAATTAAAAGGTAATTTAAGTGAACATAAGAGAAAGCATATGGTAAGACAATGAATTCTTCTCATTGGTGTTCACAGGAGTGGATTGGCTTTACAATAAGGCAATGACCCACTCCAGTTGGCAAGGGAGGCAGAGTGTTCATGCTTAGGGCACGGGACCAAGCTAAACAGTTGAACACTCTGGACCTGTCCCTCCTAGAGCTTGGTTGTCCTAAGTGCCGTTCCTTGGCACCATGACACCCTACACTATCCTACTATTTATACTTAGGGATATAACATACGAAGGTGTTCTATGTTCCACGGGTTGGGGAGGGGATCTTCCTTTTCTGTGGCTAGGTGGACGCAACCGAGGCGGGATACTTGCGTTACTCGGAACAGGCCCTCCCAGCTGGGGAGAGTTTGTGCGACCCTTCTCAAGAAAGTATGTGCCGTAGCACCAGGTCACTTGTCTGGAGCTCTCTACTCCACACGAACCGCTCCTGGTAGCACCTTAGTGCCTGTCGGTAGCGTGCATTTCGGATGGTGGCATGCCACCTTGCTTCGTCGATGAGGTCGACATCTTCCCATCGGAGCTGGTCCCGTGAGGCTTCATTGAACGCTCGAACTCGTAGTTAGCCCACTGCGATCTCTGGGGGGGAGGACTGCTTCGGCCCTATACACCAGGAAGAAAGATGTTTCCCCAGTGACGCGACTGGGTGATGTCCAGCTTGCCATAGTGCGCAGGGGAGTTCGTCGACCCACTTGGCATCATGCTTGTCTAGGTTGTTATACATGCGAGTCTTGAGGCCCCTGAGGACCTCAGCGTTGGCCCTTTCGACTTGGCCGTTGCTCTTTGGATGAGCCACGGATGCATAACAAACTTGGACGTCGAGGTATTCACAGTAGTCCTAGAAAGCTGCACTGGTGAACTGGGTCCTGTTGTCGGTGATGATCCTCTCTGGGACACCAAACCTGCAGACAATTGACTTGATGAACTTGAATGTGGACTCCTTGTTGATGTTGATCACTGGGGCTGCCTCAGGCCACTTGGTGCACTTGTCTACAGCGACGTAGAGGAACCTGTACCCTCCGACTACCCTGGGGAAGGGTCCGAGGATATCCAGCCCCCAGACCACGAAAGGCCAGGAGGGCGGGATCATTTGCAGCGTCTTTGCCGGTGTGTGAATTTGCTTGGCATGGAACTGACACGCCTTGCATCTCTTGACCAGCTTGACGGCATCTTGTAGTGCTGTTGGCCAGTAGAAGCCATGCCGGAAGGCTTTGCCAACCAGCATGCGGGAAGCTGTGTGATTCCCACACTCTCCTTCGTGGATCTCTGCGAGAAAGTCGCAACCTTCCCCCCAAGTTATGCACCGTAGAAGCACGTCGTTGGCGCCACGCCGGTAGAGGTCACCTTCTGCAAGCGTGTAGCGCATCGCCATCCTCACGATCCTATCAGCGGATACTGGATCCTCTGGGAGGATGTTGTCCTTCAGATAGTTCCGGGTCTCCATGATCCATGTATTGGGACTATCCTGAGCTTCTGGATCTTAGGCGCCGGGTAATCTGGGGTCCCCGGTGACGCACAAGAACCTCAGCGGGCCCCATGGTTGTAGGGCCGCCGTGGTTGCCAGCTCTGCGGTGCTGGGCTCGCCTTCTTCGTTAGGCCCCGTAGGCCTAGCAGCTGGCCGCACCAACCTACTGCTGAAGACCCCTTCAGGGACTGGGGATCCCGTTGACTCGATGGTTGACAAGGCATCGGAGATGGAGTTGTCGGTGCATGGAACATGGTAGAGGTCCAAGGCCTCAAAGCTAGCTTCCAACTTCTTGACGTGTAGTAGGTACGCCACGAGTTGTGGGTCGTTACAGGAGCACTGTCCCCGGACCTGCTTGATGGTCAGCTGGGAGTCTCCCTTGACCAGCATCTGCTGGACACCGATACCCTACACAACTTTTAGTCCAAAGATGAGGGCTCGTACTCCACCCTGTTGTTGTTGGTCGCCTTGAAGTCGAGATGCGCCACATACTTGGACTGCTCCCCTACTGGAGAGGTGAGCAGTACACTCACTCCAACCCCTTGCATCCACAAGGATCCGTCGAAGAATAGTGTCCAGTGAGGCCCGGTAAGCATCGGTGTTCTGGGCTCTGGCTCACTGATTTTCCGGCCCCCTGGATTGCTTGGTGAAGGAGTCCACTCAGCAACGAAGTCTGCCAGAGCTTGGCTCTTGATTGCATGTCGTGGTATGAAGTCGAGCTCAAACTCTGCGAGTTCAGCGGCCCATTTGGAGATATTGCCTGTTGCGTTTGTGCTGCATAGCACCATCCTCAGTGGGAAACAAAGTCACGACTGAGACTTTGTGTGCCTGGAAGTAATGACTGAGCTTCCTCGACGTAATTAGTACTATATAGAGCAGCTTGTGCACTTCAAGGTACCTTGTTTTTGCTTCATGTAGGACTTCACTGATGAAGTAGATCAGACATTGGATGGTCTGGGATCTCCTTGGAGAAAGCAACACATACTTTTCCATTTGCTCCAGGCCCGGAGGCTCCATGTCTCCAAGGCCCGGTGCATCCTTTGGGGGCTAGGACCCAAAGGATCCTTGATCCCTGGGGCCCCCTAGGGAGACCCGGTCATCCTTAGGGGCTAGGACCGAGAGGCTCCTTTCTCTCTGGGGTCCCCTAGGGGGACCCGAAGCTCCTCTGGGAGCTGGGACCCAGAGGCTTCTTGCTCTTCGGGGCCCCCTAGGGTGACCCGAACCTCCTCGAGGGGCTGGGACCCAGAGGCTTCTTTGTTGTCGGGTCCCTCTACAAGCTCCAAGCCCTGGGGCTTAGAATCAGCGGCAGGGGCCCCTACTTTCCGTTAAGCCTGTTGGGGACTGGCCTGCTCTGCAACCAAAACAATGCTTACCACCTCTGTTGTGGTGGTGATGTAGTGGTACAAGGGCTCCTTTGGCTATGGTGCCACCATTATCGGCAGCATCGTCAGCTGCTGCTTTAGCTCGTGGAATGCCTACTCCGCGTCCTCAGTCCAGACGAATGGTTTGGACCGTCGCAGGAGTTTGAAGAACGGGAGGGCCTACTCATCCAGCCTAGAGATAAACTGGCTGAGCGCTGCCAAACACCCCGCAAGATTCTGCACATCCTTGATGCGGGCTGGAGGTCGCATCAGCTCCACTGCCTTGATCTTCTCTGGGTTGGCCTCAATCCCTCGGTGTGAGACCAAGAAACCGAGGAGGTTCCTAGCTTTGACTCTGAACACGCACTTGTCGGGATTGAGCTTCATGTGTGTGGTTAGTAGTCTATCAAAGACTAGGGCGAGGTTTTCTAGCAATGATGTATGTGTCTAGATCTTAACTACAATGTCATCGACATATACCTCTGCAAGGTCCCGAATGAGGTCCCCAAATGTTTTATGCATGACGCGAACAAAGGTGGGGAGGTCATTTTTAAGAACTTAAGGCATGGAGACATAGCAGTAAAGGCCATCTACGGTTATAAATGCGGTATGTTCTTTGTCCTCTCTAGACATTGGGATTTGGTGAAACCCTGAGTAGGCATCTAGAAAGCACATCATATCGCATCCCGAGGTTGAATATATGATTTTATCTATTCTAGGGAGAGGGAAAGGATCTTTAGGACATGCCTTGTTGAGGTTGGTGTAGTCGATGCACATCCGGAGCTTACCACTAGCCTTGGGGACAACAATAGGATTGGCCAGCCATCTGGGATGGTGGACCTCTCGTACGAAGCCAGCATCGAGTAGCTTCTTGATCTCTTCGCAGATGAAGTTCTGCCACTCGATGGACTGCTTACGAGGCCTCTGTTGTTATGGCCGGGCGTCAGGGTGGATCTTCAGACGATGATCGTCACTTCCCTGGGGATGCCTGGCATCTACGATGGTTGCTAGGCGAAGACGTCGATGTTAGCTCGCAGGAAAGCGGTGAGCGCCAATTCCTGCTCTTTGTCCATACTCCCCGCGATATTGGTGGTCTGAGCAGCATCGGAGCCAATCTGGATTGTCTTTATGGGCACATCGTTGTCGTCGGAGGGCAGCCCTCGTGGTGCAGCAGCATGACTGCACACGCGTGGGTCTGGCGAAGGCTTACTCGACCCAGCATCGCTCAGGACAGGTGCTGGGGCCGTTGACGGCACTCGGAGCTTCTCCAAAGTCATCACCGCAGAAGCACGATCTCTGCAGATCTTGAGGACACTGGAGGATGTCAACATCTTGAGGACGAGGTAGCCGTAGTGGGCTACAACTATAAATTGGTACAGGGCTGGCCTACCGATAATAGTGTGGTAGGAGAGGCTAACCTTCGTAGCGTCGAATATGATACTCTCCGTCTAGAAGTTCTCGGATGTCCCGTGGGTCACCCAGAGGTGGATGCAACCATACGGGATAACACTCTCCATTCCTACACCCGAGAATGGTCTCAATGGGGCAAGCTTGGAAACGGGGATCTTCATCTTGTCGAAGGCCGCACGACTGATGAGGTTGAGGCCGGCTCCACCATCTTCCAAGACGTGGTAGATCTTTATGTTGGCGATGTTGGGTGCGACGAGGAGGGGCAGCAGCCCGACTCCAGCCATGTTCTCAGGGCAGTCGGAGGCGTCGAAGCTGATCGGCGTCTCTATCCATCTGTGATGCGGCACCGGGGCATCTGTAGGGGCTGTTGAAGCCATTAACTGACGCAGGGTCTTGACTGCATTCCTGGATGTGGGTTCCCAAGACCCTCCATAGATTACGTGGAGTGCTTTTTGACGCTCGTGGTCGTTGTTGAGGTCGAAGTTCACAGCCTGGTGGACCATTTCCACGGCCCGTTTCGGCCTTTGGAACTCCATCTCCACATCTTTGTCGACACGCTAGTCGACCTCTTGCGGCTCAATCTTGCCGCTACTCGAAGGCTTGATGAACACCATGATGGTGAAAGCACTACCACTTTTTTGAGGGAAAACCCCCTTCTTCGCGCACCAAACATCAAAGTGTTAATGCAACACTTCCCCTGGATCTGCTAAGGAGCAGCCCGCGGAGGTTCTTTGTTTAGTGGGGCTTAGGCCTCAATCAAGTGTTCTAGCGGATGAGAGTATGAGACGATGGTTTTTACGTGGTTCGAGCCACAAGGAGCGTAACACCCTACTCCACGGTGGATGGTATTGCTAGTATGTGTGTATGCATGTGTGTAATTTTTTTGGGGTCCTTGTAATGGTGGCAGCCCGGGCCTTTTATAGACAAGGCCGGACGCCTTACAAGTGGGGTCTTGGGGCCCGACAGGTGGTCCCGGGGGATCTTATCCTAAAGATCTAAGTCTTCTCGCATAAGCTTGATTGACTGAGGCATTGAAGACTCGTCGTCTTGCCTTCTCTCTTGTTAGTAGCCCACGCGTCGTTGCTGATGGTGGCAGAAGGTGTCCTGTCAGCGTGTCTTGTAGCCGCAAGCTACCCACTTGGCCAAGTAGGATAGGCCTGCGACACCTTCATTGTGACGCGACTGGTCATAGTGGTGTCCGACTGTTGGCGTGCTCTGCGTTGGGCGCCGGAGGTGGGTGCACGTCTTCAATGTTTGACTTGAGCAGGGTGCACCATCCCTTGACTCCCGCATCTTACTGTCCGAGGCGAGCTGGGGGACACGTAGCAGCACTGGGGCTGATCTCTGTTGGGGAGGTCAGACCTGGTCCTCCGTGACGCGTGGCAGCTCCGGGGCTCGTCAGGGGATGTGGCAGCTTCGGGCCCTTTTCCTTGGGGGGTGCTGGTCCTTGCGCTTCGTGTCACGTGGCTGTACCGGGGGCGCTCCCCCATGGTTGGGTGAGGTCCCGTCCATACACGTGGCATCTCGGGAGCCCGTCACACCGGAGGGGCCAAGTCCCGTCTACAAGTCTTACGTGACAGCACCGTAGCTCGATCTTGAGGGAGGCAAAGGCCTTGCCTCCTACGGGACACGTGGCGGCTCCGTGCCTTGGTGTCTTCATCCTGTGTGCGAGGGTACCCCGTCTGCAGGGTACCGACAGACTCCTACTATACTTCTAATGCACATATACATAGCCTAAGTTAGTTACTAATGATCATATTAATTATGAATTCCCATGCTAAGTGGATTAACATATCGGGCACAAGTTTACCCCTAACAATACTAGGGTGACTCCCGCCAAGAGCCTGTTGCCGAACATGGAGGAATACAAATGACAGATAAGGCTATTACCACCTACTGCCTACCTCTTCAATCAGTGGGTCTACGAGACATTCAACACTACTCTCTATCCTAGCACCATGCTAGCATATTAAGTAATTACCGTAAGAGCCTAGGCACAAGCCATCCTAAGGCAATGAACTAAGTCATCGTTGAACCAATGTTAATTCATAGCATAAGTGATTCATATTAATATAGTTATATCATAGCTAATTAGACTATAGTGAAGGTTTATAGTGTTTATGATGATGTAATAAGAATGGTATAGCACTAGACTGGACTAGTCCAATATTAAATAGAGGCAAAAACGGATAAGTCTGGCCAAAATCAGACATAGTGATATTTTATTCAGAGAGAAAAACAAACAAGTCTGGCAGAAAACAGATAAGTCCGAGGATTTGACAACTTATTCAAAAACCGGACCAAATATCGTACTAGTCCACACCTAATCATGGACAAGTACGGAATGGAACAGAGATTTAACCGGACTAGTACGTAGCAAAAATGGACAAGTCCGGAGGGGCATCAGAGGGGAAACCAGACTAGTCCGGGGTACCAACCAGACAAGTCCGTACTTCTACAGACTTTTAAGTGTCGTTTTGCTTCTAATTCATTTTAAACTTGTTTCTTTTTATGTTGCTTAATGCTAAACATGTATAAGAATGTATGCAATGGATGATGGATGAAAATGAGGGTGTTACAAACATACCCCCCCCCTAAAAATAAATATCGCTCTCGAGATTCGACGTAGAAGGAAAGAGATAGGGAAATTCCTTCTTAAGATCATCTTCTAGCTCCCACGTTGCTTACGATTCTGCATGATGCTTCCATTGTACTTTACACCATCGAATCACCTTGTTACTTGTGACCCTCTCCTTGGTTTCCAAGATTTTGACCGGTTGCTTGGCATAAGTCAAATCTACCTCTAATTCCAATTCTTCCATTGGCACTTAATCTTCCGGTACACTCAAGCACTTCTTGAGCTGTGAAACATGAAACACATCATGGACATCTGAAAGGTGTGTTGGCATCTCCAGTTTATATGCTACTTCTCTTCGTTTGTCCAAAATCTTGAATGGTCCAATATAGCGAGGTGCTAACCTGCCTCTGACATTAAACCTCTTATGACCTTGCATTGGTGACACTTTGAGGTAAACGAAGTCTCCCACTTCAAAGGCTAGGTCTCTCCGTCTATTATCCGCATATCCTTTTTGTCTTGATTGGTCAGCCCTCAAAGTTTCGCGGATTATTTGGACTTACTTTTCATCTTCTTGCAACACATCAGGTGCAAATACTTAGAGGTGAATTGAGAACCTCGCTCCAAGACTATTTTATTTGGAACTCCGTGTCGGCACACAATATGCTCCATATATAATTCTGCTAGCTTCACGATGGTATATGTGGTCTTGACCGGAATAAAATGAGCTGATTTGGTCAACCGATCCACAATAACCCATATGGAATCATAACCGGACTGAGTTCGCGGTAATCCAACTATAAAGTCCATACCAATTTCTTCCACTTCCACTCCAGAATCTTTAATGGCTGCAATGATCCAGCTGGCCTTTGATGTTCTGCTTTGACTCGTTGGCACACATCACACAAAGCGACATATTCAGCTATGTCCTTTTCATGCTAGCCCACCAATAACATGTCTTTAAGTCCTTGTACATCTTTGTACAGCTGGGATGGATTGAGTAAGGCGAGTCATGTGCCTCTTTTAATATCGTTTCCCAAATATGCTTTACATTAGGCACAACAATTCTTTTTCCAAGCCATAGAGTACCATGTTCGTCCCCATCAAATATGAATTCTCTCCCTTCTTGGGTTCTTTCTTCGATTTCCTGAATTTCCTTATCCTTTGTATGTCCCTCTTGAATTTCTTGCTCCAAAGTTGAATTTTTACTCTATTATCCCCATCTCATTGACAAATCCAAGATTCAACCATTCAAACTCCTTACATAGCTCGGATGGCAGCTCTCGAACTGTGAGTTGGTGGCTTACTCCTTTCATACTCAAGGTAGCGGCCACTACATTAGCCTTCCCCGGGTGATAATTAATTCCCACATTATAATCCTTGATAAGATCCAACCATCATTGCTGCCTCAAATTTAGGTCCGATTGTGTGAAAATATACTTGAGACTCTTATGATCCATATAAACTTCACACCTATGGCCAGGAATGTAATGCCTCCAGATCTTAAGGGCATGTACTACGACTGCAAGTTTGAGATCATGCGTGGGATAACTCTGCTCATATTTCTTCAATTGCCTCGATGCATAGGCTACCACTTGACCTTCTTGCATGAGCACACATCCAATTCCTTATCTTGATGCATCACAATATATATCAAAACTTTTGATCACATCCAGCAATATAAAGACTAGGGTTGTAGTTAACCTCCTCTTCAACTCCTTAAAGTTGTCTTGAAAAGCTTGAGTCCATCAGAAAGCTTTCCCCTTTATTAGCAATTCTGTCATTGGCTTGGCTATCTTGGAAAAGTCTTTGATGAACCTACGGTAATATCCAGCCCTCCCAAGAAAACTTTGGATCTCCTTTACATTCTGCAGCGGTTCCCACTATAACACATCTCTCACTTTTCCTAGGTCAACCGATACTCCTCCTCCGGAGATGATATGACCTAAAAACGACACTTCCCTCAACCAAAACTGGCACTTGCTGAATTTGGCATACAATTGATGCTCCCTCAATTTCTGCAACATGAGCCTCAAATGTTCCTCATGCTCCTCCTCACTTCTTGAGTAGATCATAATGTAATTAATGGACACCACAACAAATTTATCCAAGTACTCCATGAAGACCTTATTCATGAGGTACATAAAGTACACAAGTGCATTTGTCAATCCGAAAGACATCACAGTGTACTCATAAGATCCATACCGTGTCCGAAAAGCTATTTTGGGTATATCCGACGGTCTAATCTTCATTTGGAAGTAGCCTGACCTCAAATCAATCTTGGAGAAAACACAAGCACCCTTCATCCGATTAAACAAATCCTCTATCCGGGGCAAACTATACTTGTTCTTGATTGTCACCTCGTTGAGAGCTCGGTAATCCACACACATCATTTGAGACCCATCCTTCTTATCCACAAAAAGTACTTGCTCTCCTCAAGGTGAAGAGCTTGGGCAATTAAAACCCTTCTCTAGTTGCTCTTGAATCTGCTTCTTGAGCTCCGCTAACTCCTTAGGAGGCATCCTATATGGCCTCTTAGCTATAGGTGCAATTCTGGGTATTAATTTAATAGCAAATTCTATTTATCGATCAGGTGGCATACCAGCAACTCTTACGAAAACACATCCAAGAATTCACACACTAGTGGAATCTCCTCAATTGCGGCACCGTCCATATGATACAACTCCAATTGCTTCAGTGCATGTTGAGATGCTTCAAATTCTATGGTGATCCCTTCCTCATTGGTCAACTTCACCGTCTTTGTGGCACATTGTATAACTCCATTGTGCTTCCTCAACCAGTCCATACCAAGTATAATGTCCAATCCTTGAGAATCCAAAACAATGAGGTTTGCAAAGAAGTCTACCCCCTTATTCTGAGGCATACTTTTAGACATATTATATTCGTCCTCATCTCTCCACCAGGAGATTTAACCAAAAAAGTATATTTCATATGAGAGATAGGCAAACTATACTTCGCAACATACTTCAATGCAATGAATGAATGTGATGGTCCATAATCAAATAACATAGTCGTTAGGTTGGAGTTTATGAGAAACATACCAATAACTACATCATCCGCTTGTTGTACTTCCTCCATAGAGACATGGTTCACATTGCCACAAGCAAAATTCTGCTGTCCACGATTGCCTTGTGGCGCTCCTCCATTCGGTCTTGGGTTCTGTCTTGGAGCATTGCTTCCTTGACCAAGACCTAACTTAGGACACTGAGATGCAAAGTGTCCTACCTCACCACAAGTATAGCACAACCTTGCTGCACCAGTATTGTTAGGGCAAACTTGATTTTGGGCATTGGAAGGAAACTTGGCGTGGGGTGCTTGAGGCATTGGAGGACAAGGTGCTTGCATAGCGGGGCATTGCTGCATTGTTTGAGCTGGACGCGGTGGAATAGCAGCGCGATATGCAGGAGCCGAGGGGTTGTAGTATGCCACATTGGGTGGTGCAAAGCGGGGGCGGACATTGCTTCCTTGCGGTTGTCCTTGATATGGTGCTTTCCTCTTATTTTCTTGCTCCATCTCGCGAACCTTGTTTTCAACCACAATTGCTTTGTCCACAAGCTTCTGAAAGTTAGCATAATCACAGTTGAGAAATTGCACTTGGATCTCATTGTTAAGGCCACTCATAAACAAATATTGCTTCCAGCTGTCCCGACTGACATCTTCAGGTGCATACCTTGAAAGTTGAGTGAACTTATTAAGGTATTCACTCACACTTGTTCTTCCTTGCCTCAAATTTTCATTCTTGCCTCTTTAAGATCATAACACCTTTCAGCACATAATGAGATTGGAAGCTCTCCTTGAATTCAGCTCAAGTGATCCTCTCTTGATTCTCATGGGCGTTACATAGCGAGTCCCACCAATCCGCAGCTGCTCCAACTAGTTTATGAGAATCAAATAGGACCTTCTCCTGGTCACTGCATTGGACAATAGCAAGCTTCTTCTCTACAGACTTCAACCAATCATCTGCCTCCATAGGATCAATAGCTTGAGCAAAGGTGGGTGGCCTGGTCCTCATAAACTCTCCCAACCGTTTTGAGGTCGTGGGGGTGGCGGCGGTGGAGGCATGTGGGGCTGATTGTTGTTGCCAGCTTGCAGCTGTCCCATAGTCTGTATCATGGTCTGCATGAGCTGGTTTTGCATAGCCAATAGCTGCTCAAGATTGATAGCTCCCTGAGCAGGTCCCTGGTTGTTCTGAGGTACTCCATTGTTCTCCTCCTCATCATTGGCACCCCTTTGGTTGCGAGTCCTCACCATCTAAAGAAAGAGCAAGAGAGAAGAATTAAGAAAACGTCCCCATCTATATGCATCAAGGGATATGAAACTAAGCAACTACCTATACTAGCCTATGTTGATGTGGCAACCACTAAAGCATCCCACAATCCTCTACTAAGCACACAAACAAATATTACATAGCAAATAGCACACCAAACAATCCTCAACGCTTCCTGAGTGCTTCTATGTGCTCTAAAGTTTCCATTCTATATGGGCTGCATCCTACGATCAACTTGTGGCTCTGATACCAATTTGTGACACCCGATTCCCAAAAAATGAACCAAGTACAGTATATGTGTGCCCAGGATGTTTAACAGACATATACAAGTGATTCACAAATGATAAACAAATAATTACCACAACTCAAATTATTAAATAAGTACTTTTAGTACAATATTCAAATAATCCTCAAATTACAGCTCTAATGATCATTATTGAACTATAACTGCAGCAGAAATAATCTAATTAAGCAAACTGAGCATAAAGGGTAACGCGGCTCCAAGCAACACCACAGGCAAGTCGACGGCAGCACACTGCCTAGTACTCCACATTATCCTCATGATTCTCCCAAGCATCACCTAAAACTGTTAGTGGGGGGATTGCAAGGGTGAGTACATGTCGTACTCAGCAAGTGCGGGAAAATATGACATGTAGCTCAAACAAGACATGGTAATAAACAATGGCTAATTGCTGAAAAGTACATTTTAAACATGTAAAAATCATCTTACTATGTCTATGTGAAGTAGTCCCATCATCTCCCCCATAATTAACATAATACGAAACCATTATCAATTATCCATCCATTTACCAGATTATTACCATCATCATCATCCATGTCCAATTATCATAATTCAATTCATAACCATAACCATAACCGTAACCAACCATCCCAAATTTCCTCTAACCATGTAGGTCATCCAGGTGCTCTTAACTGGGAGCATGGCTATCCTGATAGTTTTTAACACTCCGCAGAGGTTGTACCACTTTACCCACATGTTCGTGATTTCATCACCTTTCGGTGACTAATAACCTCCCTTATGTCCATGACGCGTCGGGCACATTACACACTTCCGTTGGTGCATGGCTAAGAGATCACAAAATAGCCTTTACAAAGGGACTACTAGCTTCTACGGACCCACAGAGGTTTCACCGGTGGTGATGCCTCCAACTGAGTACATCCTAAACCAAGGGCCCTCTCTTGTGCCGTTTGTATCCCAGGGAGTCCCACCACTCATACAAACCCAATCCAACTTCCCTTTCCCGCTCTTTCAAATGGTCCGTGCAATACTAGCAATACCCAAATTAATCAGCTACGCCGCACCCATGCTTGGCCTCGTGGTGGCACTGTAGTCCTAGCCTATTCTCGCAGGAACTGGTCCTTAGATCCTAGGCAAGCAAACATAATATCCAACCCAATCCACAAACCATGCTTGCTTAGATCTCCCAAGTCACTTGTTACCAATTAATCATGTTCATCAATTCTCATCATCCATCAATTTATAATTAAGTCATTTGGTTGTTTTCCCATCCCAATTAATTAAAGCAAAGCAAAAAGGTAAAAAAGCCCTTTCCGACTCTTTACAATGTATTCCAAGCGACAAGGATGGTCAAACAAGTCTAATAAACTTCCTATCATAGGAGTCCCAT
Organism: Tuctoria greenei; assembly: GCA_036927565.1. Classification (NCBI taxonomy): domain Eukaryota; kingdom Viridiplantae; phylum Streptophyta; class Magnoliopsida; order Poales; family Poaceae; genus Tuctoria; species Tuctoria greenei. The sequence goes on along the minus strand of JAYESD010000004.1, from coordinate 18,344,787 downwards.
CAAATTGACACAAGCACGAAATTTTAAAAACAAAACATTTAAAAACTGGGTCAATATGGACAAGGACACTTGCCTTGCTCGTGAGCTTGGTTAGGGTCAAAAGCTTCGAAGTTCTAGTACTAGAGGTCCTCGACAACACCCTCTAGCACAACACCTTCTATTCCGTACAATGAACATACAAAACATACATTACAATCAATAAATGCTCATATATTACTCAATATGCCATGTCATGCATGATTAATGCAATTATGAGGTAAAACTTGTTAATGAGTTGCTATCAATGTTTACTAACTCGTTCTAATGGTTTTTAACAAGTTTAGACAGGTTTGGAATTGATTCGAGTAAAATTGGAATTAATTCAGCATAATTCAGATTCAAAGGCCGGACAAGTCTTGTTTCAGGGGCCGGACTAGTCTGCCCTGTACAGAATTGCAAATTATGGTTTTCTTGGTCAACGAGAATTGGGATTGAATTCACGTGGAAAAGTGAAAGTAAAGGGTGTACCACGTGTCTAGAACTCCAAAGAACAAGAGTTTGGAGGCAACACTTGAATCTTGATGATCTAGGGTTGATGATGAAGAGTGGAGGGTGAATTGGTGATGAAGAACGCAAAGTCGATGAAGATGTTGATTGCTTGATCCTTCTTCGTGATATCCTTCTCCTCCTTGCTGCTGGATCTTTTCTTGGTGACGGCTCCCACAAACTAGGGTTTGTGGTGCTTCAAAATTGGCAAAGAGATGAGAAATTGGGGTGTTGGGTTGTTTATATAGGGGTGGAGGTGTAGGGTTTGATGGATTTCGTGTTCAAGGCGGTGGAGGCCGTGTAGGGGTCCCACATGGGCTCAAAGAGGTTAGACATGACGTTCTTGGTCCCAATTAAAGTAAATACCCAACAACAAGTCGTGGAAGAAAAGATTGAATCGGAGTCGCGAACACCGGACCAATCCGTACTAGACTGGACTAGTCCGATATTAGATAGAGACGAAAACGGATAAGTCTGGCCAAAATCTGACAAGTCCGACTTTAGTCAGAGAGCAAAACGGACAAGTCCAGCGGAAAATGGATAATTCCGAGGATTTGACAACTTATTCGAAAATCGGACCAAATATCAGACTAGTCCGCACTCAATCACGGACAAGTACGGAATGGAACAAAGACTTAACCGGACTAGTCCGCAGCAAAAATGGACAAGTCCGGAGGGGCATCAGAGGGGAAACCGGACTAGTCCGAGGTACCAACCGGACAAGTTTGTACTTCTACAGACTTTTAAGTGTTGTTTTGCTTCTAATTCATTTTAAACTTGTTTCTTTTTATGTTGCTTAATGCTAAACATGTATAAGAATGTATACAATGCATGATGGATGAAAATGAGGGTGTTACAATAATATCTTTATTAAGAATAAAGTCACAAATACAAATAGGAATATAAGAGTCATACCTTTCCCAATTAGGAATTGGGAAGAGACTCTTTATACTCCTCTCCTACTTGGACTATGCTGTAGACTCTCCTCTCTAAAGACTATACTCCTCTAAACCTATGGAGAGTAGTGGACATAATGAATGAATACTCAAGTGGTGTGCGTTGGAGTGAGGGGTCCTATTTATAGCTTGGAGAAGTTGCCGCCACCAAAAGCGCGCGAATCAGTCACCCATGACTTCTTCAAGCCGAGAGGAGCCAACACGTGGTGTTTGACTAGGTTTGGCACCACTCTCTAGTCGGTCGACTAGGGAGGTCGGCCGACCCGGTCTCATCCTGTTGGGGTTGTGCTTCCTCCATGTCTCTGCCAGGTGGGTCCCATTGACTGTTATTGGTGCTATACCTTTGGATGGCCTCAAATACTTCTGTTTGTGGGTCATTTGATCCATGTGGAGACACATGTTGTCGCTTGATTGGTTGGAGTGATATTTTATATGATCCATATCCTTGTTTCACTCCAATTCTGCATAAAATGCCTGCATGCACTACTTTCTCCAAGGACAAGTGGAAATAGGTTAAATAGAAAGGTGATGTGTGCAATAAATGATATTTCCTTCACATAATTGAGTTATATTGACGAGTGAAATCGGTATATAACAGCCATCAACAATACCCTAAGCATAGTACTCTGAAAATATACTAAACATTGACCGTTGAACCACCAAAGCGTAAACCATTTTAACTCCAACCAAAGAACGAACAAACCTTATTAGGGCAGTGCCGAGCTAGTCAAGGGGGAGTCAAGGGTCAACGGCGGTAGCACGACAATGATAAAGAGGGTAGTGTCGAGGCGGCGATGAGCTCCGGGGAAGGGGACCGATGCGGAAGCTTGCTCTGGGGAAGGGGACGATGCGATGGCGGTTTCTAGGGCGAAAAGTGATCAGCGCGAGAGAGCTAAAGTGTCAAAAATTTTTTTAAGTGTTGGGAAGAGAGCGTGCGAGAGAGCTAGAAGTACCTTAGGGCAACAATCTGAGATGCGCCTCAAAAGAGCCACCGTGGGATGCGTCTCCCTTTCGCTCCAACAAAAAGAATAATTGGGTTCCACACGTATGTAAGCCCATATTAGAGATGCGCTTTATAAGAGCACGTCTCTTTTCTTTTGAATTAAATCGAGTTGTTGTCAATAATGCCATTCGTGCAAAATTTGAAGCATTGAAATCGGAGATGCGCTCTTGAAAAATGTGTCTCCCATTATCTTGCATGATAGTCACTCCGTTGTGAGGCGCGTCTCGCATCATGTTCGTCTCCCATTTTCCTGGGCAGAGCAAGTGCTATATTCAGTAGTATTTCCTGATGAGATCATGCACATTATTATTGCACCTACAAACATGACACAATGTTTATTTGTTTGGGATCCTGGCTCAAGTGAATGTGCACTCTTATTTGATGGACAAGATCAAGATGGCGCACTATGTCGTCCACCACCTTGGCCTCCTCCATTCATGCATACAAGAAGAGTTGATGGCGTTGCACATTTGGACCAACATATGAGAGGAGATGAACTTGAGTCGAGGACGACTCCAATTCAAGAAGGAGAGGATGATGAGGACATCACTTCTATGGATACAAACAACACTCCATTGAACATACAAGATGCAATCAATAGAATTCATACACAACAATTAATTTCAGAAATGAGCTCGTTCTTATATGTTTCCTTATATGTTTTTGAGCATAGATTGCTACCTAATGATTTAATTGTGATTAGGATCCATGGAGAGGTTCAAGGAGTACTTTGAGGAAGTATTAGGGACGTGGAAGATCAGAAAATTCGTTAAAAGAAGATGGAAACCAAACCAAACTCAAAATCGTATTCAACTAGGAGTCCAGGAGCAGTACGCACTAAAACGGATGCCCAGGATGCATACAAACTCCGTTTTAGACGTTATACATATGCACAGAAAGGGGAGAGGATAAGATTTCCAATGGCGCTGGTCCCGAGTCAAAATTCCATTGGAGTCGACGGGAATCGTCGAAACAAAATCGAGTTCAGAATCTGTCAGGGTGCTGCGCCACAGTATTGGGCCATTGGGCCTTGTATCAAGTCTAAGTCCATTATTTTCGTATCTTAGGGTTAGGTCACGACCCCAGCACCCCCTTGGACGTCCTCCCACCTATATATAATCCATAGTAGCCGCCATGAACAATCGGGTTTTGCTTAGATTAATAATATCGCCATTCTACAGTTTGTGAAACCCCAACTTCGCGATTTCATATCGTGTCTTCTATGTTCTTGCTTGTGTTCTCGGTTGCACTTGCATTGATTAGCCTTCTTGGCTAGGTCAATCTTGTGCAGCACGGTTGATAACCAACGGAGGGGTGGTGTAGTGATTGCACAGGCTGTTCGTGTTCTACTCGAGAGTCTCAGATCATCAACGTCGAGATCTCCACATCAATCGACTTATCCATTACCTTTCGGAAGATCGGGCCTCTTTTTACTCATCAACTCATCATTTCCTTAAGAAACAGAACAAAAGACATAAGAAAAAGAGCACATATGACCAATGAAAGTCAAATTTTCACTCAAATGGCAATAGTATCACACATTTGAGCACATATCACAGAAATATCCAAATGGAAGTCAATTTTTCACTCAATTGACCATATTTTCACATATTTGAGCATATTTACACACAATCAATTTGGTACTTTATGTTGCGGTCTTGGTTTTTTGAAATTCTTGACTTTTTCATGGTGGCCGTTCCGCAAAGAAGTTCGTTGGCCAATGGTATTCTTGGCTTGATCATCGAGGTGACAAATGGAGGAATCTCATCAAATTGATCAAACCCTTCCTCATCGATGGCATCCCCGACTCCGACGATTCATTGTTTTCCATGTATAACCACCTTAAGTTTTTTATTTGTTGTGTCTGGAACATAGAACACTCGAGCAACGTGTTCTGCTAATTCAAAAGGCTCTGACTTATATCCTTGACAGTTAAGATCAAAGCTAGTGAACGTGTACTTTTCTTGTACAACACCTTTGATTCCATCAACCAGTTGCAACAGAAAAGAGGAATCTTGAATTCTTGAAAGTCAAGCTCCCAGATCTCTTGTATTTGACCATAGTACATGTCTTTGTTTTGGCCCGCAACATTAAAAGCATCAACATGGACACCACTATTGCGATAAGTGCTTTTCTTATCTTGTTGTACAGTGTAGAACATGTATACATTTATGTCATACCCTTGATATGTAATAATTGGGAATATAGGACCATGAGCCAACTTTTTTAGGTATTCACTTGTTTGAGTACCTGGTGAGTGAGAAATCCGATCCCGGAGCCAGCCAATGAATTTTCTCCTGTGTTCATTTGCTAACCATGATTCACTGCGGCCAAGATTGTATCTAAGCACCACCTCCTTGTGCTCATCGAGGTACTCTGACACAATGGGCATGTGTTGCAACACGTAGAAATGAGTGCAGAAGAATAAATACGAATATGGAGTTATATCCTTCTTCCTAATGGTCTTTTTTTTTGTGAGCCTCCCCTCATGACGAGACTTGGGAGAACCAATCGTGTTACTCGGGTCAGTGTAGTTTAGAGCCCACTCCACAGCTTCCTCTGTAGAGTATCCTTGTACCATGATGCCCTCAAGGTAAGCTCGATTTCTAACAAAGGACTTTCGTATGCAGTTGAACCTCTCGTACGCATACATCTGGTGAAGGAACACATGTCCAAGTAACTTTATCTCCTTAATAAGATGAGTTGTGAAATGGACGTTGATGTCGAAAAAGGCAAGTGGAAAATACATCTCAAGGAAACATAAAGTTTCATAGTGCCTTTTTTGCCAATGATTTGAGATCTTTTTCACATAGTACTTTTTGACCAATTGCATTGAAGAAAAAGCAAAAGTTTATTATAGCCTCCCGAACATTGACCGGTAGGATATTCCAAATTCCAATAGCAATCATCTGCGTAAGCAATACATGGTAATCATGAAGCTTCACATCAGGAGCTACTTTTAGATCTGGAAATGAAATAAGCCTTGAGATGTTCGTTTAGTAGCCTGATGGTTCTTTCACATTTCTCAAGAATCCACAAAACTCTTTCTTTTCATTTTTTTTGAAAGAGTGATGCATGATGTGGGTAGTTCCGTTCTTTTTACCGAGTCATCGACCCACAACTCAGGCCTAATTCCCATTTTCTTTAAATCAGCCCGTGCATGTCCATGGTCCCTAGTTTTCCCATCCGTGTTAAGCAATGTCCCAAGTAGGATCTCGCACACATTCTTCTCAATGTCCTTCACATCAATCGAATGATGTACGTCTATGTCTTTCCAATACGGTAGCTACCAAAAAATTCCTTCTTCCACATGTCATATTTGCCAGTATTTTTGCTAGTCCTTTTCTACTTACCAAGGACAACATGGATATCCTTGACCATTTCATGGACTTCATGACCCGTGAGATGAGGTGGAGGAAGCCTCTTCTCAGTGTCACCATTGAAATTATCCTTCATACTCTGAAACGGGTACTTCATTGGAATGTAGCGTCGATGTTCCATGTACACTATTTTTCATGACTCGCTCAAATACTGTGAGTCTATTTCTCTGAAACAATGTGGACATCTGCAACCTACTTTCTTACTCTATCCGAACAATTACGTGCTACTGGAGAATCACTAACAGTCACAAATAAAATGGCTTTGAGGCGAAAGTACTCACGATTGTGGTCATCCCAGACCCGTGCTCCGTCGCTGTACCACAACTACTTCAGATCTTCACCGAGAGGCCTGAAATAAGTGTCGATGTCATTCCCAGGTTGTTGTGGCCCCGGTATCAGTCCTGGCATCATAATATATTTATGTTTGTTGCAAAACCAAGGAGGAAGGTTCAAAATTGTTAGCATGATTGGCCATGTGCTATATGTGCTACTGTTCAGAAAAGGATTCTTGCCATCAATGCTCATTGCGATCCTAATATTCCTTGGATCAATGGCAAATTCAAGATTTCGTGAATTAATGTTTCGCCACTGTGTGGCATCAGCGGGATGTCTTATCATTCCAATATCCTACTTATGCTTCTCTTTTTGCCATTACAACAATTCTAACTTCTTCTTGTTTGCAAACCAACGCTTCAAATGAGGAATGATAAGAAAGTACCAAAACACCCTTTTAGGCCCTCTTTTTCTTCTATCGCAGTTCTCATCATCACCATCGTCTTTCCTACGATTGAATCGATACAGTCCACAAATATGTAATTTCTCGTGGTTTTCATACTCAAGTCCACGATATAAAATGCAATCATTCTTGCACGCATGGATTTTCTCCCCCTCCAAACCTAGTGGACAGATTATCTGTTTTGCCCCATAAACTGTCGTAGGGACTGTGTTGCCTTGGGGTAACTTGTCCTTAAGGAGCGTAAACAATTCCTTAAAACTACAATCACTCCATCTGTTGTTTGCCTTCAATTGGAAAAGTTTAATCATCGTAAACAGTCTGGTGTACCTAGCCTCATAACCATGATACAATGGATTCTTCGAGTCTTCCTGCATCATCTTGTAATTTGCAAGTTCACCATTACTGTACATATCATCATCGCCATGTCTCTTGACATTGTGTACCATCTCCTCTATGTTATGCACCTAAAACCAATGTCGTTATTGCTAAACCCTGATATATCTGGCATGTTCACATCATCATCGTGAACTTCTTCGACACTGGTAGGGACCTCTCTCTCTAGATATGAATCTCTTATCTCTGCTTCATTAATCCCCTCCTGCCCATGTTTGTTCCAACATCGATAATCCACCATGAATCCATGCGTGATCAAATGTGACCTAAAACTTCATCTGTGCAATATCTCTTCTCATTCTTGTAGTGTTTCCAAGGACAACAAATAGTCCCTCTAATGTTGTCCAACATGTCTTTCTTCGCGGAATTGATAAATGCATCTACCCTTGGATATATTCATTGCAAAGGCGAGACCCATACATCCAACTTCAATTTGACGACATCTACGTACAGAAAAGAAGAGCTAAATCAAAGAAATTCGAAGCAACTGATAGTCAAGATCGAAAGGGATTAAAAATAGTAAGGAACTGGAGAGGAGGATAGGAATAAACCTTTGTTTTAAGATCCACTGATAATCACCGCAAGACTTTTAGAAGGGCACCTCCAAAGAGGGAAAGAACAGGGCAAGAATAGGGCAGATCTGGTAGCCACTTGTTTTGGCATAGCTGGGAGGTCGTAGAAGGGCAACAAAAATTCGAGACGAACCGATTTAACGCACGTCTCTCTATAGAGGGAATGGGAGACGAGTCCACTTCTATAAAAAAAGGAGACGTGCCTGACCAGTCGGTATGGGAGACGCGCAGGCTTCGATTATGAAAGGAGACGTACTCCAAGGAAAGTCCGTCTCAATTACGAAACAAATAAGAGTTGCACTCAATTAAAGCGCGTCTTCCCTTTGCAAGAGAGGAGGGCACGTATCGGATACCTACTTAATTGAGATGGGCTGTATTGTAACGCGTCTCCATATACGTTGAATCGAGCCATTTCAGATCCTCGCTGAAGCGGGCTTGTCTTGCTTAACCTTATCAGAGACGATCACCTTTTAGCACGTCGCCCATATTTGTCTCCTATTTGGGTTTCTTACGTAGTGCACTTGCATGACCCAAATATCCCTTGGAGTGTATGGGTAGGTTTATAGCCCAACGCATAGAAATTGCTATGCTAATGTTGTAGGGAATCCAATAGAAGTCGAGTAGTTGGAATCTACTCGTGAGATAGGACAATGGATACACACATGTTTGAGATGAGCAAATGATTTACCTAATTGGGATATCAGACCAGCCAGAAGGTTAGGGTGTAGCGGGACGTGGTCTCGTGTGTGTAGCCCTGCCTGTGTTGATTCAGGATTATGCCGTGTGCGGCCCTATTGGATAAGTTTGAGCTGTACTGGAGGCATACTGGGTATATGGGACCTAGGAAACCAATGTAACTTGTTCACTCGTATGTCGAGGTGTAACTCACCGTGTATGGGTGTTGGCTGAAGGCAGAAAGGTGTAAATATGCCAGTAGGCACGTCATGCTCCATGCGGGGACCTTCTGCTCGGGGCAGTGCGACTGGTTCAGCGAGTGTCTCGTGAAAGGTTGCCACATAGGATGTAGTGAAGAGCACTGCATGCTTCTTCTGAACGGGTGTATGTGTCATGCTATCCGGGTGTTATTGATTCAAATCACTACCCCCGCGGTTATGAACTGAGTACCACTTGTTCATTGAGTCGTGACATAGTAATAAAGAGTAGTTGGAATATTATGAATATTTTGCAATGATTATTCTTGTATTGCAACTTGTATGGATTAGAAATAGCACAATTAAGTTTACATTTGACAAACATTAAACTTGAATGAAGCATATGCAGCCTTGGGCATGTAACGTCAGGGATGAAGCATTTCTTGACTTATTGTGGAGTTTGTGATGTGTCATGCACAATAAATGTCATGTGCTACTCTAAAACTGAAATAAGGATTTACTAATAGGCGAATCTCTAATGCAAATTCAGCTTTCCTATATTACAATTCTCAAGCATGTAGAGTTTCATGTTTTAGTGAAGACGGTTAAGTCTTGCTGAACTATCATGCTCACGGTTGCTATATATGTGGTTTTGCAGGTATTCTTACATTACTGCTGTTTTTATTGTCTATGAGACCTCGAACTTCTCGAGGTGTATGGCTCACGTGACACCACAGTGCTACCATCTCTTCTTCGTTTTTTAGTGAGAAGCATCCGTAGGCATGAATGGCTTCTCTTGTGCTTAGATAGGTTGAGAGTATGAGTATGTACTTCTGCTGCGTGCGTACCGCTGTTGTACACTTTGTTGCAAACAATATCTTATTATGAAATAAACACTTTTTTGTTCTTGTATTTTTTTTGTGTGTGCTGTTGGGTGCCACATTGCATGGCACCACCCAATGTAATTCCTAGAATGTCAGGACCCCGGTCCTCACAGAGGCCTTACCTTCAGCGAAGTGAGTTTGTGATACGCGCGGACCACAAGAGTTTGAGCTTCCTGGAAGGACAACAACTTCAGTACGATCTGCAACATCGGGCTATGTCAAAGCTCAATTTTCTTCACTTCAAAATTGTGTACAAGAAAGGACGGGATAACGTGGCTGCAGATGCATTATCGCGAGTGGGTCAGCTATTGTCAGTAGCAGCGGTAACAAAGGCTAAACCAAGTTTGATTCAAGAGGTGGCGAATACATATGAGAGTTACACCAAGGCTCAGCAACCTTGGCTCAGCTAGCTCTGTCAAGCCCCAATGAACATGGTTTTGCCTTGCAGCAAGGCATTATTTACAGAGACACACAAATCTGGATTGCACAAAACTCTGCCACCAGAACAAAGATAATTGCAGCATTCCATGTGGGAGCATTGGGAGGTCATTCATGGAGCCATGTCACTTATATCAGACTGGACAAATTGTTCTGCTGGAAAGGAATGAAGGATGATGTTTCTAACTTTATAAAGCAACGCCTCACATGTCAAAAGGCCAAGACTAAAAGAACTCATCCGTTTGGGCCTCTTCAACCGCTGCCCGTTCTTCATGGTGCTTGGCATGATCGGACAATGGATTTCATTGAAAGTTGGCCAAAGTCTGAAGGGTCTGAAACAATATTTGTTGAGGTGGATTGATTTTTGAAGTATGCACTGATAGAGACTTAATTCCAATAAGGAAACTTAGCCACTAAAACATTCGGGTACAGAGAGCAAATCCGAAAGAAAACATCATTGACACCGAACCTTCTTCCTCCCATTTCTTCGTGTTGGATGACAAAGCCATCGAGGAAGTCCCTCCCCTTGTTTTTCTCTCAACTAGCTAATCGGTTGCTCTTAAAGTTAGGAATTAGTATGTGTGTATATTAGTCTTTACACTAAACCGAATCCCTCTAATTTATAGTTGTTGAAGGGACAAGAGGGGGCCTCCTCGATTGGGGAATGGGTGTGTCCCCCGATTAAAACGCACCCATTCATAAGGACGTGCCTGTTTAATTAAGACACATGATTAACTTAATTAACCACAAATTCAAATGCTAACATTCTCCCTCTTGAACTCAGATTCAAAACTTACCCACTTACTTAATACTAAACTTAGTTTCACTCTTTATTCTGGACATATAGGATACAACACATCAAAACAACCATTTACGTACTGTTTGACTTGAAGATCACAATACATCTCACATTCAGAAAACGACCTTACTCTTAATTTGGCCCCCTAAGTATCCAGTGATCATAGGTTCTCTCTTAAATCCTTGCTAGCCACGTGTTCACTGAACACGTTGGGTGAAGGACCTTTTGTTATTGGATCCGCAAGCATTCGCTTGGTACTACTATGCTCAGGACTTATGGTATGATCCTGGATTCTGCCTTTCACAATATAAAACTTAATGTCGATGTGTTTTGCAGCACCACTCGACTTGTTATTGTGAGAGTAAAATACCGCAGGCTCATTATCCCAATATAACTTAAGTAAGTTTTCAATGTTGTCGACCACTCTAAGACCGGGTAAAAAATTCTTAAGCCAAATAGCCTGCTCTGTGGCCTCATAACATGCAACAAACTCGGCATACATCGTGGATGATGCAGTGACGGTTTATTTGGAGCTTTTCCATGAAATGGCTCCATTCGCGAGGTGAATCTATAACCTAACATGGATTTCTTAGTATCCACACAACCCGCAAAATTTGCGTCTGAATATCCCACTACTTCAAGTGAGTCTGATTTAATATATGTTAACATGAGGCCTTTTATGCCTTGCACATATCTTAATGCTTTTTTAACTGTCTTCCAGTGATCAATCCCTTGATTGGCCTGATATCTGCCAAGCATTCAGGTCACAAATGCTAAGTCAGGGCGAGTACAAACTTGAGCATACATAAGGCTTCCGACAGTAGAAGCATATGAAACCGACTTCATTTGATCGATCTCATACTGGTTCTTGGGACACTGAAAGTTCCCAAACTTATCGCTGTTGACAATCGGAGCAGACCAAGGCTTGCTCTTATGCATACTTTACTTTCTCAGTACATTTTCTAAGTATGCCTTTTGTGATAAGCCTAATACCCCCTTATGTCTATCTTAGTGAATTTCTATGCCCAACACATAGGGTGCTTCACCAAGATCTCTCATATCAAAATTAGAGGACAAAAACTTCTTAGTTTCAGATAGTAGATTAACATCAATACTTGCAAGTAGTATGTCATCTACATAGAACACGAGAAAATAAATTTCCCATTCTTAAATTTTGCATAAATGCAATTATCCTCCTGTAACACCCTCAATTTTCGCATGATGCATTGTATACATGTTCGTGCATTAAACATTAATAGAATAAAAGAAAGATAATAAAATATAAAAGATACATATACAAATATGTGTAGCAAAAGAAGAAAAAAATAATAAGCATAAAACATGTATTAGGGAATAAATATAATAATAATAATAATAATAATATATAAAATATATATATTTGTGAAACCTAAAACAAATAAAAAATATATAATAAATAATAATAATTATAATAATAATAATATTTATATATGTAAAAAAAGAAAAAGAAAAATGTCAACTGCTCCGCTGGCCAGGCGGCCGAGCCGGCCCACCCGGCGCGCCCCGCCCGCGACTGCCTCCGCGCCTCCCGCGCGCGTGCAGCCCGGTTCCGCGCGACCCCACCTGGTGCCGCCAGCCCCGTGCTCCCGCGCGCCCCGCGCCCTACCCCCGCGCCTCCAACCGGGTCCTGCGCCCAGCGCGTCCCGCCCCGCCCGCATAGACCCCGCGCCCGTGGCCCATTCGGCCGGGTGCCGCCCGCCCGGGGCCGAGCCAATTGCAGCTCGGCGTACGTGCCGCCCGGGGACTCGATGCTCGCGCCTATATAAGGAGCCAGGCTCCGTGTTTTTTTTCCTCGACAGAAGCAACTGCCGCCAGTCATGCATGCATGTCATCGCATGTCATCGCATGTTGGTTAGTATGTGTGCATCAGGTTGATTTGTATGTATTTTCTTGTATATGTGATCACGATTAGAGGAAAGAGCTCAAGAAGTTGTGTACGAGGATTTCCAGAACCAAGACTTCGAAGCGCTTGAGCAACCCTATTCGTCGGAGCAAGGCAAGTGTCCTTGAAGCATATTGATCCTGTTTTGAAATAAATGTTTTGTTGCAAAATTGCATGCTTGTGTCAATTTGATGGGAATCCTATGATAGGGAGTTTACTAGCTTTGTTTAACCACCCTTGTCACCTGGGATATATGGTAGAGAGTCGGGATAGGATTTTTACCTTTTTGCTTCTCTTAATTAATTGGGATGGAAGAACAACTACACTACTTAATTTAATTATGCATTAATGAGATTGTGGTTGACACGAACTCGTTAAATATGATATGGTATTGGGTGATCTAAGCAAGTCTGGTATGTGGATGGGTTGGATGCATGGTGGTTTTGCTTGCTTTATATTTAAGGACCGGTTCGTGGAGCGACCATCCAGGATTTACAGTGCCACCACGAGGCCAAGTATGGGTGCGGCGTAGCTGATTAATTAGGGCTTTGCCAATGCTATTTGGATCATTAAGGATGCTCGGGGAAGAGGTAGTCGGATTAGGTTTGTTGATGATTGGTGGGACTACCCTCGGATCCGATTGGCTCAAGAGGGGGCCCTTGGTTGAAGATGTGCTCAGTTGGAGACATCGGCACCGGTGAAACCTCAGTGGGGTCTAAATAGGCTAGTAATCCCTTTGTAAAAGGGTATTTTGTGATCTGTTGGCCATACACAAAAGGAAGTGTAATTGGCGAAAGGGAGGATCTTTAGTCGCCGACGGGTAATGAAATCACAAACACGTGGGTAAAGCGGTACAACCTCTGCAGAGTGTGTCTAAAACTATCATGATAGCCGTGCTCCGGTTATGAGCAACCTTGACCCTCACATGATTAGATGGAAATTGGGATTTGGGATGGTTATGGGTTGGTATTGGTTATGGTTGATTATGAATTAATTTCTTGTATTGAATATGGTTATTGGCAATGGTGAAATATGGTTTAATGATGATGGATATGGAATATGGACTTATACTATCATAATCATTGTGGGATATGATGGGTTTACTTCACATACATATAATGTACTGCTTTCCAAATATTTTAATGTACTTTTCAGCACTTAGCCTTTATTATTGTCGTCATTTGAATCAGCCACATGTCATACTTTCACACTTGCTGAGTAGGACATGTACTCACTCTTGCAATCCCCCCACCAATAGTTGCAAGTCAGGATTGGGAGTTTAATGACGATAATGCGGAGTTCTAGACCGTGTCTACCATTAGCTTTGCCTGTGGTGTTGCATGGAGCTGCGCTATCCCTTATGCTTAGTTGCTTAGTTGCTTATTAGTTTATTTCCGCTGCATTAGTTGAACTCGTCATTAATATTCATTAGAGTTTGTATTCGAGGATATTATGAATTGTGTAATAAAATTTAGTTAATTAATCTTGTTCTGTGGTAATTTTTTGTATACTCTTTTGTGAATGCACTCGTGTATGTGTGTTGAACATCTTGGGCACACATATGCGTTCACTTGGTTCATTTTTGGAACCGGGTGTCACAGATTGGTATCAGAGCTACAGGTTGACCATAGGACGCAGCCTAGATAGAATGGACACTTTAGAGCACATAGGAGCACTTAGGAATCGATGTGTTTTTGCTTGGAGTGTTGTTTGCTATATATATATATATATATATATATATATATATATATATATATATATATATTGTTTTCTTTTGTGCTTAATAGAGGATTTTGTGATGTTTTAGCAGTGCCATGTCCACCTAGGCTAGTGTAGCTAGTTGGTTAGTTTCATATCCCTTGATGCATATAGTTGGGGACGTTTCTAAATTCTTACCTATTGCTTCTCTTCAGGTGGTGAGGACTCGCAACCAGAGGGATGTCAATGATGAGGAGGAGAACCATGGAGCACCTCAGAACAACAATGGACAAGGACCTGCTCATGCAGCTATTGGCCATGCAAAACCAGCTCATGCAGAACATGATACAGACTATAGGACAACTGCAGGCTGGTAACATCAACAATCAGCCCCACACGCCTCCACCACCACCCCCACCTCCTCATAACCGGATGGGAGAGTTTATGAGGACTAGGCCACCAACCTTTGCTCAAGCCACTGACCCTATGGATGCGGATGATTGGCTCATGTCCGTGGAGAAGAATCTTGATATTGTCAAATGCAGTGACCGGGAGAAGGTCTTATTTGCTTCTCATCAACTTGTTGGAGCAGCTGCGGATTGGTGGGATGCTTACTGCAATGCTCATGAGAATCAAGAGAAGGTCACTTGGGCAGAATTCAAGGAGAACTTTCATTCTCATTATGTGCCGGAAGGTGTTATGATCTTGAAGAGGCAAGAATTTGAGAACTTGAGGCAAGGAAGACGAGTGTGGGTGAATATCTCAACAAGTTCACTCAACTATCAAGGTAAGCGCCTGAAGATGTGAGTTGCGACAGCCGGAAACAATACTTGTTCATGAGGGGCCTTAACAATGAGATCCAAGTGCAACTACTCAATTATGACTATGCAAACTTTCAGAAGCTTGTGGACAAAGCAATTGTGGTGGAGAACAAGGTCCGCGAGATGAAGCAAGACAATAAGAGGAAGGCGCCCTATTAAGGACAGCAACAAGGAAGTAATGTGCGCCCTCGCTTTGCGCCTCCTAATGCGCCACATTTCAGCTCTTCTGTTCTTGTACAGCGCCCTAATTATGCACCGCGCCTAGCTCAGTTTGTGCAGCAGTGCCCTGTCATGCAAGCACCTAGGCCTCCGATGCCATATGCACCTCGTGCTAATTTTCCTGGTGCAAACATTCAGAACCAAGCTCATCCCAATAATTCTGGTGGAGTTAAGAAGTTCTATACTTGTGGAGAAGCTGGACACTTTGCACATCAATGTCCTAAGTCAGGACTTGGTCAAGGAAGCAATGCGCTGAGGTAAAACCCAAGACCCAATGGAGGACAGCCGCAAGGGAACCATGGACAACAAAATTTTGCTTATGGCAACGTGAACCATGTCTCTACGGAGGATGCTCAACAAGCGGATGACGTGGTCATTGGTATGTTTCTCGCAAACTCCAAACCTGCGACTATGTTATTTGATTCTGGAGCATCGCTTCATCCATTTCATCGAAGTATGTCACCAAGTATAGTTTGCCTCTCTCTCATATGAAGTTTACTCTATTGGTTAAGTCTTCTCGAGGAGAGATGAGCAGAAATATAGTATGTCCAAAGGTAAGCCTTAGAATAAGGGGGGTAGACTTCTCCGCCAACCTCATTGTTTTGGATTCCCAAGGATTGGACATTATACTTGGTATGGACTGGTTGAGGAAGCACAATGGAGTTATCGAATGTGCCACGAAGATGGTGAAGTTGACCAACATGGAGGGGATCACCGTAGAATTTGAAGCAACTCAACATGCACCAAAGCAATTGGAGCTGAATCACATGGATGGTACTGCAATTGAGGAAATTCCGGTGGTGTGTGAATTTTTGGACGTGTTCCCAGACGAGTTGTCAGGTATGCCACCCGATCGAGACATTGAGTTTGTAATTGATTTAATACCTGGAACAGCACCTATAGCTAAGAGGCCGTATAGGATGCCTCCTATGGAATTAGCAGAGCTCAAGAAGCAAATTCAAGAGCAACTAGAGAAGGGTTTTATTCACCCCAGTTCTTCAACTTGGGGAACACCCGTGCTGTTTGTGGAGAAGAAGGATGGATCGCAAAGGATGTGTGTGGATTACCGAGCTCTCAACAAAGTGACAATCAAGAACAAGTACACCTTGCCATGCATAGAGGGGTTGTTTGATCAGATGAAGGGTGCTTGTGTATTCTCTAAGATTGATTTTAGGTTGGGATACTTTCAAATGAAGATTAGACCGTCGGACATACCCATGACAGCTTTTAGGACACGGTATGGATCCTATGAGTACACCGTGATGTCTTTTTGATTGACAAATGCGTCTGCCTACTTTATGTACCTCATGAATGAGGTCTTCATGGAGCACTTGGATAAGTTCGTTGTGGTGTTCATTGATGACATTATGATCTACTCAAAGAATGAGAAGGAACATGTGGAACACTTGAGGCTTACGCTGCAGAAATTAAGAGAGCATCAATTGTATGCCAAGTTCAACAAGTGTTAGTTTTGGCTGAAAGAGGTGTCGTTTTTGAGTCATATCATCTCAGGAGGACGAGTATCGGTTGACCCAGGAAAAGTGAGAGACGTGTTGAAGTGGGAACCACCGCAAGATGTAAAGGAAATAAGGAGTTTTCTTGGGATGGCTGGATATTACCGTCGGTTCATCAAGGACTTTTCCAAAATAGCCAAGCCAATGATGGAACTTCTAATGAAGGGAATGGCTTTCTAATGGACTCAAGCTTGTCAAGAAAGTTTTGAGGAGTTGAAGAAGAGGTTAACAACAACCCCAGCTTTGGTACTGCCGGATGTGAGCAGGAGTTTTGATATTTATTGTGATGCATCGAGACAAGGAATTGGATGTGTGCTCATGCAAGAAGGTCAAGTGGTCGCCTATGCATCAAGGCAATTGAAGAAACTTTAACAGGATTACCCAATGCATGATTTAGAACATGCAGCCGTGGTACATGCATTAAAGATTTGGAGACACTATATTCTAGGACATAGGTGTGAAATTTATACGGATCATAAGAGTCTTAAGTATATTTTCACACAAACAAATCTGAATTTGAGGCAACAAAAAAGGTTGGAGCTCATCAAAGATTATGATTTGGGGATCAACTATCATCCGGGAAAAGCTAATGTGGTGGCCGATGCCTTGAGCCGGAAAGGAGTAAGTAATCAACTCACAGTTCGAGAGTTACCAACCGAGCTATGTAAGGAATTCGAACGGTTGAACCTCATATTTGTGAATGAGATGGGAATAATGGAGTTAAATACAACCTTGGAGCAAGAAATTCGAGAAGCACAAACCACAGATAAGGAGATCAAGGAAATCAAGGAATGGATCGAAGAAGGGAGAGAATTCAGATTTGATGAAGACGAACATGGTACCTTATGGCTTGAAAGAGAATCGTTGTGCCTAATGTAAAGCATATTCAGGAGACAATACTAAAGGAGGCACATGACTCGCCATACTCAATTCATCCTTGTTGTACAAACATGTACAAAGACTTGAAGACGTGCTATTGGTGGGATAGCATGAAAAAGGACATAGCTGAATATGTAGCATTGTGTGATGTGTGTCAACGAGTTAAGGCGGAACATCAAAGGCCAGCTGGATTATTGCAGCCATTAAAGATCCTGAAATGGAAGTGGGAAGAGATCGGTATGGACTTTATAGTTGGATTGCCGCGTACTCAGTCCGATTACGACTCAATTTGGGTAATTCTGGATCGGTTAACTAAGCCAGCCCACTTTATTCCCGTCAGGACCACCTATAATGGAGAGAAATTGGCGGAACTATATATGGGAAGAATAGTATATTTGCATGGAGTGCCGAAGAAGATAATCTCGGATAAAGGTTCACAATTCACTTCTAGGTTTTGGCAAAAATTGCATGAAGCTTTGGAAATGAGGTTGAATTTTAGTTCAGCATATCACCCTCAAACGGATGGACAAACCGAGAGGACCAATCAAATTATGGAAGACATGTAAAGAGCTTGTGCTTTGAAGCATGAGAAAAGTTGGGACAGGTGCTTGCCATATGCAGAATTTTCATACAACAATAGTTACCAAGCAAGTTTGAAAATGTCAACCTATGAAGCACTATACGGAAGGAAGCGTAGGACACCTTTGTTTTGGAATGAAACAGGAGAGAACCAAGTATTTGGTCCTGATGTGTTACAAGACGCTGAAAGACAAGTCCGAATAATTCGAGAAAACCTAAGGGTTGCTCAGTTGCGACAAAAAAGGTTATGCGGATAATCGACGAAGGAATCTGTTATTTGAAGTTGGAGATTTCATATACCTCAAAGTGTCACCTATCCGAAAGCAACACCGGTTTAACGTCAAAGGAAAACTGGCACCTCGTTACATCAGACCATTTAATATTCTGGTCAAGCAAGGAGAGGTATCTTATCGACTTGAGCTGCCAGCATATCTCTCTGATGTATACGACGTGTTTCATGTATCTCAACTCAAGAAGTGTCTGAGGGTGCCGGAAGAACATGTGCCGATGGACGATTTAGAACTTCAGGAGGATTTGTCCTATGTCGAGCAACCTATCAAGATCTTGGACTTGAAGGAAAGGGTCATGAGGAATAAGAGGATCCGTTGGTGCAAAGTGCAATGAAACCATCATACAGAAGTCGATGCTACGTGGGAACATGAAGAAGACCTGAAGGCAGAATTCCCTCATCTTTAAAGGGATTCACTTTAAAGGGGGGTAGGTTTGTAACACCCTCAATATTTGCATCATGCATTGCATACATGTTCGTGCATTAAACATTAATAGAATAAAAGAAAGATAATAAAATATAAAACATACATATACAAATATGTGTAGCAAAAGAAGAAAAAAATAATAAGCATAAAACATGTATTAGGGAATAAATATAATAATAATATAATATATATATATATATTTGTGAAACCTAAAACAAATAAAAAATAAAATATATATAAGTAATAATATATAATAATAATATTTATATATGTAAAAAAGAAAAAGAAAAAAAAGAAAAAAAGTCAACTGCTCCGCTGGCCAGGCGGCCAAGCCAGCCCACCCGGCGCGCCCCGCCCGCGCCTCCCGCGCGGGCGCGCGCGCCTCCCGGGTCCGCGCGACTCCACCCGGTGCCGCCAGCCCCGCGCTCCCGCGCGCCCCATGCCCTGCCCTCGCGCCTCCGACCGGGTCTCGTGCCCAGCGCGTCCCGCCCCGCCCGCGTTGACCCCGCACCCGTGGCCCAGTCGGCTGGGTGCCGCCCGCCCGGGGCCAAGCCGATTGCAGCTCGGCGTACATGCCGCCGGGGGACTCAATGCTCGCGCCTATATAAGGACCCAGACTCCGTGTTTTTTCCTCGACAGAAGCAACCGCCGCCAGAAAGCCCTAGCACCGCTGGTAGAAAAAAGAAGAAGAATAGGGTTGCGCCACCAGATAGAAAAAAGGAAGAAAAAAGGGAGAAAGAGGAAGAAAAGGAGGAGGAAACCATCGTCCGCCGGAGATCGTCGTCGTCGTCGTGCCGCCGGAGTACCGCTGCGCCATCCACTTCGTCTACGCGTCGCCTTCGTCCCGCAATCTTCGAAGCCGTTGCATCTACGATAGGATTCGCTTTTCGATGCGAAATTTAGCGACGTATTAAATCTAATAGACGTAATTTAATCGTAGTTGAACCATATTTTTATTTTCAGCAGCACTAATTCTCGCTAAAACCCCCATAAACTCGTATGAACACGTATGAACTAGTTGCATCTAATCAATAAACAACCATAGTTAATTAATAATTGAACTTTGCATGCATGGATGTCATCGCATGTTGGTTAGTATGTGTGCATCATGTTGATTTGTATGTATTTTCTTGTATGGGTGATCATGATTAGAGGGAAGTGCTCAAGAAGTCGTGTAGGAGGATTTCCAGAACCAGGACTTCGAAGCGATTGAGCATCCCTATTCGTCGGAGCAAGGCAAGTGTCCTTGAAACATATTGATCCTGTTTTGAAATAAATGTTTTGTTGCAAAACTGCATGCTTGTGTCAATTTGATGGGAATCCTATGATAGGGACTTTACTGGCTTTGTTTAACCACCCTTGTCGCCTGGGATATATGGTAGAGAGTCAGGATGGGATTTTTAACTTTTTGCTCCGTTTAATTAATTGGGATGGAAGAACAACTATACTATTTAATTTAATTATGCATTAATGAGATTGTGGTTGACATGAACTGGTTAAATCTGATATGTTATTGGGTGATCTAAGCAAGCCTAGTATGTGGATGGGATTGATGAATGGTGGTTTTGCTTGCTTTAGATCTAAGGACCGGTTCGTGGAGCGACCATCCAGGATTTACAGTGCTACCACGAGGCCAAGTATGGGTGCGGTGTAGCTGATTAATTAGGGCTTTGCCAGTGCTATTTGGATCATTAAAGATGCTCGGGGAAGGGATAGTTGGATTGGGTTTGTTGATGATTGGTGGGACTACCCTGGGATCTGAATGGCTCAAGAGGGGGCCCTTGGTTGAAGATGTGCTCAGTTGGAGACATCGCCACCGGTGAAACCTCAGTGGGGTCTAAATAGGCTAGTAATCACTTTGTAAAGGGTATTTTGTGATCTCTTGGCCATACAACAAAGGAAGTGTAATAGGCGAAAATGAGGTTCTTTAGTCGCCGACGGGTGATGAAATCACAAACACGTGGGTAAAGCGGTACAACCTCTGCAGAGTATGTCTAAAACTATCATGATAGCCGTTCTATCGGTTATGAGCAACCTGGACCCTCACATGATTAGAGGGAAATTGGGATTTGGGATGGTTATGGGTTGGTATTGGTTATGGTTGATTATGGATTAATTTCTGGTATTGAATATGGTTATTGGCAATGGTGAAATATGGTTTAATGATGATGGATATGGAATATGGACTTATACTATGATAATCATTGTGGGATATGATGGGTTTACTTCACATACATATAATGTACTGCTTTCCAAATATTTTAATGTACTTTTCAGCACTTAGCCTTTATTATTGTCGTCATTTGAATCAGCCACATGTCATACTTTCCACACTTGCTGAGTACGACATGTACTCACTCTTGCAATCCCCCACCAATAGTTGCAGGTCAGGATTGGGAGTTTAATGACGATAATGCGGAGTTCTAGGTCGTGTCTATCGACATCTTTGCCTGTGGTGTTGCATGGAGCTGCGCTATCCCTTATGCTTAGTTGCTTAGTTGCTTATTAGTTTATTTCCGCTGCATTAGTTGAACTCGTCATTAATATTCATTAGAGTTTGTATTCGAGGATATTATGAATTGTGTGATAAAATTTAGTTAATTAATCTTGTTCTGTGGTAATTTTCTGTATACTCTTTTGTGAATGCACTCGTGTATGTGTGTTGAACATCCTGGGCACACATATGCGTTCACTTGGTTCATTTTCGGAACCGGGTGTCACACCTCCTCAATTTCTTTAAACCCAAACTTTCTTATTGTCTCATCGAACTTAAGATACCACTATCTAGATGCTTGTTTAAGTCCATAAATAGACTTCTTAAATGGCATCCCATATATTCCTTATCCTTAACGACAAAACCTTTCGGTTATGTCATATAAACGTTCTCATAAAGATCCCCATTGAGAAATGTTGTTTTTGCATCCATCTGATGTAATTCTAAATCATAATGTGCTACTAAGGCCATAACTATTCTAAAAGAATCTTTACATGAGATGAGTGAGAATGACTCATTGTAATCTATGCCTTCTCTTTGAGTGAAGCCTTTTGCCACAAGTTTGGCCTTCAACTTATCAATATTCCCTTTAGAGTTATGTTTAATTTTGTAGACCCATTTACAGAATACTGTTTTAGCCGCATTGGGGATCTCAAATAAATCTCAGGATTTATTAGCATCCATAGATCTCATTTCATCCTCCATGGCTTTACGCCAATCAGATGATTGAAGACTTCTCATAGATTCTTGAAATGTGGTAGGATCACCCTCCATTTGAATTGGCTCACTCAAATAGATCTCATAATCGTCCGGAATGACCGATTTTCTTTCTCTATGAGATCTTCTTAAGTGCACATTATCATCATTTTGGGGCTGTTTTTGCTCTTCATTGTTAATGGCAACATGTTCAAAATCTTGAACCTCTCTTACCAATTCTGTTGCCAATGGAGAACTAACAACATGTGATGAACTTTCAACAATAAGAAATATGGTTCTTGAATCATAGGAGTGGGTACATAAACCCACTTCTCCTCAAGATCAATTTCTCGTCTTACCGTACTCCCCCTGATTATGGCATCCTCTAAAAGGACGACATGCTTAGTAAATCTTTCTGGACAGTAGAAACGATATCCCTTACTCTTTTCCGCATAGCTAATAAAATGATAACTTATTTTCTTGGCATCCAACTTACCAATGTTTTGGTTAAATATTTTTTCCTCGGCGGGATAGTCCCACACATGCATATAACTTAATGATGGCTTACATCCTGTCCATAACTCATATGGTGTTTTAAGCACCGACTTAGTAGGAACCCGATTTAGCACGTGAATAGAGGATTTTAATGCCTCCATCCACAAACTAACCGGCAGTTCTGATTGACTTAACATGGACCTAACCATATCTGTTAGCGTACAGTTTCGCTGTTCCGCTACTCCATTTTGTCGAGGCTCGCCTGGTGTAGAATACTAAGCCACTATGCCATTTTCCTGCAAGAACCATGCAAATGGTCTAGGAACTTGACCATATGGGGTATGCCGACCGAAGTAGTCACCACCGCGATCATATCTTACCACTTTTATCTTAATATTGTGCTGATTTTGAACTTTAGCCTTGAATATCTTAAATTTATCCAACGCTTCGGAGCGTTCTTTATTTGGATAAATATAGCCATAGCGAGAATAGTCACCTATGAAGGTTATGAATAAATCAAAACCATCAACATATACTACGAGAAATGGAACACAAATATCCGTGTGGATTAATTCCAAAATTCCCGTGCTGTGTATGACACCTTTCTTAATTTTCTTAACAAATTTGCCTTTAATTCAATCTATGCATTATTCTGAATCCGAAAAATCCAATTGAGGTAGAATCGATTGTGAAATCAATTGTTCAATTCTCCCCCTCGAAATATGGCCTAAGCGACAATGCCATAATTTCGAAGACATTTTGGAATTGACTCTTTTGCGCTTATTCTTATGAGAGGAAATCTGATCATCGCTTACAACATTAACATTATCATGTATATACAATAAGTATAGCATGCGTTGTCTCGTGGCAATACCAATGATCTTATTGGCATACTTAATTACACACTTATCTTTGCCAAATTGGCATACATAACCATCATTGTCTGAACATGAAACTGAAATTAAATTTATACTTAATGAGAGTACATATAATACATCATGAAGTGTAAGTACAAATCCAATTCTTAATTCTAATAAATAATCACCTCTGGCTTCTACTTCCACTTCATGGCCATTGGCAACTTTAATTGCCCTTTCCCCTGTTTTTAGGGTCCTCCTCATACTTAACCCCTGCAAGGAATTACAAACATGCACAGTGGCACCTAAGTCAATCCACCAAGTAGATGGATTATAATCTAAATACAGGGATCATCAATAAAGGTAACAAAATCATTATCATTTCTGCAGCATCATTTAAGGAAGCCTACACAATCCTTTTTATAGTGGCCTTTGACTAAACAAAAGTGGAACTGATCTTTATCCACTTTCACATCCTTTCTGTATGGGTGTTTGTTGGTACCCTGGGTAACGTATACCCCTTGAGATTGCAAAGACCTCAAGGGAATGTCATCTACTTGATTTGAAGACCTTCGAATGCCCACATGTCAGACATAATCGGACCCGCTTCCCCAACATGGTTAGTCCCAGGGTCGCCACATGTACCATCAAACCGGAGCTACCGCCCACAAGGGGGAAGATCTGTGCTATGTACCATAACGGCACCCCTGGACCTAACCCCAGACCAAGGGAAGCTCCAGAACTGACATGTGTCTGGTGGCACCGGACCTATCTGTTCCCCACAGTATGCTCCGAAGCTGCCACGTGTCCAACCGTCGGATCTTCAGCCTCAAACCTTCGGAAGACTCCACAACGGCTCCGGATCTTCAAAGGGGAACCAAGGACTTCAAGACCCGATTAAGTTTCATTAATACTATGTTAATGACACACGATCGGACGACCCTTATTACCAGTAACAGCGCTGTCAAAGCCCGTAACTCGGTCATTAAGGGTAATTAAGCGCATCAAATGTGTATCAATATTAGTAACCGCCAGGGCCACATGTCGGGCCAGGCCAACTTGTAACGGCCTATCCTTATACTATAAAAGGACAGGCCGATGATACATAGAGGAGGAGACTGACGTGACCTGCTCTGATCAGATCTAGTCTGATCGGCTCACACACGCTCTCAACTCTTGTTGAGCTCATACATCCAATACAACCACAACACACCCCGTGGAGTAGGGTATTACGCTCAGGCGGCCCGAACCACGTAAACCTTTGTGTCTCCTATGTCATTTTACATTTCACCTTCTTGAGTCTCTGCGCGCCCACACCGAACCTCAAACTCCGCAAACACCTTTAGTAGTGTTAGGAGATCTGCCGGATCAAAACCACCGATAGTTGGCGCGCCAGGTAGGGGGACCTGAGATTTCAAGAATGGTGAACTTAGCTGCTGAATCATCCAATGGTCATCCCGCTGTTCAAGTTGCTGGGGGCAATCCCTCCAATATGCAGCCACCAGCAGGAACCTCAGTTCCAGCAGGAGTCAGAATTCCACCACCGCCGCCTTCACCAGCAAATCAAGCTGGGTAGCGCGATGGTGCACCGGCGTCAATCACCGCGTCGGCGAATCATGACAACCCGGAACACGCGCTCCATGCAGCACGTGCTCTCCTTCAGCGCCCACCACCTTCGGATGCATCCCGGGATGCAATGGAGCAGTGGAGGGCTGGTGTGGAACACTTGGTTGCAGCAACAGCCGACCGCAACAGCAACAAGGGTCCTCCTCCTTCAGGACGGGCCCCGACGCAGCGACGGACCTTGTCTGGTAGACTTGGTCCGCACGTTTCCAACAACAGGAGACGTAATGCATCACAGCAAGTGACGTCGGTGTCCTCCGGGGCGCGACGTACTCACACGGTATCAAAGCTTTCAACTCATGACCTCCGGGCGGAGCTTGATCGCCGATACCGTCAACAAGACGGCCGAGTCCATATTGAGTGTGCTCGTGAAAGACGAGAAGCTCAGGACATTCCTGCTCCTGAAGGAGTAGGAGGAGGCTACTCAGCCCTGGCAATGCATCTGCGTATGGTCAGGTGGCCACAGAAATTCCGGCCTACCTGCCAGAGAAGTTTGACGGGACCGTTAATCCCGTCAAATTTCTTTAGATTTATTCTAGTGCTATCCTGGCAGCTGGAGGAAATGAAGCCGTAATGACCAATTATTTTCCAGTGGCTTTAACTGGGACCACCCGGTCCTGGTTTATGAGCCTTCCACCCAACTCCATCAACAGTTGGGAGGAGTTGTGCCGGCAGTTCACCGCCAACTTCGGGAGTTCATACACCCGACCAGGCACCGAACTGGACCTTTTTGCAGTCGTGCAAAAAGGGGGAGAATCCCTGCGGTCATTCATCTAGAGATTCTCTCAGGTACGAAACACTATCCCTTCTATCTCTAGCGCTTCTGTCATTGTGGCATTTAGACAGGGCGTACGGGATAAGAAGATGTTGGAGAAACTGGCGATCAAGGAGATCACCAGTGTCACGAAACTCTTCAGCTTGGCTGACAAATGTGCCAGAGCTGCGGGGGGCCGTGAAATGCACTCCAAACCACCTCCGGAGGATCACAAGAAATCCTCCAAAGGCGAAGCCACTACCTCTGGGAGTGGCAAAAAGAAGAAAAAGACCAACGGCAAGAAGAAGCCGTCGGTCGGCGCATCTAATGCTACAGCTGCTGCAGCTCCGTGTGGCCGGGGGCCACGCCCTGAGAAGCGACCTCGACCGTCTTTTGAAGACGGTGGCAAACCCAAGGTTTGGTGTCCAATTCATAAGACGGATAGTCACAGTTTGGAAGACTGCCGGGAGGTCCAAAACCTTGCCGAGCGCTACAACAAGCGCCGAGAAGAAGTTCCTTTCCGACAGAGGGAAAGAAAACAAAAAGTTGACGAAGCTCTGGCTGAAGAGGAGTTAGGTTTTCAGGATCCTAAAAAGGTCCTGAAGGCCGTCTACACCTCCATCGACGATGATTCTGACGTCTCTGACAACGAGCGTCGGAAGACCATGAACACCATTTTTGGTGGATCATCGGACATCACCTCCCGCCGCGTCCTCAAGACAATGCGTCGGGACATGGCCGTTGTAGCTCCTTCAGCCAGGGCGGAGCCTCATTGGAAGTGGATGGACACAACCATCACTTTTGATGCTTCGGACTGCCCTCGAAGCATGGTTGGAGCAGGTCAGTTACCTTTGATGGTATCTCCTACCATCAATAACATTCAGCTCCACCATGTTATGGCAGACAGAGGTTCGGGGCTGAACCTCATAAGCTTCAAAGCTTTTACCAAGCTTCAGCTCCGACCTTCGGATCTTCACCCCTCCCGACCTTTCTCCGGAGTAGGTCCGGGAGCCATTACCCCACTCGGTGCTATTACTCTCCCCGTTACCTTCGGGACCCGGGAGAAGTATCGCACTGAGAAGTTGGTCTTTGACGTTGCTCAGATCAACTTACCTTTCAACGCCATCTTGGGAAGGCCTGCCTTGTACAAATTCATGGCAGCTGCTCATTATGGCTACCTGGTGTTAAAGATGCCAACACCAGTAGGCATTCTTCGGATCCGCGGAGATCGCACTTCCGGAGTAACCACTCTGGAAGAACTTCATGCGCTTACTACGGCGCAAGAGGAGGATTCCAGGTAGGAGCAAGCTCCAAAACCCCCGAGCATTCGTCAACGAGGCTCGACTTCTGCACCTCGTGTGCAGCCAAGCGGCGACACCGACATTCCCGTCAAAGTCGTCCAAATCGGTTCCGATGCGGCTTAGACCACCCGTATATCGGGGGTACTGAATGACAAATAGGAACTCGCGCTCATCGCTTTTCTCCGGGATAATGTCGACGTGTTTGCCTGGCAACCGTCACAAATTCCTGGGATCCCCAGGGAAGTGATTGAGCACAATCTGAAGATCTACCCTGACGCTCGGCCCGTGCATCAGAAGCCTCGGAAGCAATCTGTGGAGCGACATAACTTCATTCGACAAGAAGTGAAGAAGTTGCTCGAAGCTGGATTCATCTAAGAAGTCTTCCATCCAAAATGGCTGGCAAACCCAGTCGTTGTGCCCAAGGCTGGCGGGAAGCTTCGGATGTGTATTGACTACACAACACTAAATAAGGCATGTCCAAAAGATCCATTCCCACTACCTAGAATAGATCAGATAGTGGATTCCACCTCCGGGTGTGAATTACTGTGTTTCCTAGACGCATATTCTGGGTATCATCAAATCAGAATGTCTAGGAAAGATGAAGAGCATACCTCTTTCATCACAGTAGATGGATTGTACTGTTATACATCCATGTCATTTGGTCTCAAGAATGCAGCTTCAACCTTTGTACGAGCTATGTACAAAACTTTTGAAGAACTCATTAGAGACATAGTGGAAGTGTACGTCGATGACATGGTGGTCAAGGTCAAGAACAAGGAGTCACTCCTTGACACCTTACAGGCTGTCTTCGACAAGCTGTGGGTCACTCGCTAAAAGCTAAACCCAGACAAGTGTGTCTTCGGGGTTAGCTCCGGAAAACTTCTTGGTTTCCTGGTAAGTCACCGGGGCATAGAGACTAATCCGGTGAAGATCAAAGCCATTGAAGTCATGCGGCCACCAACCCGCATCAAGGATGTCCAAAAGCTGACTGGATTTCTAGCAGCCTTCCGCTAGTTCATTTCAAGACTGGCAGAACGGGCACTTCCCTTCTTCAAGTTATTGATGAAGTCCGGACCATTCAAATGGTCTGAAGAAGCAGAAAAGGCGTTCCAGGAGCTAAAACAGCTCCTCACCACCCTACCAACTCTGGTAGCTCCGAACCCTGGTGAGCCTTTGCTGCTTTACATTTCAGCAACTGACGAAGTCGTCAGTATGGTCCTGGTTGCGGAAAGACCTGAACCATCCCATGCTCAGGAATCCAGACCCCTCCGGGAGGGTCCGGAGGTTCCTAAAAGCGAGTCTGGGTCCCAGTTCCCAGACTTGAATCCACAAGAAGTTACTTTAGAAGACCCAGACTCCTCCGAGAGGGTCCAGGTCGCTTCTAAAGAAGCTCTGAGTCCCTCCAGCAAGGACCCAGAGGTCCCCAAAGAAGGTCCAGATCCCTCCGGGAGGATCTGGGTCAATGAAGAGGAAGCTCTGGGCCCCTCCGGGAGGGTCCGGACCATCCAGCGCCCAGTGTACTTCATCAGTGAAGTACTTCATGACGCCAAGACTCGATACCTAGAGGTGCATAAGCTGCTCTATGCAGTTCTTATCGCCTCCAGGAAGCTTCGCCATTACTTCCAAGCTCACAAGATTTCAGTGGTGACTTCTTACCCACTTCGAGCAATCTTGCATAATCCCAATTCAACTGGAAATATTGCAAAGTGGGCAGCAGAATTGGCCGAATTCGATCTCGAATTCATTCCAAGACAAGCAATCAAGAGTCAAGCATTGGCGGATTTCGTGGCGGAATGGACTCCCTCTCCATCAAACCCTGGGGGCCCCTGTAAGACCTATATGTGTGCTGAATACATTGGCTTGTAGTGAATACACTTGGCTTTGATGATAAAAGTTTTAAATATCACCAAAACACCTTTTTATCAAGGTCCGACTCTAGCTCTGAGCTACAACAAAGTCCGACGGTAGGTCCGGCTTGTTTTGGGTAGCTCCGGTTACGCTCGATGCTAGGTCCGTCTAGCTTTGGTCAGCACCGGTGAGCTTTATCTTTAGCTCCAGCATGACTTTATTAGCTCCGGTATGTCTTTGATAGCTCCGACATATATTTGATAGCTCCGGCATGTTTTTGCTAAGCTCCGACGTACTTTGTCTAGCTCTGGTTTGGGTTGACTAGTTTTGACTAGTTTTTGGTAAGTTCCGGTGCTAGGATCTACTAGTTTTGGTAAGCTCCGGCAGGTGCTTCATTGTACTAGTTTTGGTAAGCTCCGGCGCTAGGCTCTACTAGCTTTTGATAGCTCCGGCTCAAGCTCCGGGTTGCTCTGGCAAGGTCCGGAACTTGACCGAAGTGCTTCTGCTTTTCATTTGCAATGTTTCGTACTTGCTTTACATTGTTGGAAAGTTTGCTTAGTATTCTTTCACTAAGTTTTTGTTGTGTTTTGGATGATATGGCTGATATCGTTTTGCTATGCTCTGCAACATGCTTATGTGAGGTGCTCACATAAGGTGTTGTGTTCGGAACTAACTTGAGTCAAGTCGAGGACTTGGGCTCGTATGGATTGGTTGTTTATTCATGTGCAGGTGTTGCTTGAGTTCAAGTCATGGCTGGTGACGGGATCCATTGGACTAGTCTCAGGGAGGAGATGAGGTTCCAACAACCAAGTTCGGGAGGAACTGTGGTTGAGCTGATCAGGAGGTCGCGCAGGATGATTGAATCAAGGGCAGTGCATATGAAGGTTACTGAACGTCGAAGGAAGATGTTCGCACGTATTCATGTGGTGCATGACGTGGCAACATGTTTCCAAAGATGGGATAAGGAAGGAAAGATCTGGTTGGAAGGATCGGATCGTAACGGTTGATGACTTTGGCTGCGGCGGAGTCGGTTATGGCTCGGTATGGAAAGTATCGAGTTGGTTATGTTAGGATTTCGTGTGGGTCACAAATTTGAGTTGTTTAGGAATGTGGGATACGTTCCTAAGGTGTTTGGAAGTCTTAAGATTGCTTCTATCTGCGTATAGAAGAGTCCTAACAGTTATGGAAAGTTCCGATTGTGATCGGATTAGGATTGGAGTCCTAGTTGAGATTGGGATGGCCTAAGGGCTGGTTATATAAGCAAGGGAAGGCTAAAGCTCATGAGAGACGACTTTGGGGGCTGTTCCTCTTGTATTCTTTTGAATAAAATTCGTAGTTTGAAGGAACTTTTGTGCCTTGTTCGTCCGACTTGTCCCAGACAAGTTTTACTCGTCGAGTTTCTGGACAGCACTACCTTTCGTTGGTGGTTTTATCATAACTCGAGTTTTACAGATCCAATTGACGTGATTATTTTTGGGTTGTCTTCACAACTTTATTGTCTATCATCTTTCAAAATTTCACGGTCATTGGATTTGTGGTCTAAGATCTACACGAGTTTCTTTTTAGTGTTCCAGAACTGTTTTTCTCGGGTAGGGCAGATTGACCTTTGTTTGATCTTTCGATCATAACTTGAGTTTTCCTCGAGGGATTTGAGTGATTCTTTTTGTGTTGTCTTCGTGACTTGATTCTCTCTGATATATATCACTTTTGTCACGGTGAAACACGTTTGGATTAGTCTCACACACGATTTCTTCAACAGATCGTTTTTCTGCCGAAGGTTGGGGTTTAATTGTTTCCGCTGCATAAGA
Organism: Tuctoria greenei; assembly: GCA_036927565.1. Taxonomy (NCBI): domain Eukaryota; kingdom Viridiplantae; phylum Streptophyta; class Magnoliopsida; order Poales; family Poaceae; genus Tuctoria; species Tuctoria greenei. Next base: position 18,314,006 of record JAYESD010000004.1, on the reverse strand, counting down.
TTTTTAAATCTACCATTCACCCCCCCTCTGGTAGCTTTTCACGTGCTCTTCGATCCTACAATTGGTATCAGAGGCACGGTGCTCTAATCTTTGTGATTTGCACGTGTTTTTGACTAATCATCATGGAGAAGTACTCCACCAAACCTTGTGTGTTTGCTGGTATTGATTTCCAGGTTTGGAAAGCACGCATGGAGGCTTTCATCCAGGCACAAGGCTTTGCAATATGGGAGAAGGTGTATAAGCCTTATGAAGTGCCACCTAATGATCAAGTCACGGCCACAAACCTACGGGACGTCGACAACAACAATAAAGCCCGAAACTTGATCATCCAAGGACTCACTCAAAGCGACTTTGATCGTGTCGCGCACCTCCGGTCAGCATACGATGTTTGGAGAGCTCTTTATGATTATCATGAAGGCTCCAACACAATCAAGGAGGTAAAACACGATATGTTCAAAAAGGAATATATGCATTTTGATATGCAACCAGGTGAGTCTATCGATGGCCTCTTTGCTCGGTTCAATAAAATTCTCAGCAACTTGCGTAGTGTCAATGATAATTTCTATGATGCTGAGAATGCTAGGCAACTTCTTAGTGCATTAGACATGTCAATTTGGGAAATGAAAGTAACATCTATTCGTGAATCTACTGTCATGAGTTCTCTTACATTAGATGTACTCTATTCTAAACTAAAAACTCATGAAATTGACATCCTAGCACGTAAGAACCCAAATAAGTCTATTGCATTTGTTTCACAACGTGATATGTCTAGCTACGACCAATCATCATCTTGCAATACTTTTGCTTTATTGTCCTCACTAACCCTGGAGCAGATCGAAGAATTTCCAGAAGAGGAGTTGGCACTCATCTCTACTAGATTCTCAAAAGCATTGCAAAATGTGAGAACTAGAAGGAGAGGAAGCTCCGGACCGCAACGCTGTTTTGAATGTGGTAAAACAGGACACTTTCGTACAGAATGCCCTAACCTTTTAGGTCCGACCACCCGGGAATAAAAACAAAGCAAGGTCCGGACCCCCTCTGGAAATTCCAACAAGAAGAAGAAAGGTACCATAGGACGCAAGATGATCAACAGCTTCATCACCGCGCTTCAGGAGCTCAGTTCAAGTGACATTGACTTTGAAAGTGATGAAGAGAATGATGACCTGGCCAACATATGCTTTATGGCGGGCAAAGCAAGATCAAGATCAAGTCAGGAGGAAGCAGAACACAACAGTGACGATGATGAGGTATGTTCAACCTGTAATGAAATGTGTGATGCTATTTCTCGTGCCACTGTTATTGTCAAGAAAAAGGACAAAAAGCTTAGGGACAATGCTGCTAAAATTGAGTCACTAGAATCTGAAATTAATCGTTTGAAATCCTTAATTCCCAGTGATGATTCTTGTTCCTCATGTGACTTAATATATGAACAATTGTCCTCTCTAAGAAGTGCACATTCCTCCACTCTAGACAGACTTGATGAAGAAATAGAAAAGAACAAAAAGCTTGCTGCACTTAGTGATAAAAACTTAAAAGATGTTTCTTGTTCTACAGATGATTTGCATTGTTCTGCATGTGAAAATCTTGATAAGAAACTAAAAGATGCAATGACTGAAATTTCCATTCTGAACAATGCTTTACGATCTCATGAAGTTAAAAATTGTTCCAATTGCAAACTAAAAGGAAAAACTTCATGTGCAAACTGCCTAGACTTGTCTAAGAAACTTGATGACATGAATAGGACACTAGGTCGGTTTTGTAATGGGAATAAGAATCTAAACTTGCTGCTGAATTCTTCCAAGTCTTGCAAAGATAAAACTGGTTTAGGTTTTGATTCTCATGTTTATGCTAAGGCACATCCACCTAAAATTGTAAAGTCATTAGGAAGTGGTTTGATTCAAACAGTTCCTAAACAAAAAGAAGTGGTTTTCAAATCTGCAGGAGTGCTTTCTAATTCTGTTTCTAATGTTGGGTGCTCATCGAGACATGATTACAAAATTAAGGTTCATTGTACCTACTGTGGTAGAGATGGTCATGTCATAGATTTTTGTTATAGACTAGCTAAACAACAGAAAAGGGAAAGAATGTCTGCTAGATTTCATAACTTTCATGCTAAACCGAAAATTAGAAACATGCAACCTGCTTTAATGAGACAGAAATTTGAAAAGGTAGCTTCTGGAACTTTTGGCAAGAAATCTACATAGGCAGCTCCGATAGTTCTGATAGCTCCGAGAGCTCCTGGATCTTCTGTTGTTCCCTCCGGAGCTTCAGTTTTTGCCTCTGGACCTTTTGCTTTTACCTCCGGAGCTACTGGTTTTCACTCTAAACAAGTAACAACTTCTAAATCAACTGTTAAGAACAGAAAACCTCAATCTTTGACTCATAAACCTGCTGTTTTATCTCAGCTTTCGTGTGTTTTTCCTGCTGCACGTCATGTTACTCAGTACTGGATACCTAAATGCCTTTTGACTAACCCCAGTATTGAGTCATCGACGTATTGTGCCTCTATGTAGGTTACACGCTTGAGGAAGGAGAATATTTGCATTGTGGATTCAGGTTGCTCACGCCACATGACCGGTAACAAAGATTGGTTCTCCTCCCTCTCTTTTGTGTCAAGTGTAGAAAATGTTACTTTCGCCGATAATTCTTCAAGTCCTATAATTGCTAAGGGTTCGGTTAGAGTAAATGATCACTACACTTTGAAGGATGTGGCACTTGTCAAAAATTTGAAATACAACTTGCTTTCTGTTTCACAATTGCTAGATGCAAATCTAGAAATTATTTTCAATAAAAATTGCTGCAAAGTTGTAAGTTCAAATAGTGAGCTTATTTTTAACATGTCTCGGTTTGGAAGAGTTTTTAAAGCTGATTTTGATATGTCTTCCTCTAAGCATAGGTGTCTAGTTGCTAATGATTCAAAGGACTTATATTTTTGGCATCGTAGACTTGGTCACGTAGGCTTTGATCACCTAACGCGTGTGAGTGCTCTTGATCGCATACGTTGGCTGCCTAAGCTTAAAGGGGACAAAGAAATTGTGTGCTCTTCTTGTAGACATGCTAAGATGGTTGCAGGTTCACATACTCCTCTCACAATGATCATGACAACTGAACCATGTCAACTTTTGCATCTTGACACCATAGGACCTTCACGTGTTCAATCCTTCGGAGGTAAATGGTATGTTCTTGTTATCGTTGATGATTATTCTAGATACTCTTGGGTTTACTTTATGGCGTCTAAGAATGAAGTTTTTAGTCACTTTAGAACTTTATTTCTTAGATTATTAATTGATCACCCAGGATCATTAAAAGCAATTAGAAGTGATAACAGAACTGAATTTAAAAATCAATCTTTTGATCACTTTTGTGCTGAAAATGGAATAAATCATCAATTCTCTTCACCATATGTACCACAACAAAACGGTGTTGTAGAAAGAAAGAACAGAACCTTAGTTGAGATGGCTAGGACTATGCTTGATGAATATCAAACTCCTAGGAAATTTTGGGCTGATGCGTTAGCAACCGCTTGTTATGTCTCAAATCGTGTTTTCTTGCGTACTAAGCTAGGTAAAACACCATATGAGCTCCGGTTTGGACATAGGCCTAGTGTTACACACTTTCGGGTCTTTGGTTGTAAATGCTTTATTAAGAAACATGGTAATCTTGATAAATTTGAACCTAGATCCATTGATGGCATGTTTCTTGGTTATCCATCTCATACTAGAGGCTACCGTGTGCTTTTACTTGACACTAACAAAATTGTGGAGACTTGTGAAGTGGCTTTTGATGAAGCTAGCCTAGATACTAGCTCCGGTGTTGCAGGACCAGATCCGTATCCTCAGGGTGAGGGTATTTTCAAAGATGAAGAAGAGCCGATGATACTGCCCGGTAGTTCCGAAGATGACACGTGTCCAGCTTCGGACATTGAACAAGCTCCGGCTATCACCTATGCTGGTCCTGATCGTCCACAAGTCACAAGCTCATCAATCTACGATGAACCTAATGAAGAAGAAGCTTGTGAGACATATGTTCATCTACGGTTTTACAAAGATCATCCCCCACAACAGATGATTGGAAGCTTGCACGAACGAGTCACACGGTCCAGGTTCTGCGATCCAAACTCTCATGCTCATTCTGCTTTTGTTGCTTCTTTTGAACCCAAAGATATATCACACGCACTCACTAATGAATCTTGGATTATTGCCATGCAAGAAGAGTTAGAAACCTTTGAAAGAAATAATGTTTGGAAACTTGTACCTCCACCTCAAGGTCACACTTTAATTGGAACTAAATGGGTATTTAAAAATAAACAAAGTGAGGATGGGGTTGTGGTTAGGAATAAGGCTAGGTTGGTTGCTCAAGGTTTCACTCAAGTTGAAGGTCTAGATTTTGATGAAACTTTTGCTCCTGTCGCTAGATTAGAAGCATAAGAATTTTGTTAGCTTTTGCAGCATCTAAAGGTTTTAAGCTATATCAAATGGATGTTAAAAGTGCTTTTCTAAATGGCTACATAGATGAGGAGGTTTATGTCAAACAACCACCGGGTTTTGAAAATCCAAATTTTCCTAATCATGTTTACAAACTATCCAAAGCCTTATACGGTCTCAAACAAGCCCCTAGAGCATGGTATAATAGGTTAAAAACATTCTTACTTGAAAAGGGGTTTACCATGGGCAAGGTTGATAAAACTCTTTTTGTGCTTAAACATGGCAATGACTCATTATTCATTCAAGTGTATGTGGATGATATTATCTTTGGTTGTGCTTCTCATGATCTTGTGTCCAAGTTTTCAGCAATGATGAGTTCCGAATTTGAAATGAGTATGATGGGTGAACTCACTTACTTTTTGGGGCTGCAAATCAAGCAAACCAAGGAGGGTACCTTTGTGCATCAAACGAAGTATATCAAAGACCTCCTAAGGCGCTTCAACATGGACAAAAGCAAGCCTCTTCGGACACCAATGGGAACATCAACAACACTTGAACTTGATGAAGATGGTGAACCCGTGGATCAAAAAGAATATAGAAGCATGATCAGATCACTTTTGTACCTCACGGCATCAAGACCGGACATACAATTCAGCGTATGTCTTTGTGCACGGTTTCAAGCTTCCCCACGTATTTCACATCGTCAAGCCGTCAAAAGGATTCTCAGGTACTTACATGGAACCCAAGAATTTGGCATTTTTCTTCCTTCTTCCTCAACCGTTACTTTGAAAGTTTTTTCGGATGCTGATTTTGGGGGTTGTAGGATTGATAGGAAAAGTACTTCCGGTGCTTGTCATTTTCTTGGTAATTCTCTTGTTGCTTGGTCCTCTAGAAAACAAAATTCAGTTGCACAATCCACAACTGAATCTGAATATGTAGCTGCTGCTAGTGCTTGCTCACAAATTCTTTGGATTGTTCAAACACTTAAGGACTATGGGTTTGATCTAGATAGTGTTCCACTGTTTTGTGATAACACTAGTGCTATTTGCATTGCCAAAAACCCCGTGCAACATTCTAGAACTAAGCACATTGATATTAGGTATCACTTTCTCCGAGATAATGTTGAAAAAGGAAACATTGTGCTTCACCATGTAGATACCGAACATCAATTGGCTGACATTTTTACAAAACCTTTGGATTTCACTCGTTTTTGTTTCATTCGTAGTGAAATAGGGGTTATGCATCCTCATGGATTAAATTGAGGGGGAGTTTTTGAAACTTAGGAAGTCTATGTGTAAATCTAAAATTAAAATAATATGAGCATAGTATTTCATACATATATGACTTTGTGATTCCTTTTACATGCTGAAAGTTCTTACTACATTACTCGTGTTATACATTTTGTAGTTTTTGCCATGTCTAGTAATCAGAATAATTACTTACACTAAATCTGGTCATGGTCGAACTTTCTTGCTGTTTTGAACTTGTTACATGTTCACAAGTGCTTTTAATCATTAAGAATTAATCAAGTAATCAACTCGCATGTTGAGTTTTTTTTTTGAACAAATATAAATTGAGAAAAGATCAAGAGAATATGCATGCATCACACTTCTTCTTTTGAGATGGCTTGTCATTGCACTTAGATATGAACTTGGAAGAAGTTGTGTATGACTAAAACCATGTTCTTAAGCTTCTGATTGTCAAATGACATAGGCTTGGCTTGGTTGGTTAGAATAAGGCAGATGCGCATATAATCTCTTGCAAATATCATATGATCTAAATTTATGCTTTGAAAAATACTAAAATGTAGCAACTAGTGTCATGCTATCAGATTTTGAAATAGTTAAGTTTGTGAGATCATGACTTGCTTAAATTGAAAATTACATTTTATCTCTAGCATGGCTTACACTACTTTATGTATTTCATTGATGTGATAATGTAAAGTACTTGATAGTATGACTTGGATGAGCTTTGTTTATATGTATATGTTATAATATGCTCATAACAACTAAAGAGGGAGAGATAATTTGTTTACATGCTCATGACTTGCTGAATACATTGTCAAAGGGGGAGAGATAAGCATGAAGAGAAAGAGAATATGTGCATAAGGAGAGATAATAAAGGGGGATAATTAATATGGGATAATTTTTGGGATATTTTTTGCTTTTCTTCTCATTTTATTTCCGACTTACAAAAAGGGGAGAAATTGCTTTCAAAACTTTTATGTGAATAAGCCAATGTTCGGATTTTAAGTGGTGTTGCCAATGCATTCATCAAGGGGGAGATTGTAAGACCTATATGTGTGCTGAATACATTGGCTTGTAGTGAATACACTTGGCTTTGATGATAAAAGTTTTAAATATCACCAAAACACCTTTTTATCAAGGTCCGACTCTAGCTCTGAGCTACAGCAAAGTCCGACGGTAGGTCCGGCTTGTTTTGGGTAGCTCCGGTTACGCTCGATGCTAGGTCCGTCTAGCTTTGGTCAGCTCCGGTGAGCTTTATCTTTAGCTCCAGCATGACTTTATTAGCTCTGGCATGTCTTTGATAGCTCCGACATATATTTGATAGCTCCGGCATGTTTTTGCTAAGCTCCGACGTACTTTGTCTAGCTCCGGTTTGGGTTGACTAGTTTTGACTAGTTTTTGGTAAGATCCGGTGCTAGGATCTACTAGTTTTGGTAAGCTCCGGCAGGTGCTTCACTGTACTAGTTTTGGTAAGCTCCGGTGCTAGGCTCTACTAGCTTTTGATAGCTCCGGCTCAAGCTCCGGGTTGCTCTAGCAAGGTCCGGAACTTGACCGAAGTGCTTCTGCTTTTCATTTGCAATGTTTCGTACTTTCTTTACATTGTTGGAAAGTTTGCTTAGTATTCTTTTACTAAGTTTTTGTTGTGTTTTGGATGATATGGCTGATATCGTTTTGCTATGCTCTGCAACATGCTTATGTGAGGTGCTCACATAAGGTGTTGTGTTCGGAACTAACTTGAGTCAAGTCGAGGACTTGGGCTCGTATGGATTGGTTGTTTATTCATGTGCAGGTGTTGCTTGAGTTCAAGTCATGGCTGGTGACGGGATCCATTGGACTAGTCTCAGGGAGGAGATGAGGTTCCAACAACCAAGTTCGGGAGGAACTGTGGTTGAGCTGATCAGGAGGTCGCGCAAGATGATTGAATCAAGGGCAGTGCATATGAAGGTTACTGAACGTCGAAGGAAGATGTTCGCACGTATGCATGTGGTGCATGACGTGGCAACATGGTTCCGAAGATGGGATAAGGAAGGAAAGATCTGGTTGGAAGGATCAGATCATACCGGTTGATGACTTTGGCTGCGGCGGAGTCGGTTATGGCTCGGTATGGAAAGTATCGAGTTGGTTATGTTAGGATTTCGTGTGGGTCACGAATTTGAGTTGTTTAGGAATGTGGGATACGTTCCTAAGGTGTTTGGAAGTCTTAAGATTGCTTCTATCTGCGTATAGAAGAGTCCTAAGCAGTTATGGAAAGTTCCGATTGTGATCGGATTAGGATTGGAGTCCTAGTTGAGATTGGGATGGCCTAAGGGCTGGTTATATAAGCAAGGGAAGGCCAAAGCTCGTGAGAGACGACTTTGGGGGCTGTTCCTATTGTATTAAATTGAATGAAATTCGTAGTTTGAAGGAACTTTTGTGCCTTGTTCGTCCGACTTGTCCCAGACAAGTTTTACTCGTCGAGTTTCTGGACAGCACTACCTTTCGTCGGTGGTTTTATCATAACTCGAGTTTTACAGATCCAATTGACGTGATTCTTTTTGGTTTGTCTTCACAACTTGATTGTCTATCATCTTTCAAAATTTCACGGTCATTGGATTTGTGGTCTAAGATCTACACGAGTTTCTTTGCAGCGTTCCAGAACTGTTTTTCTCGGGTAGGGCAGATTGATTTTTGTTTGATCTTTCGATCATAACTTGAGTTTTCCTCAACGGATTTGAGTGATTCTTTTTGTGTTGTCTTCGTGACTTGATTCTCTCTGATATATATCACTTTTGTCACGGTGAAACACGTTTGGATTAGTCTCACACATGATTTCTTCAACAGATCGTTTTTCTGCTGAAGGTTTTGGGGTTTAATTGTTTCCGCTGCATAAGATTTTTAAATCTACCATTCACCCCCCTCTGGTAGCTTTTCACGTGCTCTTCGATCCTACAGCCCCAGTGAGCAAAAGCCAGAACACAAGGCTCCGATCTTCACCGAGCCTCATTGGACCCTCTACTTCGACGGCTCCATGCAAAAGCAGGGGGCCGGAGATGGAATCCTTCTCCTCGCACCAACCGGTGAGAAGGTAAAATACATGGTACACCTTGACTTCAAGGCGACCAACAACATGGCGGAGTATGAAGCACTCATCTACGAATTAAAGGTGGCACGGTCATACAGTGTCAAGCAGCTGCTGGTCAAGGGAGATTCACAACTCATCATTAAAAAAGTGAAGGGTGAATGCTCCTGCAACAATCTCCAGCTAGCTGCTTACCTCCTTGAAGTCCAGAGGCTTCAGAAGGACTTCGAAGTCCTAGACCTCCACCACGTCCAGCGTGTCCACAACGCTGAAGCCGACGAACTCTCGATGAAAGCATCAACCAGAGCTCCAGCTCCTGACGGAACTTTTGTCCGGAGATTGTCAAAACCCACAGCTCAGCCCGCCGATATGAGCGAAGGGGGCGAGATAAGCATCCCGAAGTTGACGGTCCCGATGGCCCTGTTACCATGGCAGCCATCAAGGGTCGTAGGTGCTGCCGGAAGCTCTGAGCAACCCAACACGCAAGACTCAAATGCTCAAGTTAGCTCCGATGCATGGATCTCGGAGATCCGGAACTACTTGAAGGACAATATCCTTCCTGACGATGATGTATCCACTGACCGAATAGTCAGATTGGCTAAAAGATACACGTTGGTAGAAGGGGATCTCTACCAGCACGGTGCCAATGGCGTCCTAATGCGGTGCATCACAAGGGAAGAAGGCTGCGAGCTCCTCGCAGAAATCCATGGAGGCGAGTGTGGGAACCACACGTCTTCCCGCACGCTGGTCGGTAAAGCCTTCCGGCATGGCTTCTACTGGCCTACAACACTCCAGGATGCAACTGAGCTGGTGAAGAAATGCGAAGCATGCCAATTTCATGCAAAGCAAATTCACACACCAGCTCAGCCTCTACAAATGATACCTCCTACGTGGCCCTTCGCTGTGTGGGGGATGGACATCTTGGGACCTTTCCCAAGAGCCGTCGGAGGTTACAAGTTCCTGTACGTCACCATTGACAAGTTCACCAAGTGGCCGGAAGCAACTCCAGTTGTGACAATAAACAAGCAATCTGCTATCAACTTTTTGCAGTCCATTGTATGCAGATTTGGAGTCCCAAACAAAATCTTTACTGATAACGGGACCCAATTCACAGGCTCTGCATTTCAAGGATATTGCGAAGACCTCATCATTCAAGTTTGCTATGCCTCCGTAGCTCACCCGGCAAGCAATGACCAGGCCCAGAGAGCAAATGCTGAAATCCTGAAAGGACTCAAAACGCGCACCTATGATCGCTTGAAAAAACATGGAGTCAACTGGATTGAAGAGCTTCCGCCCACTCTATGGGCCAACAGGACAACTCCAAACCGGTCAACTGGAGAGACAACCTTCTTCCTAGTGTACAGAGTTGAAGCAATCCTTCCTCTGAAAATCACCTTGGGGTCACTCTGGGTCCGGACCTTCGACGAAGCCACGCAGGACCAGCTCCGGCGTGAAGACCTAGACCTCCTAGAGGAGGGAAGGTGCCAAGCAGCTGTTCAGAATGCCCGATACCGCCAAGCCCTTCGGCGCTATCATCAGCGGCATGTACACAATCGACAGCTCGAGGAAGGTGATCTGGCGCTACGGAGAATACAATCCAGAGAAGGGTTAAACAAACTCTCCCCCAGCTGGGAGGGACATTTCCGAGTGATTAAAGTATCCCGTCCCGGAAGCATTCTCTTGGCTACCGAGGATGGGACACCTCTCCCAAATCCTTGGAATATTGAGCACCTCCGTAAGTTCTACACTTAATATCACGGAGGTGATTCTGTAGTAACTTGAGGTGTATGTTATAGAGTCATTGTACAGAGTCGGGTAGTTCCTCCGGGAGAACAGCCGGACCTTTCCCGGAAGGTCCGCAAAGTTCATGCAACACTTGTCACAGTCTCAAGACTAAAAATGTGGCTAGCTACCCTGGGTCAAACGAGAAATGAAACACGCTTAGCCTGGTTCCGTACCCTAAGAGTGTACTTGTTTCCCCTGTACCCCGGACCTATAATGAAAGACATCTTCATGTGAAACAGACTCCAGGTGTATTTATTTTGTACAGGCTCAACATTTTTTATTTTTCTCTTTCTTGTCTATAACAAAGTTGTGCAATTCTTAAGAAATTTTAGTTCGACCAGTTCATGTACAATTTGAGCTGTATTGTCAATTCTTTTGGATTCAAATATTGTTCATGGCCCACTCGCCTGAATGCCGCCAAGCCAATCTAGGGCCGGAGTGTGCTATCGACTTAGCCTGGTCAAGCACCCTAAGTACGCCACTCTACCTACACCCCGGCAGACCGAAGTAAGGCGGGTCCAAGTACAATTGGATCTGGAAGAAAGAAGTCAAGTCATTCGGTTGTATTCAGAATTGTGTTTGACCTAAAACTTTCTTGGGAATCGTAAGCCGCGACGAAGTTATAGGCAAGGAGCGAATTTTACTATTTTTCTTGGTTTCAGTGTGCAGGAAAAATAAAGAATCCACGTTGATGGAAAGAAGTCGGAGCTAACAAAGATCTGACTCCCCCTAGGTGGCTTGTAATCGATGTTAAACATTGAAAACGAGCATTACCGGAGCAACCAAGCTCCAGCAAAGCTAGGAGGGCCAGCTGTCAACGTAGAATAAAAGATGGTGAGAAGACCCCACAAGCGGAGTCTGCTGCCGACAAGCTACGCGTTGGCAAAGGTCACTGCCGGAGCTACTAAGCTCTGACACCACGGAGTGCTAACTATCGATGCTCTACGCGTTGATAGGGACTATTGCTGGAGCTACTAAACTCCGACGGTAGTTAATGTCGGAGCTTCTGAGCTCCAACAACCTCAGGGGGCCTTCACTATCGAAGACTTCGGACCTACACTCTACAAGTTCAAAGCAAACGAGTCTTCAACAAAAAACAATATTCTCTTGGTACATGTCCACGCGGCAAGGATTTAACTCCAAAACTATTGCCAACGGCACCTCTGAAGGCCTTTGAAGACTCGGCTCAAAAGTCGAAGGATGGACCCACCTCCGGCAGAATGACTTCACCCAAGGGGTCTTCCCAGAGGTGGGCCCAGGGGGCCACTGTCGGTACCCTGGGTAACGTATACCCCTTGAGATTGCAAAGACCTCAAGGGAATGCCATCTACTTGATTTGAAGACTTTCGAAGGCCCACATGTCAGACATAACCGGACCCGCTTCCCCAACATGGTTAGTCCCAGGGTCGCCACGTGTATCATCAAACCGGAGCTACCGCCCACAAGGGGGAAGCTCCGTGCTATGTACCATAACGGCACCCCCGGACCTAACCCCAGACCGAGGGAAGCTCTGGAACTGACACGTGTTTGGTGGCACCGGACCTATCTGTTCCCCACAGTATGCTCCAGAGCTGCCACGTGTCCAACTGTTGGATCTTCAGCCTCAAACCTCCGGAAGACTCCACAACGGCTCCGGATCTTCAAAGGGGAATCAAGGACTTCAAGACTCGATTAAGTGTCATTAATACTATGTTAATGACACACGATCGTACAACCCTTATTACCAGTAACGGCGCTGTCAAAGCCCGTAACTCGGTCATTAATGGTAATTAAGCGCATCAAATGTGTATAAATATTAGTAACCGCTGGGGCCACATGTCGGGCCAGGCCAACTTGTAACGACCTGTCCTTATACTATAAAAGGACATGCCGATGATACATAGAGGAGGAGACTGACCTGACCTGCTCTGATCAGATCTAGTCTGATCGGCTCACACGAGCTCTCAACTCACGTTGAGCTCATACATCCAATACAACAACAACACACCCCGTGGAGTAGGGTATTACGCTCAGGCGGCCTGAACCACGTAAACCTTTGTGTCTCCTGTGTCATTTTACATTTCACCTTCTTGAATCTCCGCGCGCCCACATCGAACCTCAAACTCCGCAAACACCTTTAGTAGTGTCGGGAGATCTGCCGGATCAAAACCACTGACAGTGTTGTTGTGGAGCCTTACCCTTACCTTTATCATGGTGAAAATGATCATGATTCTTAGTAGATTGCTCAGAAGAATAATTCTTCTGAGTCTTACTTTTTCCCTTCACGTAATTAATAGCATTATTACCATGAAGGGCCTTAATCCTCTCTTCCTCCTAAACACACATAGCTATGAGTTTTTCTATGTTCCATAGTTCAGGTTGAGAGTTGTAGTTGATGACAAATGTCTCAAATTCCTTTGGAAGCGAGGCAATGATGAGATGTACAATGAACTCATCTTTGATCCCCAAATCCATAGAGTTAAGCTTTGCAGCCATATTTGTCATCCCTAGGATGTGCTCTCGCACACCACATCTATAATACTTTTCAGTAACAAGCCTCTTGATAAGAGTGCTTGCAGTGGACTTAGGAGAACTAGTGAACTGATTCTCTATCCTTTGAAGGTATTCAACGACAATGTCACATTCAGGGATTGCTCCCCAAATGACCTCAGTGATAGTTCCCTTAATAACCATGAAACATTTTTTGTTTGATTTCTTCCACTTATAACAATCAATGTCATAAGACAATAACTAATTAGTATAGTCCTTTGTCCTCTCAGCAAAGGACTCTCGAGTTTCATCAGTCTCTTGCACTGGCTACATGGGTGGAACGTGATATGGAGTAGTGAGAGTCAAGTCTATCTCAGAGACTGCTAAAGCAATCTCCAACTTCTCTCGCCATATCCCGTAATTGCTTCCACTGAGTGGCTCAATGGAACCGATGAAACTCAGTGCAACATTAGCATTGGAGGAACCTTCATAACAAAAACACAAATCTTAAGTGAATGCATAGAAATATATAATAGAATAACTAAAATCATAGTGATTCATTTTTCGCTTTGGTTACTCAGCCAAAGTACTATGAACTTAATTCTTCAATCGAAGAAAAAATGTCATTAATGCTTTTCACTTTGGTTACTCGGCCAATAATGACATAAAAGATACTAAATAACATGCAATTTTATTTTTCACTTTGGTTACTCAATCAAAATTGCATGCGACATAAAAAATTGCAAATGACATAACAATTTATCTTTCGCTTTGGTTACTCGACCAAATTGCCATGCCATTTTATACTTAATAATAGCGGAAGCATAAAAATGGGCATTAGTATCTTAATTTCTTAATATTCCACATCATAATTAAATTCTTTTGCTGAGAATTTACTTAATTTCGGAATAAAAAATATCCAATAATGCAAGAAAATATGAAATGACATGTCTGACAAAAGAATACTTAATTATTCTCAGCAAAAAATAATTTAATTAGCAGGGCCACTTAATTAAATTGCCCAAATCTTATTTCTGAAAAATCAGATAATTTAACAGGGCCCACTGCTAAAATTATGAAATTTTAGGCCCAAATCCCGTACTTAATAATCCAAAATCTCAGTCCAAAGCCCATAGGCTCAAAACTTATTCCATAGAAAATGGAATAAAACAAAACAATTGTTCAGGTGCACGGCCCAAAACTGATCGGTCGTAGCCCACTTACCTTACCAGTCTGCTTTGGCCTCTCCTTATAAAAATTTCAGGAAAAATGACAAAATCAAAAGCAGCCCGAAAATGGCCCATAAGGCACACCGCATGGGTCACTGGTGCTCAGGGCAAAGCAACTTTCAACACATCATGTACTGGGATTCGGCCTTACTAAACAAATAGCAAAATTCAGAAAACAAAAGGACAGCCCATGAGGCCCAAAACACCTCCCGCTTGAGCCTTTAGCCCTGCACACCAGACAGCCTTCGTGCGCATATTTCTGGTTGGCCGATTTTGATCGGACGGTGGCCGACAAAAACTTTGTTATAGAAACCAGCTGCCCCCATAGAAACCCTAAACATCTTTCATTTTTCTCCTCCCCAGCCGCTGAACCATAGAAGAGACTTCCCTTCCTCCTCCCTCTCCGACCTGTAAGTTCTTTATTTGCAGAAACCAAAGGAGGGAGGCACTGAGGGCTTCAGCCCTAGGCAGACGAACAACACAGCAACAAGGACGGCTGTGGTGGCCTTCACCTCCATCGGCTTACTCATGTCGTAGCTGCTGCCTTCTTTGCTGGCTCGCACGCTCGTCCGATGATGAGCGCGCCGCCGTCGAGGTTAGCATCGTGTGACGCCCTTACCGTTGGATCTGCAGTTTTTTTTTTGACGGATCCGTGTCTTACCATTACTCATGGATTCCGTGAATCCTTCTTTCTTTCTTACTGTTGGCAGATCCGCCCTTACCATTTTGGATTCAAGAAATCTCTTACTGTTTTTTTGTACTTTTTTATGGCTTATACAGATCCGAAATCAAATATTGATTAGATTTCCTTGTAACTTAATATTCTACAGATTTACTTACCAAAAAAAATGTAACACCCTCATTTTCATGCATCATGCCTTGAACACATTCATATACATGTTTAACATTAACCCACAACAAGAGGAATGATTTTAAAATTGATTTGGAGCATTTAAAATTGATTTGGAACAAAACCGCACTTAAAACGCAGGAAAGTGTGGACTAGTCCGATTTTGCTGAGGACTAGTCCGATTTCTCTCTGACCAAAAACGGACTTGTCCGTTTTTGCTGCGGACTAGTCCGATTTTTGCCTCTGGAAACTTTCGGACTTGTCCGATTTTGTGCGGACTAGTCCGATATTCCAAGAATCCTTGAAAATTTGCTGAGTCCTTGGACTTTTCCTGACTAGTCCGGTGTTCCAGCGGACTTGTCCGATTTTCTCTCTGTTTAAAGTCGGACTTGTCCGATTTTTTGTCAGACTTGTCCGATTTTCTCTCTGGACGACTTCGGACTACTCCGGTCCTTTCCGGACTTGTCCGATATTTCGCGACTCCAAATTGATCTTTTGTTTTACGACTTGTTTCTTGGGTTTTACGTTAAGTGGGCCTAGGGACGTCGTGTCTAACTCTTTTAGAGCCCATGTGGGACTCTAAACCGGCCTCTACTCATCCCAAACTCGAAATCCATCTAACCCTAGCCTCCACCTCTATATAAACAACCCCATCCCTTGGCTTGACATCTATTTGCCACTTTTCCACCCCACCTAAACCCTGGTTCATGGAGAGCCACCATCAAGGAGGGAGGAGAAGATCCCAAGCAAGAAGGAGAGGAGGAAAAGAAGGAGGATCAAGATCTCCACCAAGTTTTCGTTCTTCATCACCAATTCATCTCCAAGTTCATGACCAACCCTAGATCATTAAGATCCAAGTGTTACCTCCATGTTTCTTGATTCATTGGAGTCCTAAACACCTGGTATACCTTCTATTCTATTTTCCTTACGTGAACTCAACCCCTAATCTCCAAATTTACGTCGATCTAGAATATCCTAATCTGCTGATCTCGCAGAGTGCGGGCTTGTACGGTCCCTAGCGGACTAGTCCGATTTTCCTGGTTAAATTGCATCGAATTAATTCTAAAATTGATTTGAATCAACCCCAAACCTGTATAAACTTGTTAAAATCTATTAGAACTAATTAGTAATCATTAAAAGCAATCTATTAACAAGTTCTACCTTGCATTTGCATTAATCATGCATGTCATGTCATATTGAGTAATATTTGTGCACCCTTTGATTGTGTTTCTTGTCTTGTATGTTTATTGTGCGGATTAGATGGATTTGCGCTAGAGAGTGCCACGGAGGATCTTCAGCACCAAGAGTTTGAAGGCTTTGACCCTAATCAACCGCAAAGCAAGGCAAGTGTCCTTGAAGCATATTGATCCTATTTTAAAATAAATGTTTTGTTTGCAAACTGCATGCTTGTGTCAATTTGATGAGAATCCTATGGTAGGAAGTTGACTAGCGTTGTTTGACCACCCTTGTCACCTAGGATATATGGTAGAGAGTCGGGATGGGCTTTTTACCTTTTTGCTTCGCTTAATTAATTGGGATGGGAAAACTACACTACACATTTAATTATGCATTAATGATATTTTAGTTAATGTGAACTGGTCAATATGATATGGTAATGAGTGATCTAAGCAATCCTGGTATGTGGATGGGTTGGATGTCATGGTGGTTTTGCTTGCTTTAGATCTAAGGACCGGTTCATGCGAGAATAAGTCAGGACTACATTGCCACCACACGGCCAAGTATGGGTGCGGCGTGGCTGATTAATTAGGGCTTTGCTAGTGCTGTTTGGACCATTGTGGATGCTCGAGGAAGGGGTAGTCAGATTGGGTTTGTTGAGGATTGGTGGGACTACCCTGGGATCCGAATGGCTCAAGAGGGGGCCCTTGGTTGAAGATGTGCTCAGTTGGAGGCATCACCACCGGTGAAACCTCAGTGCGGTCTAAATAGGCTAGTAATCCCTTTGTAAAGGCTATTTTGTGATCTCTTGGCCACACACCAATGGAAGTGTGAGACAGCATAATAGAGGTTCTAGTCATCGAAAGGTGATGAAATCACAAACACGTGGGTAAAGCGATACAAACTCTGCAGAGTGTGTCTAATAAACTATCATGATAGCCGTGCTCTTGGTTATGAGCACCTGGACAACTTCCATGATTAGAGGGAACTCGGTATTGGGATGGTATTTGGGATGGTTATGGTTGGTATTATGGTTATGGATGGTTATGAATTGAATTCTGATATTGAATATGCTTATTGGCAAATGGTGAAATCTGGAATTATTGATGAGGATGGTGAATTATGGACTGGTATTATGATATTACTTATGATTATGATGGGTTTGATTCATATAAATATTATACATTGCTTTTCAAATGTTTTATTGTACTTTACAACACTCAACCATTATTATTGTCGTCATTTGAATCATCCACATGTCATACTTTCCACACTTGCTGAGTACGACATGTACTCACTCTTGCAATCCCTCCCCAACAGTTGTAGGTCAGGATTGGGAGTTTAATGGCGATAATGCGGAGTTCTAGGCCGTGTCTACCGTCATCTTTGCCTGTGGTGTTATTGGAGCTGCGCTATACCCTATTGCTTATGCTGCCTAGCTGTTTAGTTTGCTTAATTAGTTTATTTTCACTGCAGTAGTAGAACTTGTCATTAGTATTCATTAGAGCTTGTGTTCGAGGATAATATGGGTTGTGTAATAAAATTTGGTTAATTAATTTTGTTCTATGGTAATTTTCTGTATATCCTTTTGTGATTGCACTCGTGTATGTGTGATGAACGTCCTGGGCACACATATGCGTTAGCTTGGTTCATTTTTCGGAATCGGGCGTCACAGATTGGTATCAGAGCCACAGGTTGACCGTAGGATGCAGCCTAAATAGAATGGACACTTTAGAGAACATAGGAGCACTCCGGAATGGATGTGTTTTTGCTTGGAGTGCTGTTTGCTATATATATTGTTTTCTTGTGTGCTTAATAGAGGATTTTGTGGGTGCTTTAGCATTGCCATGTCCACGTA
Source organism: Tuctoria greenei (assembly GCA_036927565.1). Classification (NCBI taxonomy): domain Eukaryota; kingdom Viridiplantae; phylum Streptophyta; class Magnoliopsida; order Poales; family Poaceae; genus Tuctoria; species Tuctoria greenei. The sequence goes on along the minus strand of JAYESD010000004.1, from coordinate 18,295,910 downwards.
GGCTAGCTAGTTGTTTAGTTTCATATCCCTTGGTGCATATAGTTGGGGACGTTCTCTAATTCTTACCTATTTCTTTTCTTCAGATGGTGAGGACTCGCAACCAGAGGGATGGCAATGATGAGGACGAGAACAATGGAGTGCCTCAGAACAACATTGGACAAGGATATACTCAGGGAGCTATCAACGTTGAGCAGCTATTGGCTATGCAAAACCAGCTCATGCAGACCATGATACAAACAATGGGACAGCTGCAGGCTGGCAACATCAACAATCAGCCCCACATGCCTCCACCGCCACCCCCACCTCCTCATAACCGGTTGGGAGAGTTTATGAGGACTAGGCCACCGACCTTTGCTCAAGCTGCTGACCCTATGGATGCGGATGATTGGCTCAAGTCCGTGGAGAAGAAACTTGCTATTGTCCAATGCAGTGACCGGGAGAAGGTGCTTTTCGCTTCTCATCAACTAGTTGGAGCAGCTGCGGATTGGTGGGATTATTTATGCAATGCTCATGAGAACCAAGAGAGAATCACTTGGGCCGACTTCAAAGAGAGCTTCCGTTCTCATTATGTGCCTGAGGGTGTTATGATCTTGAAGAGGCAAGAATTTGAGAACTTGAGGCAAGGAAGATCGAGCGTGAGTGAATATGTCAATAAGTTCACTCAACTCTCAAGGTATGCGCTCGAGGATGTTAGTCGGGACAGCCGGACGCAATATTTGTTCATGACAGGCTTGAACAATGAAATCCAAGTGCAACTACTCAACTACGATTATGCCAATTTTCAGAGGCTCGTGGACAACGCAATTGTGGTGTACAATAAGGTCCGTGAAATGGAGCAAGACAACAAGAGGACGACGCCATATCAAGGATAGCAACAAGTAAGGAATGTGCGCCCTCTCCTTGCACCACCCAATGCGCCCTATTACAGCTCCTCTATTCCTGCTCAACACCCTGGATTTGCACCCGCCCAACTCAGTTTGTGCAGCAACGCCCTGTCATGCAAGCAACTAGGCCTCCAATGCCTTATGCACCTCGCGCTAACTTTCCTGCTGCAAGTGTTCAAAACCAAGCACATCCTAATAATTCTGGTGGAGTTAAGAAGTGCTATACTTTTGGAGAAGCTAGACACTTTGCACATCAATGTCTTAAGTCAGGCCTTGGTCAAGGAAGCGGTGCGCTGAGGCAAAACCCAAGACCCAATGGAGGACAGCCACAAGGGAACCATGGACAGCAAAATTTTGCTCGTGGCAACGTGAACCATGTCTCTACGGAGGATGCTCAACAAGCGGATGACGTGGTCATTGGTATGTTTCTCGCCAACTCCAACCCCGCGACTATGTTATTCGATTCTGGAGCCTCGCATTCATTCAGTGCATCAATGTATGTTGCCAAGTATAGTTTGCCTATCTCTCATATGAAGTTTACTCTATTGGTTAAGGCTCCTAGAGGAGAGATGAGGAAAAATATAGTATGTCCAAAAGTAAGCCTTAGAATAAGGGGGGTAGACTTCTTCGCCAACCTCATTGTTTTGGATTCTCAAGGATTGGACATTATACTTGGTATGGACTGGTTGAGGAAGCACAATGGAGTTATTGAGTGTGCCACAAAGACGGTGAAGTTGACCAATGAAGAAGGGATCACTGTAGAATTTGAAGCATCTCAAACCACACCGAAGCAATTGGAGCCGAATCATATGGACGGTGCCGCCATTGAGGAGATTCCGTTGGTGTGTGAATTTTTGGATGTTTTTCCAGACGAGTTGCCAGGTATGCCACCTGATCAAGACATTGAGTTTGTTATTGATTTAATACCTGGAACTGCACCTATAGCTAAGAGGTCGTATAGGATGCCTCCTATGGAATTAGCGGAGCTCAAGAAGCAAATTCAAGAGCAATTAGAGAAGGGTTTTATTCACCCTAGCTCTTCACCTTGGGGAGCGCCCGTTCTATTTGTGGACAAGAAGGATGGATCCCAAAGGATGTGCGTAGATTACCGAGCTCTCAATGAGGTAACAATCAAGAACAAGTACACCTTTCCACGCATAGAAGACTTGTTTGATCAGATGAAGGGTGCTTGTGTCTTCTCTAAGATTGATTTGAGGTCGGGATACTTTCAAATGAAGATTAGACCATCGGACATACCCAAAACAGCTTTCAGGACACGGTATGGATCTTATGAGTACACCGTGATGTCTTTTGGATTGACAAATGCGCCTGCCTACTTTATGTACCTCATGAATAAGGTCTTCATGGAGTACTTGGATAAGTTTGTTGTGGTGTTTATTGATGATATTATGATCTACTCGAAGGATGCGAAGGAATATGAGGAACACTTGAGGCTTACGCTATAGAAATTGAGGGAGCATCAATTGTATGCCAAGTTCAACAAGTGTCAGTTTTGGTTGAGAGAGGTGTCGTTTTTGGGTCATATCATCTCAGGAGGAAGAGTATCGGTTGACCCTAGAAAAGTGAGGGGCGTGTTGAAGTGGGAACCCCCACAAAATGTCAAGGAAATAAGGAGTTTTCTTGGGATGGCTGGATATTATCGTAGATTCATCAAGGACTTTTCCAAGATTGCCAAGCCAATGATGGAGTTGCTAATGAAGGGAAGGGCTTTCCAATGGACTCAAGCTTGTCAAAACAGTTTTGAGGTGTTGAAGAAGAGGTTGACAACAGCCCCAGTTTTGGTACTGCCGGATGTGAGCAAGAGTTTTGATATTTATTGCGACGCATCGAGACAAGGACTTGGATGCGTGCTTATTCAAGAAGGTCAAGTGGTTGCCTATGCATCAAGACAATTGAAGAAACATGAGTAGAATTACCCAACATATGATTTAGAACTTGCAGCCATGGTACATGCATTGAAAATTTGGAGACACTACATCCTTGGACATAGGTGTGAAATTTATACGGATCATAAGAGTTTGAAGTATATTTTCACACAAATGGATCTGAACTTGAGGCAACAAAGATGGTTGGAGCTCATCAAAGATTATGATTTGGGGATCAACTATCATCCGGGAAAAGCCAATGTAGTGGCCGACACATTGAGTAGGAAAGGAGTAAGTCATCAACTCACAGTTCGAGAGTTACCATTCGAGTTATGTAAGGAGTTTGAAAGGTTGAACCTTGGATTTGTAAATGAGATGGAGATGATGGAGTTAAACCCAACCCTGGAGCAAGAAATTCGAGAAGCACATACCGCAGATGAGGAGATCAAGGAAATCAAGGAAAGGACCGAAGAAGGGAGAGAATTCAGATTTGATGAGGATGAACATGGTACCTTATGGCTTGGAAAAAGGATTTTCGTGCCTAATGTGAAGCATATTCGGGAGACAATACTAAAGGAGGCACATGACTCACCATACTCGATTCACCCCGGTTGTATGAAGATGTACAAAGACTTGAAGACTTGTTATTGGTGGGATAGCATGAAAAAGGACATAGCTGAATATGTAGCATTGTGTGATGTGTGCCAACAAGTCAAGGCGGAACATCAAAGGCCAGCTGGATTATTGCAACCATTGAAGTTCCCGGAATGGAAGTGGGAAGAAATTGGAATGGACTTCATAGTTGGGTTACCACATACTCGGTCCGGGTATGACTCAATTTGGGTAATTGTTGATCGCTTAACCAAGTCGGCTCATTTTGTTCCTGTGAAGACCAAATATACAGCTACACAATTGGCCGAAATATACATGGAGCATATTGTGTGTCGACACGGAGTATCGAAGAAGATAGTCTCAGATAGAGGTTCTCAATTTACTTCCAGGTTTTGGAAAAAATTACATGAAGCTTTGGGAACGAGGTTGAATTTCAGTTCGGCATATCATCCTAAAACGGATGGACAAACCGAGACGACCAATCAGATTTTAGAGGACATGCTAAGAGCTTGTGCTTTGAAACATGGGAAAAGTTGGGACAAGAGCTTGCCATATGCGGAATTTTCATACAACAATAGTTACCAAGCAAGCTTGAAAATGTCACCATATGAAGCGCTTTATGGGAGGAAGTGTAGGACACCTTTATTCTGGAATGAGGCAGGAGAAACTCAAGTATTTGGTCCGGATGTGTTGCAAGAAGCCGAAAAGCAAGTCCAAATAATTCGTGAAAACTTGAGGGATGCCCAATCGAGACAAAAGGGCTATGAGGACAATAGGAGAAGGAAATTAACCTTTGAAGTGGGAGATTTTGTTTACCTCAAGGTGTCGCCGATGAGAGGTCATAAGAGGTTTAACATAAGAGGCAAGCTCGCACCTCGCTATATTGGACCATTCAAGATTTTGGACAAAAGAGGAGAAGTAGCATATAAGTTGGAGATTTCAGCTCATCTTTCAGACGTACATGATGTCTTTCATGTTTCCCAGCTCAAGAAGTGCTTGAGAGTACCAGATGAACAAGTGCCAATGGAAGAATTGGAACTAGAGGAAGATTTGACTTATGCCGAGCAACCGGTCAAGATCTTGGAAACCAAAGGGAGAGTCACAAGGAACAAGGTTATTAGATGGTGTAAAGTTCAATGGAAGCACCACACAGAAAAAGAAGCGACGTGGGAATTGGAGGATGATCTCAAGAAGGAATTTCCCTATCTCTTCTCTTCCGCGTCGAATCTCAAGGGCGAGATTCATTTTAAGGGGGGTAGGTTTGTAACACCCTCTTTTTCATGCATCATGCTTTGCACACATTCATATACATGTTTAACATTAACCCACAACAAGAGGAATGAGTTTAAAATCGATTTGGAACAAAACCGCACTTAAAACGCAGGAAAGTGCGGACTAGTCCGATTTTGCTGAGGACTAGTCCGATTTCTCTCTGACCAAAAATGGACTTGTCCGTTTTTTCTGCGGACTAGTCCGATTTTTGCCTCTGGAAACTTTCGAACTTGTCCGATTTTGTGCGGACTAGTCCGATATTCCAAGAATCCTTGAAAATTTGCTAAGTCCTTGGACTTTTCCGGACTAGTCCGGTGTTCCAGCGGACTTGTCCGATTTCCTCTCTATTTAAAGTCGGTCTTGTCCGATTTTTTGCCAGACTTGTCCGATTTTCTTTCTGGACGACTTCGGACTAGTCCGGTCCTTTCCGGACTTGTCCGATATTTCGCGACTCCGAATTGATCTTTTGTTTTACGACTTGTTTCTTGGGTTTCACGTTAAGTGGGCCTAGGGACGTCATGCCTAACTCTTTTAGAGCCCATGTGGGACTCTAAACCGGCCTCTACTCATCCCAAACTCGAAATCCATCTAACCTTAGCCTCCACCTCTATATAAACAACCCCATCCCTTGGCTTGACATCTATTTGCCACTTTTCCGCCCCACCCAAACCCTAGAGCGTGGAGGGCCACCATCAAGGAGGGAGGAGAAGATCCCAAGCAAGAAGGAGAGGAGGAAACGAAGGCGGATCAAGATCTCCACCAAGTTTTCGTTCTTCATCACCAATTCATCTCCAAGTTCATCACCAACCCTAGATAATCAAGATCCAAGAGTTACCTCCAAGTTTCTTGATTCATTGGAGTCCTAAACACCTGGTATATCTTCTATTCTCTTTTCCTTATGTGAAATCAACCCCTAATCTCCAAATTCACGTCGATCTAGAAAACCCTAATCTGCTGATCTCGTAGAGTGCGGACTTGTCTGGTCCCTAGCGGACTAGTCCAATATGCTTGGTGAGCTCATGCTTGACCAGATCACGAGCAATGCTGATAGCACCTGTAGTGTCAGATAAAAGGGGAGTCGGCATACCATCCTGGTTAAATTGCATCGAATTAATTCTAAAATTGATTTGAATCAACCCCAAACCTGTATAAACTTGTTAAAATCTAATAGAACTAATTAGTGATCATTAAAAGCAATCTATTAACAAGTTCTACCTTGCATTTGCATTAATCATGCATGTCATGTCATATTGAGTAATATTTGTGCACCCTTTGATTGTGTTTCTTGTCTTGTATGTTTATTGTGCGGATTAGACGGATTTGCGCTAGAGAGTGCCACGGAGGATCTTCAACACCAAGAGTTTGAAGGCTTTGACCCTAATCAACCGCAAGAGCAAGGCAAGTGTCCTTGAAGCATATTGATCCTATTTTAAAATAACTGTTTTGTTTGCAAATTGCATGCTTGTGTCAATTTGATGGGAATCCTATGGTAGGAAGTTGACTAGCGTTGTTTGACCACCCTTGTCACCTGGGATATATGGTAGAGAGTCTGGATGGGCTTTTTACCTTTTTGCTTCGCTTAATTAATTGGGATGGGAAAACTACACTACACATTTAATTATGCATTAATGATATTTTGGTTAATGTGAACTGGTCAATATGATATGGTAATGGGTGATCTAAGCAAGCCTGGTATGTAGATGGGTTGGATGTCATGGTGGTTTTGCTTGCTTTAGATCTAAAGACCGGTTCATGCGAGAATAAGCCAGGACTACAGTGCCACCACGAGGCCAAGTATGGGTGCGGCGTAGCTGATTAATTAGGGCTTTGCTCGTGTTGTTTGGACCATTGTGGATGCTCGGGGAAGGGGTAGTCGGATTGGGTTTGTTGAGGATTGGTGGGACTACCTTGGGATTCGAATGGCTCAAGAGGGGGCCCTTGGTTGAAGATGTGCTCAGTTGGAGGCATCGCCACCGGTGAAACCTCAGTGCGGTCTAAATAGGCTAGTAATCCCTTTGTAAAGGCTATTTTGTGATCTCTTGGCCACACACCGATGGAAGTGTGAGACGGCATAATAGAGGTTCTAGTCATCGAAAGGTGATGAAATCACAAACATGTGGCTAAAGCGGTACAAACTCTGCAGAGTGTGTCTAATAAACTATCATGATAGCTGTGCTCCCGGTTATGAGCACCTGGACAACTTCCATGATTAGAGGGAACTCGGTATTGGGATGGTATTTGAGATGGTTATTGTTGGTATTATGGTTATGGATGGTTATTAATTGAATTCAGATATTGAATATGGTTATTGGCAAATGGTGAAATCTGGAATTATTGATGAGGATGGTGAATTATGGACTGGTCTTATGATATTACTTATCATTATGATGGGTTTGATTCATATAAATATTATACATTGCTTTTCAAATGTTTTATTGTACTTTTCAGCACTCAACCATTATTATTGTCGTCATTTGAATCAGCCACATGTCATACTTTCTACACTTGCTGAGTACGACATGTACTCACTCTTGCAATCCCCCCCAACAGTTGCAGGTCAGGATTTGGAGTTTAATGGCGATAATGCGAGTTCTAGGCTGTGTCTACCGTCAGCTTTGCTTGTGGTGTTATTGGAGCTGCGCTATACCCTATTGCTTATGTTGCCTAGCTGTTTAGTTTGCTTAATTAGTTTATTTCCGCTGCAGTAGTTGAACTTGTCATTAATATTCATTAGAGCTTGTGTTCGAGGATAATATGGATTGTGTATTAAAATTTGGTTAATTAATTTTGTTCTATGGTAATTTTCTGTATATCCTTTTGTGATTGCACTCGTGTATGCGTGATGAACGTCCTGAGCACATATATGCGTTAGCTTGGTTCATTTTACGGAACCGGGCATCACAAAAAAAACTTGAAAAGATTTAGTGACTAAATCAGCTTTGATACCATTGATAGAAAACTTAATTCAAATAAGGAAACTTAGCCACTAAAACATTCGGGTATAGAGAACAAATCCGAAACAAAACATCATTGGCACCAAACCTTCTTTCTCTCGTTTCTTCGTGTTGGATGACAAAGCCATCGAGGAAGTCCTTCCCCTTGTTTTTCCCTCAACTAGCCAATCAATTGCTCTTAAAGCTAGGTATTTGCATGTGTGTTTATTAGTCATTACACTAAACCGAATCCCTCTTATTTATTGTTGTTGAAGGGGTCCTTCCCGGTTGGAGAATGGGTGTGTCTCCCAATTAAGACGCACCCATTCATAAGGATGTGTCTCTTTAATTAAGACACATGATTAACTTAATTAACCATGAGTTCAAATGCTAACCTGCACATTTCTTCCCATTAAAGCATCCCTTCACAGCTTTGAAAGTGCTTGAGGTGCTCCTTGACAACATTATTAAACTGCATGGTTTGCTCAATACAGTACTGTCAGACAGGGATAAGGTGTTTACCAGTGCAGTTTGGTGACAATTATTCTCTATGTTGAATGTCAAGTTGCTTCTAAGTACACAGCTTATCACCCGCAAATGGATGGACAAAGAGAGAGGGTTAACCAATATTTGGAGATGTTTTAAGGTGTGTTGTCCATGCTGCTCCGCACCAGTGGAAGAAATGGTTGCTCTTGGCTGAATTTTGGTACAACAGTTTATACCATACCTCTATGGGATGCTCACCATTTAAGGCTTTATATGGTTATTGTCGACTGTTGGAGTCGGCAGATCTCCTGACACTGCTAAAGTGTTGAAGGAGTTTGTGGTTCGGTGTGGGCGCGCGGAGACTCAAGAAGGTGAATTGCGATTTAACACAAGAGACACAAGGATCTACGTGGTTCGGGCCGCCTGAGCGTAATACCCTACTCCACGGGTGTGTTGGTGTTGTATTAGCTTGTCACGTATGATCGCTTGTTCACGTCTGTGAACGTCTATCAACCCCCTTGTGTGTATCGTTGGCCTGTCCTTTTATAGTACAAGGACATGCCGTTACAAGCTAGCCTGGCCCAACATGTGGCCCCGACGGTTACTAGTATTGATACACGATTAATTGTGGTTAATGATCCTGTAACGGGCCCCGACAGCGCTGTTAGAGGTGTTAAGATCGTCCGTTTAAGTGTCATTAATATGGCATTAATGACATTTAATCGGGTCTTGAAGTCCTTGGCTCTCCTTTGAAGATCCGGAGCCGTTACAAGGTCTTCCGGAGGTTAGAGGCTGGCAGGTCCGACGATTTGACATATGGCAGCTCCGGAGCTTGCTGAGGGAGGCAGGTAGCTCCGGGGCTATTAGACACGTGTCAGCTCCGGAGCTTCTCTCGGTCTGGGGTTAAGTCCGGAGGTGCCGTTTCGGTACGTGGCCCGGAGCTTCCCCCTTGTGGGCGGTAGCTCCGGGTTAGTCGTACACATGGCGACCCAGGGATTAACCATGTTGGAGAAGCGGGTCCGGTCATGTCTGACAAGTGGGCCTCCGAGGGTCTTCAATCCAAGTAGACGGCCTTCCCTCGAGATCTTTGTAACCTCAGGGGGTGTACGGTTTTTAGGGTACCGACAGTGGCCCCCTGGACCTACCTCCGAGGAAGGTCACTGGGGTGAAGTCGTTCCGTCGGAGGTGGGTCCATACTTGCGACTCTTGAACTGGGTCTTCAAGGGTCTTCGGAGGTGACGTTGGCAGGGTTTTACAGTTAGATCCCACTGCGTGGCGCACCTCAGGCGGCAGATGACATCTTTGACGTGCGGATCTCACGCAATTGAAGGTCGCCGGTTCCCGATACGAAAACCGTATCGGTTCCGCGCGCCCTGTCAGGCCGCCGCCTTTGGGTTTCCCGCCTCGTGATGACAACCGTTCGCCTGGGTAAGAGCCTCGACTTGATCGTCGGGGTGGTCCCAGGCCCTCTTGTCATCGGCTGGGTTGCATTCTTGAATAGTATCTTCGACTTCCCTGCGGTTTCCATCCAAGTGTTGCGAGGGCTTACTTAAGAAGGAAAGCACGCACCGTCGGGAGTTCTTTACACCTCTCATCTGATCTTGCGCTCAAACTCCCGACTCGTACTTTGCTCCTCTTCTCTTGCCTAGCTGTGCCGCGATGGAGTTGGGTCTGCGTGAGAGTCGCCTGAAGACCGACAACGATTTGAAGAAGGTCCGGGCCCTCATGGGGTGGTCCTCGGACTTCTTCAACCGCTTGGTCCGTGCCGGTGGGGAGCTCCCCTTTGAGAAGGAGCGCGCTGGCGAGATGGTGTACTTTTCTTCGTACGCCATGGTGGGGCTGATCCCACCTTTTTCTTCTTTCTTCTTGATGCTGCTAGACTTCTATGGTCTGCAGCTATACCACCTTGGTCCTCACTCCATTCTCCTCGTGTCCATCTTTGTCCACTTCTGCGAGATGTGGGTGGGCACCCCCCCTGCGTCGAGCTCTTCTGAACCTTCTTCACCGTTCACACCACTGGCCGGAGCAATGAGTACCTTGGCTTCTACTACTTCGTGAAGCGCAAGAAGTGCCCATTCAAGTACCTCCGGTCGTTCCCTTCCGGGAAGTGGGATGACTGGAAGAAAGATTGGATAGTCGTCAGGGTGGAGGAGCATGAGCGGTTGGAGCTGCCAGACGGTCTGCCCGGCATCGACACGTCGATATGGAGTGAAGTTCTGGTGCTGGCGGAAGCTTTCGACCCTGTCCTGACAAGGATCCGCCGATGCGTGGAGGGAGGATTGACTCCCCAGGCGGTGTTCTGCAACTTCCTGACCAACAGGTGGGCATCGCTAAAGAGGAGGGAGAAGCTCGCCTGGGCCCTCAACAGCGTGATGGACGAGGACCGGGTTGAGACCGGGTTGAAGTCCAACATGGTGGGGAAGTCCTTGGAGTTCCACCTCAAGAAATTCCAGCACGACATCGACGTCGACGGAGATTACTTGACTCCGCCGTCGGCCTTTCTCCCTCTGAACGTGGAAGTGGAGTTCAGCAGGGAGCTCCGGCGGACGATGCCCGCGCTTGACGACCTTGGTGTCGTCGAGAGAAGATCAACCACCCGGGTGGCAATCCCCGGGGTGCCCGAAGACGGCTCCGCCCCTGTCCCACAACCGAGGGTTGAGGTCATCGGCAAGGGCAAGGAGCTGGTGGAGGAGCCGGAGAGTCAGAAGAGGAAGTTGCGACATGCCGACGGAAGGTCCGTCGGGCCCGCTACTTCTGCCTCGGTTCCTTCTCCCCAGGGGGGAAGATCTTCTGCCGCCGTGGCGACTGTCCCCGTAGTGGGGTCCTTCCGGAGTGATACTGTTCCTGCACTGGGATCCTCCCGGAGCGCGTCTATCCCCGTGGTGGAGCCCTCCTGGGGTGCTAGCTCCGGGTGCACGACTCCGGCACCTGGGACGGTGGGAGCCTCCAGGTCTAGGGGTTCCTCCCGATCGAGGAGAGCCTCGACCCGGGAAACGCCCATGGCTGTGACAAGTTCTGGGGGGCCTCCCGGAGCTCCTACGCCGACCATGGCCAGCCCGAAACGTCCAGGAAAAAGGTTCCGCGCAAGCTGGTGCGGAAGCCTTCCAAGGTAATTTTTGATCTTTACCTTGGTTAACTTTTTAATTGTAGCGATTGTTTGTTAATTTTCTTTATCCATCCTCTGCAGCGTCCCCAAGAAGGGGAGTGAAGCTCCACCCTCGGCCACGATGTCTGAGGCCATGGGAGCTTCTGCTCCTGTCCCAGTGCCGCCCCAGGTGGTGGCTGAGGCTGCGACAGCTCCGGCGCCGGCTGTCGTGGTCATGAACCTCGACTCGTCCCCAGAATTTCCCGTGGTAGCGCCAGACCACGGGAGTGAAGACATGCCAGCGGCACTTGTCTCGGAGGTTGAAGCTCCGGGTCCTGGTGCTGCAGTGGTGGAAGCTCCGGCTGTAGAGCCGGAGGAAGTAGTAGTCCCGGCCTCGGAGCCGGAACTTGTCGAAGCCCCGGCGATTGAGCCGGAGGTGACTGAAGCTCCGCCATGCGAGCCGGAAGTCGAGGTAGTTCTGGCAGTTGAGCCGGTTACCTCCGAAGTACCGGTTGCTGAGCCGGTTATTGTTGGAGCGCCGGTCACAGAGCCAGCGGTTGAAGAGGCGAGGGAGCTCGAGCCTCCCTCGGAAGTGGTGTCCCGGCCGGAGCCAGTAGTAGCTCCTTCTCCGGAGGCGACGACGTCGGTGGTACCTGCGTCCGAGCCGGAGTGCCCAAGCGAAGTCGCTGGCCCCCTGCCCGAGGGGGCGAATGAAGACTTGGCGGCGGGGCCTTCTTCGATGGCGACTGAGGCCATCCCGGAGGACGGCCCTAGTGCCTTGGAGGCTCAGGGTTCCGCTCTCGTAGAGTGGGACCCAATTTTTGTATGTGAAGACCCGCTGGAACCAGCGGAGGAGACCCCAGCAGGTCCGGAGCCCATCCCGCTGTCGATGTCTATCGACAACGCCTGCTCCAGTCTACGTCAGGTCCAACTGACCTTCTTCCACGACAGCAAGGCTCTTGAAGAGGAGTGCCAAACCCTTAGGCGGTGGCGTAATCGGCTCCACTTCGAGACTAAGCTGGCGCAGTCGAGGCTAGCAGACGACAAGGAGTGGATCAAGCGGGAGAAGATCTGCCTGGAGTACTGGGACAAGCTGCTGGATGAGAGGGAGAGCATGACCCATGCCCTCGATGCTCAATCCCGGGAGATCCACGATCAGGCCAAGGCTGCCAACAACGCGGCCAATGCTCGGTACGAACAGCTTGAGGCCATCAACGCCGCACTCATCAAGCGCCGAGAGGCACTTGAAGGGAGGGAGAGACGGCTCGAGGACAAAGAGAAAAAACTCCTGGAGCTGCGGGATGTCGTCCTGAGGAGGGAAGAGGAGCTCGCCGAGAAAGTAGCTCTGGCTGACAAGGGCCTCGAGGAGCGCACTAAGAAGTTGGAAGAGCGCTGCCTCGAGGAAGAGGAGAAGACCTGGGTGCGAGGGCAGGAACTCTACGAATACGAGTGTGCCCTTGTTGCACGGGAGAAGAAAGTGGAGGCTAGGGAGAAGGACCTGGTCGATCGTCGGAACAAGATCCACCTCCGGGAGGAGGAGCTCAGAAGACTTGAGAGGCGGGTTGCTGCAAAGATTCAGCAAAACGCCAAAGAAGTTGAGCGCCTCGCCCGTGAGAATTCCGAACTGACGGCGGCCAAGAGATCCCTGGAAGAGGTGAAGGGCCTGAGGACGGTGGACTCCCTGCAGATTTGGGAGTTCCTGGGCAAGGCCAATGATGCGCTGACGCCGATGGGTTTCAGCCCCGTGGGCCCGGATGATCCGGAGCCAGAGCCGGACCTTGCGCTGCAGGCGTTGAGCGCAGCAGGTAGCAAGCTCTCCAAGGTGGGCGACGTCATCGCGAACCAACTGGAGGTCGAGGGGCAATCCCTGGCGAGGAACGTCACAGAATATGTGCTGACGTGCTACACCAGCCGGAACCCTCAATTTCCTCTGGACCCAGTGCTCGAAGGCCCCGTCGAAGGAGAAGGCGAAGCTACCCGAGCCAGCGTGTCGGAGGTCGCCCAGAAGGTCGCCGAGTTCTTCCATAGGGTCTAGGACCATCTCTTTAGCTCTCACTTGTATTTTCTCTTCTCCTTCCTCAATTTTGTAATCCCTTGTCTCCAAATGTAATCTCCTGTCTCCAGATGAATGAAATCCCCAAATTTTTGCGAATTTCATTTTTTGTCTTCAACATCTTTATCTTCACTTGGCCCCCTGGTAGATGTACACAATTTGATTGTGAACATGTACCAAAAGGATATTGAGTTTTGTTGAAGACGAATTTGCTCCGAACTTGTAGAATTTAGGTCCGAAGTCTTTGATAGTGAAGGTCCCCTGAGGTTGTCGGAGCTTAGAAGCTCCGGCATTGTCCATCGCTGGAGCTTGGTAGCTCCGGCAATAGCCTCTATCAACACGTAGAGCGTCGATAGTTAGTCCTCCGAGGTGTCGGAGCTTAGTAGCTCCGACAGTGACCTTTGCCAACACTTGGTTTGTTGTCAGCAGACTCCATTTACGGGGTCTTCTCACCATCTTTTACTCATCGTCAACGGTTGACCCCCTTGAGGGAGTCAGAGCTTGGTTAGCTCCGGCTTTTCTCCATCAACGTAGAGTTTATTTTTCCTGCACACTTAAGCCAAGAAAAATGGTAAAATTCGTTCCTTGTCTATAATTTCATCGCGGCTTACGATTCTTAAGAAAATTTTAAGTTCAATGCGATTTTAAATACAACCGGATGCGTTGTCTTTTCTCTTAGATCCAATTGTCCATGGACCCGCCTTACTTCGGCCTACCGGGGTGTAGGTAGAGTGGCGTACTTAGGGTGCTTGACCAGGCTAAGTTGATAGCGCACTCCGGCCCTAGATTGGCTTGGCGGCTTTCAGGCGAGTTGGCCATAAACGATATTTAAATCCAAAAGATTTGACAATACAACTCGAATCGTATATAAACCGGTCGAACTAAAAATTTCTTAAGAATTGCACGTCTCTGTTATAGACAAGAAAGAGAAAAATAAAAATATCGAGCCTGCACAAAATGAATGCACGTGGAGTCTATTTCACATGAAGATGTCTTTCATTATAGGTCCGGGGTACAGGGGAAACAAGTACACTCTTAGGGTACGGAACCAGGCTAAGTGTGTTTGGTTTCTCGTTTGACCCAGGGTAGTTAGCCACACTTTTAGTCCGGAGACTGTGACAAGTGCTGCATGAGCTTTGCAAACCTTTCGGGAAAGGTCCGGCTGCTCTCCCGGAGGAACTACCCGACTCTATACAATGAATCTATAACATACATCTCAAGTTACTTAAGACTCACCTCCGTGGAATTAAGTGTAGAACTTACGGAGGTGCTCGATGTTCCAAGGATTTGGGAGAGGTGTCCCATCCTCGGTAGCCAAGCGAACGCTTCCAGGACGGGATACTTTGATCACTCGGAAGGGCCCCTCCCAGCCGGGGGAGAGTTTGTTTAACCCTTCTCTGGATAGTATTCTCCGTAACACCAGATCGCCTTCCTCGAGCTGTCGGTTGTGTACATGCCGCTGGTGATAAGGCCGTAGAGCTTGGCGATATCGGGCATTCCGAACAGCTGCTTGGCACCTTCCCTCCTCGAGGAGGTCTAGGTCTTCACGCCGGAGCTGGTCCTGCGCGGCTTCGTCGAAGGTCCGGACCCGAAGCGAACCCAAGGTGATTTCCGGAGGAAGGATTGCTTCAGCTCCGTACACCAGAAAGAAGGGTGTTTCTCCGGTTGACTGGTTTGGAGAAGTCCTGTTGGCCCATAGAGTGGGCGGAAGCTCTTCGATCCAGTTGGCTCCGTGTTTTTTCAAGCGCTCATAGGTGCGCGTTTTGAGTCCTTTAAGGATTTATGCATTTGCTCTCTTGGCTTGGCCATTGCTGACTGGATGAGCTACGGAGGCGTAGCAAACTTGTATGCCGAGGTCTTCGCAATATCCTTGGAATGCGGAGCTTGTGAATTGAGTCCCATTATTAGTGATGATCTTGTTTGGGACTCCGAATCTGCTTACAATGGATTGCAGAAAGTTGATAGCAGATTGCTTGTTGATCGTCACAACTGGAGTTGCTTCCGGCCACTTGGTGAACTTGTCAATGGCGACGTACAGGAACTTGTAACCTCCGACGGCTCTTGGGAAGGGTCCCAAGATATCCATCCCCCACACAGCGAAGGGCCATGTAGGAGGTATCATTTGTAAGGGCTGAGCAAGTGTATGAATTTGCTTTGCATGAAATTGGCATGCTTCGCATTTCTTCACCAGCTCAGTGGCATCCTGGAGCGCTGTAGGCCAGTAGAAGCCATGCCGAAAGGCTTTTCCGACCAGCGTGCGCGAAGATGCGTGGTTCCCACACTCGCCTCCATGGATTTCTGCGAGGAGCTCGCAGCCTTCTTCCCTTGTGATGCACCGCATTAGGATGCCATTGGCACCGCGCCGGTAGAGATCCCCTTCTACCAGCGTGTATCTTTTAGCCAATCTGACTACCCGGTCAGCGGATACATCATCGTCAGGAAGGATGTTGTCTTTCAAGTAGTTCCGGATCTCCGAGATCCATGCATCGGAACTGACTTGAGCATTTGAGTCTTGCGTGCTGGGTTGCTCGGAGCTTCCGGCAGCACCTATGACCCTTGATGGCTGCCATGGTAACAGGGCCATCGGGACCGTCAGCTTCGGGATGCTGATCTCACCCCCTTCGTTCAGTTCGGCAGGCTGAACTGTGGGTTTTGACAACCTCCGGACAAAGATTCCGTCAGGAGCCGGAGCTCCGGTTGACGCTTTGGTCGAGAGTTCGTCAGCTTCAGCATTGTGGGCACGCTGAACATGGTGGAGGTCTAGGACTTCAAAGTCATTCTGAAGCCCTCTGGACTTCAAGGAGATAAGCAGCTAGTTGGAGATTATTGCAGGAGCATTCACCCTTCACCTGCTTGATGATGAGCTGTGAATCTCCTTTGACCAGCAGTTGCTTGACACCGTATGACAGTGCCACCTTTAGTCCGTAGATGAGTGCTTCATACTCCGCCATGTTGTTGGTTGCCTTGAAGTCAAGGTGTACCATGTATTTCACCTTCTCCCCGGTCGGTGCAAGGAGAAGGATTCCAGCTCCGGCCCCCTGCTTCTGCATGGAGCCATCGAAGTAGAGGGTCCAGTGAGGCTCAGTGAAGGTTGGAGCTTGATGCTCCGTCTTCTATTCACTGGGGCCCCCAGGGTTTGATGGAGAGGGAGTCCATTCCGCCACGAAATCTGCCAACGCTTGACTCTTGATTGCTTGCCTCGGAATGAATTCGAGATCGAATTCAGCCAATTCCGCTGCCCACTTTGCAATATTCCCAGTTGAATTGGGATTATGCAAGATCGCTCGAAGTGGATAGGAGGTCACCACCGAGACTTTGTGAGCTTGGAAGTAGTGTCGAAGCTTCCTGGAGGCAATAAGAACTGCATAAAGCAGCTTATACACCTCTAGGTATCGAGTCTTGGCATCATGTAATACTTCACTGATGAATTATACCAGGCGTTGAATGGTCCGGACCCTCCCGGAGGGGTCCGGAGCTTCCTCTTCATTGATCCGGACCCTGTCGGAGGAGTCCAGATTCTCTTCGGGGACCTCCGGGTTCTGGCTGGAGGAACTCAGAGCTTCTTCAGAAATGACCTGGACCCTCTCAGAGGGGTCTGGGTCTTCTGAAGTGACTTCTTGTTGGTTTGAGTCTGGGAGCTGGGACCCAGACTCACTTTCAGGAACCTCCGGACCCTCCCGAAGGGGTCTGGATTCCTGAGTATGGGGTAGTTACGGTCTCTCTGCAACCAGAACCATACTGACGACTTCGTCAGTAGCTGAAATGTAAAGCAACAAAGGCTCACCAGGGTTCGGAGCTACCAGAATTGGTAGGGTGGTGAGGAACTGTTTCAGCTCCTGGAATGCCTTCTCTGCTTTTTCGGACCATTGGAATGGTCCGGACTTCCTCAACAACTTGAAGAAGGGAAGTGCCCATTCCGCCAGTCTTGATATGAACCGGCTGAGGGCCACTAGACACCCAGTTAACTTTTGGACGTCTTTGATGCGGGTTGGTGGCCGCATGTCTTCAATGGCTTTTATCTTCGCCGGATTAGCCTCTATGCCCCGGTGACTTACCAGGAAACCAAGAAGTTTTCCGGAGCTAACCCCGAAGACACACTTGTCTGGGTTTAGCTTCGTGCAGGTGGCCTGCAGCTTGTCGAAGACAGCCTGCAAGGTGTCCAAGAGGGACTCCTTGTTCTTGACCTTGACCACGATGTTATCGACGTACACTTCCACTATGTCTCTGATGAGTTCTTCAAAAGTTTTGTACATAGCTCGTACAAAAGTTGAAGCTGCATTCTTGAGACCAAATGGCATGGCTGTGTAACAATACAATCCATCTACTGTGATGAATGAAGTATGCTCTTCATCCTCCCTAGACATCCTGATTTGATGATACCCAGAATATGCGTCTAGGAAACACAGTAACTCACACCCGGAGGTGGAATCCACTATCTGATCTATTCTAGGTAGTGGGAATGGATCTTTTGGACATGCCTTATTCAGTGTGGTGTAGTCGATGCACATCCGAAGCTTCCCGCCGGCCTTGGGCACAACGACTGGGTTCGCCAGCCATTTTGGATGGAAGACTTCTCGGATCAATCCGGCTTCGAGCAACTTCTTCACTTCTTGTCGGATGAAGTTCTGCCGCTCTACGGATTGCTTCCGAGGCTTCTGATGCACAGTCCGAGCATCGGGGTAAATCTTCAGATTGTGCTCAATCACTTCCCTGGGGATCCCAGGCATTTGTGACGGTTGCCAGGCAAACACGTCAACATTAGCCCAGAGGAAAGTGATGAGCGCGAGTTCCTATTTGTCGTTCAACCCTCCCGATATACGGGTGGTTTGAGCGGCATCAGAACCAATTTGGACGACTTTGACGGGAATGTCGGTGTCGCTGCTTGGCTGCACACGGGGTGCAGAGGTTGAGCCTCGTTGACGAATGCTCGGGGGTTTTGGAGCTTGCTCCTGTCTGGAGTCCTCCTCTTGCGCCGTGGTGAGTGCATGGAGCTCCTCCAGAGCAGTTACTCCGGCGGTGCGATCTCCGCGGATCTGGAGAACGCCTACTGGTGTTGGCATCTTCAACACCAGGTATCCATAATGAGCAGCTGCCATAAATTTGTATAGGGCAGGTCTACCCAAGATGGCGTTGAATGGTAAGTTGATCTGAGCGACGTCGAAGACCAACTTCTCGGTGCGATACTTCTCCCGTGTCCCAAAGGTAACAGGGAGAGTTATAGCTCCGAGTGGGGTAATGGCCCCCGGACCTACTCCGGAGAAAGGTCGAGAGGGCTGGAGATCCGAAGGTCGGAGCTGAAGCTTGGTAAAAGCTTCAAAGCTTATGAGGTTCAGCCCCGAACCTCCGTCCACCATGACATGATGGAGCTGGATGTTATTGATGGTGGGAGATACCATCAAAGGTAACTGTCCAGCTCCGACCATGCTTCGAGGACAGTCCGAAGCATCAAAAGTGATGGATGTGTCCATCCACTTTCGATGTGGCTCCGATCTAGCTGTAGGAGCTACAGCGGCCATATCCCGCCGCATAGTCTTGATGATGCGACGGGAGGTGATGTCCCATGATCCACCAAAAATGGTGTTCATGATTTTCCGACGCTCGTTGTCAGAGACGTCAGAGTCATTGTCGACGGAGGTGTAGACGGCCTTCAGGACCCTTTTG
This sequence comes from Tuctoria greenei, assembly GCA_036927565.1. Taxonomy (NCBI): domain Eukaryota; kingdom Viridiplantae; phylum Streptophyta; class Magnoliopsida; order Poales; family Poaceae; genus Tuctoria; species Tuctoria greenei. The sequence continues at coordinate 18,277,038 of JAYESD010000004.1, read as the reverse complement.
GGGTCCTAAAACCCTAACTCCTCTTCAGCCGGAGCTTCGTTGACCTTCTATTTTCCTTCCCTCTATCGGAAAGGGGACCCTTCCTGGCGCTTGCTGTAGCGCTCGGCATGGTTTTTGACCTCCCGGCAGTCTTCCAAACCGTGGCTGCCCGTTTTGTGAATGGGACACCACACTTTGTGTTTGCCACCGTCTTCGGAAGATGGTCGAGGTCGCTTCTCGGGGCGTGGCCCCCGGCCACCCGGAGTTGCAGCAGCTGCAACGTTGGATGTGCCGGCCGACGGCTTCTTCTTGTCGTTGGTCTTCTTTTTCTTCTTGCCACCCCCGGAGGTAGCGGCTTCTTCTTTGGAGGATTTCTTATGATCCTCCGAGGCTGGTTTGGAGTGCATTTCATGGCCCTCCGCAGCTCTGGCACATTTGTCTGCCAGGCTGAAGAGTTCCGTGACGCTGGTGATCTCTTTGATCGCCAGCTTCTCCAACATCTTCTTGTCCCGTACGCCCTGTCTGAATGCCACAATGACAGAAGCGCTTGAGATAGAAGGGATTGTGTTGCGTACCTGAGAGAACCTCTGGATGAAGGACCGCAAAGATTCTCCCCCTTTTTGCACAACCGCAAAAAGGTCCAGTTCAGTGCCTGGTCGGGTGTATGAACTCCCGAAGTTGGCAGTGAACTGACGGCACATCTCCTCCCAACTGTTGATAGAGTTGGGTGGAAGGCTCATAAACCAGGACCTGGCGGTCCCAGTTAAGGCCACTGGAAAGTAATTGGCCATTACAGCCTCGTTTCCTCCAGCTGCCAAGATTGCAGTGGAGTATATCTGAAGGAATTCGGCGGGGTTGACAGTCCCGTCGAATTTTTCCGGCAGGTGTGGCCGGAACTTCTGTGGCCATCTAACCATGCGCAGGTGCATGGCTAGGGCTGAACAGCCTCCTCCTACTCCTTCCAGAGTAGAAAGGTCCTGAGCTTCCCGTCTTTCACGAGCACGCTCGATATGGACACGGCCATCCTGTTGGCGGTATCGGCGATCAAGCTCCGCCCGGAGGTCATGAGTCGAAAGCCTGGATACCGTATGGGTGCGTCGTGCCCCAGAGGGCAACGCCGTCACCTGCTGTGACGCAGATCGTCTCCTGTTGTTGGAGACATGCGGACCAAGTCTTCCAGACAAAGTCCGCCGCTGCGACGGGGCTCGTCCCGAAGGAGGAGGACCCTGGTTATTGAGGCGTTCGGCCGCTGCTGCGACCAAATGCTCCACATCGGCCCTCCACTGCTCCATTGCATCTCAAGATGCATCCGGAGGTGGTGGGCGTTGGAGAAGAGCACGCGATGCATGGAGCGCGTATTCCGGGTTGTCAAGACTTGCCGACGCAGTAAGTGACGCCGGCGCACCATCACGTTGCCCAGCACGATTTGCTGGAGAAGATGGTGGTGGTGGGAGTGTGGCTCCTGCTGGTGCTGAGACTCCTGCTGGTGGCTGCCTGTTGGAGGGATTGCCCCCAACAGCCTGAGCAGCAGGTTGGCCGTTGGATGATCCAGCCGCAGAGTTCACCATTCTCGAAAATCTCAGGCGCCCCTACCTGGTGCGCCAACTGTCGACTGTTGGAGTCGGCAGATCTCCTGACACTGCTAAAGTGTTGAAGGAGTTTGTGGTTCGGTGTGGGCGCGCGGAGACTCAAGAAGGTGAATTGCGATTTAACACAGGAGACACAAGGATCTACGTGGTTCGGGCCGCCTGAGCGTAATACCCTACTCCACGGGTGTGTTGGTGTTGTATTAGCTTGTCACGTATGATCGCTTGTTCACGTCTGTGAACGTCTGTCAACCCCCTTGTGTGTATCGTCGACCTGTCCTTTTATAGTACAAGGACAGGCCGTTACAAGCTAGCCTGGCCCGACATGTGGCCCCGGCGGTTACTAGTATTGATACATGATTAATTGTGGTTAATGATCCTATAACGGGCCCCGACAGCGCCGTTACAGGTGTTAAGATCGTCCGTTTAAGTGTCATTAATATGGCATTAATGACATTTAATCGGGTCTTGAAGTCCTTGGCTCTCCTTTGAAGATTCGGAGCCGTTACAAGGTCTTCCGGAGGTTAGAGGCTGGCAGGTCCGACGATTTGACACGTGGCAGCTCCGGAGCTTGCTGAGGGAGGCAGGTAGCTCTGGGGCTATTAGACACGTGTCAGCTCCGGAGCTTCTCTCGGTCTGGGGTTAAGTCCGGAGGTGCCGTTTTGGTACGTGGCCCGGAGCTTCCCCCTTGTGGGCGGTAGCTCCGGGTTAGTCGTACACGTGGCGACCCAGGGATTAACCATGTTGGAGAAGCGGGTCCGGTCATGTCTGACAAGTGGGCCTCCGAGGGTCTTCAGTCCAAGTAGACGGCCTTCCCTCGAGATCTTTGTAACCTCAGGGGGTGTACGGTTTTTAGGGTACCGACAGTTATGATGCAAATCTTATTGCTGCAGCCACACTGTCGCCTCGCCTGATGCTGATAAGTCTGTGGCTAAGCTTCTGCAGGAGAGGCGAGCTCAGACTGAAATGCTGAAAATCCATTTAGCTACTACTTAGAATAGAGTCAAACACCAGGAAGACAAGAGGAGAAGGGACAGAGAATTTTGGACAGGGAGTTGGTACTTCCGAAACTTCATCCTTATGTTCAGACCACGGTAGCGTCCAGACCCTGTCCCAAGTTGTCCTTTTGTTATTTTGGACCTTACAGAGTTCTGCAGCGCATTGGCAAGGTGGCGTATAAGCTCGATCTTCCTCCTGAGGCTCAAGTACACAATGTGTTCCATGTATCCCAGTTAAAGCCCTATACTGCCGACTACCACCCAGTTTTCTATGACCTTACTCCAGCTATCAATGTTGATCAGGAGCAGCTCAAGCCAATTGCCATTCTAGATCACTGGTTGGTAAAGGAGGGCAATGAAGCAATGCCACAGCTGCGGGTTTCATGGTCTTCATCAGTGGAAGCATATCAACCTGGGAAGGTTGGTACACAATGGTACAACAATTTCCGGAGATCAATGCTTGAGGACAAGCTCAATCCGGTGATGGGGGAGTTGTCATGGACGCTGCACGTGACAGGAGTTTGACATGAAGAAGTGACACCCCATGGAGTGTTACATGTTTACTTTACTTGAAATTGCCATTAAGACTTAAGGGTGTGTTTCCTTATTTGTAATACGTCCAGGACCTAATCGGAAGGTTGTGAGAACATTGAAGGGTGATGCCCATGCTGCGTGGAAGACAAGAAAGAAAACAGAATGTTGTTCACCCTGACATCCTTGTCTGTGAGGACCGGAATCCACACATCCGAGGATCTCATTGGGTGGTGTCGTGCGATGCGACACCCAACAGTATACAAGAGTAGAACCAGAATAAAGTACAAGACCAAGTCTTTTATTTAATACACAGCGGAAGTTTTTACAATACTATAGGAAAAGAAATATATATATATCATAGCTACGCTCTCGGCACTAGCTATGCAAAAGCAAAGTTATCCATGCCTGGGATACTTTGCACTAGCAACACACAAACTATGGCGGCGTGCAGGGTTCCCACTCGGCTGTACACCCTGGAGGGGGTGTTGCCTCATCGTCAAACCCATCCTCAACAGAGTAACCTGCAATAACTCGTTAACTGCAAACGTGAGCATAAGGCTCAGCAAGACTTAACCGTCTCACTAGATAGATGCAAGGGGACACTAAACATAGGTAAGGAATAGCATAAATGACTCGCCTACAAGTGGATCCTTATAATCAAGTTTTAAGTAGCAAATGACGTTCTCTGAGCACGGCACATCATGGGCTCCACAATCAAACAAGAAACGCTTTACCGATGATATGACATGCCCAAAGCACATAGTGCTATTACAGCTAAAGTATGGGGAAATTGAAAATCTTTAGTTATACTATCTCTAAACCAAACAAGGTTGCAAAGTAATTATAATTCAATACCATATGACTTTTCTGACTTCTTTAGTATTTACTACGTCACCGCTCAGTGAACAAGTGGTACTCTATTACTGCGAGGGACAGTGATTGCAATCAGGACACACCCGGACAACACGACACATACGTCGTTCGGAAGTGTCAGCGAGCACACCTGTACCTACATAACACTTCAGTACTAGGCGTATATGGCCACCTTTCACAAGAAACTCGAATGCTGAGCCCGTCTCACCTCCGCAAACAGAAGGTCTCCGCACGGAACACCTCATGTGTCCGCCGACCGATTTACACCTTACTGTCCTCAACCCACCCCTATCGATGGTGAGTTAATGGGTCTCGACATCCCAGTTATCAAGTTACATCAGTTTATTGGATTCCATATGTCCATTATATTGCCGGTACAATTCAAGTTTGTCCGAAGGGGCTGCATACGGACGGGCCTTAATCGACACAGGCAGGGCTATGCGACCGAGACTCAATTCTCGCCGCTTCCTATCCATTCCCTGCCCGGTCTCAATTTCATTATATTAAGCCATTTTCTTTTCAACCAACCCTGTGAGATACATCTCTCGCGAGTAGATTCCAACTACTCGACTTCTACCGGATTTCCTATGCATTAGCAAAGCAGTTACTACAGGTCAAACTGTAACTCGTGCCAAATAAACCCTGGGATTTTTGGTCATGCATGTGGAGTATCATTCACCCTAAACGTAATGCACAATTCATATACTACTCATCATAGTGATAAAGCAAAAGTTTATAAACGACTTAAATGCAAACCGGGGCTTGCCTTGTTGCAGGTCAGGTTCTGAGTTAGAAATTGGAAGATGCTCTTCCAAGGCCTCTGGCTCCTCCTCGACTTCGGTTACTATACGATATGCATAAAATACGGTATGAATGACTTTGAAAATATTTAATATCAATACCAGGATTTTAATTTATGGTGACCATTATAGGATAATTAGTTATTTGGCTTGGGAACGTTGAATTAGGTATTTAGGGAATACTACAGAAGTTCTTGCAAAGAACAGGAGATGATGAAAGTAGAGTGTGGTCTCTAAGATTATGGAAAGCAAATAACTTCCACAATTTTTAGAGATGAAACTGTAGCTCGAATATAGCCATCAGTTGATAATCAAGATAGAGAAAATTGTCCTGGTCCTAGCAAAAGTGGTTTCATAAATTTATAAGCCTTGGTGAAGAATTTATTGAGTTTCTAAGTTGACAAGAATTTCTGGAATTGTCTTGTAATTGAACTTTTAAGCATTTAGTCAATATTCAGTTTGAAATTGAATTAAGACTAGAATATGAGGTCCATTAAATCCAAGATTTTTACAGGAGCTAAGGTATGACTAGTGGAAGATGCAGTCCAAATTTGGGGCATAATAAAGCATCTGCATATCTGTGAAAATTCAATAACTGAAAAAGGTAATTGAATTATACAGTGGTTAAAATAGGTGCAATGGCTCCCAAATTTTTGCTGGTAGCCAAGAATAGGACAATAATTGTTATGTGAATTTGGGGATTTTTCCAGGGAGTACTTCATCTGGAAAAATTGCATTTTACTTGGGAAAGATTAATTTCTACAGAATTAAATATTGATTTTCACAGAGTCTAATTGGTACTGAGCGAAACTAGAGCTCAAGGGCTTTCAAAAAAAATTTGTTTTAATGAATTTGGAGTATTCTACAGAAAGATATTCAATTTAGAAGTTTGGACAAATTTCTGGAATAAAATATATCCCAAAGACCACGTGGCGCATTCTGGTTGAGGCAGCACCAGGGTCCACAGAATTAAAGCGCGCAGCCACACTAGATCTCAGCCGCACCGTGATCCCGCAGTGAATGGCAGGTGGGACCCGATGGGGTCATCATCTACCTCGGGCTGGTGCTCGCGCGGAGCAGCACCCGCGGTGGTGGCTCGCCGGCGAGCTCGCCGCCGGCTAAACCAACGGACCAGACTCACGGAAACTTGCCGCCTGGGGGTTTTCGGGGTCGCTGAGCACGATGGTGAGGTCAGTGGGTCCTGAAGCTCGCCGGAAAAGGTCGTGCGACGGCGGCGGCGGCGATGAGCGCTCGGGCAACATAGAACTCGCTCCAGCGTAGCTCAAATCACTTGGGAATTTCTCCAAAACCTTTCTGGGATGATGGAGTTCAAGGACCTGGGCGTAGAAGGGGAGTGAGTTGCCGGGAATCACGAGTTCGACGGTGAACCGAGGTTTTCTCACCGGCGGCGAGCAAAACTCGAAATTCAGAGCCGTTGCTCGATGATTCTTAATGGTTCTTGCTCAGACAGGAGTGCTAGGGTCTATAGAAACTATCTCTAAGCAATTGCAAAGGATGATTACTTGCAGAAAAGGAATCGACATGAAAACTTAGCTAGTTATCTACTTTCGGCCGTAGGGGAAACGAACAATAACTCGCTCAAGCTTCAACGATAAGGGAAATGGTTTGTACCATGAGCTAGAGTTTGATCAGGCGCACCTTTTTGCTCTTTGGAGCTTGGCTTGAAACGGTGCGAAACGGCGGCACACCGCGGAGCAGTGGCGAGCGGCGGTGATGGCGCGCGGCGGAAGAAGAGTCGCGAAGCAGTGGAGCTGCGATCGGGGATGAGGATTGAAGGGAGCTTCGGCCGGCCTTTTATAGGGCCGCGGCGAGCAGGCAGGCAGCTCGCTGGAGCTGCATGCGCGCGCGGTGTCGAGCGGAGGTGCGTCGGTACAGAGATGGCGGGATCGAGCTGATCCGTTCAAAGAGGAGCTGACATGTGGGGCCCACTGTCCAGTGATACTCCCCACAGTTCAGTTACTAAATTCATTTAAAAATAGAAGATCAACTCCAAAAATCATGAAATTTTGTGGAGATGGCAAATGAATTATTCTGAACACAATGGTGAACTCAAATCTTATGTTTAAAGAAGTTGGAGAAGAATTAAAAATTCAGATTTGAATTTAATTCGAATTCACCAAGCACCTCAAATAAAATAGTAGATGAGTTTCTAAAATCTTGAAACTTTGTAAGCATGCTATTGAGGAATTTAGGAGCTCATGGAAAAATTTAGAGCCCTTAATTTGAATATTTGGGTTAGAGCTTATTAGGGCTTCATTTTGCATTGCTTACTAAATCTTATCCAAAAATTCTTATTCTTAAAAAGGGTGAATAGAATATAATTTGGTTTCATGGTGAAGTCCAATACCCATGTTAAAAGAATTTAACAATGAGTGCAAGAAAAGTTTTGGATGGCATAGTTCATGTGCACCATTATATTGGATATCTAAAATAGTTGATCACAAAACCCATATGAACTTAACATGCCATAAAAGTGGGGTTTTACATTCCTCCCCCCTTAAAAGAATCTCGTCCCGAGATTACAAAAGAAGGTAAAGGAAAAAGGATCTATCCAACATATGCCGCTAACAAGTCCGGATAGTTCGTTCTAAGATACTCCTCGCTTTCCCACGTGGCTTCTACCGCACTGTGGTTGCTCCACAAAACCTTATAGAAATGCAAGGTGTGACTTCTTGTGGTGCGAGTCTTTTTATCAATGATCTGAGTTGGATGCTCGGAATAAGTGAGATCTGGTTGGAGAGCTTCCAAATCCTCTATACGGATATCAGCTGGAGCCTTAAGACATTTCCGCAATTGGGAAATGTGGAATACATTGTGGACTCCTGAAAGTGACGTTGGTAACCCCAATTGATATGCCACAGGTCCGCATCTTTCGATTATTGCGAACGGCCCAATAAAGCGTGGAGCTAGCTTCCCTTTTACCCCGAAGCGATGGATACCCTTCATAGGGGATACCCGGAGATAAACTTGATCTCCAACTTCGAAGTGAAGAGGTCGACGTCGTTTGTCCGCGTAGCTCTTCTGACGAGACTGAGCAGCTTTGAGATTCACCTGAATAGTGCGAACTCGATCCTCGGCTTCATTTACTAAGTCGATGCCGTACACTGCCCGTTCACCTGATTCGCACCAGTTCAAGGGCGTGCGACACTTTCGGCCATAGAGAGCTTCATATGGTGCCATCTGGATGCTAGCCTGGTAGCCGTTGTTGTATGAAAACTCCGCCAAAGGTAGATGATCATCCCAGTTCTTACCCTGGTGGATGGCACAGGCACGAAGCATGTCTTCTAGAACTTGATTCACCCGTTCGGTCTGACCATCGGTCTGAGGATGATAAGCCGAGCTCCGAATCAATTTGGTCCCCAGTGCATCGTGGAGATGCTCCCAGAATCGCGAGACAAATACAGCTCCACGATCCGAGATGATGGTACAGGGTACACCATGTAGACATATTATTCTGGAGATATAAATTTCCGCATATCGCTTCGCATCGTATGCCACGCTGACCGGTATGAAATGAGCTGATTTGGTCAACCGGTCAACGATCACCCAAATGGAGTCGTGTTTATGGAGAGTGGGAGGCAACCCAACAATGAAATCCATACTGATATCCTCCCATTTCCAAGCCGGTATGCTTAAAGGTTGAAGCTGTCTAGCTGCCTTCATATGGTCGGCCTTTACTCGTCGACACGTATCACACTCGGACACGTATTTAGCTACTTCTCTCTTCATCCGAGTCCACCAGAATTTCTTCTTCAAATCTTGGTACATCTTGTTGCTTCCCGGATGAATGGAATACTTGGACAAATGAGCTTCGTCCAGTATCTTCTTTCTAAGTTCCATGTTTCGGGGTACCACTATACGATCGTTAAACCAGATGGTACCCTCTTTGTCACTATGGAAACATTTCATTTCCCCCTTTATCATTCTTTGTCGAATATGCGACATTCCTATGTCTTCCTGCTGAGCTGCTACAATATCCTCCCTGATGGTAGGAATGAGAGCTAGGTCGTAGAGTGCTCCACATGGAACCAAGTAAAAACTCGGTCCTTCTTCTCCTTCCATTGTGGTGAGGGAAAGATTGTTGACATGGGACTTGCGGCTCAGTGCATCTGCGACTACATTCGCCTTGCCTGGATGGTAGTGGATCTCAATCTCATAATCCTTGATCAATTCTAACCATCGCCTTTGTCGCATATTCAAATCCTTCTGGGTGAAGATGTATTTTAAGCTTTTGTGATCAGTGTAGAGGTGTACTAAATTACCCAGTAGATAATGCCTCCATATCTTCAATGCTAGTACCACAGCAGCGAGTTCAAGATCATGAGTCGGGTAATGCTGCTCATGATTCCGAAGCTCCCGTGATCCATACGCGATCACTCTTCGCTCCTGCATCAACACACAACCCAAACCAATCCCAGATGCATCGCAAAAGACATCAAATGCTTTGGTTGTGTCTGGTTGGGCTAAAACTGGTGCCGTGGTGAGGTGTTTCACCAATGCTTTGAAACCTTCCTCACATGCTTCGGTCCATACATACTTCTGCCCTTTCTTTAGAAGTTCTGTCATTGGTTTAGCTATCCTGGAGAAATTGGGGATGAACCTCCGGTAATATCCAGCTAAACCCAGGAAACTTCGGACTTCATGTACCGACTTTGGAGACTCCCATTTAAGGACTTGGTGGATCTTACTTGGATCAACTGCAATCCCTTCTGCTGATATGATGTGCCCTAAAAATGGCACCTGGTTGATCCAGAATTCACACTTGCTGAACTTAGCATATAGCTGGTGGTCCCGTAATCGCTGAAGCACAATATGCAAGTGTTGAGCATGTTCTTCTTCGGATTTTGAATACACAAGTATGTCGTCAATGAAGACCACGGCAAACTTGTCCAATTCCGGCATGAATACCGAGTTCATGAGATACATGAAATGAGCCGGGGCGTTGGTTAATCCGAAAGACATAACCAGATACTCATACAGTCCATACCTTGTTGAGAATGCTGTCTTGGATATATCTTCTGGTCGGATTCTAATTTGATGATAACCAGAACGAAGATCCATCTTCGAAAATACTTTAGCACCCACCAATTGATCGAAAAGAATATCAATGCGCGGTAGTGGATATTTGTTCTTGATGGTGACAGCATTAAGTGGACGATAGTCTACACACAGCCTCAAGGTCTTATCTTTCTTTTCTACAAATAGTGCAGAGCAACCCCATGGTGAGGAACTTGGACGAATAAAACCTTTGCTCTCAAGTTCAGTTAATTGTTCCTTCAGTTCTGCAAGTTCCTTGGGTGCCATCTTGTAGGGTGGTCTTGAAATTGGCACTATTCCTGGTGCAAGTTCAATCTTGAACTCTATATCTCTTTCTGGGGGCATACCAGGAAGATCTTCAAGAAACACGTCGGGGTATTCAGATACTACCGGAATATCCTTTAGTTCCATAACCTCGGTATTGAGAATAGATGGTTCCAATGGAATGATGTTCTCAAGATTGAGAACTTGGGGTTGATGGAGTGGAGAGTTTAGATAAATCTTTCTAGGAATGATATCGAGAATAGCACCATGGTACTGCAACCATGCCATTCCTAAGATGATATCTAGCTTTTGATGTTCTAATATCAGAAATGAAGTAAGATATATGGTCCCATCTAGGTTAAGTGGGATTTCAGGAACCAATTTATTTGTTACCGTTTTCCCGGCTGGAGTGCTAATCACATATGGAGTTTTTGTGGGGATTATTGGTAATTGACTGTTGAGGACAAAAGATTTACTAATAACATTATGCGAAGCTCCGGAGTCAAAGAGTATGACTACGGGTTGATCGAAGATAGAGAACGTACCCGTGAGCACGGGTGCGCCTTTCGGAACGTCCTCGATGGCGAGGTGGTGGACGTTGCCGGGTCTGGTGGCTAGCTTCTTGGGCTGGTTGCGGGGTTGGTTGGCCCCCGGGTAAGATGATGGCCCTCCGCCTTGTCGATCCTGAGGGCAGTCCTTGGCGAAATGTCCCGCACGCCCACACGTGAAACACGTGTACGGGGTTTGGCCAGTACGAATGGGAGGACGGAATCCCAGTGCACGTGGCGTAGGTGGGAGTGCACGTGGGATCATCCCCTGCTGCTGTTGTGGCCGGAACCCGCCGTTGTTGAACTGACGACCATGAAACATTGGTGGTCACGATGGCGGCTGCCACCTCTGGCCGGATGGTGATCGATACACCATACGGTACTTCTGAGGAGTACCACCTCCGCTGCTCTGCGGAGCACCCCTCTTCTTTTTATCGGAGGACAGCTCGCACGTGGCGTCCTCCTGCATTATGGCAGCATTGACGATGTCGTTGAAGTTGCCGCGGTTGAACAGGACTAGCTTGTCCTTCAACTTGGAGTTCAAACCCTTGTAGAAGCATTCACGCTTCCGATCCTCGGTATTCACTTGGTCCTGAGCGTATTGGGCCAAGTGATTGAATGCTTTGGAGTACTCGTATGCACTCCTTCCTCCCTGTCTTAGCTCCAAGAACTCTTGAAGCTTCCTCCTCATAATTCCGGGAGGAACATGGTAGGCGCGGAACGCCTCCTGGAATTCGGCCCAACTTATGACATGGCCGGCGGGGCGTGCTGCAAGGTAATTGGCCCACCATGCGCCGGCAGACCCCTGGAGTTGTTGTGCTGCAAACAGTGCTTTTTACGATTCGGTTATGTTGAGTAAACCGAACTTCCCTTCAATGGAGCGGAGCCAATTGTCCGCCTCCAAAGGTTCGTCGGCCTCCGTGAAGACCGGTGGATGCGTCGATACGAAATCAGAGTAGGAACTCTGATATTGATGACGTGGTCCAATCCTGTCGTCCCCCTCGACGGGACGAGTGCTGCACCAATGTCCGCAGTAACTCGGTTTGCTCGTCGCGCGAGCCGAGCACTGCAGCGAGAACCTCCGCGAGACTCCTGGGGAGTGTGGTTGGAGGTGGTGGAGGTGGTTGCGTCTGAGGCGTATTCTGCCCCGGGGGTGGTGTGTCATCCCCCTGTCCTCCACTAGATCCTCCCACCTCTGAGGCTGTACGAGTACGCACCATACTGCAATACAACGATTAACACGGTAAGTCCCATTGCCTCAAGTTCATCCTCCCTTAAAAATGCAGTAGATAATAATAGACGATGCATAACATTTACATATATTGATAAAGCATAAACTTTATACAAAATATATCATCTCATGACCAAGTTTACAGTAGTAAACCCAAAATGATGGACTCCCTTTATGGAAATACATCTCTACCATACTTGGTCTTCCTGACATGTCATACTCATCTAATTATCTAGACATCACAACCATTACTCTTAATATGACACAAACATGGTCACAAAAGAGAAACACTAGCAACCATTTAACTATATGTTGCCCTATGTTGGCGGAAGTGCTACCACATCTCACTTCAATACGCCCTACTCGACGTATTCAAGTTCCTCTGGGTCTTCTTCTTCTTCTTCATCTTCAGGGCTAGGCACCACTGATACGGGTGCTGGAGTAGAAGTTGATACATCATTCAACATCAAAGTCTTCTTGGCAGCCATAGCTTGCCAATCTGCCTGTATCATAAACATCCCCCAGGCCTCATTCTCTTGCTGAGCCTGCTCACAGCTGGTCTTCCAGCTCTGAGCCTGCATCCTGGACTTATCCCGGTCCACAGTCACTGCGTTCAACTGAGTGTCCTGATGGTGTCCATAATGTAGGCTTGCCCCTAACTCAGTCTCCATTTCTAGAGTCTCCTGGCGAGACGCGGCTAAATCCCTTACAATGTCATGCCATTGATTCTCCCTGATATTCAAACGATGGTTGAGAGGAGCTATCATATCCCTAAGTCCGTCATTTGCCCACTCAAAGTGATCTGCTCGAGCCATGGCTTGCTTCAGATTGTCCGTCAATTCTTTTATGCATGCCCTTTGATTTCCCTTCTCGCGATGGGATGCGGCTGCATATACCGCTAAAGCAGTCGTGGAAGTTTCTCCATGATTTTCTACCTCCCTAAGCAAACGGGTTGCCCAAGCTTCGGAAGCCCTGCCGGTAACTGGAAAGAATTCATATGGAGTACCCACCAGACTATTGCCATGGAGTTTGCAGAATCTCCCTATGCAACACTTGCGGCGTAGCTCCACGTTTCTTCCAATATTAACCCTTTAATCTTGATGGAGAATGGAGCCCATCCGAGATGCGGTGGACCAGCAGGCACATCAACATAGATGGTGCAACTCCACATACCGCTTTCCTGGAATTTCTTGCCCCAATACTTAGGCCACTTCCGGTAGCCAAATTGGCGAAGCAATTTCACAAACACGTCCGGAAATCCGGCGTGTCCGGTACACGTTGAGAACACCCATCCATTTGGTAACTGAATTCTGGGTGCTGCCATCTGTGGACAAGCATACCAGGATATCAATATACAGTAAGTATTCAACTTAATCACTGATAATTTTGGATCCAAGAAACTATCCATTATCAAATGATCCAAGAAAGCTGCAAACTGGAAGTGATCACAGTTCCGTTCCAGCCGACCTGTCTGCATTAACCCGTAAGTTTCATACAGAAGAAGTCAGAACTAAAATTTAAGTTGAATACAAAAGTTGTAGTACACTTCAAAACCTTTCCAGATTGTACTCATACAGCTACTGTTGAACTAGTATGAACAATCTATACCGGTTTTGAGTTGACTCAAGGGTTCTGAAAATTTTGACAGAACCTCTCCTGTATATGGGCTTATCTCCACAATCTATACAGGTTTATCATGATAAGATATTGAGGTAATGTCAAAATAAACATTGAGTAACATCGTGTTAACAATCCAGAACTAAAGAAGTTCCACCACGAAAACCTTGTCATGTAGGTATTATGCATCAATTCACAATTATGTGCAAACTGTTCCAAGTTCTGGACTGCAGGAACCAAATTTGCGACAAATGGAATTAGGCATAGCTATACCTAGATCCAGGTCAGGAGCGATAAATAAAGTTGATAGATGACTTCCTAAGCTTTCCAGAAATGTATATGTGTAACCATATCACTGTTCTGGATTAGGAGTTATAACTATCCAAACTTAACAGTAAAACTGACTGGTTTGCATCAGCAGTCATGCAGTTCACTGTGTTGACTTCCCAATTTGGTTAAACTCCAATTAAAATCAGGAAAGACTTCCCATAACAAACTCGTAAATCTCCACCTACCCTTCTCAAACATATATCCCAATAAGGCAGTGGACTTTTCTACAGTGAGTTATGGCAAGAATACAGAAACGGGTACAAAGGTGGGTTCATATGGAGTAATTACAGTAAACCCCAGTTTTCAACAGATTAACAAGCTTTTCTGTCTTTATGGTCAACAGGAAAGTTGGAGAGGTCTTCACGAGCTTTCCATCTATGTAGGATACTCTTAGGTTATCTAATTGCTAACCAAGATTACAGCCTGGCGAAATTGAGCCACTTCAACCAGAAAACAAGAATCTTGGTTCTATCTACCTTATCAAGTTGGAGTTTCTTTTTATGAGCCCGAAATTACCAGCATCTGATAGTCGGACTTTCTCAAAACACAATGCAACCATTCTGTCGGTGGGGAGGGTCTAGTATCATGTTTGATACTGACGGTACTACGTGCCTCACGAAAGGAAATTCTATCCGGTACATCCGGTTACGTCTATAGGTGGTTCCTATATCGTTCTCTCGCAAACGGTTTCTACACGGTCCTCTACCGAAATTAGTGTCCCTGTAGAAAGCAAACAATCCCCTGGCACGGGCACGCCGTACGGCGGCAGGGAAACAGAACAGGTAACCACAATATACAATTATATTTGAAAGTAAAAGCATACGACTCTGGAGTGAGTCGCCCTCGAGCGAGGTCATGCCTCGAGGTACATGGCTGTAAATACGTCTGTACAGCAAAGACTCCCGTACGATCCGGCTTATACACGCTCGGGCATACGTGTTCGCATGTTCTCATAGATATGAGAATACACTATCGGGTTACATACCACCCGACGGGGTTTCCCTCTAACTTTGTGCCACGCTGGGGTACCGCGTGTCATATGTTCTCAGAAACATGGAAAGTTTCAAAGACTCATATTGACTTTCCGTGCCAAGCCACGGAAATTTCACATACCACCTCTCGTATGCGGAGCTTACCGAGATTGATCCGCTCTCGGTGGCGTACCTTACCTCTTACCTGATGTCGGAGCGTCGTTACAGAATATAATAACACATAGTTAGTTTACCACCTTTATAACTTATACTAGTAATACTCCTTATAAAGGCATATAACTAATTCCTCACTCAAGTTCCTAATTTTTGAAAATATGTTCTTTTCAGGTACACTGTTCCCAAAGATGCTCTGATACCATGTCTGTGAGGACCGGAATCCACACATCCGAGGATCTCATTGGGTGGTGTCGTGCGATGCGACACCCAACAGTATACAAGAGTAGAACCAGAATAAAGTACAAGACCAAGTCTTTTATTTAATACACAGCGGAAGTTTTTACAATACTATAGGAAAAGAAATATATATATATATATATATATATATATATATATATATATATATATATATATATCATAGCTACGCTCTCGGCACTAGCTATGCAAAAGCAAAGTTATCCATGCCTGGGATACTTTGCACTAGCAACACACAAACTATGGCGGCGTGCAGGGTTCCCACTCGGCTGTACACCCTGGAGGGGGTGTTGCCTCATCGTCAAACCCATCCTCAACAGAGTAACATGCAAAAACTCGTTAACTGCAAACGTGAGCATAAGGCTCAGCAAGACTTAACCGTCTCACTAGACAGATGCAAGGGGACACTAAACATAGGTAAGGAATAGCATAAATGACTCGCCTACAAGTGGATCCTTATAATCAAGTTTTAAGTAGCAAATGACGTTCTCTGAGCACGGCACATCATGGGCTCCACAATCAAACAAGAAACGCTTTACCGATGATATGACATGCCCAAAGCACATAGTGCTATTACAGCTAAAGTATGGGGAAATTGAAAATCTTTAGTTATACTATCTCTAAACCAAACAAGGTTGCAAAGTAATTATAATTCAATACCATATGACTTTTTTGACTTCTTTAGTATTTACTACGTCACCGCTCAGTGAACAAGTGGTACTCTATTACTGCGAGGGACAGTGATTGCAATCAGGACACACCCGGACAACACGACACATACGTCGTTCGGAAGTGTCATTGAGCACACCTGTACCTACATAACACTTCAGTACTAGGCGTATATGGCCACCTTTCACAAGAAACTCGAATGCTGAGCCCGTCTCACCTCCGCAAACAGAAGGTCTCCGCACGGAACACCTCATGTGTCCGCCGACCGATTTACACCTTACTGTCCTCAACCCACCCCTATCGATGGTGAGTTAATGGGTCTCGACATCCCAGTTATCAAGTTACATCAGTTTATTGGATTCCATATGTCCATTATATTGCCGGTACAATTCAAGCTTGTCCGAAGGGGCTGCATACGGACGGGCCTTAATCGACACAGGCAGGGCTATGCGACCGAGACTCAATTCTCGCCGCTTCCTATCCATTCCCTGCCCGGTCTCAATTTCATTATATTAAGCCATTTTCTTTTCAACCAACCCTGTGAGATACATCTCTCGCGAGTAGATTCCAACTACTCGACTTCTACCGGATTTCCTATGCATTAGCAAAGCAGTTACTACAGGTCAAACTGTAACTCGTGCCAAATAAACCCTGGGATTTTTGGTCATGCATGTGGAGTATCATTCACCCTAAACGTAATGCACAATTCATATACTACTCATCATAGTGATAAAGCAAAAGTTTATAAACGACTTAAATGCAAACCGGGGCTTGCCTTGTTGCAGGTCAGGTTCTGAGTTAGAAATTGGAAGATGCTCTTCCAAGGCCTCTGGCTCCTCCTCGACTTCGGTTACTATACGATATGCATAAAATATGGTATGAATGACTTTGAAAATATTTAATATCAAGACCAGGATTTTAATTTATGGTGACCATTACAGGATAATTAGTTATTTGGCTTGGGAACGTTGAATTAGGTATTTAGGGAATACTACAGAAGTTCTTGCAAAGAACAGGAGATGATGAAAGTAGAGTGTGGTCTCTAAGATTATGGCAAGCAAATAACTTCCACAATTTTTAGAGATGAAACTGTAGCTCGAATATAGCCATCAGTTGATAATCAAGATAGAGAAAATTGTCCTGGTCCTAGCAAAAGTGGTTTCATAAATTTATAAGCCTTGGTGAAGAATTTATTGAGTTTCTAAGTTGACAAGAATTTCTGGAATTGTCTTGTAATTGAACTTTTAAGCATTTAGTCAATATTCAGTTTGAAATTGAATTAAGACTAGAATATGAGGTCCATTAAATCCAAGATTATTACAGGAGCTAAGGTATGACTAGTGGAAGAGGCAGTCCAAATTTGGGGCATAATAAAGCATCTGCATATCTGTGAAAATTCAATAACTGAAAAAGGTAATTGAATTATACAGTGGTTAAAATAGGTGCAATGGCTCCCAAATTTCTGCTGGTAGCCAAGAATAGGACAGTAATTGTTATGTGAATTTTGGGGATTTTTCCAGGGAGTACTTCATCTGGAAAAATTGCATTTTACTTGGGAAAGATTAATTCCTACAGAATTAAATATTGATTTTCACAGAGTCTAATTGGTACTGAGCGAAACTAGAGCTCAAGGGCTTTCAAACAAAATTTGTTTGAATGAATTTGTAGTATTCTACAGAAAGATATTCAATTTAGAAGTTTGGACAAATTTCTGGAATAAAATATATCCCAAAGACCACGTGGCGCATTCTGGTTGAGGCAGCACCGGGGTCCACAGAATTAAAGCGCGCAGCCACACTAGATCTCAGCCGCACCGTGATCCCGCAGTGAATGGCAGGTGGGACCCGATGGGGTCATCATCTACCTCGGGCTGGTGCTCGCGCGGAGCAGCACCCGCGGTGGTGGCTCGCCGGCGAGCTCGCCGCCGGCTAAACCAACGGACCAGACTCACGGAAACTTGCCGCCTGGGGGTTTTTGGGGTCGCTGAGCACGATGGTGAGGTCAGTGGGTCCTGAAGCTCGCCGGAAAAGGTCGTGCGACGGTGGCGGCGGCGATGAGCGCTCGGGCAACATAGAACTCGCTCCAGCGTAGCTCAAATCACTTGGGAATTTCTCCAAAACCTTTCTGGGATGATGGAGTTCAAGGACCTGGGCGTAGAAGGGGAGTGAGTTGCCGGGAATCACGAGTTCGACGGTGAACCGAGGTTTTCTCACCGGCGGCGAGCAAAACTCGAAATTCAGAGCCGTTGCTCGATGATTCTTAATGGTTCTTGCTCAGACAGGAGCGCTAGGGTCTATAGAAACTATCTCTAAGCAATTGCAAAGGATGATTACTTGCAGAAAAGGAATCGACATGAAAACTTAGCTAGTTATCTACTTTCGGCCGTAGGGGAAATGAACAATAACTCGCTCAAGCTTCAACGATAAGGGAAATGGTTTGTACCATGAGCTAGAGTTTGATCAGGCGCACCTTTTTGCTCTTTGGAGCTTGGCTTGAAACGGTGCGGAACGGCGGCACACCGCGAAGCAGTGGCGAGCGGCGGCGATGGTGCGCGGCGGAAGAAGAGTCGCGAAGCAGTGGAGCTGCGATCGGGGATGAGGATTGAAGGGAGCTTCGACCGGCCTTTTATAGGGCCGCGGCGAGCAGGCAGGCAGCTCGCTGGAGCTGCATGCGCGCGCGGTGTCGAGCGGTGGTGCGTCGGTACAGAGATGGCGGGATCGAGCTGATCCGTTCAAAGAGGAGCTGACATGTGGGGCCCACTGTCCAGTGATACTCCCCACAGTTCAGTTACTAAATTCATTTAAAAATAGAAGATCAACTCCAAAAATCATGAAATTTTGTGGAGATGGCAAATGAATTATTCTGAACACAATGGTGAACTCAAATCTTATGTTTAAAGAAGTTGGAGAAGAATTAAAAATTCAGATTTGAATTTAATTCGAATTCACCAAGCACCTCAAATAAAATAGTAGATGAGTTTCTAAAATCTTGAAACTTTGTAAGCATGCTATTGAGGAATTTAGGAGCTCATGGAAAAATTTAGAGCCCTTAATTTGAATATTTGGGTTAGAGCTTATTAGGGCTTCATTTTGCATTGCTTACTAAATCTTATCCAAAAATTCTTATTCTTAAAAAGGGTGAATAGAATATAATTTGGATTCATGGTGAAGTCCAATACCCATGTTAAAAGAATTTAACAATGAGTGCAAGAAAAGTTTTGGATGGCATAGTTCATGTGCACCATTATATTGGATATCTAAAATAGTTGATCACAAAACCCATATGAACTTAACATGCCATAAAAGTGGGGTTTTACATTGTCTCCTACATTTGGTGATCGTCCGGTGCTCGCCGGTGGCCATCGTGCATTCTCACATCACTGCAGTAGCGCGTGGTCGGCCACAGGATCTCACATAACCCTATGCAACGGGAGGAGGTAAGGAGGGCCACTGTGACGAGAGGAACTCATTGGAGGCGCTGGCCTCGAGCATGAACAGCACGTCGCCCTTGGTGGAGAAGATGAAGACCCGACTGCAGGAGTCACCGATGACGAAATACTTGGTGAGCCTGTCCACATCCTCGTAGGGCAACGCGGTCGAGGCGGCGGCATACGCGCCGTCCCCGAGCTGCATGGCTGACGGGCGCCAATGGTCGCGACTGATGTTGGGGTATCTGATTTAGCAGACTTGGCAGGTGCGTCCACGGACCTAGCTGGCGAGCGACTCCATGAGCTCCTCGAGCCTCGCAAGCTGTGCTGCGCCCCTTTCCAGCAGCCCGGCCTCGATCGAAGCTATCGCTTCCTCTGACACAACAAAGGCTAGCATGAGGAAGAGGAGGGGGGTGGTGATGCGCTAGTAAGCTTTCCACTGTTTTTCATCCTTTCAGATTTCATGATTAAGGAAGGGACGAATACTAGCTAATCCATAAAGGAATGTTTATTTTCGTAAACCAGCACCATGTCACACAAAAATAGTGTTTATTTCGTGTGCCAGCACTACCTGGATACGAAAATATCTTATGTTCGTGAGCCGCCACTACTACTCACGGAAATATATGTTATCTTCGTGAACCCAACACTACCGCTCACGAAAGTAACTGTTATTTTCGTGAATTCTGTGGTGCCGTGGTGGCTAGCTAAAATAGTATTTTTTTTACGGGTACACAAGAAAATAACTTTGACCCACAAAAATAATTCATTTTTCTTTAGTGAAAGCAATAACTTTGAATCACAAAATAACATATCATGATGAGCAGCAAACACTGTCTGTCAACTGCATTCCAAGTTAACATTTCAACGTTTGGTTATTAGCTTCTGGAATTTGTGACAATGTCAACTGCACTCTAAGATTAAAAGTAAATAGCACAAAGTGGTTACAACATAATATGAATGTTGGGAATGGACTTGTTCCTCATGTTGTTTATTAAACAAAAAAATGCACTGATGCATTCACTGCAGATTGTTGCATTGTCATGAATGGTCTAAACCTCTATCAATTGTTGCTTTGTGCGGGAAGCATACCCACCGCCTCTCCCACCTCACTCGTGTCACATGGACATTCCAGGTTTCCACATGAATGTCAGGCATCAACGCTCACCCTCGTCTAAACGTGTCATGGTCCTTCTAGATTTCATGCATTGTCCTAGTCTCGGATGCCAACGGAGGTCACCATTGACCTTGTGACCTGTCGTTAGCCTTCTTTGACCCTAGACTCGCCTCAAACTCAGGTCGCCGCTCCACCCAACGATCTCAAAGATCGGTGGTTACCGAGGAGCCAATAAAAATCACGTCACTTTAACTTGTGGAACAATTCAGCAAGAACAAGTGCAAGCGTGTTGGTAAGCATGTAAAATACATTATCATAGATGGTTCAAGGTTGTAAAGGATCGTCTGCAAAAATGCATTATCACAGACTTTTCTTGGTTGTGAAAAATGCATTATCAAAGACAGTTTGTGATTATAAAGAACCATTTGTGATAATACATTTTTACAGACGGTACATGGTTTGTAAAGAACCAACTGTGATAATGACTTTTCACAGGCGGTTCTTCCGTAGCGATCCGCATATGAAAATGCATAATCACAGGCAGTTTGTGGTTGTAAAGAACCGCATGTGATAATAATTTTCACATGCGATTTTAGCGACCGTGTGTGAAAATGGCTGATTATCAAAGACACTTTGTCACAAGTAGTTTCAAAACCGCATGTGATAATATGTTTAGGTCCGACAAAGATAATGTTTTTTTAGTAGTGTACACTGCATGACAAGTACTACATATATAATAGAGAACAATTCCTAAACCAGTTTAGTTAGAAGCAAGATAACAAGGCAAAAAAGTCACTAGATACTATCAAGATAAATAATGAGATAAAAGCGTAAATGTTAGTAAGTAAAACAATAAGTGAAGAAAGAGTTCTTTTGATTCTTTCATGGTCTTGAAGGTTTGCGTCTCCCCTATTGGGTCACTTCCTCTAGAATGTCAATCCATCTCACGGAACCGCTGGTGATGTCCCATTAAGAACGCTTCACTCCTTTACTCCGAGTGAAGACACACGAGTATGTTCCTGCAGCACCCCGATCAGTTCTCCTTCAACACATTGCACTCCTTGGTTGAAGTCTCAAACACTCTCTTCTTGATGTCCTTTTGAATGAGGGACTCAAAATCGTATACAAACTTGAAAAAGCTTCTCAGAATAATCCTTGGAAGCTCTCTAATGACACCTACACGGTCTAGGCTCTGCCAATAGCCAAGAGTAACAAGTCTTGGACTTTCCCTTTGTCCCGCAACACTATGCTTAATTATGGAATAAGCACATAAGCACACTCTAGCACTCTAAAGATCAATACATGATCATCATAGTTGCTCTCTTCTTCTTCCTTGGACTTTGTCAGAATGTCTCCACTGAATCCAATAGCCAAGAGTTTCAAAGTGATGCAAGAAGGGTCTCTTAAATAGTCCCAAGGCCATATATAGCTGTTGTCAACTTTCCACAAAAGTAGGCCCATCGAATCATCTAATACTCTCATCACCAGTTGTCCAGGGAATACAAATCCGTCAGAAAATGCCTCCTTTTGAACCCACATATGAAATTCCATATCCACCAAACCATCTAGTGAACAGATAACCCTCCAATAATTTAATTCACTTTATCCACATCAATTGTCTGTTGCTCTTCTCCATAGGCACCGAACTGAATGTGGCCCAGAGGGGGGGGTGACCCAGAGGGGGGGGGGGTGAATAGGCCTTTTTGTTTTTCTGTCAGAACCTGCAACACTTAACAACCAGATCAAATCTCGAGATACTGGACTAGTCCGGTCGAGTGTGGACTAGTCCGGTGTGTACCGACTAGATTGATCAAATTTGATTGACTATATTGATCCTAGGATGTATACAGCGGAAATATACTTGTAATTGAAGTGTCACACTACTATGAACTAGGATGTATCATAAGTTAATCTTATATTCAATGTTTCAACATAAAGTGAACAACATTGAGTGAACCCTAGATTAATATGAAGTGTAAGAACAATGGGCACAAAGAAAGAACACAAACTCTTTATCCCGTGGTTGGGTTCCCACAGAGGCAACCTACGTTCACGTTGAGGAGTCCACAAAAGGACCAGATCTTCTCCAACACTACCCTCGTTAGATCGCCACGGAGGCCAATCCTCTTCACTAATAACAAAGGGCAAATAACCAAATTAAAGGGGCCTTCTCACACATTGAGGGCTCCCCAAGATTACAATATGAACTCCACGAAGAACACACTCTTAAGATCACAATGAAAACCACAGGAGTGTGTTAGGGAATCAAACCAAGAGCTCATTGAGTGATGAATCGTGTCTCTCCAATGATCCAAAGTGTATCCTCAAGGGATTGATCTTTCTTGCGTTTGATTTCGTGGAGAGAGGTGTTTTCTAGGATCTTGGAAGGTGTGACGGTGCAGGGGTTCGAGAGATGTGAAAGATGGACCGTGTACACCTATTTATATGGGGTTTCCAAAAGTTATTGTTAGGGTTTAGAAAGACTGGACTAGTCCGTGGTGGACACCGGACTAGTCCGGTGTGCTGCGTGTAGCAAACCCTAGGTGTCCCGAAATATCGGACTAGTCCTGCTGAAAGCGGACTTGTCCGATTTTGGTTCTGGAAATCTTCGGACTAGTCCGGTAAATATCGGACTTGTCCAGATAAGTGAAACCCTAAGTGAATTTGGAGAATAAGTCCGCACTTGGAGGACTTGTCCGATTTAGGTCAGAGGGTTTTTGGACTAGTTCGTGCTATTATCGGACATTTCCAATTGACATCGGAAAGATATCAGACTAGTCCGTTGTGTTATCGGACTTGTCCAATTTTGGGCAACTTGTGAAGTGTTTGGGGGACTAGTCTGCACTGGGGAGGACTAGTCCGAGTCTAGTCAGAGAGATATCGGACTAGTCTGTGGTGATATCGGACTAGTCCGTCCAGTGAAAAACTAGACTGTGAGGACAAGTCCGCATTGTGAGGACTTGTCCGATCTTGTGCAGTAAGATATCAGACTAGTCCGGGTTCAGTCGGACTAGTACGGTCTTGTATAAATATGTGCAATGTGTGAGATTATCTGTGCTTGAGCTCTTGGGGTGTGTTTCCTTAACACACTCCATACATAACGATCTACTACACTTGTTTCTTGAGCTCTTTTCCGCATTGTTCCTCATTCTCATTTCTTTTTTGGCACCTTGCTCATTTTCTCATTAGAATTTGTGCTCATCTCAAGAAAGTGGTTAGGATCTCATTTGCTTGTCATAAATCAACCAAAACCCACAAGACATTCCTAGATGCACTTTCAATCTCCCCCTTTTTGGTGATTTATGACAACCAATTGAGATTTCACAAAATATGATAAAAGGTTGAGATTTTCATAGAGTGTGCACATATGAGTTTAAGGGCGTGTTTGGCATGGATCCAGAGCTAAACTCCAAGAAAGAGCTAAAAAAACATTGCCAAACACCCAAACTCTAAAACTCCAGGAAGGGGTCCAACTCTGCAGAGTTTTAAGAGTTCTAGTTTATTTTCTTGGAGTACCCCTTTTCCTACTCCTAAAATGATATTTATTAAATTACACATGGAGTTGAGAGGTAATTACCTGCAACTACCACTGATTACACACCGAATAGTTTTTTCTATTTGACCGGCGGTGTTTTTTCTATTTGACCGGCGGTCTTCTCTTATGACTCCCTGTATCCTCTCAGAACCAGCGCTGCCGCTTCTGTGGTGGGCGGCCCGGTCATCCGCGCCGCCACTGAAGGAGGCCACCAGCGCATCGGCCAGGCACGTCATCAGACAGCCGTTCATCTTCTTCACCGGCACTGCCTTCGTCGGCCACCCGCTTTGGCCTCGGGAATCCTAGCCGCCGTCGGTACTCCCTGCCTGCACGTGTGCAGCCCCGACGCGCACAAGGCTGACAGCCCCGGCGTTCCGCGTGCAAGGCGCAAAGCCGCAAACAAGCCGGCGGCCGAGGAAACCTAGCAGGCCACTATCGGTAAGAGATCTGCCACCGCCCTCTATTTTTTCCGAGAATCCTTCGACGTCCTGCTTTCATCCAGTTCGTAAGCGATTCCCCACGATGTTTGTTCCTTGGTCTGTTGAATTTGCGCCTTGATTTGATTAATTGTAGTCAACAAAGTACTTTGTTAGGAAAAAGTGAACATTCACTTGAACTGGCGCTGGAACACGAATGGTGCTGGCTAGGAGTTGATTCATTGTAGTCAACAAAGTACTCAGTCAGATAGGGACCAACATATGAAGTGAAAGTACGGAGGAGGGCATAAACTGCAGTGGCAATGATTAGTTTACATGGTGTAAATTGATCTGTAAGAGAATAGTCTCTATGTGATTGGAGAATATCTTTTGGATGATGAATGTTGGTTATGTAGTCAGGCATCTAAGAACGGAGGTAGTATTAGGCAAGACTTGCAAGCAGCATGTTTCAAAAAAGTCACGGTGCAACAACACAAAATAAAAAAAGTGAAAAAAAATCCACAACAGCTGCACATAGCCGCACGTAATGATAAAAAAAATGACGATATCAAAACAAAGTTCAATGGAATTAACGTTATCAATTTGGCCCATAACAGATACAATAAGCCCAACAAGAGCCAGGGATAAAATTGACATTGCATCTTAAAATCTCTATTTTTAGAGCTGAAATAATTTTTTCAGCCAAACACCTTCAACAACAGCTCCATCACCATTACAGAGTTGCTCCACCTCAGGATTTTAGAGCGGAGTTGCTCTACTAGAGAGTAGAGCCATACCAAACACACTCTAAAACACATTAAGCAATGAAAACATGATCCATATGTTCACTCTTTATGGTGGGATGCAGAACTAAGTGTATAGAAACAATAATCATGATGAGAATGACATAATTGACATCAATATGTTAACAACCAGCATATATGTCATTTTCAGAGCAAAATCACAGATTTCATCAATATCTTCATAAGTAGTTCAAAACATTGCATCACAGAACCAACAGTACCAAAAGAGCATATTAAACATCTTACAATCTACAAATAGATAAAAGACACAAAAAGAAATAGCTTTCCTCGCATCCTAAAACTAAAGCCTAAGACTCTCCCTCAATCTCTCCCCCTTTGGCATCAGGACACCAAATAGAAGGAGAGGAGGGACCTAAGGTCTTCAAGCCTCACTGTCGGTCCTCTCATCGTCTTCATCTTCATTCTCTGGCTGATGAGGAGGAGGAGGAACGTAACTACTCGAGTCCCCAATGCCAAAATAGGCAAGCTCGGAGGGAGTCAAGGGCCCGAGCTCGGTGAAATCAGATTCAGAATCATCAGAAATGTCTGGAGGTCCAATGGGCTCGATCTCCAGCTTTTGGCAAATTTGCTTCACATTCTCTTTGACACATCTCATGTCGGCCTTTCTTCTCTTGTTTAGCTTTTGGGCTTTTACTTCGGCCTTTTTGCAAGGGGCAAAGATGGCCAACAGATACTTCAAGATGCCACTTGGGGACCCCTCTTGAGGAGGGGCCCTAGTGGCGGGAGCAGCCCTAGCATCTCCATTGGCTCTCACTAGAGCCCGAAGACTAGAAGCTGGAGAGGGAGCATCTTGAACACTGGGCTGTTGAGGCTTCTGGGGCCTCAAGGGGAGGTGCTCCACATCCTTGGTGAACTCTATGCATGTGAACTTCTCAATCATGAACATGAGGTAAGGTGCGTAGCCACAGGACCTGTTCGGCGTGCAGGAGATGTTCACCATGTCGTTCCAAATATAGTCAGAGACATCAAACTTCCTGTCTTTGCTAATGACCTTCATCAAGGTCCTGAGGTACCCCTGCACACTTCCTGCATCCCCATCCTTCGGGGCAATAGTCTTCCTTAGGACTCTGTTCAGCACCACAAAGAAAAGCTTCATATTCTTGGTAGAAGGAGGATTGAACTTGGAGTTGGGTTCATAGAGAAACTTCATCCTGTCCTTCTCAATGACACCAATGTTGTGGATGATCAAATTGTCATTGCTCGAGGTGTCAAGATGCAGCAATCTTGCAAACCCTTCATAAGTGATGGTGTACTTGGATCCATGAGTCATCGAAGTCACCCTCTCTTCCTCATCGCTGGCAAAGTGGCAAGTAGCATAAAACTGCGCGATGACTTCATCATTCCAGTTGTTTCTAAAGGCGAAGATGTCCTTCAATCCATGCCTCTCGACTGCCTCGACCACCTCAACAAAACGTGATCAACCCTTCTTCTCAAAATGTGCCCAATCGATCCATTGGCTGCGCACCACGAGGGTCTTCATCGGAAGATATACAGATGAATGTGGCCTAGAGGGGGGGTGAATAGGCCTTTTTGAATTTTGTCGGAACCTGCAACACTTAACAACTAGATCAAATCTTGAGATATTGGACTAGTCCGGTCGAGTGCAGACTAGTCCGGTGTATACCGTCTAAGTTTATCAAATTTGATCGATTATCTTGATCCTAGGATGTATGCAGCAGAAATATACTTGTAATTGAAGTGTTACACGATTATGAACTAGGATATACCACAAGTCAATCTTATATTCAATTTTTCAACGTAAATTAAGCAAGATTGATTGAAACCCTAGATTGATATGATGTATAAGAACGATGAACGCAAAGTAAGAACACAATGATTTTATCCCGTGGTTCAGTTCCCATAGAGGCAACCTATGTTCACGTTGAGGAGTCCACGAAAGGATCGGGTCTTCTCCAACCCTACCCTCGTCGGATCGCCACGAAGGCCAATCCTCTTCACTTATAACAAAGGGTAAATAACCAAATTCAAGGGGCCTTCTCACACGTTGAGGGCTCCCCAAGATTACAACAAGAACTCTACCAAGAACACACTTGAAAGATTACAATGAAAATCACAAGAGTGTGTTAGGGAATCAAACCAAGAGCTCAATGAGTGATGAACCGTGTCTCTCCAATGTTCCAAAGTGTATCCTCAAGGGATTGATCTTTGTTGCTTTTGATTTCGTGGAGAGATGTGTTTTTGAGGCTCTTGGGAGGTGTGACGGCGCAGGGGGTCGAGAGTGGTAAAAGTTGGGCCGTGCACATCTATTTATATGGGGTTTCTAAAAGTGACCGTTGGGCTTTAGAAATATCGGACTAGTCCGTGGTGGACACTGGACTAGTCCGGTGTGCTGTGTGTAGCAAACCCTAGGTGTCCCGAAATATTGGACTAGTCCGGCTAGAAGCGGACTTGTTCGATTTTGCTTCTGGAAATCTTCGGACTAGTCCGATAATCAGTGGACTTGTCCGGATCAGTGAAACCCTAAGTGAATTGGGGACAAGTCCGCACTTGGAGGACTTGTCCGATTTAGGTCAGAGGGTTTTTCGGACTAGTCTGTGCTAGTATCGGACTTGTCCGATTTTGTGCAACTTGTGAAGTGTTTGGAGACCTAGTCCCCACTGGCGAGGACTAGTCCGATTCCAGTAAGATAGATATCGGACTAGTCTGTGGTGATATCGAACTTGTCTGATCTTGTGCAGAGAGATATCGGACTAGTCCGGTGTCAGTCAGACTAGTCCGGTCCTGTATAAACTTGTGCAATGTGTGTGATTATTTGTGCTTGAGCTCTTGGGGTATTTTTCCTTAACACACTCTATACAAAATGATCTACTACATTTGTTCCTTGAGCTCTTTTCCACATTGTCCTCATTCTCCTTTCTTTTTGGCTCTTTGCTCATTTTCTCATTTAAAACCTGTGCTCATCTCAACAAAGTGGTTAGGATCTCATTTGCTTGTCATAAATCATCCAAAACCCACAAGGGATTCCTAGATGCACTTTCAATCTCCCCCTTTTTGGTGATTGATGACAACCAATTGAGATTTCACAAAATATGATAAAAAATTAAGATTTTCATAAAGTGTGCACATATGAGTTTAAGACACATTAAGAAATGAAAACATGATCCATATGTGCACTGTTTATGGTGGGATGCGGAGCTAAGAGTATAGAGACAATAGTTATGATTAGAATGACATAATTGACATCAACACATCAACAACAAGCATATATGTCATTCTTGAAGCAAAATCACAGATTTCATCAATTACTTCATAAGTAGTTCAAAACATTGCATCACATGACCATAAGTATCATAAGAGCATATTAAAAGTTTTGCAAACCACAAAATAGACAAAAGACACAAAAA
The DNA here is from genome assembly GCA_036927565.1 of Tuctoria greenei. NCBI lineage: Eukaryota > Viridiplantae > Streptophyta > Magnoliopsida > Poales > Poaceae > Tuctoria > Tuctoria greenei. The sequence goes on along the minus strand of JAYESD010000004.1, from coordinate 18,248,464 downwards.
GAAGCACTCCTCTCATCCTACAGCTAAAACCTAAGACCCACCCTCAATCTCTCCCCCTTTGGCATCAAGACACCAAAAAGAAGGAGAGTAGAGACCTAAAGTCTTCAAGCCTCGCTGTCGGTCCTCTCATCATCTTCATCTTCATCTTCATCTTCGGGCTGATGAGGAGGAGGAGGAGGAGGAGGAGGAGGAGGAGGAGGAGGAGGAGGAGGAACGGAGCCACTCGAGCCCTTAATGCCAACATAGGCAAGCTCAGAGGGGGTCAAGGGCCCGAGCTCGGTGAAATCAGAGTCGGAGTCATCAGAAATTACTGGAGATCCAATGGGCTCGATCTCCAGCTTTTGACAAATCCGCTTCATGTTCTCCTTGACATATCTCATGTATTCCTTTCTTCTTTTGTTGAGCTTGTGGGCCCTTACCTCGGCCTTTTTGCAGGAGGCAAAAATAGCTTCCAGGTATTTGAAGATGCCACTTGCAGATCCCTTTTGAGGAGCTGCCCTAGTGGCAGGGGCAGCCCCGGCATCTCCACTCGCTCTTGCCAGAGCCTCTGCACTAGAAGAAGGAGAGGGAGCAACTTGAACATTTGCTTGTTGAGGCTTCTAAGGCCTCAATGGTGTGTGCTCCACATCTTCGACGAATTTGATGCATGTGACCTTGTCAATCAAGAACATGAGGTAGGGGGCATAGCCACAGGATCTGTTTGGGGTGCTAGAGATGTTGATCATATCATTCCAGATATAGTCAAACACATCAAACTTGCGGTCCTTGCTTATGACCTTCATCGAGATCCGGAGATAGCCCTGTACACTCCCTGCATCCCCATCCTGCGGGGCAATTTTAATGGCACTCTCATTATCACAAAGGAGTGGAATACGATTCATATTGTAACCGTAATCCCTTAGATTTTGTCGCATCCAAAGGAGTTGTGCACAACAACTCCCGGATGCAACATACTCTGCTTCGGCTATGGATAAGGCAATGAAGTTTTGCTTCTTGGAGGACCAAGAAACTAGGGATCTACCTAGGAGTTGGCATGTATCGGAGGTACTTTTTTATCAACTTTGCATCCGGCATAATCTGCATCGGAGTAACCAATGAGATTGAATTTGGATCCTTTTGGATACCAAAGACCAAGGTTGGGTGTATGAACTAAATATCTCAAGATCCTTTTTACGGCTGTCAAGTGACACTCCTTAGGATTGGCTTGAAATCTTGCACACAAACATACACTCAACATAATGTCTGGCCTAGATGCATATAAATAAAGTAGAGATCCAATCATGGAGCGATATACCTTTTGATCGACGCTAGGTCCATCTTCATTGAGATCCAAGTGGCCATTCTTTGCCATGTGAGTCTTTATGGGCTTTGCCTTGTCCATTCCAAACTCCTTGAGTATGTCTTGAGTGTACTTAGTTTGACTTATGAACGTCCCATCCTTTTGTTGCCTCACTTGGAATCCCAAGAAGTACTTTAGCTCTCCAATTATAGACATCTCAAACCTATCTGTCATAATTTTACTAAACTCCCCACAAAAAGATTTGTTAGTTGAACCAAAAATTATATCATCATATAGATTTGACAAACAAAGAGATCATTATCAAAGTTCTTTGTAAACAATGTATAATCTACGTTACCGATCTTAAAGCCATTTTCAATTAAGAAATCTCTAAGACACACATACCAAGCTCTAGGAGCTTGTTTGAGGCCGTAGAGAGCCTTACGCAATTTAAATACGTGGTCTGGGAACTCTTCATCTTCAAACCTGGGGGGTTGCTCCACATACACCTCCTTGATTGGTCCATTGAGGAAGGCACTTTTCACATCCATTTTATAGAGCTTGAAATCATGGTGAGTAGCATATGAAAGTAATATTCTAATGGACTCAAGTCTAGCTACAGGAGCAAAGGTCTCATCAAAATCCAAACCTTCGACTTGTGAATACCTTTGGCCACAAGTCGTGCCTTGTTCCTTGTCACCACCCCGTGTTCATCTTGTTTGTTGCGGAAGACCCATTTGGTGCCGACGACGTTGGATTTGGATCTTTCAACTAGTTTCCACACCTCGTTCCTTTTGAAATTGTTGAGTTCTTCTTGCATGGCCACTACCCAATCTGGATTCTTCAATGCATCCTCAACCCTGCGTGGTTCCAAAAAGGACACAAACGAGTAATGCTCACAAAAATTAGCTATGCGAGATCTAATAGTTACTCCCTTTTGGATGTCACCGATGATGTTGTCGATTGGGTGATCCCTTCGGACGCATTGGTGTACTCTTGGGTGTGGTACTTGCTGTCTTGAATCTTCATGATCATCTTCTTCTCCCCCTAAGTGGTTGCCCTCATTGACTTGTTGATCATTTTTGCTTTCTTGAGGTTGATCTTGTATGGAAGCTCCCCCTTGATCATGGGCCTCCTCTTGTGGTTCATTTTCCTCATGCATATATAGAGGTGGCTCTTGTGGTCGAACCTCACCTAATGCCATTCTTCTCAATGCTTGACAAGGAGCTTCTTCTTTATCTAGCACACAAGGATCAACTTGCTCCTTTTGGGAGCCATTAATTTCATCGAACACTACGTCACGTGCTACTTCAACAAGTCCGGAGGTCTTGTTGTAGACACGATAGGCGTAAGTGTTTGAATCATAACCAAGCAAGAAACCTTCATCGGACATCAAAGCGAACTTTGAAGTCCTAGGCTTCTTGTTCAAAATATAGCATTTGGAACCGAAAACTCAAAAATATGAAATATTAGGCTTGTTACCGGTGAGTAGCTCATAGGATGTCTTCTTGAGTAGTTGATGAAGACAAAGTCGATTTATGGCGTGGCAAGCAGTGTTGACCGCTTCCGCCCAAAATTGATCCGAGGTCTTGTACTCATCGAGCATTGTTCTCGCCATCTCTATGAGGGTTCGATTCTTCCTTTCGGCAACTCCGTTTTGTTGAGGGGAGTAAGGAGCTGAAAACTCGTGCTTTATGCCATCTTCATCTAGGTACTTCTCCACTTGTGTGTTCTTGAACTCCGTGCCATTGTTGCTTCGAATGTTCTTGATTGTCATTGAGAATTCATTTTGAGATCGCTTGAAAAACTTCTTGAGTGTTCCTTGTGTTTCTGCCTTATCATGTAAAAAGAAAATCAAGTGAAGGGAGAGAAATCATCAACAACTACTAAACCATATTTGTTACCGCCCATGCTTATGTAGGCAATTGGACCGAATAAGTCCATGTGAAGTATCTCGAGCGGTCTTGTTGTAGTCATGACGTTCTTCGTGGGATGGGGTGCTCCAACTTGCTTCCCGGCTTGGCACGCGCTACAAGGCCTATCTTTCTCAAAAACAACATCCTTCAAACCTCTGATGTGATCGCCCTTGAGGAGTTTTTGAAGGTTCCTCATACCAACATGTGTTAGCCGTCTATGCCACAACCAACCCTTGTTGGTCTTTGCAATCAAGCATGTGTCAAGTTTGGCTTTATCTTTGTTGAAGTCAACACGGTGAAGCTTTCCCTTTAACATACCCTTGAATGCAATGGAACCATCACTCCTCCTAGAGACGGTCACACCCTCATTAATGAACAAACAATTATAACCTTTGTCACATAATTGAGATATGGACAGCAGGTTATAATCTAAGGAATTAACATGTAATACATGAGAAAGATTGTGTTGTGGTGATATGGCAATTTTACCGGTACCGAGCACCTTTCCTTGACTATTGTCTCCAAAATAGATGCCCTCGCTTGGATCCTCATTTGCTTCGTACTCAACGGACATCCTTCTTTCTCCGGTCATATGGTTGGTGCAGCCACTGTCTAGCACCCATTTTGATCCACCGGAGGAATAGGTCTGCAAAAGCAAATTATGCCTTGGTTTTAGGTACCCAAGCTTGCTTGGGTCCTTTTAGGTTAGTCACAAGGGATTTGGGCACCCACACATGAGACTTGGTGTTCCCATGGCGTGGCCCAACATAATGAGCATAAATTTGCCAAAATTACTTCTCATTAAGACATAAGATGCATCGAAAGTTCTAAATAGCAACTGTTGTTGTTTATACACAGGACTAGTCTGAGAGATCGGACTTGTCCAGAGGACCGGACTTGTCCGGATCCCGACTGGACTAGTCCGGTGATCATGCGTGTTGGATTCATTAATTTTGGATTTTCCAGTTTGAGAGGGTCTTCCCTTTACAAAGGCATTGCTCTCCTTGTTATTCTTATGGCTTCTAGCATGTTTCTTTTCACCATAAGAGTAACCAATGCCATATTTGACATTTGGAGGTCTTGTGACCAAGTATGCACTACGTGCATATTTGATCTTCTCTTTGTCAAATATGCCATTTTGTGAAGGATGCCTGTCCTTGGTAGGGGTTGACTTGTCTTTCAAGCTGGTGTCAACTTTACCACATGTACAAGTAGAAGCAACTTCAAATTTAATGGATTGGGAAGGTGAACTTGAAGAGGATGAAGGGTCACCTTGCTTGAGTGACCCAACTTGCACTTCAAGAATCTTGTTAACCTTGATTAGGTTAGCAAGTTCATCCTTGATTGTAGCATTTGAGTCGCTTAACTCCAAACAAGCTTCCTTGCTTGAAGCTAATTCAAGCTCTAGTGACTTGCTTCGCTCCTTTTCAAGTTCTAGAAGCTTGTCAAGTTCGACATATTCCTCCTTTTGGGAGATAATCATGTCTTCTTGATGATGTATCAACTTCTCCTTCTCAACAAGTTGATCAAGTAAGAATTTCATTTTTGTGGCTGTTTTCTTATCTAGTCCAATGAGCATATCCTTATTATCGCTAGCAATTTCACTATCACTAGACTAGGAATGCACGGAAGAGGGTTTTGTTGTTACCTTGCGTTTACCTTCCTTTGCCATGAGGCAAGTGCCGTTCCCCTTCTATACACCGAGAGTAGGGAAGAGAGTGGACTTCTTGGATGTCTTTTTGATGGCTATGCTAGCCATCTCCTCATCTTCTTCGGATGAGGACTCATCATTTGAGTCCCATTCTTTCCCAAGATGTGCTTGTTCAGCTTGCTTCTTCTTCTTGAAGAACTTCTTGGGTTGAGGCTTTGCTTCTTTGTTTTTTTTCTTGTTCTCTTCATATGGGCAATGTGATTCCCAGTTTCGAAAAATGAACCAAGCTAACGTATATGTGTGCCCAGAATGTTCATCACACATACACGAGTGCAATCACAAAAGAGTATACAGAAAATTACCACAGAGCAAGATTAATTATCAAATTTTATTACACAAACCAAATTATCCTCGAATACAAGCTCCAATGAATATTAATGGCAGGTTCAACTAATGCAGTGGAAATAAACTAATTAAGCAAACTAAGCATAAGGGATAGCGCAGCTCCATGCAACACAACAGTCAAAGCTGACGGTAGACACGACCTAGAACTCCGCATTATCACCATCCTGACCTGCAACTGTTGGGGGGATTGCAAGAGTGAGTACATGTCATACTCAGCAAGTGTGGAAAGTATGACATGTGGATTATTCAAATGACGACAATAATAATGGCAAAGTGCTGAAAAGTACATCAAAACATTTGAAAAGCAATATATTTCATGTATGTGAAATAAACCCATCATAATCATAAGTAATATCATAATACCAATCCACAATTCACCATCCTCATCAATAATTTCAGGTTTCACCATTTGCCAATAACCATATTCAATACCAGAAATAAATCCATAACCATCCATAACCATTACCAAACCATAACCATCCCAAATAACATCCCTATACCGAGTTTCCTCTAATCATGGAAGTTGTCCAGGTGCTCATAACCAGGAGCACGGCTATCATGATAGTTTTATTAGACTCTGCAGAGTTTGTACCACTTTACTCACGTGTTCGTGATTTCATCACCTTTCGGTGACTAAGAACCTCCCTTATGCCATGACCCGTCGGTCATATTACACACTTCCGTTTGGTGTGTGGCCAAGAGATCACAAAATAGCCTTTACAAAGGGATTACTAGCCTATTTAGACCCCACTGAGGTTTCACCAGTGGCGATGTCTCCCGCAGAGCACATCTTCAACCAAGGGCCCCCTCTTGAGCCATTCGGATCCCAAGGTAGTCCCACCAATCATCAACAAACCCAATCCAACTACCCCTTCCCCGAGCATCCTTGATGGTCCAAATAGCACTGACAAAGCCCTAATTAATCAGCTACGCCGCACCCATACTTGGCCTCACGGTGGCACTGTACTCCTGGCCTATTCTCGCATGAACCGGTCCTTAGATCTAAAGCAAGCAAACCACCATACATCCAACCAATCCACATACCAGGCTTTCTTAGATCACCCATTACCATATCATATTTAACCAGTTCATGTTAACCATAGTCTCATTCATGCATAAATAAATTAAGTGGTATAGTTGTTTTCCCATCCCAGTTGATTAAGCGAAGCAAAAAGGTAAAAAATCTCATCCCGACTCTCTACCATATATCCTAGGTGACAAGGGTGGTTAAACAAAGCTAGTAAACTTCCTATAATAGGATTCCCATCAAATTGACACAAGCATGCAATTTTGCAAACAAAACATTTATTTTAAAACGGGATCAATATGCTTCAAGGACACTTGCCTTGCTCTTGCGGTTGATTAGGGTCAAAGCCTTCAAACTCTTGGTGCTGTAGATCCTCCACGGCACTTTCTAGCGCAAATTCGTCTAATCCGCACAATAAACATACAAGACAAGAAACACAATCAAAGAGTGCACAAATATTACTCAATATGACATGACATGCATGATTGATGCAAATGCAAGGTAGAACTTGTTACTAGATGGCTTTTAATGGTCAATAACTAGTTCTAATATCTTTTAACAAGTTTATACAAGTTTGGATTCGATTAGATCAAATTTTTAGAATTTAATTTGATGCAATTTAACCAGGAAGATCGGACTAGTCCGCTAGGGACCGGACAAGTCCGCCCTCTGCGAGATCAGCGGATTAGGGTTTTCTAGATCGACGTGAATTTGGAGATTAGGGGTTGAATTCTCGTAAGGAAAAGAGAATAGAAGGTATACCAGGTGTTTAGGACTCCAATGAATTAAGAAACTTTGAGGTAACACTTGGATCTTGGTGATCTAGGGTTGGTGATGAACTTGGGGATGAATTGGTGGTGAAGGACGAAACTTGGTGGAGATCTTGATCCTCTTTTGTTTCCTCCTCTTCTTCTTCTTGCTTGGGATCTTCTCCTCCCTCCTTGATGGTGGCTCCCCACGAACTAGGGTTTGGGTGGGGTGTAAAAGTGGCAAATAGATGTCAATCCAAGGGGTGGGGCTGTTTATATAGAGGTGGAGGCTACGATTAGATGGATTTCGAGTTTTTGGATGAGTAGAAGCGGGTTTAGAGTCCCACATGGGCTCTAAAAGAGTTAGGCATGACGTCCCTAGGCCCACTTAACATGAAACCCAAGAAACAAGTCGTAAAACAAAAGATCAACTCGGAGTTGCGAAATATCGGAGAAGTCCAGACAGGACCGGACTAGTCCGAAGTCGCCCAGAGAGAAAATCGGACAAGTCTGGCCAAACATCGGACAAGTCTGAATTTAACCAGAGAGGAAAACGGACAAGTCCGCTGGAACACCGGACTAGTCCGGAAAAGTCCAAGGACTTAGCAATTTTTCAAGGATTCATGGAATATCGGACTAGTCCGCACAAAATCGGATAAGTCTGAAAGTTTCCAGGGGCAAAATCGGACTAGTCCGCAGCAAAAACGGACAAGTCCGTTTTTAGTCAGAGAGAAATCGGACTAGTCCTCAGCAAAATCGGACTAGTCCGCACTTTCCTGCATTTTAAGTGCGGTTTTGTTCCAAATCAATTTTAAACTCGTTCCTCTTGTTGTGGGTTAATGTTAAACATGTATATGAGTGTATATAGGCCATGATGCATGAAAATGAGGGTGCTACAAACCTAACCCCCTTAAAATGAATCTCACCCTCGAGATTCGACGTGGAAGAGAAGAGATAGGGAAAGTCCTTCTTGATATCATCCTTCAATTCCCACGTTGCTTCTTTTTCTGTGTGGTACTTCCATTGAACTTTACACCATCTAATAACCTTGTTCCTTGTGACTCTCTCCTTGGTTTCTAAGATTTTGATCGGTTGTTCGGCATAAGTCAAATCTTCCTCTAGTTCCAATTCTTCCATTGGCACTTGTTCTTCCGATACTCTCAAGCACTTCTTGAGCTGGGAAACATGAAATACATCATGTACGTCTGAAAGATGAGCTGGCATCTCCAACTTATACGCTACTTCTCCTCTTTTGTCCAAAATCTTGAATGGTCCAATATAACGAGGTGCGAGCTTGCCTCTTATGTTAAACCTCTTATGACCTCTCATTGGTGACACCTTGAGGTAAACAAAATCTCCTATTTCAAAGGCTAATTTCCTTCTCCTATTGTCCGCATAGCCTTTTTGCCTTGATTGGGCAGCCCTCAAGTTTTCACTAATTATTTGGACTTGCTTTTCGGCTTCTTGCAACACATCCGGACCAAATACTTGAGTTTCTCCTGCCTCATTCCAGAACAAAGGTGTCCTACACTTCCTCCCATAAAGCGCTTCATATGGTGACATCTTCAAACTTGCTTGGTAACTATTGTTGTATGAAAATTCCGCGTATGGCAAGCTTTTGTCCCAACTTTTCCCATGCTTCAAAGCACAAGCTCTTAACATGTCCTCCAAAATCTGATTGGTTCTTTCGGTTTGTCCATCCGTTTGAGGATGATATGCTGAACTAAAATTCAACCTCATTCCCAAAGCTTCATGCAATTTTTGCCAAAATCTGGAGGTAAATTGAGAACCTCTATTCGACACGATCTTCTTCGGGACTCCGTGTCGACACATAATCTGCTCCATGTATATTTTGGCCAATCGTGCAGCTGTATATTTGGTCTTCACAGGGGCAAAATGAGCTGACTTGGTTAAGCGATCCACAATTACCCAAATTGAGTCATATCCGGACTGAGTACGTGGTAACCCAACTATGAAGTCCATTCTAATTTCTTCCCACTTCCATTTTGGGGTCTTCAATGGTTGCAATAACCTGGCTGGTATTTGATGTTCCGCCTTGACTCGTTGGCACACATCACACAATGCTACGTATTCAAATATGTACTTCTTCATGCTATCCCACCAATAGCAAGCCTTCAAGTCTTTGTACATCTTCATACAACCGGGGTGAATTTGTGGGGACCGGAATCCCGACATCCGAGGATCTCATTGGGTGGTGTCGTGCGATGCGACACCCAACAGTTATACATGAATAGAACCTGAATAAGTACAAGACGAAGTCTTTTATTTATCTTACAGCGGAAGTTTTTACAATACTAGCGTAAGGAAAGAAAATATATATATATATCATAGCTACGCTCTCAGCACTAGCTATGCAAAAGCAAAGTTATCCATGCCTTGGATACTTCGCACTAGCAGCACTCAATTATGGCGGCGTGCAGGGTTCCCACTCGGTTGTACACCCTGGAGGGGGTGCAGCCTCATCATCAAACCCATCATAAACTGTATAACCTGCAAAACTCGTTAACTACAAACGTGAGCATAAGGCTCAGCAAGACTAACCCGTCTCACTAGACATATGCAAGGGGACACTAAACATAGGTAAGGTAAAGCATAAATAACTCGCCTACAAGTGGATCCGTATAATCAAGTTTTAAGTAGCAAATGACATTCTCCAAGCACAGCACATCATGGGCTCCACAATCAAACAAGAAACTCTTTACCGATGATATGACATGCTTAGAGCACATAACGCTATTACAGCTAAAGTATGGGGAAATTGTAAACTTTTAATTGTACCATCTCTAAATCATACAAGGTTGCAGAGTAATCATAATTCCATACAATATGATTTTCTGACTTCTTTAGTATTTACTACGTCACGACATAGTGAACAAGTGGTACTCTATTACTGTGAGGGACAGTGATTGCAATCAGGACACACCCGTACAACACGACACATACGTCGTTCGGAAGTGTCAGCGAGCACACCCGTACCTACATAACACTTCAGTACTAGGCGTATATGACCACCTTTCACAAGAAACCCGAACGCCGAGCCCGTCTCACCTCCGCGAACAGAAGGTCTCCGCACGGAACACCTCATGTGTCCGCCGACCGATTTACACCTTACTGTCCTCAACCCACCCCTATCGATGGTGAGTTAATGGGCCTCGACACCCCAGTTATCAAGTTACATCAGTTTATTGGATTCCATATGTCCATTATGTTGTCGGTACAAGTCAAGCTTGTTCAGTGGGGCCGCACACGAAGCGGGCCTTAATCGACACAGGCAGGGCTACGCGACCGAGACTCACTTCTCGCCGCTTCCTATCCATTACCTGCCCAGTCTCCATTTCATTATATTCTGCCATTTTGTATCTAACCAATCCTGTGAGATATGTCCTACATCTCTCGCGAGTAGATTCCAACTACTCGACTTCTACCGGATTTCCTATGCATTAGCAAGGCATTTACTACAGGTCAAATTGTAACTCGTTCCAACCAATTCCTGGGATTTTTGGCCATGCAAGTGGAGTATCAAACACCTTATACGTAATGAACAATATCAACTGAAGATGTAAGTGAATAAAACTGGAAAAGTTTAAAAAGCTCTTAAATGCAAACCGGGGCTTGTCTTGTTGCACGTCAGAGTCTGAGTTAATATTTGGAAGGTGCTCTTCCAAGACTTCTGGCTCCTCCTCGACTTCGGTCACTATACGATATGCATATAACATGTATATAAATGACTTTGAAAAATAATTATTACCAAGACCATAATTTAACCCATGGTGATCATTGTATGATAGGGACCCTAATTGGCTTTGGAACTTCGATGGTAGATACTAAAGAATATGGTCATGGCTCTTGCAAAGAACAGGAGATGATCATAGTAGATTGTGGTCTCCAAAATTATGGCAAGCAATCAACTTCCCAAAAATTCTAGAGAGGAAACTGTAGCTTGAACCTAACTAACAGTTGATAATCAAGATAGAGGAAGTTGTCCTGGTTCTAACAAAATTGGTTTCTTAATTTTCTAGGCTTTGGTAAAGTAGTTATTGAATTTCTAAGTTGGCAATAATTTCTGGAATTATTTACATTTGAATTCTTGGCTTTTTAAACAAATATTCAGTTTGTAGCTGGATTAGGACTATGATATTAGGTCAATTAAATCCAAGATTTTTACAGGAACTAGTATGTGACTAAAGGAAGGTTCAATTTAAATTTGGGCCACAATAAAGCAACTGAACATCTGTAAAAATTCAATAACTGAAAAAGGAAATTGAACAATACAGAGGTTTAAACAGGAGCAATGGTTTCCAAACTTTTTCTGGTTGTCAAGAATAGGACACCAAATTTTATGTAAATTTTAGGAATTTTCCAGTGGTTATCTTGTCTGGAAAAATTGCATTTGTATTTGGAAAGATTATTTTCTACAGAATTTAACTTTGGGTTTCACAGAACCTAATTGGTATTTACAGAAACTAGAGCTCAAGGGCTTTAAAACAAAATTTGTTGGAAGATTTTTGGAGTAGTCTACTGAGAGATATTCAATTTAGAAGTTTGGATAATTTTCTGGAATTATTTTAATAACCCGTTGGCGCCAGAATTCAAATTTCAATCGGCGGGTCCCACGGGCCACGTGGCGCGCTTTGGTCAATGCAACACCGTGGTCCACAGAACTATTCGCACGCAGCCGCACGGGATCCCTGCCGCACCGTGATCTCGCAGTCGTTGGCAGGTGGGACCCTACCGGTCGTCTTCTACCTCGGGCCAGTGCCCGCGCAAGGCGGCGCCCGCGGCGGTGACTCGCCGGCGAGCTCGCCGCTGGCTAAACCGACGGGCCAAACTCGCTCAAACTCACCTCCTGGGGGTTTTTGGGGGCGCTGAGCACGACGGTGAGGTCGGTGGGGCCAGAAACTCGCCGGAAGTGGCCGTGCGACGGCGGCGGCGGCGGTGAGCACTCGGGCAATGTGGAACTTGCTCCAGAGTAGCTCAAACCACTCGGGATCTTCTTCAAAACACTCCTGGAATGATGCTGATCAAGGAAATAGACGTGGAAGAGGAGAAAACCAACGGGAACTATGAGCTCGACGGTGAACTGAGGTTTCCTCACCGGCAGCGAGCAAAACTCGATTTCCTCAGCCGTTGCTTGATATTTTTTAGGAGTTTTTGCTCAGGTAGGAGCGTTAGGACCTATAGAAACTATCCCTAAGCAATTGCATGGAATCATTACTTGTAGAAATGGAATTTAAACAAAAACCTAGCGAGCTCATTCACTTCGGCTGTAAGAAAGAAGATCGATAACTTCTTCAATTCTCAACGAAAAAGGAAACGGTTTGCACCGAGAGTTAGAGCTCGACTAGGCGCACATTTAAGCTGTTGGAGTCGTGGCTTGAAACGGCGCGAAACGGCAGCGCACCACGAAGCAGAGGTGGGCAGCGGCGATGGCGCGCAGCGGAGATTAACTCGCGAGAGGGGGGAAAACACCGATCGGGGATGGGAAATATGGTAGCGTCGGCGGCCTTTTATAGCCCGCGGCAAGCTAGCATGCAGGCAGCTCGCTGGAGCTGCATGCGCGCGCGCTGTCACGCAGTCGAGCGCCGGCGCAGAGATGGCAGGCGGCCGACCTGACCCCTTCAGCAGCGGCTGACCGGTGGGGCCCACAGGTCAGTCAGACCCCCAATACAAAAGTTAATAATTCATTTAAAAATAGAAGATCAACTCCAAAAATCATGAAACTTGTGGAGATGGTCAATGAATTATTCTGAACCCAATGTTTAACTCAAATCTTATGTTCAAAGAAGTTGGAAAAGAATTTAAAATTCAGATTTGAATTTGATTCAAATTTGTTAAGAGACTCAAATAAAATAGAAAATGAGTTCCCAAAATCTTGAAATTTTGCAGGAAAGCTATTGAGAATATTATAAGGCCAAGGAAAAATTTAGAGCCTCTAATTTGAATATTTTTGGCAGGGCCAATTAGTACTACACTTTAAATTGCCCTAATAATCTTCATCCAAAAAATTCTAAAAATTTGAAGAGGGGTGAATAAAATCATTCTAGAATTAGTGGTGATGTCCAATACTCATGTTAATAAAATTTAACCATGAGTGCAAGAAAGGTTTGGATGGTATAAAGTTCATGTGTACCACTATATTGGATCTCTAATATAGTTGATCACAAAACTCATGACTGAATTCACATGCCATAAAAGTGGGGTTTTACATTCCTCCCCCCTTAAAAGAATCTCGTCCTGAGATTACAAAAGGATGCAAAAGGAAAAAAGATCTAACGAACATATGCCGCTAACAGTTCCGGATAGTTCGTTCTAAGATACCCCTCGCTTTCCCACGTGGCTTCTTCAGCACTGTGGTTGCTCCACAAGACCTTGTAGAAACGCAAGGTGTGGCTTCTTGTGGTGCGAGTCTTCTCATCGACGATCTGAGTTGGATGCTCGGAATAAGTGATATCTGGTTGGAGAGCTTCCAAATCTTCTATACGGACATCAGCGGGAGTTTTAATACATTTCCGCAACTGGGAAATGTGGAATACATCGTGAACTCCTAAAAGTGACGACAGTAACTCCAATTGATATGCCACAGGTCCGCATTGTTCCAGGATTGCAAATGGCCCAATAAAACATGGAGCTAGCTTCCCTTTCACTCCGAATCGATGGATACCTTTCATAGGGGACACACGAAGATAGACGGAATCCCCCACGTTGAAGTGAAGTGGTCGACGTCGTTTGTCCGCATAGCTCTTCTGACGAGACTGAGCAGCTTTGAGATTGGTTTGAATAGTGCGAACTTGCTCTTCGGCTTCTTTTATTAAGTTGATGCCATATACCACTCGTTCCCCAGATTCACACCAGTTCAAGGGTGTGCGACACTTCCGGCCATAAAGAGCTTCATATGGCGCCATCTGGATGCTTGCCTGGTACCCGTTGTTGTATGAAAATTCCGCCAATGGTAGATGATCATCCCAATTCCTACCATGGTGGATGACACAGGCGTGAAGCATGTCTTCTAGTACTTGATTCACTCGTTCGGTCTGACCATCGGTCTAAGGATGATAAGCCGAGCTCCGAATCAACTTGGTTCCTAGCGCATCGTGGATATGCTCCCAGAATCGCGAAACAAATACAACTCCACGATCGAAGATGACGGTGCGGGGTACTCCGTGGAGGCATACGATTATGGCAATATATAACTCCGCGTATCTTGATGAATGATAGTTGGTATTGACAGGAATGAAATGTGCCGTCTTAGTCAGTCGGTCAACTATCACCCAGATTGAATCGTGTTTTCGGAGAGTGAGAGGTAAACCCACAATGAAATCCATGCTGATATCCTCCCATTTCCATGCCGGGATGCTAAGGGTTGAAGCTGTCCGGCTGGCTTCATATGGTCGACCTTCACTCGCCGACACATATCACACTCTGATACGTATTTAGCTACTTCCCTCTTCATCCGCGTCCACCAGAATTTCTTTTTAAAATCTTGGTACATCTTGTTGCTTCCCGGATGAATGGAATACTTGGATAAATGAGCTTCATCCAGTATCTTCCCCCGAAGTTCCATGTTTCGGGGTACCACTATACGGTTGTTAAACCAGAGGGTACCTTCATCGTCACTTCGGAAACATTTCATCTCCCCCTTCTTTATTCTTTGCCGAATATGCGACATCCCCTTGTCCTCCTTCTGAGCTGCCATAATACCCTCCCTGATGGTAGGAATGAGAGCAAGATTGTAGAGTGCCCCATATGGAACCAAGTAGAGACTCGGTTCTTCTTCTCCTTCCATCAAGGTAATGGAAATATTGTTGATATGGGACTTGCGGCTCAGAGCATCTGCGACTACGTTTGCCTTGCCTGGATGGTAGTGGATCTCAATTTCATAGTCCTTGATCAACTCTAACCATCTCCGTTGTCGCATGTTCAAATCCTTCTGGGTGAAAATGTATTTCAAGCTCTTGTGATCAGTATATAGGTGTACTAGATTACCCAGTAAATAATGCCTCCACATCTTCAATGCCAGTACCACAGCAGCGAGCTCAAGATCATGAGTCGGGTAATGCTGCTCATGGTTCCGGAGCTGCCGTGATCCATACGCGATCACTCTTCGCTCTTGCATCAACACACAACCTAAACCAATCCCAGATGCGTCGCAATAGACATCAAATGATTTGGTTGTGTCTGGTTGGGCTAAAACTGGTGCCGTTGTAAGGTGTTTCACCAATGCTTTGAAACCTGCCTCACATGTCTCAGTCCATACATACTTCTGCCCTTTCTTCAGAAGTTCGGTCATTGGTTTAGCTATCTTGGAGAAATTGGGTATATACCTCCGGTAATATCTTGCTAAACCCAGGAAACTTCGGACTTCATGCACAGACTTTGGAGCCTCCCATTTGAGGACTTGCTTGATCTTGCTGGGATCAACTGCAATCCCTTCTGCTGATATGATGTTCCCTAAAAATGGCACTTGGCTGAT
Organism: Tuctoria greenei; assembly: GCA_036927565.1. Lineage (NCBI taxonomy): Eukaryota > Viridiplantae > Streptophyta > Magnoliopsida > Poales > Poaceae > Tuctoria > Tuctoria greenei. The sequence continues at coordinate 18,232,946 of JAYESD010000004.1, read as the reverse complement.
CCAGAATTCATACTTGCTGAACTTAGCATATAGCTGATGGTCCCATAATCGTTGAAGCACGATACGCAAGTGTTGAGCATGTTCTTCTTTGGATTTTGAATACACAAGTATGTCATCGATGAAAACCACGAAAATCTTGTCCAATTCGGGCATAAACACCGAGTTCATGAGATACATGAAATGAGCCGGTGCATTGGTCAATCCGAAAGACATAACAAGGTACTCATACAGTCCATACCTTGTTGAGAATGCTGTCTTTGGTATATCTTCTGGTCGGATCCTAATCTGATGATAACCAGAGCAAAGATCCATCTTCGAAAATACCTTAGCGCCCACCAATTGATCGAAAAGAATATCAATGTGTGGTAGTGGATACTTGTTCTTGATAGTGACAACATTGAGTGGATGATAGTCTACACACAGTCTCAAGGTCTTGTCCTTCTTTTCTACGAACAGTGCAGAACAACCCCATGGTGACGAACTTGGACGAATGAAACCTTTGTTCTCAAGTTTAGTTAACTGTTCCTTAAGTTCTGCAAGTTCCTTGGGTGCCATCTTGTAGGGTGGTCTTGAGATTGGCACTATTCCCGGTGCAAGCTCAATCTTAAACTCTATATCTCTTTTCGGGGGCATACCAGGGAGATCTTCAGGGAATATGTCGGGGTACTCACATACTACTGGAATATCATTAAGTTCAATAACTTCGGTATTGTGAGTAGATGGTTCCAAAGGAATGATGTTCTCAAGATTGAGAACTTGTGGTTGATGGCGTGGAGAGTTTAGATATATTTTTCGAGGGACCAGATCTAGAATAGCACCATGGTATTGCAACCATGCCATTCCCAAGATGACATCTAATTTCTGATGCTCTAGTATCAGAAGTGAAGTAAGATATATGGTTCCATCTAGGTTTAGTGGTATCCCAGGAACCAATTCATTTGTTACTGTTTTCCCGGCTGGAGTGCTAATCACATATGGAGTTTTGGTGGATATAACAGGCAATTGACTTTTAATGACAAAAGATTTACTAATGACATTGTGTGAAGCTCCGGAGTCAAAGAGTATGACTACGGGATGACTGAAGATAGAGAACGTACCCGTGAGCACTGGTGCGCCTTCCGGAATGTCCTCGATGGCGAGGTGGTGGACGTTGCCGGTTCTGGTGGCTGGCTTCTTGTGCTGGTTGCGGGGTTGGTTGGGCCCCTGGTAGGATGATTGCCCGCCGCCTTGTCGATTCTGAGGGCAGTCCTTGGCGAAGTGTCCCGTGCGCCCACACGTGAAACACGTGTATTGGGTTTGGCCAGTACTAATGGGAGGACGGAATCCCGCTGCACGTGGTGGAGGTGGAAGTGCACGTGGGATCATCCCCTGTTGTTGCTGCGATCGGGATCCAAAGTTGCTGAACTGGCGACCACTTAACATTGGTGGTCGTGATGGTGGTTGCCACCTCTGGCCGGATGGTGATCGATACACCATACGGTACTTCTGAGGAGCACCACCTCCGCTGCCCTACGGAGCACTCCTCTTCTTTTTGTCTGAGGACAGCTCGCGCATAGCGTCCTCCTGCATGATAGCGGCATTGACGATGTCGTTGAAGCTGCCGCGGTTGAACAGGACAAGGTTGTCCTTCATCTTGGGGTTCAAACCCCGGTAGAAGCATTCGTGCATCCGATCTTTGGTATTCACTTGGTCCTGAGCGTACTGGGCCAAGTGGTTGATTGCTTTGGAGTACTCGTATGCACTCCTTCCTCCCTGCCTTAGCTCCAAGAACTCTTGAGGCTTCCTTCTCATAATCCCGGAAGGGATGTGGTAGGCGCGGAACGCCTCCCGGAATTTGGCCTAGCTTACGACATGGCCTGCGGGGCGTGCGGCAAGGTAATTGGCCCACCATGCACCGGCAGACCCCTGCAGTTGCTGCGCTGCAAATAGCGCCTTCTGCTGTTCGGTTACCTCGAGTTAGCCAAACTTTCCTTCAATGGTGCGGAGCCAATTATCCGCATCCAACGGTTCATCGGCCTCTCTGATGACCGGTGGATGTGTTGATGAGAAATCAGAGTAGGAACTCTGATATTGCTGACATGGTCCATCATTCTGTCGTCCCCCTTGATGGGACGAGTGCTGCACCAGAGTCCGCAATAGCTCGGTTTGATCGTCGCGCGAGCCGAGTACTGCAGCGAGAACCTCCGCGAGGCTCCTCGGAAGTGTGGGCGGAGGTGGTGGAGGTGGTTGCGTTTGAGGCGTACTCTGCCCCGGGGGTGGTGTGTCATCCCCCTGCCCTCCACTTGAGCCTCCCACTTCTGGGGCTGCACGTGTACGCACCATGCTGCAATACAACGATTCACACCATAAGTTTCACTGCCTTAAGTTCATCCTTCCATATAAATAGTAATGCGGTAGGTAACAATAGATGATGCATAACATTCACATATATTGATAAAGCACAAACTTTATACAATCTATATTATCTTGGGCCCAAGTTTACAATAGAACTCCAAAAATATACAGACTTCATTTAAAGAAGTCGTCTCATCTGTGCTTGGGCACCACAAGTCGTCATGTCCATGTCATCGTACACATACCTCGCTACTATCTATAACAAGACTCATAAAGTCACACAACACACGTGGCGTTTACTTCTCATTATTACACTCGGCCTAAAGTGATAAGTATATCAACACGGCCCTCTACTCATAAAACTCGATCTCCTGAGGATCTTCTTCCTCCTCGTCATCCTCAGGATTAGGCACCACTGGTATGGGTGCTGGAGCAGAAGATGATGCCTCGTTCAAAAGTGACGTCCTTTTGGCAATCATAGTTTGCCAATCCGTCTGTACCATAAACATCCCCCAGCCCTCGTTCTCCTGTTGAGCCTGCTCACAGTTGGTCTTCTAGCTCTGAGCCTCCACTCTGGACTGATCCCGATTTGCAGTCACCGCGTCCAACTGGGTGTCCCGCTGGTGTCCATAGTGTAGGCTCGACTCCAAGTCAATTTCCATCTCTAGAGTCTCCTGGCGAGATGATGAGGACATCACAACAGCGGAGACGCGCATTGAACTGCAAGGACCAATCACAAGAGCACGGGCACAGTTATTAAATCAGCAGGTGAATTCGTTCTTAACTTCTTTTGCATGTGAGTTTGAGAATAGATTGCTATGTGATGATTTAATTGTTATCAGGAATAATGGAGAAGATCAACAAGTGAAGGAAGGAGGCCTTGGGAGCGTGGACAACCACCTGGGACGTCCACAAGTAGATGGAAATAGTTTACAACTCGGACTCGAGTTCAACTCGGAGTCCAGGAGCAGTCCACCTTAAAACAGATGCCCAGGAGGCATACGGACTCCGTTTTCGACGTTCTACATATGCACGGAAAGAGGGGAAGATAAACTTTCCAATGGTTCTGGTCCCACCTCAAAATTCCTCCGGAGTCATTGGGAATCGTCGAAACAAGTAGAGTCCATATTTCTGTCCGGTGCTGCGCCACCGAATCGGGCCTTTGGGCCTTGTATCCCGTAAGAGTCCATTAGGGACGCGTCTAATCATGTTTTGGTCGAACCCTAACCTATAAATACTGCAGCCGCCGGTCATATTCGGTGGGTTTTGCTTAGATCAATAAAATCGCCGTTCTACGGTTTGTGAGACCCCAATTTCGCGATTTCCGATCGTGTCTTCTACGTTCTTGCTCGTGTTCTCGATTGCACTTGCAGGGATTAGCCTTCTTGGCGAGGTCAAGCATGTGCAGCACGGTTGATAACCAACGGAGCCGTGGTGTAGTGATCGCAGGGGTACTCGAACCTCTCGAGTGCCGCGGATCATCAACGTCGAGTTCTCCACCCCAATCGACATACCTTTCGGAAGATCGGGCCTAACCATACTCATCAATTGGTATCAGATTTCCAGGTTGCCCGTGAGGTATCTTTGTTTTCCTTCCTTCCATTAGATCGATTTTGTTTCGTACCTAGAGTCCACAAAAAAGCCACAAAAAAATTAGATCGTTTTTACCGCTTCCCAGACTATAGTGCCTGCAGTTTCGTTTTTCAGTTTGCATTGTTGAGTTTGCATTCGTGTGGTTGAGTCTTGTTGCTGGTTTAGCTTTGTGTTTTTTTGGACCTAGTTATCGTGTTTCGTCCTTGTTTTCTTGCTATTCGACACCTATTCCACAATCCCTAAATAACAAACCGATCCGCCACGTTCATCGGTTTGCCCTAGCTAGCCGCCTTGTGTGAACTCCCGCATCGCCAGCCCAAGATTAGGTGACAAATCTTTGTGCCATTCATCCTTGAATCATCACACACCACCCCATTAGTTGCTGTGCAAATTCCCGATCGTTTTCGTATCCGTTTGCGAGTTCTGTTCTAAAACCGAGTTGGAATCAACATCCAAAAAAAAACGTAACTCGGACAGCCTACCTTAAAACGGCCATAACTTTCGCATACGAACTAGAAATCGGGCGAATTTTTTTTTTCAAATTCATCTACGCGAAATTTCGCATCTGATTTTCCGCTGCGTAGCTGCGTTCGGCGAATTTAGATTGCCCAAATTCCCCTCGGAAGATAGGCTATTCGGCCTCCGAAGTTTCAGCACAAATTTTAAAGAACCTTCTTGATTTTCCATAGGCCGCATATTACATCCAATTGAGCTGCAAATTTGTGTGCTTCCTATAATTGTGCTACTGAGTAAAGAAAAAATATCAAAAAAATATTACAAAAAAGAAAAAAAAATTGTGAAGAGCACGCATATTAAAGCAATTGGCCTATACCACTTGGTGCTGTTTGTTTGGTTATACCATTCTGTCTTTCTTTTGCCTTGATACTTCCTTGTGTTGTGCTAGGCTCTAGGGCACTTAGTTGACCAGCAACAGTTTCCTACATTGAATACTTATTCAACTTTGTTTAGCTGTTAACGATTTTCTGCTTATTAGCCACCATATTGTGCCATCCAAGCTCCACCTTTCTCTTGAGCATAACAGGTACCTTTGTAATCACCCCACGCTTCATTGGTTCATCTCACCGTCCACACCACCTGCTGTGTCGGTAAGAACACTTGTAAGAGCGTGGTAAGACGCTTGAGCGAGATAGATTGTTTTCTTCCACCTTCCACATTGTCACTGTAGTTGATAGGGATAACATTTTTTTTGTTGTCTTTTGTTTCCTACTAACAATGGCAGGAGAAGAAAATAATGACGAATGTGTTCAACATGTTGAGTTACGTGATATGTTCGCCAAATACAACGCATCAACGGAGGAGTCATTGGCGAACTTGACTCGCAAACTGGATGACCTTGCTCTTCGGATGAATACTTTTGAGGCTCGGTTGCCTCTCGCTGGAAGACAAGAAGACAATGCTTATGATGAACTGGAAGATCACAGTAATCAGCCAAGACTGCCACTTTATCGTTGAGGTATGGGAGGTAATAATCATAACAATTATAACCGCCCTCCTGATGATCCTTTTGCTAAAGTGAAATTTACTATACCCTCTTTTTCTGGTGCTTATGATGCTGAGGCTTATCTTGATTGGGAGATGACAATAGAGCAAAAATTTAATTCCCATCTTGTTCCTGAACAACATAGAGTTCGTCAAGCCACTAGTGAGTTTAAGGACTTTGCTATCATATGGTGGAATGAACTTGTTAAAACTAGAACTGATCCTCCAACATGGGATAGATTAAAGGAAGCTATGCGTGTTCGATTTGTTCCTCCATCTTTTCAGCGGGACCTTCGCAAAAAATTGCAGCGTTTAGACCAAGGTAACATGTCCGTAGAGGAGTATTATCAAGCGTTACAAAAGGGTATGCTGCGTTGTGGGGTAGTAGAGGACATGGATGATAAAATAGCTCGTTTTTATGGGGGGTTGAGGCGTGAAATTCAGGACATTGTTGATTACAAAGAATATGATACTGTTAACAGATTGTTTTAGCTTGCTATGTTGGCAGAAAAAGAATTGCAGGGCCGACAACAACAGCAACAACGCACGAGGAGCAACTTCACGCCGCGTGCAGCAACTACACCATCCAAAACAGCACCATCTTCGGCCCCCCATGCAGCGACTACACCACCCAATGGCAGCCAACGAACTATACCTGCTACTCCACCTTCTCGCGTGCCGGAAGGCAGCAAGGCGACATCATTCAAGCCTTCGTCGTCCACTCCTTCTACGGGTCGTACTTCTGACATTAAGTGTCACCGCTGCCAGGGACTTGGTCATATGATGAGAGATTGCCCGAGCAAACGAGCATACATAGCACGCAACGATGGCGGGTATGATAGTACTTCGGATGTTGAAGATGAATATTCTCTTGCTACTGACTTTACAGATCCAAATGACGAACACACCGAAGAAGAGGTACTTGGTACAGCGGCGATGGAGAACTATAGGAGCATCATTGTGCAGCGTGCCTTGAGCTCCAAAGTGGAGACCGACGACAAGCTACAACGACACAACCTCTTCCACATGTTTCTCGTCGTCAAGGACTGTCGTGCACACACTATAATTGATGGAGGTAGCTGCAATAACTTGGTAAACACGGATGTCGTCAAGAAACTCGGTTTGCCAACAAGAGCACACCCTCATCCATACCACATTCAATGGTTCAACAACAGCGGTAAGGTTCGGGTAACACAAACAGCAAGAATCCATTTTTCAATTGGTTCATACCATGATTTTGCTGATTTTGATGTTGTTCCTATGGATGCTTGTTCTCTTTTATTGGGTCGTCCTTGGGAATTTGATACAAATGCTATTCATCATGGTAGAACCAATAAATATACTCTCATGCATAAGGGAAAGAAAATAACTTTGCTCCCCATGACTCCTGCTGAAATTGTGCATTTTGAGAAGAGTAAAATTCGTGAGGGCAAATCAACTAAATTAGAATCTGAAAAACAGCAAGTTATTAAGTTAAAATCACCATCATTGCTCGCAACTAAATCTGAACTTGCTGATTTATTCGATGCTAAGGGGATGTGCTATGCTTTAGTTTGCAAAGAAGCCATGTTTTCACTTCATGAATTGTCTATTGCATTGCCCCCTGCTGTTGCTAACCTTTTGCAGGAGTTTGAGGATGTGTTTCCCTCCGAGATACCCCCTGGTTTACCACCGATGAGAGGCATTGAACACAAGATCGATTTGATTCCAGGAGCAAGTTTGCCAAATCGTGCAGCATACAGGGCGAATCCACAAGAAACTAAGGAAATTCAGCGACAAGTCCAAGATCTTTTGGACCGCGGGTACATTCGTGAAAGCCTTAGCCCTTGTTCCGTTCCTGTTCTTTTGGTTCCTAAGAAAGATGGTAGTTGGTGCATGTGTATTGATTGTCGAGCGATTAATAACATCACCATTCGATATCGTTATCCTATTCCTCGATTAGATGACATGCTTGATGAATTGAGTGGTGCTATCATCTTCACAAAAATTGACTTGTGTAGTGGTTACCACCAAATTAGAATGGCACTAGGAGATGAATGGAAAACTGCATTTAAAACCAAGTTTGGACTTTATGAGTGGTTAGTCATGCCTTTTGGTTTAACTAATGCACCCAGCACCTTTATGCGATTAATGAACGAGGTTTTATGTGCTTTCATTGGACAATTTGTGGTGGTTTACTTCGATGATATCCTCATTTATAGCAAGTCATATGATGAACATCTTGATCATTTACGTGCTGTTTTTACTGTTTTGAGAGATGCACGTTTGTTTGGTAACCTCGAAAAGTGCGTTTTTTGCACCAATCGAGTCTCGTTTCTTGGCTATGTCGTTTCCTCGCAGGGAATTGAGATGGATGAGGCAAAAATTGAAGCAATCACCAGCTGGCCAGCCCCAACTACCGTCACACAGGTTCGTAGTTTTCTTGGTCTTGCAGGATTTTATCGGCGCTTTGTGCGGGATTTCAGCACCATTGCAGCACCTCTACATGAGCTAACGAAGAAGGGAGTTCCATTTCGATGGGGCGAACAGCAGCAACAAGCTTTTGATGCTCTCAAATCGAAGCTTACACAAGCACCATTACTACAACTTCCTGATTTTGACAAGACCTTTGAGCTAGAATGTGATGCAAGCGGCATTGGTATTGGAGGCGTTCTCATACAAGGAGGTAAACCCGTTGCTTTCTTTAGTGAAAAACTTCATGGTCCTTCTCTGAATTATTCCACTTATGATAAGGAATTGTATGCCTTAGTCCGTGTATTACAGACTTGGCAACATTATCTTTGGTCTAAGGAGTTTGTCATACATTCCGATCATGAATCATTGAAGTATCTTAAGTGTCAAACCAATCTAAATAAATGACATGCTAAATGGATTGAGTTCATAGAGTCGTTTCCATACATCATTAAGCATAAGAAAGGGAAGGAAAATATCATTGTCGATGCATTATCTAGGCGTTATACCATGCTGTCCCAACTTGATCATAAAATCTTTGGTTTGGAAACAATTAAAGCATTATATCCTACTGATTTGGACTTCAAAGTTGCTTTTGAAAATTGTAGAGAAGGAAGAACTTGGAATAAATATGTGCTGCGAGAGGGTCTCCTCTATCGTGCTAACAAGCTATGCGTTCCAGCTAGCTCCGTTCGTCTATTGCTGTTGCAGGAAGCACATGGAGGAGGTTTGATGGGACATTTTGGAGTGAAGAAAACTGAAGACGTGCTGTCCACACACTTCTTTTGGCCAAAGATGAGGCGTGATGTCGAGCGCTACGTGTCACGATGCACTACTTGCAATAAAGCTAAGTCTCGCCTTAACCCACATGGTCTTTATATGCCTCTTCCTGTTCCTAGTGTACCTTGGGAGGATATTTCTATGGACTTTGTTTTGGGATTGCCTAGGACTAAGAGGGGGAGGGATAGTATTTTTGTAGTTGTTGATCGTTTTTCCAAAATGGCACACTTTATACCTTGTCATAAGAATGATAATGCCTCACACATTGCTGATTTATTTATGACGGAAATTGTTCGTTTACATGGTGTGCCAAATACCATTGTTTCTGATCGTGATGCAAAATTTTTAAGTCATTTTTGGAGAACTTTGTGGTATAAATTGGGAACCAAGTT